>JAHFWI010000003.1:6250000-7500000 GCA_028554975.1 Himalopsyche kuldschensis | reverse complement strand
CACTTTATTTTCTATTGGCTTCAATTAAAAAAGTTTAACTCGATATTTAAAATTTTCTTCATAGAAACGGAAATTGGAAGCAGCACTTGTGACCGTTTTTGGACTTTTCTTTTTTTCGTGAAATACGTGTTTAAAAAATATCTGTGTTAAGCAAACTACATTTTATAGGTGCCTTTTTAAATGTTTAAAAACTGTTTATTTAATATATGCAGTGACACATAATTAGCAAATTGACATATGGGTAAAATTAAATTCATCCTTATGCTTGATGCATTGTCATAGTTCTCTGCAGCAGGTCGGACTGTCTCTCACATTAATATTTCTATATCGACCACAATATTCGTATTCGGGAATCATCAAAGTTCTAAGTTTGTCAAGTGGTTAATTCATGACAATTATTGTGTCAAAAGAAAAATCTCAAAGCTAGCTAGAAAATATTCCGTTATGGTAAATATGAAGATGCTTCCACATTGACTACGGAGAACGCGGAATACGTGTCGTTTCTCTATATGTTTTGATTTCGCCCGAAGTCAGTATGAGAGAAATCGTATAAAATTATAGTGGAAAATCACATTCTATCATTCAAAATTAAGCAGCCAATGGCATATCAAAGTAATTCAATGTAATATGGTCATTTTTTAAGATAGCTTTGATAAAACATATCAATTAATACTTGATTAAGCAGACAAATTTAGAAAACCATTTGGTGATTCTTTTCTTGTCATTGTATCGTTTTATTTGTCCTCACAGCCATATCATTATTTTATAAAAAAAAATATTAAAACTTCAGTTTCAAAGCATTTACATTATTCATCGGTGGAGTGGCAAGCGTGCATGCGGCAAGTGGCTCACATAAACTGTAATTTGAGACGTCTGCCTATTTTTATTTATCATTAAATCATTGAGTTATTTCAAAATATAACTTTATTATCCTCTAAAGACACATTAATAACATACTTATGTAATCTGCTAAAATAAACATAGATACTATCAATGCAATACGATATGGAATGTATAATATTAAAACACTTAGCAATAAATGTGTCAGTTTCATAGAGAATGTGATGTGATGGGAGATATAATTGAAGTATTTATTTTTATTATCAACTTAATGGGGACTGCAGCTGGCTTGCAATCATATAAATATGCATCTTTATTACGTCGGATGAAATATTTATTTCAGCATTATACAATTATCGTTAGTTTATCGGCACAAGTGTGGGGGTCGATTACTTACAGCAGTTTTTCATGTCAAATAATTATTTTGTATGTTTTGTTTGACAACCTTTCTAAAATATCGACGGACATATGGTTTGCTTTTATTACGAATGAAAAATCATTTTCATCCACTTAATAGACAATTTAAAGAAATTCATTGTGTTGCGTTCTAACATGCGTTGGTAAGTATAAACTAAAAATTGTTTTATTTTTTTATTAGTATAAATTGAAAATAAGATTATCAGTTCCTCATACTCGCCGTGTATTTTAATATGATTGATATATTCAAACCAGTTGAGATCTGTGACGGATTAAGGCCATAACTCACAAGTTTCTGAGGGGTCACCAACTTATACAATCAAATAAAAAAGTGCATTTTTTAAACTACCTTATGAAATATGCCTTTTTCAATTTGGACTTGGGGGTCGCGGGTCAAATGGCTTTCATAGGAAGGGCTGGCCATCCGAAAAGGTTGGGAACCTATGCCACAAGAGGAATAAAGTTTTAGAGGCCCTCTTTTTCGCATTATAAAAAAACGCGTCGCAAAATTTATTCGAGATCAAATTTATGATGACTTATTTGACCCATGTGATCGAGATTATGAATTGAACAATGCGCCGTATTTCCCGGAGTTCACTAGAAACAGTTCAAATTGATTATGATGCGCTTATGAGATAATCCGCCACTAGTTGAGATGAGTACTACTCCGTTTCACGATTTTGTAATTGATGTTTTTTTTTAATATTTATTCTATCATCATGTCACGTTACTATTATGGATACTTGTCTTCCGAGGCAATAAATGCATCCAACCAAAATTAATTAGATATTTTACAAAACGGTATGTGCAAGTTTTATACCATACTTTATATGTGACGTGTATCGGATTCCATCGAGTATGGGAATTTGCGCTGGATTTGCATACATTGGCTGCGGAACATCTCGCGGTCCGCATGCATCACCCATCCACTCGCATCCCCCAACCCTCTGTGAAGAGATCATATTTTTAGTACGTCACTCTACGTCGCCGTCGTTCCTTCGGCTTATTGTGCAAAAAAAAGCGTATGGGGCGCTAGCTTTATAGATTCATGGATTTTTCTCTGCTTTATATTATAGTGAATTCCGGGACAGATTTAAAGGTGCCGTTGTCCCGTCTCGATGAAAAAAGCTTTTTTATATAAAGGGTATTTCAATAGGGACGCTCAAAATATGTTACTTTGTCCTGCTGAGTAGATTATTCATTGTTTAGTGGCCCAATTTGAGTCAACCAGTTCGGTAAATAATCGGCCAACACCTACCTGTACGTCATCAAAATACAATATCTGGTGAAAACATTGCTGCTGTGTGTGAAAGTGTACAGGAAAACCCAAGGCAGCTTATTTCTCGTTGTTCACAAGAACTTGGCTTTTCTGCGACTTCAACTTGGCGAATTTTGAATCGGGCCTTATGTCTGCACCCGTATAAAATCCAACTAACCAAGGAACTTCAGGTAAACGACCACAGACAACGCCTGATTGGGTTCTGGAGCAGTTGGAAGTTTACCCAAATTTGTCAAAAAAGTTAACTTTAGCGACATGGCCCATTTTATAATGAATGGATATTGGCAGACATTTGATGCTATATTCCATATTTAATGCCGTAAAATATACTTACAAATGAAATTAAAATTTAGTCGAAATCTCACAAACAACTTGTTTTATTTACATTTCAAAACTAAGCGTCCTTATAAAAAGACCCTTTATATGAAACAAATACTAGACAGAACACATTGAGTTTTACTTATTCTTATAAAAATAAACAAATTTATAACTCGAAAATGATATTAAGTATACTAAAAAAACATTCTTTGGCTATCAATGTAGAAATATTATTTTGTCACATATAAATACTATTACACAAAATGAGACAATTTCAGGTTAGTTGATATTTCGATACAAGTATAAAACATACATTTAATTATATTACATTATTAATATTACACATATAACGAGTTTCAAAACAATTGTAGGTCATTTAAAATAAATAAAACACATTTTTTAGTATTATTTATACATTATTTGATAAAGTTCAGAACCGCTTCGGCCATCGCGAGTTTTTTCAATTGATTAATTTACAATCATTATTTATTTAAAATAATATCTTTTCACCAAGAAGTGAAAGTTGAACACACCAAAAGTAATTTTAGCGATGTTCAAAGCATTTGAATCATTCACTTGTTCCGCATCACTAACCGACTAACAATAAGATTGACTGCATACAATGCGATGAGCTTTGCGAACAGATGCAAGTTTCAACGTGTCCTTGCTTATGAAATGCAAAGGTATATTCATTCTAATGACAAATAAAACATTATCATACAGTTTTAATAATAAGTATATATTTTTTAAATAATAAGGCCGGCCACCACACAAACATTCCAGAATTTTCTTTTGACCCGCAGAGTGTACATCATTAACCATTATGCCCAATCACAATTAACTAAATCGCAATTTATATGAATAGCTTACATAGAGTTTTTGCAAATAGCCATTGTAACATATTGCAGTAAACCGCCACCCACTGTTGGTACGCATGTATGAAATGTGGAGAGGTTTAATCACCGCTACATTTACCTGCAATTTGCGAGCGGCATAATCTGATAGACGACCCCCATATTGTGGCGAATGTGTCATATGAACGTTAGCACGGTAAGTAGGTAAGCGAGTACGTCATTGTTTATGGACTGTGAAATGTGTATGTTCCGTCGTATAACCGTGTAGCCGTTATTGCGTAGACAGGTCGGCCGAAACCGCCGATTGATTATTGAAATTTCAGCGTGTAAAGTATTTGAAATATTTATGAAGGATGAACATACACAGCGCTTCTAAATATATGAGAATTTTTATCAGCATATTGTGGATTGTCTTGCACTATCTGTGAGATAAATGAATTCTGGGTACTGTCATGCGACACTGGGTTAGAATCTGTGGTGGGCATATTTTTTGCATATACATATACAGTTTAGAATTATAATAATAGAAATATATGTAATATTACAAACTAAAACTATAAATATACGGAATAGAATATTTTTAAAAGTAAACTTAATAATGTTTTAGTTTAAGCACGGTTAGAATTCAATTGCATTTTTTAGCCATGTCCACTCCCTATAGGGATAATATGGACTGGTTTATCTCAACATATTTTTTCATTCGACAACTGTTTGTTATTCAGCTGACCAAGCTCTCTTTTTCGAACAGAGTAGGAATTGAAAGGGTAAGAAGACTAGTATTTAGCCAATCGCTCTCGCTAAACCCCACTCTTGTATCGGATTGGTGGCAAAGATTTTTTAACAACACAAACACCCATGCCTTCGAACATGATCGATAACCGTAAGTACATGTTAAATGAGTTACAAAATACTACCCTGTTCTCATTTTCGGTATTTAAGAACTAGTACTTTGACACCAGTTCGACACTATAAGAGTTTTTAGATTAATGTTTAACTAATGATCAGTTAGCGATATTTACAACCACTTTTATTATTATTGTAGATATTAATTGAAAGTTAAGGTTATTTTAGTTAGCAGTACTACGTTTATTACAGATTCGATTGAATTTTTAATAGAAAATATTCAATTCAATTGAAACTTGGCATTCAAACACTTGGTAATAGCCGTTAATCGAAACGGGAAGTCTTCCCTAAATGATGATTGTATGTATTAATTTATACTAGAGCCCCATTGCTGATAAAAGTTTTATGGACACTGTCGAAATTCTGCTATGTTTTCAATTTACAGAATGGGCTAAAAGCCCTCGAATATCTCTATAATACACACTAGCTTATTCTGATTATGCGGCTTTATGGTGTGAGACTAATAATAGTGATTTTGATAATGATTATAACCTAGTATCATCGTTTTACTCAACCACTTTTCAAAAGTACCTAGGTAAACGATATCATAAATTTTCATCAATTTAGTAGATTAAAATTGAATAGTGAACTGGTATGATTTTTTGTTGCTTATTTTTAAAGAATATTGCAGCGATTGTATTGCTTAAAAATAAAAAAATGCAATTTGTGTTTAGAAATATCATTTATTTTAAGTCAGAAAACCATATCGTAAACTTGCTATATTCTGAAAACTTCAAAACTTAAAAAAAAAATCCGCTCTTTGCGTAGTGTTCTCGGGTAGTACCGTTTTGAATTAATTCTGGATGCAATTTATACCGCAATATTGAATTCGTCCTGAATGCACATTTCGAAATCTTCTTCCGATATTGATTCTAATCGAATTGGGAAACATCGCTTTACCGTTTAGTTTCAACGCGGCGGTTTCCTTTGATCAATCTGACTTTGGAAATGCATAACTTCATACTTCTCAAACTTTTGTAACATTTAACGATCTCGTTCATTATCAGTTTACCTCGATACAGTATAGAAATATTTTTAATGGACATCTTATATTTATACTGTTAAAAATTCACACAAAAAATACGTATTATTACGTACACAAATACATGTAAAAACAAAATACACAACAAAGTGCACAACTATTTGAAGAAATTATGTATCGGTTGAATTGGCATTTATTTGGTAGAACTCCATTATAACACGGTAAAAAGCATGTCACTTTTAATGTGTTAACAGTTACTGTCATTCCATGGAGGAAAGGTATTATATTACATATATTTAAATACATAAATGACACTTTTTTACAAATTTCAAATGTGTTTAAAAGGTTTTTAATAAGGCCCGTTTGGCTCATCGCGAGCATATTTAATTAATCAATTGAAACAAACAACATTAAAAAAAAATTGAGAAAAAACAGATATAATCAGCATAGATTTGCTTAATCAATGGATTCCATAGATTCTAGTGTTAATTTATACGGATAAGTAAATCAGTCGCAATAAAAGTTACATAATATTCTTTCGAAATATGTTAAGTGCACGACCCATTCAGTGATTAAATAAATAAATAAATCTCTCTCGCAAAAATAATAAAGTCGATTTATCACACTTTTTGCTGTTTCCATTGCCGTCCTAATTTTGAGCACCAGTTTGTGTTGCATCGCTGTATTATTATCTCAGCCGATGTTGGAACACGTCGAGCAAAATGCAAGACGAAACAAATACGGGGATGTTACCTTTCCATAAAGTAATATCAAAGTTTTTGATTAAAAGCTCGAGCGACTTATGAAGCTTTCTACCGCGCGAACCTCCCACACTCAAATGTTTGTACAGCGATATTGATTGGATAAGAACACATTTTGTTTACTTGTCTGAGTGAATTTTACAAACCCTTACTTTAATATATTGTTTATACTGAAACGGGACAGGTGTGTAAATGGAAGATCGAAACCACCCTCAAGGGAGCAAACCGAATTAAATAAAAACGTTACCATCGGTGTACCATTATTTAAAAATTCGCTATACGTAACTACTTTCATTGTTTTGAATCTTGAAAATAACAACAGTAATATTTCCTCATAATTTTTACCATATTCCGGCTTACATGTATTTATTTATTCAAGAAAATACAAATCATGGCATTATAGCTGACGCCAATGCGCCATGCATTTCACAAAAATATATACATTTATTTATGTATATGTATATACAGATAATACATACATTACAAAATTCACAAATTACTATAGTTTAGTAGAGAAAAAAAAATTAAAATCACATGAATTTTCAAAGTAGTCAACCGAGTGAGTTCCGACAAAATCAACTATAATATAAAAAAAAAACAGTACTCGTCTGAACTCACAAATATGTTGACATCCGAAGCAATTTCGTTAAAAAACACTAAAGCTCTTCCCAGTGGCATCCCCATTGGCAGACTGGTTCTACTCCTTGGAAGAACAAACAGCTCATGTTCACGATTCCTCAAAAAATTATCGGTATTATTTCATGAATAGTCCTATAACGTGATGAGTGGCCACTAGTTAATCTGTTAATGGAATCGGTGGCAAGTTCGCGATTTTTTTATTAGATTTTATATGTATAACGGGATTCAATTAACAATATATATGACGCCTGTTTATCGCTCATTTTCAATAAGGAAATATATACGGTAAGAATATATACTGCAGTGAATTATTTCTAAATAAAATAAATACATTAACTCTTTTGTGTTTCTTAAGAGTCATTGTTTAATTTAAATCATATTTCTCTCAAAAATCACGGTAAAATTACTTTCTCAACGAAAGTAAAGTGTTTGAAAATCGAATTGTTTTAAGAATTCTAGATCCGCTAAGGGTGCCCAGTGACACATCCGAATAGATGCCGGGCTTTATGTCTTATTAAAGCCCGGCATCACTAAATCACTCAACTGGTTAGGTAGCCTCGTTGTCAGATGCGCGACCTACGATAGGGTCTACGATGAAAATCCGACAAGCACTCATCCTCCGGGTTGCCATCGCAAGATAAATGTGGACAGCATTGAACACGATGCTGGATTTGTCAATATTTCTTACTGGCAAGAAAACGATGTGTACAAATATACCGGCGGTAATATACCTTAATTGGTGGCTATGTCTATAAATAAATTTACTAGAAATTGTTTTTTTTACATTTTTACGCTAACCTACATAAGAAGCATTGAGATGTGATTTGAACCAAGTCTAAAAATGGTGAAGTTCAATCACATGTTTACTTAATTTTTTTATGGAGCTATTGTAACATTAAGTGCAAGATTACTATATTAATGAACACAAAAGTATTTCTGGTAAATAATGTTATAAAAAGTGTGAGACTAGTTCACTGCTATCATTTGAGCCCTTGAGAAGTGAATTGGGCCAAGTAGCAAAGTGACGAAACTTTTGTTTTAGCTCAGAGTTTATTTTAATTTTATGAAACAGAAAGAACTTTTTCAGTGTTTTAAATATTCTCACTTCACTTGTAGGATACTTTCAAGACCTGAAAAATATGATACTGCATCTAACTCATTATTTTCCAAAAATGCTACTTGACTAACTTCATTTCTCAAATGCTCGTATATAATATAACGTTTTGTAATTGATAAAACGCAGAGTTTATAAAAAGAAAAGTTCTGGTCAAATGAATTGTCCTAGCTATGTAGTTTAATTTATGGATATCGCTAAGAAAGTATTCATAGTGAATACCTGAGTGTGCGACATTATCAATTCCCAACGACGAAATAATGCCACCGCAAAATTACCTACTTACCTAAATTAATTCACAACATTATGAAAGCGTATAAACTACTCATTTCAATTAATTTCGTAACTCTTGCTTTTGCATATTTCAAACTTGAAGATAATGAGAGTGAAGGAGAGGAGGGAGCGTCTAATGTAAACTTTATGAGAATCGTTTTGCCGAGCCCTTTATTTAATATTTTGATTACTTTTCCTCGTATCACTCTTCTACTTACCTCACCCTTCTCACAAACCATCTCTTTTTGAGTATCTTTAAATATTTACGCTATCGTCAAAATCTAATTTAAAACAATTACAAACTAGTTGGGTATAGTAAACCTATGCGAATTAGTTTATTGTTTAGAAGGATTCTGTTTTGATTAACCTTTAACACAGTTTGAAATAACACGGCTATAAAAAAAATGCAAAATGCTTTTATTGATTTGACTAAAAATATACTATTTTTGACTGAATCGGCTATTTGTTAAGCGCCTGGTTGTACAGTGAATTAATTTGATTCATATTGCAAATCATATCAATGTTAAACTACTAAACGCTCAGAATTGAACGAAATGATCAGTTTTAAAATTATTGGTGGTTTATCATTGATAAAGATTCGCTGAAATATGTTTCTTATTTTATGAAACTGAAAAGCGACGGGCGCCCATGATCGAAAAATTAATAATAACTTGTAAAAAGGAGTAAGGAGAGCATCACAGGGTGTTGATTCTTTCTTCGGGATTTTGATGAGTGAAAAACTTGTCGCATTACGGAAACTTTGACGTCGCCGAATATTGTGCGCGTGTATTTGTTGGCCCGCGCACGCGAATTATCCAAGTTTCGGTAATTTGTCACTGTCTATCGCCCACCGCCGCCCCGACGCGAGAGAGGGATGGAAAAAAAACAATTTCACTTTTGAAAGCTCCGCGAGATGACGTCATTATAAACTGCGTCTAGTCGGCGCTCATTTGTTTGCCGTGTATTAATTTCGGGGGCTTACTTTCCGCCGTCAGCACGCAAAGTGTACTCTAAATACCACTTGAAGATTGGTTTCTCGACTACGCCATTTTCATGGATTATATTTGGCCTTTTATTGATATGAGCAAACGATCAATGACACCCAAAACATTGTCCATGCCTCGTTATAATAATGACAATACACACTGTGATTACAGTTAATTATTTTTCCACTGTTTCCTCATATCACACCTAAATAAATGAGTCAGTCAGTAAAAACGATCACGGGTTAATTTGATTTTTTTTCTACAATAAATGAACGCTAACGCTAAAGGTAGTGGTGAAGTGCCTTCATTCAATAGAACCTAGACAAATATATAAACATTCAATTTTCAAAGTTATTATTTAACAATTCAATAAATTTTCCTACAATCATTGCGAAGCTGAATATAATCTTCAACTGAATTTATACGACCTTGTTCATTGTGTGTGAACTTCTTGAACTTACATCTGTATTAAATCCCAAGATAAAAATAATAATAATTATTTTCCGTATTCGCAGAATGGAAAATAGTGTGCACAACATAACATAATAAAATCGGTTGGAAAACTGCCGGAGTGCGCTCCAGCTTGGAAATGGTCTGTCATCGCTCTGAAACCACTACATTACTGATAAAATTAGCCGTGGAAATAGTATATTTTATTCTTAAATACATATTATTGCAAAACGATTAACATAAAAACTGACAATCTGTTCTGGACAGCCGTTCAAGATGAAAAGCAAATTGTGTGTGGGGAAACAACTATTGTAGAATAAGGAGGTTTTTATTTAGATTTATATGTGCCTACAACCATGCCAGATTTAGTATGTTTGGGTCTCATGGTTATAAAACTGAATAATTTTGCATATCGAATACCCTTCATGTATTGAATCTTCAATGATTATAACGAGTTTCTTTTTGCAACTTCTAATTACGAGTAGAAGAGCACCTTATTAATTAAGATGTTATGGAAAATAGCTACCGGTGTGACCTTATTTTAACTTTCTATGTTTGCCTGTTGTGGTTGTACAAAATGGGCGTGGACGATTGCTTGTTATCATGCTTTATAATCTGTATATTGTATACACGAGTTTAAATATGATGTTTATTTTTTGGGGCGATTCACTCGCTCTCTGACGAAAGAAGATGGCGACTCATTTTCGTTCATGTTGTCATTATTCACAAAGTTCGTTGCCTATAGATATCGCAAAATTTTCATTTTTATAATGCTACTAAAATTGTGTCGATATTCACCGGAGCTCAGGCTTCAATGCTTCGAAAGACATTTGATTTTTTATGAATATCACTAGATTTAATGAATATTGTAATATATATATATAAATAATAGTGACAAAAAGGAAATTTTACATTTTTGTATGGTGAATAATGAGCAATAATTTAATGATAAAAGTAAAGTAAATATATACATTAAATTTATCCGGCTTATCGATAAAAAATCATCGTCATTTTTTTGGCATCATCGTCTTATTAAAGTAATGGCAACTAATTGTATCACTTATCACCTTTCAGCTAATTGGATATTTGAAATTCAATCAATCATCTTCAGTCAAAATCTGAAACTCATATTGTGATTAAATACATGCATTTTCTTAGGTTGATTACGGACTCGAATTCCAGAACGGATTTCGTTAAAGCATTATTCAATATATGTTTCCGATCTTTAAAACGGGATGAAGCGAGTGCGGTAATTTTACCACTAGTTTTTTCTTCCTCCAATTTCTCTTTTTTTCTCGGAAAATAGAGTTTGAGGAACTGAGTATCACACAGTTCTAGTATAACATACTCGGTCGTGGTAAGCTACATTAGCAGTTCATGTGCTCTACATCAGAAATGGTTAAAAAAATACTTCATGAATTGGAATGATGGTAAAATATGAATCCATAAAGTTTTCGTAAAATAACAACCTATCATTTGACCTAAAATTTTGTAACCAGAAGCTTCTATAACAGTTTTTAGTTAATATTAACTAACGTTACCGTGCAGCAAATGAATGATATGTTTCCATCCAATCTATCTGGTTCGTTTGTTTTCATTGAGGAGTATGCTGAAGCGGATAGTTAGAATTTTTCGCTTGCATTTCAATTAAGCTTTACATTTCCATTTATAAAATAGTTACGCACTGTTCTCAGCAACAACAAAAAACGATTTCATGTTCAATTAATTTAAACTGAAAACAAAACTATATCCGCAAACATTTTGTAGATATTTTAAAGCTGCATATTAGAAACAAATAGTTTTCGTATTGTTTTTCAGTGAAATCAGTTTCATTATATTATATAAGCCATATATGACGTTGCAGTTTTATTTAAATCAAACTGTTTTTGAGACGTTTATACCAAATTTGAATTTTGTACTTTTCCATGAGTTTTGTCGCTAACGACCCTGGTTTCGCCATTCTGCATCTTCAGGCATTTCAAGTGCACGTATGTACTTGAACTGACGCGCAGTAAACAGTTTGTATCGTTTATATACTAAAATATAAGTAGATCATAAAGTTAAATTGCTATTAAAATGTAAATTAGCGTAAATTTTGTGTAAACGCGTTTCAATGAATTAAGTGGGTTTTTTTATGGTTATCGGGATTTTTGAATGTATATCGCAAATACTTATGGCCAGATAACAACATTACCGTATTCGTTTATTTAACTGGCATCGTTTGTGTATCTTTGAACACTAACCTACTAAAATGTTGAAGTATAGTGCTGTCATCATAGTCATTAACACTTGTTCAACGAGAACATTTAAAGCCAATTACCGATGTAAAGCATTTAATGAAACATTCGTAGTATTTCAGATTACCTTTAATAAACCCGGTTACTCTTACACAGCGTTAATTATTATTTCAAGAATTGTCATTTCTTTGAGAACCTCTCTTCCGTAGAACTATAAATTCTACTAACAACATGGAAGCCAGGCAGCAGAATCACAAATGTGGTATTTCCGTCACCGCACTCGTACATTCGTCTCAATTAACGCAACAATATTTCGGGCTCGGACGTCGGCGCCGTGTCGCCCCGCGGCGCTGGAATTGTACCGAATTTGAATTGACATTTTTTTCCCGCCCAGGGTCTCCCTCTGCGCGAGCTTTGAAACAATAATATTATCCGGAGAGCTTTTCCACGGTGGCGCTCCGCCGCGTGTATCGCCCGCGGCCTCACCAAACATCGAAACAACCGGTTTGCGTAATTGATTATTTGAACTCTTCCACTATGCTCCCATTATGTCAACGCCCATTGGCTTAAAAATATATGCGTTTATTTTTTTCCGCCGCTGCGAAATGCCTTTTGTTCCGCTATCCCATTGCGAACATCAAACGAAAATTGAAATCGAATGAATTCCAATAGTGCCGTACCGCACTGAATGTTAATTGTTATTTTCCAGTAATATTCCTCTTTGTTAAGAGTGCCCTTTCGCAATGATGAAGTAAAGTTTTGCTCTATTTTTTTATTACGGCAGTTTTTAATTAAAATCGCCAATTTTCTGTAATATTGCACTATGTTCAGAAATGAATATACGTCTCTACGAATACTCCAGCTCAATATAAAATTTAATACCGTAACAAGTACATAATAATATGAACAATAATTTACAATTTAAAAAAATTGCTAGAACATTAATCCATCTTATGCTTGGACTAGATTAAAATTATAAAGTCATAAATACTAACATAAAAACTATTTATAATTTATTCGTCATAGCAAAATATTGAAAATAGACACTGCTTTGTAATACAGTTATACATATGTTAATTGAATGATTATTACAAAGTGAAACCAATTTTCATCTTTCACCTTCCTTCACATAACGAACAATAGTCAAAACGTATGTGATCATATGGTTTGTAATATTCTTACCTAATCCCACAATCAACCATTTAACGTTCAAATTATAAACTACATTATCCAATATGAATGCATAATACGGATCTAGGTATATTTCTGAAGGTAAGATCGCAAGTGTAATGTAGGCGTGTTGCACCGGCAAACTGCCTGCACATCGTTCAGCGTTAATTCTTGCTAGCGTTGTGTCTTTGAATTTAACATGACTGAACTTCCCTTGTTAGGCACCTGCTGCCTTTGTCGTCACCACAACCGGTGTCTTACGACCAAGACTTGTAAACACGACATTGAAGATTTATAAAAATAAAATGAGCTGGCGCCCACTGCACTGAAGCTGTCTTCTTCCCGTGACATAGAGATCAGATCGGTATTAATTTACCCGTTGATTGACCGATGCCGACATAATATTATTTAGACAAAAAGAGCATGTGTAATATGTAATATAACCGTTTAAAAATTGAACTTAACTGAAATAGAAATTAATTAAGAAATCTGTTGCAAGATAAATATACAATAATAGAAGAAGTTATTTTAATGTCGAAATATTCGGACCCCTTACAGACAGGAAATCCTAATCCATTTTTTCTACTTTTTAGTAGTGCCAAAAAACAGGTTTCACCAGTAATCAATTTAATCTATTTTGTAGCATATATGTATACCAATCGTCTCTCTATTATCCTTAAATGCAATGCTTTGGCCTTCCGATGCATATGTTAAATATAAAATAGTGATTTATTCTAATGTTTAGTGGAGCTATGAACAATAAACGTTTTGGAATATCTCTGTATCGACTACTTTGACACGTAAAGTATTATTTGAATTTGTATCTAGTGGCAAAATCGAGAAACTTTTTTTGATCCTAAGAAGCCGATATACAACCGTATATAATCAATCACAATATATCCAATCGTCCAAGAAAATCTACCTACGACAAAATAAAATTTTATAATCTCATGCATTAGTTTTCATATAAATAAATGATTTCCACATTTTCCTTAAATTTGACTCACATTTTTTCAGTTATTTGAATTTTTTCAAATTAAATTGAAATGTTGTGTTTTGTAAAATGGTTCGTCAAGGTGTGATCCTTTCGTTCTTAATAATGTAAGTTTGTTCCGAAATTATAATATGAATACACAAATTTCTTTAAAAAACTGTCATATTTCTCTATTTCATTACTCAAGACGTGAAGGGAAAAAATAACAATTTAATTTAATCTTCCCAAAAGTGTGAGTTTATTCTTTTCCGGCGAAAGTGTTTTTGGCAAATTTAATTATCTACATCGATATTTCGTGGCGAGGGGCTAGGCGCTCAAACTTCTTTGAAGCTTTAAGCTTACATATTATCATAATTATTCCGTCAGAGGTATTCGCCTTAAGAAGTTGAGTCCCTAGGCATCAGTATATGCCTCGAGGACCCTAACGTTTGTTTATGCTAAGTCCTTTACGATTTCTTTGGATATATTACAGGTACCCGTGTCATGTTATTTTAAATGATGTGTCGTAGTCTAGCCAGCTATGAGAAGACAATTGTGTACTTTTTTAATTTTAAAAATAAATAATTAAAATAAAACATACAAGTTAAAAAAAATGCTAAAATTTATTTTCTTACATAGCTTAAATTAGGACAAACATATCTTCCTTAAATGTATGAGTTTATTACAGGGTATTTCAATTGAACGCGTTGAGTGATAATCAGTCGTCCACCCTCCTTTTTTTAAATGAAATAACACTACAAACAGAAGAGCATTGAGATAAATTCAATAATCATCTAATACCAATGACGCTCTTTGATTTAGAACCGTCAGGATTAGAACGAAAGTCATATATGTAGATTTGCAAGATTAGCACGAACGTGATCGGCGATGTCATAGTTTTAGCTTACTCAACTCATTAGGCTTAACGAATATTTTAATCTGCATAATTGAATGAATGCTTTTAGATTAGTACACTAAAAAAATGATAACTATTTTATTAAAATTTATTTCATCGTACAGATAGCTTCTTCGTATTATATGAATAAATATTATCTAAAATAATATTTCATTTCCTTTATTTTGCAGGTAAGAATCATCAGCAGATTACTGTTTCTGAATTGAATGGATAAGCGCATGAAAACAACCATCCACAGTGAAAAGAGTGATAAGTACTGGTTTCCTAGTTCTTCATGTATTATATAGGTTTCCATTATCATTGTTTCGTGGATAAGATGTCTCACTTATAAACGGTCACCCCATTGCGAATATAATTCTGGTTATAATATCGACTCATTTTAAAATGATCAAAGTATTCAACGATATTGAAAAAAATGTTTAACAAAATGTATTGCTTTGATTGTTACATTTTTTATGAATTATTATAATAGTTATGTATATGGCTTATTATTTTTCTGGTCGTCAGCGCCAAGACACAAATTCATATTATAATGTAGTTATTTCTCACTGTTCATTTCGCTTCCCTGGTGCGACTAAGTGATATTATGTAAAATTTTCGGTTTATATTTACTTTGAGCTGTAAATAAACAATCATCTTTATTGCTCTGATCTTATTTTGCTATGACTAGTAGGAACATAACGATATGATTTAATATACTTAATATACAAAAACTGAAAACCTAAATGCAAATAAGTATCAAAATAACTTTCTTGGCGTAGTATGAATACTAAAAGTGTTTTATTTTAAGAACCTACGTACGTATTGTGAAATTTTCACGTCAAGTACACGTGCGTTAGACAGAAGACGTTACAGTAAAGCGTTCGGCTTTAAAAACTGAAGAGGTCAAGTTTTTGATGTAGTAAAACGTAAATTCACTTTGACGCCAGATAACGTTTTCCCGGCGTTGGTTTATTTTGTATTACCTGCTAAAAATCGCATCTGCCGATTTCCTTGTTTGTTTTTCGTTATTTCCCTATCATGTCTTATCTCACATGCTTTATGCTATGCACACATGAGCTCAAAATACATGATACGTATTTTGTAAAGAAGATATTTATTGAATTGTTCCTAATTGCATCTCATTCTTCCAAAAATATTTTTTTTATGTCGTCTAATGTCTCTATGTATGTTTTGTAATGTTTTAATTTGATTTCATATTTTCTGTAGGCCTTTTAACTTGATGTGGTGTCTTAAAACTTCCGATGAGAATTCACGGTTTTGTAACTAAATGTATTCACCAATTATTTCAACTGATTCTTTCAATTGATTCAAGCTATAATAATTAAATATGACGATAAAAATCTCCTTTGTCATACTAAAACATGTTTGGTCTAGAAAATATTATCAATTCAGGCAATAATTCTTTCAATAAATTATAAAACATTTATCTAAACTCACTCATATCTACGAGGAGAACGAGGACGATTTTCGAAGTAAGTAATGTCATGTTAGAATATTAGAGAATGGTTCTCATGTTGGCTGTTCACTTTAAGAAAAGAAATCCATTACAAAATTCCTCACATAAACGTCGCTAACACAAAGGTGACATTTCAGAGATGCCTGAATTCTCATTAGAGACTCGCAGAAGCAGAAAGACGTTACTAGAAACATTTATCTTTAGGCGTTAAACCACCACTTTCATAGTGTTTATAAAAACATGCTTTATTTTTGCAAAAGAAAAAGAGTAATGTTTATCTTCGAGTTTGCTTCAATTCACACACACTGCACGATAATTTTATATTTTTTTTTGTATCGCTTTCAGTCATTGCTGAGTCGTTTTTTTTCTATTCACTATGGCAAACCCAAAAAACAATTATTTTTTTTAGGCTTATGGAATATATAACTATTAGTTATCAGAATGAACCAATAGTTAGGAACGTTAAGTTACTGCTACCATTCAATTTCGTTGTGATTATGAAAATATATGAATAGATTATGTAGACCCGATTTAATTTTAAGAAATACTTACGTGTGTAAAATATTATAGGAGTGTGTTTCTTTTATCAATTTTCTTGCCGTACCCCCTGATTCCATTCCATAATAATATCTCGCCTAAGTCTTTTATCTTGCAAACGTATCTGTTTCTTAGCGTTAGATGCATACGTGGGTGGGGTGGGGGGGGGGGGGGTACTGGGGATACAAACGCGAGCTTTACAAAGGAGATCATTGTAAAGCAACAAACTTGATTTGTTTTGACGTCAAAGGTGCTGGGCTAGGTGCGTCAATATTGTTTTCTTTGTGAAAAATATCGTTCACAGGTTGAAATATTATTTCTCGATACTCCCCATCGTCTTCACACAATATGCTACATTCTTGATCAGTACTCGCATGCACATTGAAAATGAGTCAAAATTTGATCAAATTAAAATGGGAAATAGTCCAATGTATTGCACTTACTTAATTCCACTTTCATTTCATCATTTGTATAATCTCCTACCATTCTAATTTATTTCACGATCGACAATTATTGTTTGAATAATATTGAATTTGAATCTTTCGAATTTTGTAGTTTTCCTTGAGTTTTATAACTATCAATCCGGGTTTCGTCTTTTGGCATCTTTAGGCATTTCAAGTGCACGAATAAACATAAATTAACGAATTGGTTCTTCTGATTTTTTTGATTGCTCTTCTGATTGCTTTGTAACTAAATTTAACTTTTAATACACATTTAGTAAAATTATTTTTAAATTTTCTAAAAGAATATCACTTTTTTTTGTACGTATAAAATATTGTCTCAAAAGTAGTAATCCTTATTAACAAGTTACTATATGGGCGTTAATAATTCAAATTCTTAAAAAAATGAACAAACAGTATTTTTATACGGTAAGAAAAATAACAATGTATTTTAATTCTACAGAAATTATTTTATATATTTATTGATAGCTATTTCGGTTTACGCCCTCATCAAAACTATAGTTATTATAATGGAGTTCTACCAAGTAAATGCCTACTCAATCGATAGTATTTTATTATCTTTATTATTACGCCATTCCACAGTATTGCCAGTGAACAGCTTCAAACTGATTTTATTATTAATTATTTTTGAAATGATATTAAATGTACGGCAGTCATGAATAGAACAGTGGAAAAATTCTCTCTAACCAAAAATCATGAAATGTGAATATTAAAAAAAAAAAGAAAAATTGTACCGCTTCCGACTTGGAGCATATGGACTCCTCACGAAGTTTATCTCAACATATGTATTTCTACGAGAACTGCTTCTTACTCAGTGGCTCAACCTTCCTTTTAAACGAAGGGAGTAGGGATGGAAAGGATATGAGGACTAGGACAGGACTAGCGATTAGCTAATCACTGTCACTATGCGTCGCTCTTTGGGATCGGAAAGGTGGGATGGGATTTTCAACAACACAAACACCCATGCCTTCGAAGAGATTTATCGACTGAAAAGATCCGCTCGTACCGGGAATCGAACCCGGGCGGTCCAGCACGCAAGCCAACAACGTTGATACTGCGCCAAGGACCGGACAATATTTTAAAATTACTTCCTTTAAGTATTTTATTAAAATTGTAATTGGTGAATGACTGAATGTGATTGGTACATTAAGTATGTTTGTATTACAGTCGTGGGATCGTTTTCCAGTCGGAAATATATTATATCACAGTCGTGCGATACTGCATTTACTACCAGGTTTTTTGGCTCATACTTTTAGATTCAGAGATTGTCTCCATTCTCCCGTGGGATTTGGAAAGGGATTCGTTAGGATTTTTTGTTGTGTTTACCTTCCTCCGCTTCGCTCCAAGTCCCGTGCAATCATTACGCCAACATATCTGGACGATCTCTTGTATGTATTGTTTATTCCTGGAATGCATGTTGTTTACCGAATCGATTATTAATTGAGCGATATCGTTGTAGTGGTTTTGTAATCCCACACATACAAACTTTAGATCAACAATGAACATATGATTATATTTTTTATAAACTAATCACATTTCAATTTAGCTTAGTCGACCTTCCTTCAGTTATATGTTAATGGATCAAATATTTTAGTTTAAACAAAAGCTTTGACCAAATCACTTTGTTGGAAAGACGTTATATATATTTAAAAAAATTACATTTTTTCTACTTATTGCACACTCATCGCAAGCATTTTCACTGTTTTTCATCTGAGGCCGTCCATATTTAACCCTCCCCATACTGTGCTAAAAACTTCCGCGAGCTCCGGTGATATGTATTTACTACACCATATGAAAAAGTTATTTAAAAACCGGAAAAATGTGAATATTTCTAAACATTGCTTTGATTGACTATGGTTGAAGTTGAAATATAACAATTTTTGTAATCTAAGTGTCTGAAAAGAAGAAAAAAACATCGCAATTAGCTGCCGCTCCGACGTCTTCACCCGTCGGCAGTCGAATTCGTAATGACGAAATGATTGGCTAGTTCGAAGTCCATCACTTCTACGCATGCGCTTTCGCGCCGGGGCTGAACACCTGCAAGAGTACGCTCGCCCTCGCGCTTACACACGCGCATAAATTGGAATACGTTTGTGTGTATGGGTGATTCTTTGCCCGATTCTTCCACTAATTATTTATTTCCATCGCTGCAAATGAATAACCATACATAACTGTAATTTTATTTAATACTTAATAACATTACTGAGGAATACAAAAATTCTCAGATCAGTATCTATTATATTTAATAGAAATATTCTCATTATCAGAGTCGAGTTGTAGTAAATACATATCACCGTGCAGCGAAGGTTAATCATGATATGACGTGATTTGGGACGGAGTGGAGGTTGGAGATGACTGTGTCTTCGAGAAACAAAAAAAATTAGTGACAGAAAAATATGTTATTTGGGAGGGGGTGTTAAGGAAAATGTTACGTAATAAAGACAATAGTTAATGGGTTAAATGTGGTAAAATGTAACAATGCGTCGATCAAGTTCCCCTATATCGTGTTATTTCGTTTATTTACAGAAAACCACTGTGATGAACTAATGTTTTGGCTATTCATCTTTCATATTTTTCTTAATTGATGATTAAAATAAAATATTTATAAATCAACATTATGTACCTCCTTCAGTTTACTTTTAAGGTGTTCACTGTCAATACTTATTTATAATATATAAAAATAATGCAATATTTAGTACTTCACATTAAATTTATTAAATCAGGACCGGTTTCGCTCATAGCGAGCATTATCAACATTATTTCAGTTTATAAAGCGTTGAATATTATTCACGTTAAGATTTCAAGGTTATCGGGTGATTATCTTCCCGTAAACTATTCAAACAATAGTGGGTGTGTTAACTATTTGCAGTGAGTCTGTTTAGATTTTAGAGTAATTTAATTAATTGACATTTAAAGCCAATGTAGTAAAATCTCTGTTCATTTGCGTTAAATGGTATGTATTCTAATAGCAAAACTTTTAATAACCCGAGGACATCTTAACGGTATGAAATATACCGGTGAAGAGTGTCAACAGATCTTCCCTTTCGTGGGAAGTCTTTGAAAAGTTGTCTCGCAGCGAAATCTCTATTCATATTATTATTTCTGCTATGAACCGCTTGCGTAACCTCCAAGCACTGCGCTCATAAAACAAAACGAAAGCAATTGCGATATAAACTCTACCTGAGTACCTGAAACTGCTTCTTCATATTTTTCTTTCCGGCATGAATCTAAATCTGTCCGTGTGTATGTTAGTTATTTCGCACTAAAAAGCATAAAGGAAAAACTACATCTACATATGATCTTTTTTTATTGCTGATAAATTCACATTCAAAATTTTCAACTTTTGAAAATAAGTGTTATTTTATATTAAACGTGTTTCAGTGAATAAACCTTTACTTCAGTGAAGCATCTATTTATTTTTTTCGTGTTTATTTATATAAATACCACGAGTATTTTTCCTCATTGAAATAAATCACTATTTTCACGAATTATATTCTCTAGACCATAGGTTCCCAACCTTTTTTAAAGCCATGTGACCCGCGACCCCGATGCAATTAAAAATGATATTATATGAGGTAATTAAAAGAAACAACGAAAATGCATGAAAGTAAATGGTTGCAACCTATGGGTTGAGAACCCGTGCTCTAGATGCAAAAAAATTAATTAGTGTTTGAGGTACATGCACTATGTCTACGGCGTAGAATGCGTTTGAATGATTACAGATGGTCGAAAAAAATAATATGTTTATACTGGTATACTTTCTTATTGATTGTTATTCGTGTAATCAAAGGTCCTTTTACAAGATTGAATATTGTTGTGTTATGTGTGTTTGGAATTAAATACACTATGTTCTAATTAATTGTTCCATCTTTAACGTACATTCTTATTGCGAAGGTAAAATGGACAAGTCATCTATGTATTATAAAATGACTCTTTTTATTTTCCACGTGTATGTATGTAAATGTCACAGTGTGTACGGTTTGACAAACTGTGCGTTAAACGTTTCAAAATATAGCATCGCCCTAAGTAAACGCCCTTGTCTCGTCTGGTTGTTCTTGTTACCATTGCACCACGGCAAACGTCGTCTCTATTCCTATGGCTTAAATATTATTTCCTTGTCTATGCACACAGGAATCTAGATGTATTTATGCCCGCTCAAGTATAAATGCACATATTTAATAAGTCTTGGTTTTGTCTGGTCTAATATTTGATCAGACAGTGTTAATCGTTTGGCGTGCTGAACGACTGAAAGTCTACTTTTCAATCAAAATAATCGTTCGTTTTGTTATACTATCGTGATCCTTGAATAACATTTGTACATAAGCTTCGATTAAATATTCGTCTTAAATGCTATTTTTACACTTCGGGTATTATCATAATAAAAACATTTCATATATTCCCTGAACTACGACTAAATACCATAAACAATATCCCTAATGTTGTATTGTTTTTCGTCGTGTCACAAATTAATTGATATTATGGTATGATTAAAGGTATATTAAAATCGCAATGTACGTATGTTTTT
This sequence comes from Himalopsyche kuldschensis, assembly GCA_028554975.1. Taxonomy (NCBI): domain Eukaryota; kingdom Metazoa; phylum Arthropoda; class Insecta; order Trichoptera; family Rhyacophilidae; genus Himalopsyche; species Himalopsyche kuldschensis. The sequence goes on along the minus strand of JAHFWI010000003.1, from coordinate 7,477,906 downwards.
TGCGCTTTCAACACTACAAATCAGCAAACAGAGATAGGATTGTAAATCTTGGACATAAATATAATATTTCTGAAAAAATCTTCAATTATGTAGAGCAATATCTCACTAAGTAAGAAAGATGAGATAATTGGGCTTCTAATAATTTAAGCAATATTTTTACCATAATTTATAGAATGAATGAAATATTTTGGATGTATCGAGTAAGTAATTAAATTTTAATAACTATTCCTCGATATGTAATTACTGTTTATGGTTCATTGTTCACTAGTATGGGTCAAATTAAATATTGCGTCACACTTGAGGTGTTTACACTTTTTTAAAGCTGATAAAAACCTAATATTTGTCTTTTAATCTTCACAACTTTGCCATAATTTCACGATTTTTATAAAGTATAGCCCTCAATGTGTATTCGAAAGTTTCGACAACGCTGCTAAGTCGTTGGAAATCCAAATGTAATTAAAGTCTAAAACGATAGTGCCTTGATTTACGACCGCCTCGTAATATTTACATGGTTATTAATTATAAAATAAGCTTAGAATAACTGTGCTTTCAAAGTTTTATTGGGCATATTATTAAAACGATACAGAGCTATTTATTATATATACTTCATTGTCAACCATTTATTCAAAGTTTGTGAAAATAAGTATGATTTAAATTAGATGATTGAATAAACAAAATCAGTGTCTTTAATTCCAAATTCAAATTCTGTTGTATGTAAATATATCATTGCAAATTGCCTAACTGAAATTTTAAGCCTGTGCTTGTGTGTGCAAAAATAGATCGATTATTATGCGATTCTCAGTTTTTTGTCGTTGTTATTGTTTTGAGCTCATAATGTTGTCTCGCGGCTTATATAAATGTTGTATTGTTAAGAAAATATCACTTCAAAGGAAAGTTTGACGTCTTCTTCGGGTACTCTCAGTAAATGTTGAATATTTTGCTAAGTAATGAATGAGGCTGTGTCATATGTACACATCCATTCTTCTGCCGGGGTTACGCTTTTGCGCTCGTTTCAATTATATGAATGTCATACGATACGCCCCCGGCAGACTGATTAAATTGGGGAAGTCCTACACATTGCTTCCGGCTTATTTTCCTTTTAAAACTCTTTTTTTTTAAATTATTGCAGATGTTTTATAAATGTTATATTTAAGTTTTTTTCCTAACCTCGCATGTATTTTACTATTCACAAAATTAGAACACAATATTCAAAATAATTTAACCATAAATAAGCTTTAATTATTCGTTATTTTATAGAAACTAGTGATTTGTAACCGAAAGCCGATTGGGAAACCCGCTTGGGCTTTCGCTAAATCGGTTGCGTGGTCAAGACTTTGAATCTCTGAATTAATGATACATGTTACGGTCACCGATATAAAGTATGAAAAATATGTCACAACAAAGAAAAAACATATGTCGAGCATGGAAACTCTCATATTATATTGTTTGAATTCGGCTGAGTGATAGTAATCAAATCGACGCGTTTTGTATTTCTCTAATATTTATTGTCTTCCGCCCACTTCCTATCAAATTCTGAAAATTGAGTGTCGATAGAAAGCAATAAACTCACTTTTTTTAAATAGTGTATTCTTTTCCATATTTGCCTTATAAGGTAGCTTGCATCGTATCTTGAAAATATTCATTTGCAATAAAATACATAATATATTATATTATTAACATCATTTTGAATAGAAAAGAGTGTTGTTTAAATCTGTTCCCAATTTTCTGAATTCTTTCGATAATCTTTCTCTGCAAATCTAAATTGAGTGATTTTCTCAGAAGTCTCCATTGAATAAATTTTATTAACATTCATTATTTTCTGAAGATTTAGTTTAAAAATCTTTATAAAATGATGAAAATTAATAACGCATTTACACATAATATTAATCAAATAAAAATATAAATCTAAGGATCAATGCTTCATTTCATCGCAGTGGCTGAGCTTAAACATAAATTTTAATCTTTCACAGTTTTATATTTATTATATTGATTTTCAGTCATGCTTGTAGTTATCAACGGGTACATTTTTCCTCTACCTTCTACCGTTGCCATTCCGCAATGTTGATTGATTATCGTAGAAATAATTAATAACACCAATATTTTGCCAATCCTTTATTCGATTGATTAAATATCTAAGATATTTAGTTTGCTATTTGTGTTACTTAAAACCTTTATAATTTAAAGCTAGACCAGTAGAGCTTCTTGAGTCATCAGTTTTGAATTGATATTACCCAATTATTATCGTTTAGCATCAAGCGCCTTCGGCCTTATCAAATGGATATCAAAGGAGAATCAAAGTCGTTTCTTGAGTCAAGTTAAAACTTAACCCTACGTTCTTATCGAAACCCTTTGGTCCTACGATCTCACAGAATGGCCATTTTGCTTACTATCAGAGATGTCCAATTATGAATTTCGATGAGTTTAGAAATGCTATTTTATAGTAGATGCAGAAGTAAAATATATATAGCTACATTCATTTCGTATAGTTTCTACAATATTCATAAAATATGGTATACTAAATCTATAAACATTGGCATCACAATAATTACACTAATGAGCTTATTTCTTTTATTAAATTGTATACTTTTGCAATATTTTCCTATTGCATCTTAAAAATTATTTGATAAACATTGCTTTATAACCAATTAGGATTTATTTAATCATATTATAAAATATAAAAACAAATTTGTGCAGACTTTTATCATAGTGTTATTAATTCTAGTGGCAGTATATTGACATCAATTTTAGAACATTATTATACTATACATGTCCTGACGAAAGCGCCATGCCGAAATGACTACCAAAAATGTAACATAAATATGTATAGTGAAAATAATGTCATTGTTAACTTCGTATAACTGTGAATATTATTGGTCCTAACTTCATCAACATTGAGAAATTATTAACTTCATTTAAGTGTATCGTCGATAATTTTTATTTCATATGAAACAGTTGAGAACAATTGATTACTCATATACCGTTTATGCCCTTTAGATAAACTGCAAATTCAAAACACCTGTCCCACCCAGGCCCAACAATATTTATATACGGTTTCAATGTTTGGGGGTAGCAAACTGAAACTGTATCCTTTTAGAGGTACGTATTAAGTAAGTAGATTCGAGTAATGAATCTTAAACGCAGATGATATTTGAACAATCCCTCTCAGTTGTCTTGCCCCCGAGCGATCTCTTGTGTTCGTGAATAGCGAATTTACATTTACTGAAATAAAAAACATTTCTCGAAATATATTAAACGATTTTTGTATAGGTACATCTTTACACTAAAAAACGCGTTGTAATTTATGCTGAAAATAATCAATTGATTTTTCATAAATATTTTGTAAAATATAGACGGACATTTGGAAGAAGTACGGACCGATGATTCCCACAGTGACTTTCTCGGGATGCATTCGGTGCTGGGACTGCTGGTGTAACTCGTATGGATTGAAATCGCCCCAAATCTATCAATTTTGCTTTTGTACATATCCATTGATCCAAAAATACGCCTCGTCGCTAAAGATATCTTTTGGCTAAAGTTGGCGGAACGTTTCTCGAACGGAGCAGTGACGTTGATAATACAATTTGATGATCACATTTCATGGTGATTTGCCGTACACTACTTAAAAATTGATAACCAATTTGACAGATGTTCCTTTAACAACATAGCTGATACAACCAATCAAATATGGAGCATCCTTATTGAAAAATCCTGTATAGTGGCAATTTATTTAGTTCGACGTGAACAATTTACAATTAAAACACTCTCCACATTACGGCAACGTCAAAGCTATTGATGCTGATACATTAATATAATGAAGTTCTACCAAGCTTAATGTCAAGTCCAGTTAAACTCAACTAAACAATTGCTGTTAAAAAATGTTTGTACGGTTATATTGCTGGCGATCATTGATGGGGACGATTCTAATCGAATTATAATTGTAGAAAAGTTTCGTCATTCCGTTTAAATCTCTTTGAGCAGAAGCTATCGCATTTTCATATGTATCTTTCTCAGACGATCTTTGACACGCGTTATCGAAGAACGTCCTTGTTTTGTCCAGCTGACCTTGCCGTATAGTGATATCGATGGAATGTTATTTATTATGTCGCTCTGTGCTTGTATTTATTCTACAGCGCATGGGCACCTCTTGCTATGATTCTTCAACCATATTCTTTACCTTTGGACACAAGATTACCAAATGAAGAATTGTTAATGAAAAACAAACGATTTCAAATAGCAAATTTGGAATTCAAAAAAAACAGCTAAGGAAGTCAATCCGGTTACTTGGAAGATTCGAATCATCCATGTTTTATTTAAGCACTAATTATGTCATTAGCACAGCTATATTTAACATATTCACTAAACTATTATAAACATTATCATAACACGTAAACGCAATGTATCTTAGCATATAGGAAAATATGTATAGTTTATCTTTGATAGCTATTTTGTCGTCAGGACTATCTGAGACGTAAGAACTAAGAGGGCCGTAAGCCAAATTGGTAACCAACAATATATTATTTAATTTTTGTTAATGCCAATTCAATCAATAGCATAATCTTATATTTATAATGAAGGAAGAACTACATTAAATACTGTCAATTATTGGTGGAAAAAACACATTTTTTGTACTAATTCTATATACATGTAAATATTTTTCTGAGATCATAATCGGTTCCGCTCATCGCGAGCATTCATTAGTTGAAAATATTATGTATGTATGTGGATTTAGTACGAAATAAAATTTGTTTTATTTATTATAAATTGATACTGTATTCTAATTAGCTACTCAAAAAAGGCACGTATGTTAACTACGAGTTTTACTTATTATATTTACTGTTTATATCAAAAAAATAATGAAAAATATTAAGCGTATTTTATTATATTTGATTTCTTTCGATGTGTTGTTGTTTTAGGTAACATGAATAATAGATTATGAAACATAAAATTTTACAATTTTCAAAAAAGAGTACATAGGACACAATTTAAAAAATGGATGGAAGATATTTCTCTAAAGTCGGATTGGAAGACATTTCCTCTTTTTAAAAACCCTTTAAAAAATCTACCATAAATACATCAAAACCTTAAGAAATTTGGTGAATGATTTTCACACTAATAAGTTGCTTTTTGAATATTTGGAGTAGAAGCTGTGACGATATTTTTTTATACAAAACATTATTTTTTTTCATAGAATTTCATTAAAATTTAACGATGCCTTATTCGTTGTAACTTTTCAAATTAAAAATTCATTTTCTTCTGTCAAAAATCAACATTCCCTTTGACACATGTATGTTTTCCGTTTATTCCCCAGGTACTATGTTTTCTTCTTATCCGGGCTACTTTTTTTCATTCCCCCATTATTCCCATAGTCACCCAATGCCACTCATTTAACGGGGTACTTGTTTTTATTATTATTATGACTGTACGTTTTTAGAAAGAATGAAATAAAATATTTCGACATCTTACGTTTAAATAAAAACATCGGGTGCGTGTCTCTTGTCATCTTTCAATATTCATTTCAAATAGTTTTTTTTTCATTTATGTCACTTAACACATTGGATGCTGAGAACACGCCTAATGTGTCCATTTTGTGTGAATTTATTATAAGTGATTTTATGTTACTAAGGGCTTGGATTTTGACGAATGTCTGAATGTTTGAAATAAATTCAGTTCATATTTGAAAAAGAACATTTTTATTCATCCAGTGAATGATCAATCTGATTCTCAATCAGCTTTTGAACATTCAAAAAATGTTAAATAAAACAGCTATTGGTGATTTTTGAAGTCTAAACAGAGCGATTCAATGACGAATAGTTCAATGTTATATTAATGAAGTATGTATTTACATATGATGTTTCTGGACAAGTGATTTTTCTTATACAGGCGAAACACGTGTCACCTTTTGTAAGAAAATACGTGAAACAATAAAGTTATCAATTGTAATACTTCAACAGTAACTTTCTGTAAGTTCATTTTTATATAAAATAGTAAGTTCGAAGATGTCTCTGAAAGAGGCGAAACACTTGTCACAATTAGTAATACAATACTTGGAATAATCATTTTTTCTTTTTATTCAAAATAGATTTAATCGAAAGTATTAAAGTAATAATTGTTTTCTGTTTAACTGAACTGTGTAATATTTTTGAAATCAATCAACCGTCGAAATATTATATTTATGTTTCCATAAATTTAAATTTCTCTTGTTGTACTCATTGCTGTGTTAACATTATTATCATGCTCTTGTTACCGTAAAACATGTTCCATTTTTCATTATGCACATGAATTGCGTTCGCTGAAAAGGCAAAACTAGTATCAACACAACCGAATGAAGTTAAATATGTGAATCGTTGGCGTTCTGTATGAAAGAAAAACCACAATGTAAAAACTACACAACATTGTTTTCCACAACGTGTAATTAACGTACACATTACTTCCGAAAACAGAGTTTATTTTTATTTTTTATTTAATGTCTGGCTTGAACATAACTAAGCGGATGCTATTTGTGCAATACATATTAATTTATATTTATGAAAAAAAACTACCATTGTGTTTTTATTGTTTTAATATACTTATAATGAGACTGAAGCAGTAATACACATCAATAAATACAGCTTTAAAATGGTGAATCACATTTATACACAGAAAAAAACTAAAGTAATATTTATTTGGTATACGTCGAAAATTCACTGTGAAGAATCTTCAGGATAAAATATGTAGTCTTTAGTATTATTTTATATATGTTACAGCGAAACTATATTCTCAATGAAAATATATTTTCACTGGCATTTCAGTGAAAGCATACTCTAATACATTTTCACTAGCGACAATATATTTTGTTTGCTGTTTTTAATTGGTTTTCTTTTTATGAAAGTAATTACTTGCTGATTTTGTTTCATTGAAGCAAACTAAAATTGTAGGCCGACAAATCATCGAATTGGGCCAATATAATTTCCCTGATCGTGAACAGTGAAATCACATTGTCGTACAATTCTATTGCTTGATACATTTTCACTATGCTTGTCAGTGAAAATATATTCTAATTTGCGAGAGTATATTTTCGCTGAGAATACAGTTTGACTGTAACATATACATAATGTTTTTTTACCAAGAATTGACCACTAAAAATGCGATATAAAGTATGTATAGATTCTTATCGTATACCTATTTACCGCTCTTTAAATTAAGTATGGGTGACTGTAACCGTTACCATAATGAATTGCTTAAGCGAGTGAGGGAACATTCTTATGTAAATCTATTCAAGAATTGAAAACTACCCGTACATTTTAATTATTTTTGTTCAGCTTTTAATCTGATTACTTTCAATTATGATTGGTATTTAAATAAATAACATCTAAATATTTATGTACGCTAATCTGAACTTGTTTCTCAAAGAAGCGAAACAATCGTCAAGTTTAAAGCTTAAAGCTCATATTTGTCTCAATGTGATTCCAACTGAAGCTTTAAATACATCGACATCGTTGAAATAAACTTAATATTTAATACATAATATGCTCTGACAAATAAAATACACGTTCGTCTTACAGGAACTCACTTGTTTTCCACGTTGAAATGTCGGTTGGAGCTTAAGCAGAAAGTTTCCAGTATCAACATAGGCTGCGCTGCGGTGATTTGTATGAAAGTGAAGCTCGCATCATTAACTACCTCTCCGATTCCCGTTGCAGTTTGGTTGAGCTTTCTTCGCGAGAAGCTCCGTCTCATCTTGAACTTTTAATTGCGAAACGGCATACTTACGCTACCGCGACACTACGATACCTATGGCATGCAATAAGTTTTGACTTCTCCCTTTATGAAGGTATATATTTTAAAAGCTATGGATCACCTCGCCGATTTAATAATTTAATAAATTTTCAAATGCAATCTTTTCCCAATCAAATGAACTACACAAATATCGAATCATTTTTACGGTGTAACAAAACTACTAGGTACTAATTAAAAAGTATTTACCGGATACTGTATAATTTATTGTTAAATTTATCTAATTGATACATGGATTTAACCACCTTTTTTTTCTTTTTATAATACTGTAATTCAGTGCTTCCGAAAACTTTTTTTATGTTATGTTTTATTTATCAACCTTTGAGCAAAATTGTCGAAAATAAATCGTTGCCCTAATTAATTTTTATTCTAAAACATTTTTGACAATATTAATTTGCCCAACGAGACCGTATATATGTATTATATATGTCAAAAAATAAAATAAAACATCGCAATATTTTAATAAATAAATATAAGTACCTACCTACAATATACGACACCTGGAGCGCAATGTAAACCAGCTAGTAACGTAGAGAAATTACACAAAAGCTTCATTAATTTTCGCATACGATAATGCAATTTTCATTCTTATTTGGATCAACGTTAAAAAATACATTTTATTTTATCTAATAGACCTAATATTTTGCCATTTTTGTACGATAAAAAAATAAAATTATACATCTTTCACAAAGGAATGTCAGCGCCCCAACATTCTTCAGATGTTTTTCTCTCTCGCGATGTTATTTTATAAAAGTATATTTTTTGCATATTTCTTCGGACGTGTTCGTGTCTGACCCTTTTCTTTGCTTTATGTCCCAATCTGTATTCCCGCGAGCGTTTATTTAAACGATTTTATCACACTGCGATTTTTCCAACATGTGACATCTTTATATCTTGGCCGTTTTCTTCAGCCGATGACAATATATAAATACGTCATAATATTGTGAAACAAAACCCATTTGTTTTTTCTTAGGATGTACACAAAATATCACTGTGAAGCAATCTATCAGCAGTCACCAAATAAATATGTTTATATTTTAAATATAACTTCCTTCATACACGGATTATATTGAGTCAAGGTAAGATATTCGTCAACATAATAAAATAAATTATATCCAGTGAATGAAATATACTGATACATGCCGTGGTTATTTAGAATTAATCATGTGTACCTTTTAAACCAGTGCTTCCCAAAATTTGTGGCAGAAGGTTTTTTCCGGGGGGGGGGGCGTACAACAGATATTTTTGTTCAAGGGGGCGCGTATTACTTTTTCATATTTAGGAGGGAACGTTGCATGAAAGCAAGTTTAGGAAGCACTATTTTAATCAATCTTACATTATGGAAATGTTGTTTGAACATTGCAATTAAATTAAAATAATCCACATTTGGACCGCGGGCCAAGATTTAGGCATGCCTGTTCGAGACCAACATTAAAATAAATACACAAATATTTATTTAATTGATTGGTTATTTAAAACATTCCGCTACATTAGAAAATCACTTAAAATTAAAATCTACAAATGCAGCCTGCTTAACATGAAAACATGCAGGAAACTGTTTACTTATCATTATATATGTATAGTATATATTGACACCGCCTTATGTGGTAGGTCATCAGAACTCTCTCGAACGATCTATTGTTCACCTCAGTCAATGAGTCAGTCGATTTCAGGAAATAAATTCGTTCTTATAATAATCTATATTGCAATCTATAGCGGTGCAATGTAGAGATATTTCAATTTCTCTTATAGCTTGACGCCCGACAATGCATGTGCTTCATAAAAAAAGTTCATAAGGCGATAAATCATCCCTTATCAGCGGGCGCATGTGTTAACGATTTTTGAAACGGCCATTGTATTTCTTTCTAAAGTAACCGTTTGTTTTCATACAGCAGTGAGAGATTGGACGGCATTGAGTATGCACGCGCCTAATCCTCTCCCTAAGAATTAAATTCGCGTCAAATTCCTGATATCTTCTTCGCTATCGTAATATTTGTGTGTTGTATAACGTCTGTGTAAATCTTTAATGGTTAAATTAAATCACATAACGCTTTGAGATCGTGTTTTCTTTATAAGAGTGCCATGTTTCTCCTACTCCGTCCCCAAAATCCCTCTTTCTGAGTGTCGGATAGGAGGCTCCTTCTCGATTACGAGGGAGCCGGAATAAAGGTCTTCTCAATATATATAATATATTTATCATACATACATATTATGGCAGTTATTACATTACAGAAATAGCCAGAAGTAAACAGTAAAACTACTTGAGTTTAAGTTTAAATCTCGTACTTTATTTCTCGAAATAAAATCTCAACAGTAAGTAAATTTTACAAGACAAGCGTTTTAACTTTCCTCGCCTAGTATAACTCAAATATTTGGTTTGGCCTCGAAGTTAATCCTTGGATGTTTCAAAGTGGACACGTTGGTTGTAAGTTGATAGTGAAGAGTGTATGTATTTTTTGGTGACTTGAACTATAAACATAATTCGGAAAAACATGCCTTAAAAGTATGATATAAGAAAGCTTAAAAATTTTCCATCAAAAAAAAATTTGGTTATGTCCCAATTAAATTAAAATTGTACAAAAAAAATATTTTTCATAAAACTTTTTTACACTTCTAAATGTTCAGTGTTTTGCAATTCGTCGAGAGAGCTGGTTGTTTCAATGTAAGAATATTATTTTTATGTCTATTATCTGGATTTTTTAAAGCTTATAAGTAGCTTATAGTAGATAGATCAAAACTGAAGATTATATTTATGTGTTTTTAATTATAAATATATTAATTTGTCAGTTTTTATTGCAATTATCTGCAGAGCATTAAAAAATCAGATACCTCCGATTAAGAAGAAGTTAACAATACACTTCAATTATTAAAATAAGTAATTTAATGTATAAAAATAAAAACATTCTTTTTTTTTCTCAGATTTATAAAAATTGTTTAACTATTGTATGCTCTGGTTCAGCGTCTCTCAAAGTTATTTTGGTGACAGGCACATTCTAAACTGAGAAAATAAGTGACGGATACAAGCTGTATTGGAAAGTGAAGTATTTTGTGCTATATTTATATTATAATCAATAATTTACTAATCACAACACTTTCGCACTGATCATTTTAATAATTTATTTTGATGTTATATCTTGTGTACATGTAACGCATAAAAGCACAGGTAGTTTGTCTTTCAAATTTATCATTTATTTTGCATTATGTTTTAAATGGAAATTGTGGTATCTATGAGAGTTTATACACATTTAAAACCAAATATCACGATTAAGATATATACTGATAGAACAATAGATGCTTTTAGGCGGTGCATGTTTCTCCTGCGATGTAATATTGTATTTTGGTCATTGTATTCGTCTACTGTTTCTGGACCTTGGCATCATTGTTCCTCGCATGTAACACAGTCTCAACATTTGAGAAGACTTCGAATAAAGAGGCAGGGGCGCGCATGAAATATGTATTCGGTTTTAGTTATCGCCCATGTCCCTCTGCCGCTCCCTTACCATCTCGGCTTGTCTACAGATGTGTATTGAATATTTTATCATAAGACGACCGTATGATTTATTCATCCAGAGCGTGTTTCGAGTCAGTCGAATGTGTTTATTATATTTTCATATTTCCCTCTTTAAGCTCGAACGCGGCACAAAGCTCTCAAACTGTTTCGATCGTCAAGCCCATACGGAATAGCTTTTCCGAGACACTCTTAGATTGAATTGGCCTCGTTCCCCGTGGCTAAGCCGGTAAAGTACAAAGACAGTGTGTTCGTGATCAAATCTCGATGAAATAGACAATCTAATTCTAAAACATATCACCAGTATGTGTAATATCATTCTGTTTAATGTTTTAGCCGTAATCTTTTTTTCAAAATTGTAATGCTTTTATCAGTAATACACATGCTGCATGTGGCCTTTAATGACATTTAATGCGGCCCAGTAGAACAAGTACTTCATCAACATTTTTTTTAATCAAGAACTAAATTCACGAATAAGCGTTTTTTTTTAAAAAAATAAACAAATTTCATCCCAAAAACCTCACTAAATGATGATTACCTGAGTGCCTGAGAATAGCAACCACAAACATTGAACTCGACAAAAAACGCATACTTCTATAGATGTACCATCATAACTTGACCGTAGACAAATTTCGGAACTAAAATTGTATAGAGTGGATATCGTCAATAGCCATTTAAGTAATATTGATTTGATAGAAATATATTTTCAAGAAGATTTTTTTTCATTTATATTTTAGATATAAAAATGTGTCAGTAAATAAACGATTTTGGTTGAGTTTTGCAACATCTCTCACGTGACGGTGGCGCCCTCACTAACGGTCAAGTTATAATGGTACATGTATAGTATGCTGTGTGAAAAATCTCACTAGGATCTATGTACGTTAGTTCAGTCGTGCGAATATGCATGTGATGATTAGAAGAATAAGATATACATCAAATGTTCAAATATTTGACTAAAAATAATAGTAACACAAACAACCATCTTTCTTTTTAATCAATTTTACCCATGCGGCCCGAGAATAATCTGAAAATTGACAAGCAGGGGCCCTTCTGCCAAAAAGGATGTGCATCACTGCATAACAATCTTTAAATAAGCCTTCATCCAACAGTGTTTTATACTAAAAAATAATTTGAAGCATCACCACCAAATTATCAATATCATATTAAATAAAACGTTAACTGTCTTCGCAAAATAACGATATTGCTTCTTAATTGCTCGATATAAAATTTTGTAAACATTTTTGTTGTAGTAGCTAAGTTAAATAAGACGATTAAGTACACGTTGATTATAAAAAGCGCAGGATTTGCCGAAGCTTTTTATGCTTAAGGCTTAACCTTTCGCTGCTTTTGTTTTTTAATCCTTCCTAAGCGTAGATTTAAAATTACTCCATACGAAACCCTTGTTTTGCCTGGCAAAACATTCTAGATGTTCTTAAATATTTAATGTTTTTATGTACCTGACCCTTATCTACTTAAACCTTTCATAGAATTGTAAAAAAATGATTTTCAATTACGATTACTTTGCATCTTTATTATTATACCAAATAATTAATGAAAAATAAAATAATCAAATAAATAATTAATCCTCTACGTATAATAACTAATCGTCCTCTAAAATGTCATTTTTTTTTGCTATCCAATAATGTATTTTTGGGGCCTAATGCTAGAAGTGCATATATGAAATGTACGAATTGTTCTATATCGACAATTTTTGTTATTAAAACTATATTGGCGATGTGTTCCTGAAAGTTTATTGAAATTTACGGTTTCTACGGAAAAGTTTTAATCTTATCTTATGTGAAGTGTGGACATTTTATTGGTGAAAAGCATGGCGCAACATTATTTTAACATACAAATTAAGTGTCCCTATATTTCATGAATATTAAATTGAATTACGGGGTATTTCTAGCATAAAGAGTATTTTCTGATTTTAATTCCCGAATGGCGAAAATCTGATATTAAGACCCTGATTCAATCTTTCTAAAAGATAACCTAATGGAATATTGATACAATTTATCAATTGTCATTTACATTATTTCTTATAATTGAATACAAATTTTCATTTTTATTCAATTATAAGAATTTTAAAAGCGATATTTAAGTTTCATTAATTTGACATACAAAGGCTTTGCATTATTTTTTTGTTTATCTGTCAGCGATTTATATACACTTGTTACATTAAGCATGTGCTCGATGGCAATATGTCGAAACCTTTATACTATTATAAGGGGGATCCGATATATTGTTGTCAAGCGATATTTCAGTTGGAGACTTTGGCTATCATAATACATACGGATGACGCTCAGCTAGGCCTTGAAAAGAAATCTTTTCGTTCTTCATATGGCGCCTCTAATATTATCTAACTTTCTAAAAGTAATTTAATATGTTGCCTTGACCACTGAGTCGCTGTGGTAGATCTTAAATAATACCTTTTTGTTTTGTTACTTCAATAGTTCAAGGTTGTTAAATTATATTGCTTTAGAGTTTTTTGGTTTGGAAAAAAATAAAGACATGCTAAGTATATACGTATGAAGATTATGTGACGAGTTAACGAATCTTAGAGAAATCTTTACATTGTAAATTAACGATAGTCTCAAAGCACACATTTTTCCATTCTTTTCAAGATACCGACTTAGTCTGCTCAACAGGAGTAACAGGCTGATAATAAAACACTACCACAAATTTTACTAAGTAAATATTAGTCAATAAAATAAAATTACAATCGCTCATTGGAAGCGAACTGACCAATTAGATGTATAAAAAATCGTTTGCTCCATAGTTACTTTGTAAGGAATTGCAATATATGCAAATCGGAATTTATATACGGCAGAAGCTGTTCCAATTGGTAGACCAAAAAAAAAGACCCCCATTCAAGAAGTTAATATCAAAATAGGTATAAGAAACATGTTTATTTTTATTTAATTAATTTTAATTTAGGATTTCGACCGAAGGTGCTCGATGATATTTCAATATCAAATTTGAATCGTTTGAATTTTGTACTTTTCCATGAATTTTGTCGCTAACGACACAGGTTTCGCCTTTCGGAATCTTCAGGCATTTCAAGTGCACAAATGAATTTAAACTGACGTGTAGTAAACAGTTGGTATCGTTTATAAATAAAAATAAAAGTCGATCAATACGTTTAACTATTACTAACGTAATCTATATGATAAAAGCTTTCACCATTTTTAGGTACGGTTCACTTCGCATCTAAGGACTCATATGTGAATTGATATTGCAATTGTTATTGACTTCCCATGCCCCCCGTATTGTTTGACTGGTTTCATAAACAATACAACCGCAACGTATCAGTGCTTTATTGAGATCTAATTCCAACCCATTAGCCAAAGTATTTGGTTATGCATCTAAATCAATCAAGATAACATATGTGCAATTGTGATTCAGCAGACCAACATTGCATTGCAATGTGTACACAAAGCGTGGGGCACTATACGTACATATACGATATATATCTATAATCTGCCGTCGTGGAATTCTCTCATAAGAGCGAATCAAGCCCTGCCTAATTATCTACCCGGCGCATTGCAGAATTGATCAATACAGTGAACCACTACATTCAAATGCACTCAAATTGCATCGAGAGGTTTGAGAGGTAATCGCCTTACAGTCAGTCACATTGGTTTCATATTTCGGTCTGCGAGCTGATATGCGAAACAAACTGATGAGCTCTGAAAATGTGAAGTATCCCGTCAGCTGTATTCCGCGCTGAAATATTTTATTACTGTTATTGTTCAGCAATATTTTACGTATTGCTGTTTTTAGCCGTATTTTACAGCCATACAGAAAATTCTGTGTCGGAAAAACTGCGTTTTCGTTTAAGTATACCTATTAGATTCTTTACTATTATTATATTTTGGTACGCTCAGTCACTGCGAGCAGAAATTATTCAAATTTTTATGATGCATCATGTTGAAAATTACTTTTTAATCCAGCGGGATTTCGGCGAGCTAAAAGATCAACTTTACGTCATTCCTCGCCCATAAAATCCTTTGTGGCCAAAAAAAGCTATTTACACCATTGGATTCTGTTTTTTTTTTCTCCGTGTGACACAATATTTTATTCCGTTTCTTAAATATAACGATTTCCAATAAATCCTATGTGCCGACATTCATACTTGTGCAAGAAAAAATATCCTATGTGACAACATCCGACCTAGGATATTTTTTCCGAGCACGTTATTGGCTTTATCTATCAAGGAAACAGGACGCATAAAACATCATATGTGCAAACTAAGGTGTTTAATGAAACTCTAAAAATTGTAAAAATAAATAAAAACCTTTGACACCTCCTAGTATTTTAGGACATCAGCACTCTCTCGAACGGTCTATATTTCACCTCAGTCTATGAGTTCAAGACAATATCAGGATATCAATTCAGTCTTATAATACTCTATAGTGGAATCTAAAGCGATTTCAATATAAAGTAATTTCTAAATTTGTAAAGTCGACATTTGAGGGCGACGTCTCCGGATGAGACCTGCGGACGTCCCGCTCTAAAATGTCTTGTCTCTGTTACGCCCTGGCTGCGTGAGATACGTAGTATTACACGCAGACTCCGCTGTACCAAAAAATGGCAAAGATGACGCATACTTAACCGAATGCTGCAACGTTCGCCTCACGAACGAACGAAGTCGCGCCTGCTACAAACAGACGCTAGAGCGCAGATAACATCGTAATTTCTCTCAGAAAGTCAGTCAGAATTAGAAGGCGAAGATTGCGCTTTGATTGTACATCTGTTGGGTAAAGCTTATGCACGGATCGAGTTTAAACTCTCCACAATAAGTTCCTCAGGTCGCCCTTCAAGCCAGTAATCGTCTTTCTAATACGTTTAAATCCTGATATTGCCTTTGTAAAGGCGAGAAGGTCGAATCATTATTGTTGCAACCTTTAAATTAAATTCTATATGTAAATCGTAATTGTATAACCTGTTCTGAAGACAAATAAATAGTGCGTATGCTATTTTCACTGTGTAACCCTTTGAGATCGTTTTCTTAATTAGAGCACCCCTCCTTTCTCACCTCCCAGTCCAATTTCCTCATCCCGAGAGTGTCCGACAGGGAGGCACGTCCTCTTTTCCGAGAGGGCTGAGATTGAAGTCGTCTCAATTGGCACATCCAACGTGGAGCAGCGTGGTCCCAACGTCAAGTGCATTGCTCAAGATTGACGCCCAGTGACTTGGGACCATCGAAGTTTGACAACTCGGTGCCCACTCCCACTTTCTCATGCTCTAAAGATTTCAATCGGTCCAGATTATTCGATCTGGTGGCGCCCTTTGTTTTAAATTCTGTGTAATAATTTAAGTGTCTTTCGTAATAATGCGAATGTTCGCGCGTACTTCACGGCGAAGCTGACAATAATAATATCTGTGCGTCGTTCATAAACGCGAACTATCGTGAATGCATCACGGGAAAATCATTAATAACGATTTTATAGTTGTCCATTAATAATATTTGTGTTTTCTGAGACATGAATATGTCAAAGGATTAATAATAATAATGTGTTTGTTCTTAATAATGCGAATTTTCGCGCGTGCTTCACGGCAAAGCCGATAGTGAAAATAGCAGTATTTTGTGTGTTTAATAACAACTTTTACGTAATTTTTCATTACTTGATAATGTTTGAAATAATAATAAAAACAATGGTGTTTCGATCGTTAACAACCAAACACGCAGCAAAAACAAATTGTTGTGATAGCTACCGAATGCTGAGGGTAGTCAGCCACGAAGGTAACGAGGAGTGTACCAGGATGTGAGGGAGCAAAATAGCATGGGATTAAGCCATAGAGGACTCTGCAGCAACCTGTACGCCTCACGAAGACGACTGGGGAGACGGCGTCTCCACCATACCGGTATGGACGGATAGTCAGTCACAGCGAGAGATTAGGGAACCTGGAGAGGGCACTGGCCAGACAAGCCGTACAGCCTTGGTCGAGGGTCTCCCAACTGTAGGCCCTGGAAGTGGCTCTCAGGCTACTAATCCTCCCGCTAAGGGACAGTGATCATCCGCGCCTACCACGATGACCCAAGGACGGGCATCACGGAGCCAAGGACCAGGGGAACAGCAGCCGCCTTCAAACCTGGGGTAGTGACGGCGCGACGTAGTGGTCTACGTCCATCGGTGCCGGGCCTACTCCACCGGAGATTGCGGTGCGTGGCGACCAGTGGTCCCACCCAGCACCAATATTTGGAAATCAGTCGTCCAGTTAAGGTCGTAGTTCCTGCAGAAGACCTAGCTTGCCACCACAGACCTTCACCGAAACCTCGCCAGCCCAAGGCGACACATCAATTGTTTGTTTTAACGACTTCGTGGCGTCGCTTATACGATCTGGTTTATTCGTGTGATTTTTGTTTGTTAAAATGTGTATGTTTTTTAATTTCACTATCACCTCTGTGCTGTTAGAAAAATTCCGTTATTTCTTTGAAAAACAAATATGTTTCCAACTTAAATTAACGTTAAAATATATTTTTATGTTTTCAAATCTAACTTCTTTGATTTTTAATCACGAATTGGAAACGTGATCGTTAATGTATGGTTTCCTTTGATGTATAACTGGTTTACGATTTTATTTTTTTGGTTTGATGTATGTTTTAACTTTTGAGTTAGTCACCTAACTTGTGTAATGTTATACTCAAACTATGCTTTGAAATATTATGTATCCTTTCAACTTGATGTACCACGGTCCTTCAGACAGTAGTTGTATTTTTTGAATTGTATAAAAAAAAAAAAAAAAAACAATTTGTTTTGTGTGGTATGTGTTTGTTATTATATTGTTGTTTGCGAGACCATTGATTGAGGAAGACGTCCGAGATAGTCGCTGATTATCAGAAAATTTTGATACCGCCTGATATTGTAGGTCATCAGGACTCTCTCGAACCATCTTATTATCACCTCAATCAATGACAATAGGACCTAAACAATTAATATAACGCGAATAAATGCATTCAAATTGTATTAAATACATGTAACCGACTCATTGCGACGGCTTCGCAGTGATTGGTTGAATTCAGCTCCGGCCAGAATGCGTTGCGTTGATTGGTCGAGCTGTCTATACTAGAATCACGGAATATAAAATGTGGCTGTCAAAAAATAACGAAGGAGCCAGTCGTTATCCTTCTTTCAAACTCTACGGTGTCTCGCTCCTGCCTCGGCAGGAGGCCAATTTATTCGTTTAGGCCTGTTGGTCCTTTTAATTGTAATTGTACTTGCAATTGTATATCTGTGTTTTTTTTTGTAACCGACAATCAATATTGTGAATATAAACTCGCCAACTTCACAGTTTGGCCAAGAGAAACCGATTGAAATCTATACAGAGATATTTTCCATCCTATCCCTAAGTTCCGTCTCCGAACGCCGGGATGCTGGCTGACTCCCTTCACCATTTTTTATATCCAGTCTGTTTTTATCATCTCTCCGTGTGCTTTTATCCACAAAGGAGATTTATTTGATTTGGAGATACTTTCGCAGATGATCGTAAACCAGATTAAGAACCAGAATAAAATAGAAATAATAACTTAGTTTACATATAAAATAAAATTCATTGCTAGTAGATAGTGACAGCAAAACTACACCAGTATTTGACGGATTTTTAAACTATCGATACTTGAATAACTTGCAAACACATCTAAATTGTCTTCGATAAGATTATTTATCTCTTTCAAGTGACAAACAGTTTTTGTTTGTGTTTTCTCCATGAAACTTGGCATATACTTGTCTGTTGGTCATTTTCATTAAATATCTGCTATTATTTTCAAAATCTATCAAAACATATAAAAATAAAAAGTCGTTAAATCGATGTTATTTCATGTAACTTGCATGCAGAATTCAAGGCTAGAAATTATAATATATATATATTTCATTAAATATGCTTGATATTCTTAAAGTACGTATGTATACATATGTATGTGTAGATCACATAGTAAATGAAATAAATATCAAAAGAAGCCTCCCACATTCGAGTATGTGTAGACCGTTAGCACAGATGATTTTTCTTTAAAATAATATATTATAGATACCTAAATACTTCAATTTTTTTTTACAAGTAAAAACAATGAATATGTTCTTATTATTGTTATTGTTTTTAATGACAAGAAAAAAGTGTAAAATATAGACTAAATTTTAAATAAGAATAAATTTGTAATAGGAATACTCACAATTAAATACCTCGGATTAAAACTGTAAAATTCAATTGTCCTGTGTACATCACGTTATTTTTCATTATTTATAGCGTAAAACGGCTGTCACGCATGCTTTACGTTTCCTACATGTTTGTTACGGTTGACAAAAATATTTTAATCTTTCTGTTGTTGTGCATTATTACGAGTATAATTTGATTGGACGAGAGCTTTGATAAACTGGCGTGTTGCGATATAAAGGAGCTTTTTAATAATACTATTGAAACGACAACCCTTTGACAATCCCAAATTGTATTGGTATCAAATGATTACTAATTTGATTAAATTTTCATGCATCATTTATATAATAATTTGTAATTGATACTATTATTATAAAATTGAACAGAAAGTACATGTGAAAGCAATTTACCAAATATTAATTAACTACTTGTATCTTACGGTGCAGCTTTAATTATTGATTTAATAATTAAAATAAATTAGGGTGACTGCTAAAGTTATTGGAGACTTACCTGAATATGTAATAATTTTGTTAGATATTATTGGCATATAGTAGTATTTAACATAATACATTTTCACAATAAGTTAACGCGAATTGTATACTCTTTTATAGACTTGTCAAATTAAAATGATAGATGATTTCAGTGTCGATTTTCAACTGTAAATAAATATTGTGAAATAGTGCAAATATATTTCTTTACACAAATATTGATGGCAAAGAAATAGTAATAATAGGAATTAATATAATACAGTAATTTCTAAGACATTTACAGTTGGTTTGGTCGTCATAAAAAACCAAAACATTATAAATATAAATATGCTTAAATGAAAAAAAATATGTTAGTAAAATGAATTTGAAACTTAAGACTAGATAATTAGATTCAAATGCGTTTATTGCACATCAGTTTTGCATGTAATCTACAATATATATAAATTTTCCCAAAACAAGGTACACCCATATGAATTTATTGTTTTGGGCTTAAAGCCTTCTACCAGAAAGATGACATTGTATACTTACCTAACAGAATGTTTGGTATATTGGTTGTCCACCCCGGCTGTCATCGGTCCGAGTCATCGACCACCCAAGCAAGCACCATGAACAGCGAGCGGTAACTCATCTCTTAGAATGTACCAAGGTAAAGACCGATAGGTAAATCCATGCAATATCTTATTCAAGAAGTAATTTGGTCCGCCGGGGCCAGGATTAATCTAGAACTAAGCCCCGCCGACGTGCTGGATTGTGGGCCAATTAGACCTGCGACCCGTGCAAAACCTTGCCCCCTCTCACTTAAGGCTCCGGCTCTAACTGGCAACCCAGGTTCTCTCTTGCCTCTCAGACAGGATCAACGAATAAAATGACACCGAGCTTTAAAATGCACCCCAGAATCCAGGTTGAATGAAAATTGTAAGTAGAACTTTGTTTTTAAATAAAATAAGTATAATATCTCTGTAATGTTAAAGATCTCAAAGAAACTTCAGCGTATCTATCATCTTTTCTTTCATAAATGAAAAGGTTTAAAAAAAACGTTCAAAAAATCTAGTCATACTTTTTCTTTTCGTTGATTATGTTAGTTACTGACTTAAATATATAAAAAATATTATATAGCACATAAAAAACACATAGCCCGGTACGTGGTGCAGTATTCAACGTCGTTGCCTATCGTGATGGATCGCCCGAGTACGAGTTCTTTCAATCCCTACTCTCTTCAAAAAAGAAAGATTAAGCAACTGAGTAACAAGCAGTTCTCGTTGAAGTAAAATATGTTAAGATAAACTTCGTGAGTAGTCCATATTCATCAATTTGGGAGCGGACATGGTAAAAAATAGAACTATTTCTACATGTATTGTTAACAAATGAATTTGATAATGCTAGTGATAAGCGAAACCGGTCCTGCTCTGTATCTAAATAGTACTGTATAATATGTTGAATTTGTTTAAATCTTGCATTTCCCGCCAAGAAGTGACAGTTAACTCCTGGGTAAAAGTGGTTACTGGTTTATTCATTTTTTATATTGACTCGTTGACCGATGATGAAAATACTCGAAGAAAAAATCTTTTAATTAAAAATGTTGTACATTGTACCAAAATGTATTACGTCTACATTGAACGAGCTATTTTAATCTTTTGACCGACTATTACGCGAGGTAAATTCTACAGTCCGGCAGATACGTGACTTTGGCTGCAAGGTCGCCCGTGTTAAGATTCTGGCGAAAGCGAGAGTTGAGCAGGGTAACAATAAGGTAACGAAAAAAAGCACAAACTGAGACTTCAGACTGCTTATCATGCCGGCTGTTGCGTCTTCGTTTTCTCAATGGCAACTCTTTTATTCAACCTGTTCAGAATGCTCTTCGCCGATCTAGGTCTTTTGGCCACATTACTACGGCGATAATTCGTATTATGTGACGCTGTAATATTCTTTAATTACAGATCTGTTTTTCATATTAGAGCCAGATTTTTTTATTACCATTTGTATAAAATACGTTATATTCTGTCAGGATTGTTGAATTTCACCCTCATTTGACTAAATCGACGATCGCATAATTTTTTTACAATTTTACGTTTCACATGACATCAATCCATCATCCGAACTATGAAAATATTACGTAATTCTTGGGAAACTCAATATTTGAATATTTTCCAATCACGTAAACCAATAACTTGCGACCAGTTTCACTCATCGCGAGCAATTTCAACTGATTCTCACTACCTAAATATATTCAACTAATGATAAAAACACTAAATAAATTTATTGTGAAATAAGTTCAAAAAAACCTTTTTATTTTATAATACAATGCAATTCCAGCAAGTATTGATATTGAACACCCTAAAAGGTATTTTTAATGTTATAAAAATATAAATTTGTGAATAAGTGTTTCCTTCTGACTCGAGGGAATAAATAATGAAACTCTTCTATCATGAGTGAAGATTGAAAAATTAAATTGCCTTTTCTATTGATTCGTGGCTTTGTATGTCTGTAAAAATCTCACATTCACTTTTAATCTTTAAAACTCCTGAATTTATTTATTTATTGACTGCAGAAAACATACTGTACATTTCAGATGACGATAATCCACTCATATATTGTATATAATAATCTCACTTAAAATAAGCAAGCACTCATGGAGTAAATACATATTAATAATTTAATCAATATTCTTTATTCAAATTCTAAAAATATGAGTACGTTTACTATATGAACAAAAAACAATTCAGCAACTCGAAATTGTGATTTATGGATTGACCCTTAATCAAATTACTTCAATGATTTCAATTTAAACACTATTAGTATCGTGCACTCTAATAACAAGCAATCTATGTCTATTATAAATGGACTGTAACTATGAGTGCCCTGTCATTAACGTCGATAACAGACTCTAAAACGAGTATAATTTGTAGTTAGAAATCGCGTAGAAATAGCACACGATAGACTCGGGCACTAAATAGTAAAAAGAATTTTCATGTGAAATGCTCGGACAGATCACAATATTTTATATCAACTCGATTCTTTTAAAAAATTATTGCTGTAATAATTCCGCAACTGACAAATTTCTATTAGTACCACACTCGACTAGAAAACGACGTAAGCGGATATGAGTGCTTAGATTGTGTGTGAATGTAAATAATTCATGACGTTCATGATATATATAGTTGTTTTAAACCTCTCATGCATACCTAAAAGTCAGCCTAAATAATAATCAGAATCAAACTTACAAAATAAGATTTTATCACTTAAATAACGCTCGAAGATTTCTGTCAAGTCATGTTTGTGTAAACATCACCACGAATGATGAGATGCATTGTGGAGACAAGTGAAATTGTAAAAACGACTGGTTGTTTGCCAATAATCAAGAATGTGATGAACGGGTAGGATTAATGCTTCAGGAGGTCTGTTTAGTAGTCATAATAGACACAACAGAAGTTAACATCATATGTCATCAAACTCTTCATATTTAATTTTTGTAGCCATCAATAAATAATAGCACAATATCCGTGGATTCTATCTACATATGTTTTGATTCACTTTTTTTAAATCGCACTGTGGTGTTGAAAACGCAATAATACAGCCATTACCAGAAAAATCTTCGACCATAGACAAAAGCCATGGACCAGTGATCGCCAAACGGTCGCTCGCGACCTACCGGTGGCATTTTCAGTAGCTCGCGTAGGATATTGTACCATATTTTATAAATTGGCAAGGGTACAATTTGATCAATCTTTCTGGCGCAACAACAGCAGTATTGACAAATTGAAAAAAAATGCAGCAATATCAACATGTATAATTTAAATATCTAAAAAAGTGTCAAAATGACTGAATTTTATAATACATATTAAGTTTTAAACTCTATTTCTACATATGTAGGAAAAAAATCAAGATGTGATGTGTGATGAGCCCTAACCATTACTAAGGGAAAATCAAAATTCTGCATTGAACTTAGAGGCATAAAAATAGCATTTGTGATTTGTTCTAAAATGCTTATTTCGTAGAGAGCTAAAATTGCTTCCAAAGCCCTCATATATAAGTAACTCATCAGACAATTTCAATTTCTGAAAGTGGCTCACATTCTTATTGATTTTGCAGACCATTGCCATGGACCATAGACAAACATTATTTTATTAATTAATTTTACATTTGTTTCTTATTTTAGCATCTTTTTGCATATTTTACGAATTCAGCACCTATTCCGAGTTTTAGTATCTTTTTAGCATTTATGTCAAGATGTCCAAAATGCGAGTTTCTACCAATGAGTTAACTAAATCAAACAACCTTAAGACTAATTTTTAGCAGCTGAAATCTCATTACTCATTCACCGTAAAGCTTTTTTTACGTATGACGCTAGAATTTCTATACACATGAGCTTCTTTATGTTGTTATCGGATAATTTTGTAACTTGAAATTGTTCCTATTTATAGCGACTATATTTTAGCTTTGTAAAACAAAATTTGACTCGGAAACTTATCACAATTATTAAATACAAATGTCCTTGTGTTTATATATTGCATTGTACCGATAGTAATTGATAAAATTACATGTCGGCATTATCATTTTTTCTGCATCGCCAAAATCATTGTTAACCTCGGTTGAACTATAAATATTAACACCTGATTGCCAAGGCCGAATTGTTTTATGTCTTGGCAAAGCAACGCCGAGACACCGACCGTCGACGGAGACCTCTCTCTATATGGAAAAAAGTGTGCTGAAATCTGAAAATCTGCAGGCCACTAACCGGTTTACAGCCGATTTATTGATACAGGCATTTTTTTGTCGGTGAAACAATTCGTACCTTGAACTCAAATAATAGATTTTTTTACAATACAAACTCGATATTTGTTAAAAATTGTATGCGTTACTATGTCGAAACAGACACATTATAATATTATAAATTTAAAACATAACTTTATATTATTATTTGTATTATTTATTTCACTGGTTGCGTAACTATGTGTGCCACTTTGAAAAGTATCTTCTGACTAACTCTCAGAATTTTTTTTATTCATATCGTAGACGTTGAATCTAATTATTTTGAACTTATGTGCAGTAAGTATTGTGTTTAACGTCATATTTTTCTATGCGTCAATTTACTAAAGAGCGATCGACATTTCTATCAATTAATATATTCGTCATATAAAATTGATAATCAATTTGTTTACTCCACGTAGTGTGTGACAGATACTGAAACGTGTTACGCCTATTTAAGAAACATCGTCAAATGTATTCAATTAAATTGGTATTTACATTCTTAATTGAATCAAGAAAGTGAACAAACTGGTATTCGAACCCGTGCGCTCCACACCCAAAGCCGATGACGGACCCGGCTATATAGGTCATATTAATTCGTTTTAAAGGCTTGATTTTAAATGGTATAGTAGAAACTGTCACCAAGGTCAACACGGGGTGTTTCAAGGATAAAGGTTAGGTTTTAAAATTTATATAATAATATTTAAAATATATTTAGCATTACAGCGTATAATATACACTGTTTATATATATTTTTAAGCCACATAAGATAATCTCGCCCACACCCAAAATCTCATATATTGAATTAATTCCATTTTATTTGTTACTGGTATTTCCAGGAATTGAACCAATGTCTTTTTCAACGTAAAACTATCGCAACTACATACACCACAAAAATCACAAGCTTAACGAGGCTTATGCCTTAATGCAGATAATACGTATCATTGTTTTTTATTCATTCAATTGGACGTATTGATAAAAACTGACGCATTGTATTAAAAGACTAAAAGAGAACAAAATTTAAATTATTAATACCATAAAATTCTTTTTTTTTTCATATTGCGTTTCGAAGAAAAACAAAAATATGCAATAAATTATGTCAAATCAATCTTACTTACATTCATAAATTGTCAGTTGATCCATCATCATTTTTAAGAAGTACCTTTAGTCTAGGTATATTAAAAATTTTACATCTACGTGAAAATGAAGCTTTATAACTGACTATGCATTTTTCACATACATAAATATATTGTGATTCTGTTCGTTGTTCAAGTCCTGTTGTTATTTTAAATATTTCGTTCGAATTTTCAGCTGTGATTCATTATATGTACTTTCATATAAATGTGTTTTTTTCTGTTTAAATATTAGAGTTTTATTTCAGCTGTTTGTATATGTTACAGTGAAACTGTATTCTCAGTGAAAATGTATCAAGTAATAGATTTGTATGACAACATGATTTCACTGGTCAAGATCATTGAAATTATTGGCCCAATTCGATGATTTTCCGGCCTTAAATTTTGGTTCGCTTCAATGAAACAAAATCAGCAAGTAGTCCTTTTATGAAAAGAGAACCAAAGAATAACACAGACAAACATTCGGCTGAAGATAGGGCGGTCAAATTTGAGTTCAATGACAACTTGGAGAAGAATATATTTTCACTGATAATACAGTTTCACTGTAACATATATACATAATAAAATGTCCTCAGTTGTGTGTGTATAAAGCCGTCGAAATGTTGCACACCTTGACATCCAATAAAATATTATTTTTTGAAAAAGTTGCCATTGCGCTAAATCGTATAATGAGGATTCATTGATATCACGACATCGAAATACATTAATGATACTATGTACATATTTTGTAATAACATTCAAGCGGAGATCGTTCACGATTGTTGTTCATAATAAAATATTACCAATCGTATGACGACATAACCCTTAAAAAATATTTAAAAAAACAAAAATCGTGGCACACTTCTTTTGAATTCATTTTGTTCAATGTATTAAGAAGCGGAATATCATTCATGTCTATCCAAAGTATTGATAGTTTTTATTTCATTTTTATTCATTGATGTCATCTATCAATACGTGGTGGAATCGCATTATAATAAAAACACATTTTTAGTTTTTATTTCACAATCATCAATAATCAATTGATTAATACTCGCGATTAGCAAAACCGGTCCTGATCTCAATAAATTCAACATGGAATAAGCAGGTATTACAAATGTGTCTACCGTTTATTGATGTCATCATTTTTGAGCTACCGAAATCATGTACATCGTGCGCAAGGGCTTGAATAGTAAACATATTATTCACACTAATAATACATATATTAAAAATCATAGCATGGAACATGGAACCCAATGGTTAGCTATTTTCCCTGTTCGTTTTTTTCCTGGTGTACAGTAAAAAATACATAATAGTCGCAAGTGAGACTTCTATAGTTTTAACATTCCACTGTATGTAAGTTATTTTTCATACTTTTTTTCACTGCACTGTTTATAAATGTTAAAAAAAACTATGCTATGAACGAGAATATGAATGGCACGTAAAAATGTCTAGTTGTTCATAAATAATGCGAGTAATAATATCACAAATACATTCATAGTTATTTGTGAGTGAGTGTTTCTATATAAACGATGATATGCTCATTACACAATCTCTCAGAAATATTACAAAATTGCATAGTTATCGCAATTGAAAAATTGCAATAAAATTTAAATATGCAAATAGTACGTTGAATTAAAATGACTATGACCTTTCTTCAATGCTGTGCAATATTACATCAATTTGTTTTTATAATTTTTAAAAAAAATTTACTATAATCGAGAGAATTTTGCGTAGGAATTAATCTTTGGCAATAAGTTCGACAGTTCTTGTCACTTCATAGGATGTGCTAATATTTGCTAGATTCTTAGTCGTTATATGATTGTTTCACTTATTCTACCTTTCGTAATGGATACTATTATTTAATTTATAATTCGCCATATTTATATTTACTTATAAATATCCCGATTCTTCTGCGTAGCTCCTTATATTTTATCCCTATGTTATTTCTTATATACAACATAAATAAATATAAAAAGTTTGATATGATTGACAGTTTCATCTACTGCAGTTATTATGTGAACACTTTCAAGACATTTTTACCCAATTTGAATACAGATTTAAAATCATTGCACAATCACATGTGTAAACTTGGACATCAAATTCAAACAAACTAGTTCCTATAGGAGCATTCTTCAGCGTTGTAACGAGCCCTCCGCAGACACTAAACCACAGAGGAAACACTGAGCTCTACTTGCTGTACGACTTCACGTGCACATTTATATGGAATTCTTGACTCACGTTTTTTGCCTTCTAAAATAATTGTACGGATGTTAGTGAGCCGTTTCTGACTCCGTTGAACGATCTGGGAACAGTCACAGACCACCAAAAAGATTCACTGGAGTATGAATCGATCATTGATTGGTTTCAAATTTGTCTTATTATAACCGCGAGAGGTCAGGCAAAGTCGTTTCTTAATCCTTGTCAATTGAATTCGAGAGAAGTTTTTTGGGCAATACGAATACGATGAGATAAAAAAATATAGTCATCACGTCAATTGTAAATTGGTATTAAAATATTTCAAGTGGAAATGATCAATAGAGTAATTATTGGATGGAAAAGTGAGTATTTCAATGGTGGAATGTTTTCAATAATTAACGAATTGTACAAAAAGTACATGTATGGCGGAAAACTGAACGATATGATAAATATTTTTTTTTTTTTAGAAACACTGCTTATTAACTGAAAAGCGAAAGCCAGGTCGTAAGTGACAAAACGTGAGGAAGTGTACCAAATCAGATCGACTGAAATTTGATATTACCCCTTCCCCCTCCAGTCGATATCTAAAATTATTGCTTTTGTTTTAGTTTCGCCAAGTGAGTTTAGTGAGAACTGTTTGTAATGAAAAAGGTCGACTTCCCAGCAACGATACAATTGAGTACAGTGAGAAAGTACGCAGAGCTAAATCACAGATATGCTATATTTTGGTAAATAAGCCTACATCATAAGTTAGATAAATATTCACAAATAAATGACTAGCCGGAGATTTGAATCGATTATATTGCGAGCCACAGCAAAAATAACATTATTAATGGGCCTCGACCATATTATATTTAATACTATTTAACTATTTGAATTCATGCAAAGTATTTGAATTTCTTCCATCCCGGGATACCAATTTGGCTATAAGAATATTTAATAATTCGCAGTCTAAATATGCAATATGTAAAACTAACAGGTGAATAAAAAATGTTTTATAAAAAATGTTAAAAAATGTTAAAATAAATAAACACAGTATACATATATTGATGGTATAATCTATTTTAATTTTTGAAGCATTGTAGATCACAATACTTTCAAGAGACGGACTGACAAAAGTGCTGACATGTGTTAAAAAGACTCGTCAAACATATGAAAAACAATGATTTTAATTTATGCACTCTTGTATTTAATATTTAAATACTGTAAGGATTTAATATTCCCGTAAAAAGGTCATTGAAAATTATAAAACTGTCAGTATGAATATCAGTCACAATTATCAAATTAACTAAATTTAAATTAATGCTTATACTTATTGCATGGAAGCGCAAAGGTCGTGCATTTATTGTCAATTTAATTCGTTTTCTAGATAAGCTGTTAATAAAGTGAACATTTTATTTTAGCATAACGTTCTGAAGTGTCCAGACAATCGTCGAGTCACCTGTGATCGGGACACGGTCACACCTGTCTTCAGGTACTGGATAATCGTGACTTGTGACCCGGACAAACGTCATCGAGTCCTAACAACTCTCCTCCGAGAAGTGTATATCGATGTGACTGCCTTATGTCATGATTTATTTAATAAAAAAAAAATCTAATGTAATGAAACTTATAAACATTATATTATTCGATAAATAACAATTGACCAATAATTATACAATAAGAGAAGGTTTACGAACCCAAGGCTCTGGAAATCATCGAGTTTAACCTTATAAATGAATCTTAATTGTTGAATATGATAGAGGATATCGACTGAAGGTGCTTGAAGCATTTTCAATATAAAAATTGAATCGTTTGAATATTGTGTCAGTTCAAGTTCACTTGTGCACTTGAAATATCTGAATTATGATTTTAAAAATATATCAGTTAATCGTTAGTAGTTGACCGCCGGTATTGGTTCATCACATTAACAATTTCAATTCAATAGATTGTTTCTTATGTTGTTATTTATATTCAGAAAGGTACCTACACGTCTTTCACAGATGGGAATGAAACTAATCTGGCGAAGAGAATGATGGCCGAAACCGGTGATGATCGTTTTAAAAAATTGTGTTTTATTGTTTCAAATATATAATAGTACCTTTCAAGCTTTTAAGGTGTTCACTTTCAACATATGATGAAAAGGTCATTATGTAACATTTTAAAAAATATTAGATTTTTTTGTTCTTATTCGACAGCAAATTTATTTCGATCAGGACCGCTTTCGCTCATAGCAAGCATTTTCAACTGATAAGAATTTCTTATTATTTTCAAATACCTTTCAAGCATTTACATTTATAATTTTTCGTATAAGTATGTATGATTTCGTAATAAGCAAATATTTTAGTATCGTGAATTGTTCGAAAATGAATCGAAAATTTTCTACGGATTCGGGTCGTGACTTGACGTGGCTCGACTCGGGTGACCCATGTGCACAAATGGGCATACACGTACTATCTGGCAATCTTAAGACTACGAAAACAACTCTTAGCTATGCTATCATGAAGCGGGTTTCCCTGCAAAAAATAAATACCGAGATAAAATACCTTGGAATATTTCCATTGGAGACGTAAAAAAACTTTTTCTCCCAGTGACGGTTCGTAAACTTATCTCTTGGAATGTCAAGTGGTGTATCACTTGTTTGAAATTGTTCATAACAGCGTATTTATTTAAGTACTGTTTACAAATAAATCCGCATATATTCAAATAATAGCACTCCAAAATTAAATATACAATATCGATTTGGCTTACTAGAAAATATTCATAGTCAACAAATAACAAGCAATATGTTGAATATTTTTTAATAACACTTAACAATGGTTAAACACAAAAAAATGCTACTTATACATTCATAATCACTTATTCGTGTTATGTAAATATCAGACTGTGAAATAAATGTTTTTTTACTGTTTGAATTGGCATTTACTTGTTTGAAGTCCTTTATAACACACCCTATACTTCTGACGAGGTTGTCAGCCAAAATAGCTATCAAACATATATCTTATAATTTCTGTAGAACTAAAATAAATATTTACGTCGCTATTTTTTTCGTGTTATTTTATTTTCATAAATAGGTTTTCTTGGAACTGCCCATTTCGGATCTTAATTAATATAGTATATTTCACTGTAACTATCACGGCAAAGCGTCAATTAAATTTCGAGACAGGTAATTGGCTCAAAGTTTTACGTAATCTTTCAAAGCAAATTTGACATTTCAATTATATATTTGAGTGTCACACCGCCTCACATTGTGTGTATACAGCCGCTGTTTTATGGCCGCCTTCCATAACGCTATACGACCAAGAAACGGATTTACTTAGCCCGATACAGAGCTACGCGAAAATGATCTTTTAATCATATGCGTTGTAGGTGGTAATAATAAAAAGAAAGTGGGAAAAATATTACTTACTCAGTCACTAAGTTAAATTGTATTGTTAAATTGTAATCCTGTGTATTCCTATACTGAGAATCCACCGTCGTGGTATTGTTTAATCACACTTCGCGTTGAATCTAAAGAGGAATCAACTTCCATTATGTAACCCAAACATCAGCGATATTTTGCGACGGTATGTACACATTGAATCACTCATCAATCGATTTTCCGTGAAAATCTTCGCCGCCGACAACGCTCACGTATCAGTTCTGGAAATCAGTATCCGGTTTGATTTCGTGACGTCATAAGCGTTCTCCCCCTTCGCCTCGTCCTCTCCACTCCTGTTCCAAGTCTCGCATGGGAAATCAGGGAGTATTGTTTCTCCGTATTCATCAAAAAGTCGCTGTATGTACCATTGTATATGAAGTATTTATGAAGAGCCGTATTTGGAATTTTTAAGAAAATAAAAATAGCCTCCGCTGCAGCCAATATTGAATTTTTATATTTTGGTTTTAAAGGCCTGTTTAATGACTATGTTTACAGCACAATTTTATAAATATGTATGTCCTAGCATTATCTTGTATATCCCTACTTCCATCGAACTAATGAGAGGTTAAGAGACTGAATAACAAGCAGTTCTCGTAAAAAACAATACATATTTTGAATGCATCCGTTACGATACAATATGCTACACATCGCGAGCGGACATGGATTAAAAAGAATACGCGTTCAAGGTTACGTGTTATTGACTCAATTGCTTATCTCTTAATTTTATGAAATACTAAAAATAATCAATACAACTATGTACATATTATATTAGAATTATAAGTCTATTTTTAATAAATATTCATTTGCATACAATCTAGAAACCTATTCAAGCTTTCATTGCACATTTAAAAGTATAATCGCCGGAAATTCTAATACTAATCAACTAAATAGAAAATTAACTGTAATTTCAGTATTTTTTCTGCGTTTTTTTTTTAATTTCTTCGATTTCTGATAGTATTCAAAACGACCAATACTATTTTATGAATCATTTAATTGAGAGTAAAATTACGATCAAAATAAATTTTGTCAAGTGCTGTATATTTACTATGAGCAAAACTAGTCACTAGAGACTCCAATTACTCGAAATTTCAACTACTCGACTATCCAATAGTAAAATTTTAAAATACTCGAGTAGTTTCAGATGTACCAAAATATATATTATTAATTCTAATTTGTGTACATAAATAGATGATAAATAAAAAATAAGCTTATTTTATTGAATCAATACATTTATTTCAAGTTATGAGACATATATTCAAAAATAAGGTCACAAATTTTAATTTGATTAGAAGTTTTGTTTTTAAATCCCGCAGTAGATAAAACTCTCTCTGTTGCTGTGGACATCAGCTTAAAAGTAAACAATGAATTAGTAAGTTTTTTTTTGTCCACTGTTTAAAAAAAAGAAATAAATTTTCATTTATAAATTACGAGTATTACTCGAGTATTTTTAAATTACTCGAGTATCGAGTACTTGAAAAATGGACGAGTATACTCGAAACTCGAATTGGAGTCTACTAGTCACTTATTTAAATGGTCAATATTTTAAATAAATTGGTAAAGGGTACCCCTAATGCAGTTCTGTACTTCTCCAGGTGTAGTAAACGTACGCATTCGTTTTTTTAAGAACTGTGTTTGTAGTTTACAATGTTCTTATGTAAGTATGTAGAGCGGACAGATTGAGTAACAACCCAACCAAGGAGCCAGGCCGAGTAGGAGATGAGGAGAATACATACTTAGGTCAAGTTGCCTTATTATGATATGCTAACGTATTCCAGTCACGTCAATTTTGTTTCTTTCGATATTTGTATTGTAATGATATGGAGATACAATATGGCCACACCGTGAGAAAATAGTTCTTGATATCAAACTAAGATTCTTTTTATAAAAGGCTAGTCACAAAGCAGCAGCAAATGCTACTAAACACTTTTTTAAACCGTTTCCGATTCCAATATGGAGCATATATACTCATACTGGAACTTTTAAGTGTTCAACATTTTTTTTGAAGATAGAAAAGATTTTTTTTTAAATTTTTTTTTTTAAAGAAATTACAAAAATATTTGGCATTACAGCTTACGCCGATGCGCCAAATATTCTTAATCGTGAATGTCATACGAGATTAACTCGATGAACAGTAATAAATCAGCTGTGCACAAAATCAACGATAAATAACATACACCCTGCCCAAGACCTCTTTTTTTCAATTGAAAAAATCTGACCTTGCCGGGGATTGAACCCGGGTCTCCAGATCGCTAGAACAAAGCTCGTGCCACTAGACCACAGGGACCGACAAAATAAGACTGGTGGTAAGATAATCGGTATCTCTTCGTCCCATTATTAGAATCAGAGGGGTCTGGGAAGGAGTTTGGCATCCGTGTTCGAACGGAAATCAATATATCAATTGAAAAATTAAAATGCGCGGACTGGGACTCGAGCCCGTGAGCTCCGCAACCGAAGATAACGGCGGTTGACACACTGGTAAAATGGTACCGGTTATCTATTTAAAATGCTCGAAAACATTAATTGTGCCTGGTGTGATAGTTAAATTTGGACGTAAGGATATAATTTGGATTAATTTACCTACGTATACGACATACTAAACACATGAATATAAATCTCAAGTTAGAAACACATTTAACATTTATTTAGTTACATATTTTCCGAGAGATAAGACAAAAAAAATAACAGCTTCTTTTTGTATTACATGAAGTGGAAAGGATACAATTTTTTGATATCAATTAAAGGGGCTCGTTGTAACTTGTACTATTTGAATCGTATTTTTTTGTAATCTTTCATAAATAAGGACAAACTCTTTCGACTTGTATAAACGGGTTAAAATAAAAGGATTCATACATTAATTCATCAAGAAAATTTGGCAACAAATAGGCCATTACCAACTTTGAACGAGCAACAGGAATTGTACAATATCTTCTTCTCTATAACATTTCAGCACAAAAATGATTACATTTTCAAAAATATATCACCTGACATGTTTCATACTAGTAAAAAAACCTCAACACTTACAAATACACAATACAAATTTAATATGACGATGGCTTTCCTTATTGCCTTTTCATGATAATTGACTCTTATGAACACCTGTAATTGCAGATAACTGTCGAACTCGAAGTCGAAGTGTAAATATTTTTCACACAAGATTATTTCGTCATTTAAATGAAAAAAGCAGCATACAAATAAATTAATATCAACGCAATCATATCTCTTAAAGATTGTGTCATTGAACAATTAATTACCTTATTTGTTTTTTTTTATATTCATTATAAACGATAGAAACTGTTCAACCACATCCGTGCGCTTAATTGCATGAAAATGCTGAAATATTTCAATTTGAAAATCTGAATCGTTTGAATTTTGTACTTTTCCATGAGTTTTGTCGCGAACGACCCGGGCTTCACGTCAAAGGCGTCAATTTCATCAGTTCAAATGTACATTCGTGCACTTGAAATGCCCGAAGATGCCGAAAGGCGAATCCCGAGTCACTGTCGATAAAACTTATGGAAAAGTACAAAATTCAAACGATTTAATTGTGATTTTGAAGTTCCATCAAGCACCTTCTGTCTAAATTTCGAAATGCTTAAATTAATAAGGTTGACGTGCAGTTTACACTTGCTTTTCGGGTAATTGTTGAAAAAATATAAAACTGATTTTGCAACATCATACTGAATAATTATCATACTTCATATCCAACCTTGGAGACTGGGAGACTGGGAGATAAATTATTGGTGAGCCTAATGAATGAGTCACACTGGTGATTAAGAAAACGACTGCCCACCTGTAAACTCTGCAGATACGATATATATCACCATTGTCTGTTACTCACATTTAATATCTTTAAAATAGTTAATTATGATTATTAATGCTTTTTTTTTCTACAGACATCCTTTTTATTGCTTGTAATATTAAGCAGAAGCTTGTATTTAGACGTAGAATGATTGGAATCAATAATCGCTCATTTTGATCTCACTGATAAACAGAATAATCGTGATCATTTTGACAGTTGATGGATTCATTCAATATTCAATGTTTTGTGATGAAAAGTTTGATTCATTTATTATAATAACAGCATAAAAACATTAAATTTTAATCAAAACTTTTTATAGAGCAGTGCGGGCCACCAAGCAAAATATTGAATGATGCGATAAAAATAATATATGTACATTAGAGGTCTGCACGGGCTGAAATTTTGAAATTTCACCCGGCCCGACCCCGATGACCTCCGTCCGGGCCCGGCCCGAGGCTCATTTTCAAAAATTTTACCCGAACCCGACCCGAGCCCGACATTTTTCAACCTTGATTTTTTTGACCGATTTTTTTTCTAAAAGATGACTTATACGAGTACGTGTAGTTTATTATAGTATTAAATTTAGATTTACGTTAATGGAAATTCGGGCCGGGCCGGGTAGGGCCTGCGGGCCAAACCCGAGCCCGTGCAGACCTCTAATGTACATACATATTCTGTTACTTAAGCAACCTTTGCGATAGTAAGTCCGAATGTGCATCTGAATGAAGCGAAACACGTGTCATAATAAGTAACGCAATACGTGGAATAATAAAAGTTGTTTTTAATTTATATATGTATGTACATACATTATTATTTTGAAATCCGTTGTATAATAATATAATACATCTCAAAAGTTTTGGTTTAAATGACACATTGATAGTGAATTGACTTATTGACAGTGAATCATTTCAATGTAAAAAAAACATTAAAAATTGCGTTATTGATTTTTTCTACAACTGTTTTTAGTGTAATTAACACTCTAAAAAAATAAACATAAAAACCAATCGACAGGTGACATCTTAAAAATGACGATGCGGCTTGCTTTGGAAGAACAACATATCGAGCAATTTCCATTTAAACTGTTTTTAGATACATTGATTCCAACATATTTGAATGTATTCAATCAAAGAAATTTATAAAATGATTTTTCAGCTTAGTATTTTTAATCACGGTGCTGCTACAGGACATTTTCATATGGATGTTTATAATGCGGCCACAATGAAAATTTTCGTGAGAAACTCTGTTATTCACTCTGAACAAGGAAAATACACCCACAGGTTGTAGTTAAACGAAGTTTTCATACAGTGAAATGATAGTCCATTGCTGAATCATTAACATGCATGGTGTCGAATGAGATACTAATAATTTCTCGCTAAGAATATAACCCAATGTTAACATCGTACGCTTGCGATTCACTATTAGATGAATGTATTAGTGTGGTTGGCCTACCTCACGAGTTCGAGTCCCAAAACAAACTATATTTTTTAAAATTGATTTGTCGATTCTGCTCTAAAGAGTGAGTTAGTTAACGTTGTGAAAAAATCCTTTTCATCAATCCGATCTTACGGGCGGGGCGTAGCGAGGGCGACTTAACCACAAGTACTGTCCAATATCCTTTCTATGCATACTCGCATCGAATTGAAGAGTGTTTGAGCGACTGAATAACAAGAATTTTTCGTAGAAAAACATTAGTTGAGATACCTTCATTAGTAGGCGAAATGCTCCACATTGAGGGTGGACATGGATTTAAAAAACTGAATATTTATCAGTCTGATAACTATGTATGAGTTATAATTGTGATAAATGAAATCATTATGAACAGTTCATAGAAAGCGTTTATCTCTTCAATTGCCGCCGCATAGTTCGTTAGATCATTCGCATTCCTATCCCTTTATGGCTTCTCTAATTTGAAGATTCATTTCGCTCCATTACTTTCTTTGCATGCTACACTTGGATGAAAGTTAACATCGGTATATCTCGTGGTAAAGTTCTCAGTGTAATCGTAAACAATTCAACATAATTTTCTGTAAGAGTGAAACCAATAAAACATAGACAACCAACGTCTAGCAACACTTCTAGCTGCCTGGTCAATATATTCGGCTAGACAGTTTTTACTTGAATGTTTACAATTTCCGATATTTATAAATACATCATGTAACAACTGTCATGGATTCAGGAGGAAGATCTAATGAATTTGTTTAGTGTTGCGTTAAAAAATGTGCAATAACTTAATAAATAAATACACCTTATCCTTATTTGTGCTGTAGATGCGTTCCGCGGAAAATCGCACAAAGAAAGTTAAGACTTAATTAATATGGGAACATAACATTTACATGGACACTCGTGTCAAGGTCGCATTTTAATAAACAGGTGAAACATTGGTCTTTTCAAGTACAGTATGTGAACAACGCGCTATTTATTACGTTATTACATTTGTACGTTTATTTGGGACTATCCCAAAAATATATTTAAAACAATTTAAAAAAAACAATTGCATTAAGATAAACGCATAACTTTGAAATCGCACAAAAAGTGGTTTAAATATATTTCTTCCTACATTTCAAATAAGCATTTTTGTTTAGGTACATGTGACATTAAAATAGAGTATGCAATACATATATTTATAATATAATATATTCTATGCAAGGCTACGATCGACCACAAATAGCTCTACTATCGACCAGTCAATCGCAATCTACCTGTTGGTTTACCCAGCTGTAAAGGATTGCAAAGCATGCATCTTGTAATATATTAAGATATTACATTAAATGCATTTTGATGCAAATACATAAAATATTCGTACTGCTTTTTATTTTATTCGACCGTTGAAGTATGAAAAATTTAAAAAAAAACTTTAACGTTCCAAAGATTTTCTTGTTTATTTGAATAGATATGTTCTGCGATTTTTCGAGTGAATCAGAAGTTTTATTATGCGCGTATATCATCGACAGGCTATGTTTTTTGTAAACACGCGCTTTGCGGTCGATTGATGGCAGCGTAAACTTCTGGTCTGTTTGATTTTTTTAATAGCGTAATCAATTTATCGTCTTTTCGTATATCAACGATGTAGCCAATTAACATAACATAAACTTTAGAGTTATTGGATGCAGTCTTAAAGAGTTGCCAACATTTACAAAGATGATGCATGTTATTTGAAATAATAGCTTCCCAAGAATTTCTATATATCAGATTAATTTTATCATAAACATAATGCTCGATTTAATTTTATTTATATTTAAACAATGACACAGTGTTGTAGTAAATTTATGTTTCATTTGAATATAACTAAGGTGGTCGAAAACAGGGTGTACAGAAAAAATGATATCGACAAAACGTTGAAGTATCTTGCATAATTTTTCCTAACACCATTTTGTATCAGTATTCGCTCGCCATCTCTGCGACCCGCTCATTTTTTTTAGCGTAGTTTATCAAAGCTTATATATTGCACAATAATGGAATTGCTTATATATATGTTACAGTGAAACTGTATTCTCAGTGAAAATGTATTCTTCTCCAAGCTGTCATTGAAATTAAATTTGACCGCCCTATGTTTGTCTGTGTTTTTCTTTGCTCCTCTTTTTATGAAAGGGACTTGCTGATTTTGTTTCATTAAAGCAAACCAAAATTGGCTAATCATCGACTTGGGCCAACAATTAAGTGAATTCATGTTGTCATACAAATCTATTACTTGATACATTTTCAATGAGAATACAGTTTCACTGTAAATACCGTACCATTTTTTTGCCAACCTATTTACCTCTTGCCGGTTTGTCATATAAGTCATAAATAAATAATTCGCATTTCATCGTATCCTATTTTCTCGTATTCCAACTTTCCTCTCGGCGTTGCAAGTTTTTCCGTATGCATTTCTGCACAACACTTATCTGTAATGTAACAGCTTTTCCCGCTTTTCAATCGTAAATCGAAATTCAAACTACGTGTCCCAATGGAGTGGCGGAACACTTGGCTTGTATCGGTGTGCAGGAAAAAATGTAGATGGGGAGAAAAAAATATGCGTTTCAAGATAAAAATATGTGATATTTTGAAATCCTAATTATTGTCTAGGAACGCTATTTTGGAGATGCCTTTTAGAAACCAAATTAAATCACTTTTAAGGTGCTCACTGTCAATACTTAGTGGAATGGCATTATAATAATAAAAAAAAAATGTTGTAATTATTACACAGGTTTATTAAGATAAGGACCAGTTTCGCTCAACGCGAGCATTATTAATTTATAAGAAATACAACAATACAGCGCTATTTATTCAAAAAATAAGTAAGACTAAAAAAAGTGTGACAAACAATTCGTAATAAAAATATGCAAATAATTGACAGAAAAAATAAAAAAAACACATAATTAATATCAAATAAACTAAAACAGACATTATTTTATATATAAAACCGAAACGGGGGATGTATGTCTGTAATTCCCTTTTGCATTGTTGTTGCAAGTTCAAACAAACGAATTGATTTCGCTCGCGAAAGTTTCGACGATATATTTGTTTCGTTATCAATGTGTGTGTAGAGACTCCAATTACTCGAGTATCGAGTAGTACATATATAAAACCGAAACGGCGTATGTATGTCTGTGGGTCTGTAATTCCCTTTTGCATTGTTGGTCATTAAGTTGCCATAAAAACGAATATGAAAGAAAATATGTTTGATTTTTTTATCGGCGAAGACATTTAGTCAAAATGTAATAAATTAGTCTTCTACTGAACTATTCCCGGCTTTTATTAATATTATAATGTTTTTATTTACGTGAAGGTATTATTTGACATTTTTTTGACAGCAAATTAGATATTTTCCTTGAATTTGGTCATTTTAATGGGTGAGAATGGGGCTGTCATCAAATTAAATAAAGTTTGTGATTTTATTTTAACTCTATTTTGGATGTTAGATTTTGTGATATAATTATGTCAAATGATATAACATTAAATAATTATTGGTCGCTTAGTCCGAGCGACGCCGGGTAAAAATATA
Source organism: Himalopsyche kuldschensis (assembly GCA_028554975.1). Taxonomy (NCBI): domain Eukaryota; kingdom Metazoa; phylum Arthropoda; class Insecta; order Trichoptera; family Rhyacophilidae; genus Himalopsyche; species Himalopsyche kuldschensis. The sequence continues at coordinate 7,437,749 of JAHFWI010000003.1, read as the reverse complement.
AATTCAAATGTTCAAGAACTCTCAGCAATATAAGCTACTACACTAAAAACCAATTAAGTAAGAATGATCATTAACAATATAAAATCCCAAAAAAAATATGTACATTAACAAATTGGAAATTTTAATAATAATCTTGATACGCGTATAAAGTGGTAAAAAATACTTTTTCAGTCAGCATAGTCATGAGGGTTCTGAAAAATAATTTTAATTCAAGTTAAGTAAGAATATAAATTATGACAACTCCTTCTATTATCCACGATTTTTTACAAATTTTCTGTACCCGTACTTACTTACTATTTAACTGAAAATAATTGATCAAATAAAATTATGGAAACGAAGATTTGATATCAATGCATCTTCAGTGATATGCTTTCAAACAACATTCGCATCCGTATATGTTATTCATTACAGTCAGCTCACTATTTCTGATTAATCCTTAATCATAGCAAAATTATATTTCGCAAACTTCCGTGCTACCTAGCTTATTTTGTTCAGTGACGAAGTAACAGTGAAGGTTTAAAAAATATTTAGACGTACAGAACTAATTTGGTTACGAAAAATAAGCCATAATTATTGCCACGCAATACGAAATTCTCAAATTATAATGTGAGAAATATGTGTAAAAGAAAATTATATTAATACTTGGTGGCATGGTATTATAATTAAAATGTTTTATTATTTTTACTATAATGCCAGTCCAAGAAGTGTTGACAGTGAACACCTTAAAAGTTACCAAAGAAGCTAGTATGTACAGCTAAACGTACTGTTTTATTTAAGACGTATTTAAAACATTGTTTAGCGTCCAAACATATTTGGTTTAATCGAGAGTGTCTCCGTCTCAAAATTGTGCCAACATATGTTAATTTAAAAACGAAGTCCAGTTCTCCTGCCATGGTTAAAGCCCTCAATTCGGCCCGGTTGATATGGATCATTTTTTATCTATCTTTAATGTGAAAGATGTACCTACTAAAAATGTTTGATTTTTTAAATTCAGTGAGATGTTGTAATCTTTCCCCGGGTTAAATTACATTAGAATCGTGTGTAGCTTGCATATGAATCGATGCACAAGTTTGTTTATAGATTGACTTACGAACTTGCAGATACGAGCTCTCAAACTGTCTCGTTTGAAAACCGCCCGTGGGAAACTTTGTTCTTCCACTAATACGGTACTTACTGATTGAATCAATCAATTTGTACGATAGAAGCGCATACTAGTGCAAAATCGATGTGTTTGCCCTCGCTGTGGCAATTAGTTCCTATTTAATAATTAATGCTAGAATCTAAGCAACTCCGGCGGCTGTGAACTGTGAGAGCTTTTTGTCTTGAAATTATTAATAATGTCTGTGCGATAAGCCAACACCTATTCAGGCTTAGTTTTTTAAATTCATTCATACCACATGGTTAAATATCTAATTTACTAAGAAATTACTAAGTGGTTAGACAAATACAAAATGGTTTTGCCTCTTTATATTGTTAAATAATGTGTGTTTGATCCCATATATCGTAAACCACATGTCTCACAGATTTTTTTATATTACACATAAAATAAATAATATTTGTAATTAAAGCAAATAAAAGCTACGGCGCCAGATATTTTTCAAACACATTAGATGTAAACCCGATGAGAATTTTTACATTGTCTTTCAAGACCGTAAAAACCCCTATCTAAAATGTTGAATTGATTAAATCTTTATTTAATTTTAGCAACTGTCGGGAATTGTACCAAGAATCTTTTGATTACTTTGGTGATGTACCTCGTACCGCGAGACCAAAAAAACCGACATAGACAAATATACATATACCAATTTTTACTGTACCCGCTTCCAATGTGGGCCATATAGACTCTTTATTGATTTTATTTCCATATTATTTTTTTTACCAGAACTGCATGTTACTCAGATTAGCAACTTATTTTTCGAAGAGATTAAGAACATAAGGGACGAAACTAGTGGTTAGCGTATCTCGTAAGCGCCCTCACTACGTCCTGTTTATAGGATCGGATGTGTGTGGGAAAGAATTTGGGGAAAAGTGGGGAAGAAGAAAAGAAGACAGCCCATCCACAAACATCAATAGTTATGCTAAAAATGGAAATTTAGTCGAAAGATTAAGATTAATAAATACTTATTCAGTTCGTAGATGTCGCAGAAGTGTTTTTTAGATCCGGCTAAAATTGACACTCGGAATAAGAAATGAAGAGGAACATGTTGATGTAATCAATTCAACTGCAAATGTGTCAACACTGTCTTGGTTCCACAGAGCTCAGGGATGAAGACACTCACTTTCACATTTTAGAAATGAAATGAATAGTTGCTATGCTACACACATTTTTACAGTGCATTTTTATCTCTTGAACGCGATGTGCATATTACGAGAATATGAAACCGAAGGATAATAGTTTGAATTTTGTTATGCAATTTTTATGTGTTTTTTTACCAAGTATTTATGATGAATACTTCTCAACCAAATTAAGGGATTTTCAATCATGCGATTATATTTTCATTTCTCCATCAGTGAATATTGCATATTCAACAAACAGTTAACACCGTCTACATTGTACACCAGAGTGTATACTGAGTTCATTAACAGTATACGCAGGTAGCTGTTCAACGTAACGGTCGTAACGTATACAACATTCTCGCTGATAACTCTATAAGTAAACAGCACACCGTTTGCAAAATGATACCAGAGACAAATATGAGAAGGTGAATAGTATACATACACATACATCATGTTTGGGTACTTAAAACACAGCATCGCTTTCGTAAACTTGGTTTTTGTTGCCGAGGAGCGAATAGGATGGTGTAAGATAGTTTTTGAAACTGTGTTCCACATCTGCGCTTTGTTATTTCAACATTGATTACGTACGCTTCTGTTGCTCATGCAATAAACAACTATGATTCACTAACAAAATTTTGCATTATGAATAATTGTAAAAATACACTTCAATTGAATGAAACACATTCTATTGTTTAGTATTTCCTGATCTGTATAACATGTGGAAATATTTAAAAAATAAAAATTGAGTTGATAATCTCAAAATTGATTCATGTTAAAGACATTTCGCCGGTTTCATTCTAGCATTGTGTAAGTCAGTTTACCTTAAGAGTTCAGTAGACAGTAAAAGTTAACTTACAGGAAATAATGTTCTAGAAGTTTTTTGTGGGAGAATCTATAACTATTATGAACAATTCTACATAATCTCGGTGCGTTAGATTCGAAGATAACTTGTGCGCAGATCTCAGGCAAACTGATGAGTTTCGTGATATTCGAATGGCGATCATATGAAATCGATCGATACGTGAAATTAACACTTTCTCACTTGGATTTTGACCCCTTTCCATTTGGATATTTGGACATTAAATGAATGAAATAGATCCGTCGCTTTACTTGCAACCCGAAATCATTAAAACATGAAAATTTGAAAAAAAATACGCCGATGATTTAATAATACGGCGCGTGATAAAACTTAGTCTATCAATTAATGTTTTTAATTTAATATAATATTTACACGGCTATTCAATTCCATAACAATTATCCAATAACATCATTCATTTCATCCTATTTACAATTATGGACTTATTGGTATTGCTTAAGGTAATTTGTTTTCATGATAAATGTTTATCTGAAGGACTTTTCGTCACGCTGTGATACAAGAGACGTCTCAAAGGTACTCGACTATCTGAGTAAGTAGGCACTGTAAAGATCACGACTTCTCTCAAGGTGGATATAATACAAACTAAGGCGGTATTCTAGCAATGACACCGTTTTAATAAATTTTAAAGTATTATTATTTATTAAATTTTATTTATACATTTTACTTTATTTAAAAGATAAACCGATGAAATTAACTGTATATTAGTCATTCCAATAGTTATTGACTCCTTACTATATACATACCTATACAAACATTTATGTCCAGGGTACTATTCTCATTTGTCAAATAGTTTTCTAGCACACACGTCAGTTTTGTATCTAAAGATTTAATGCTCATGTGATTTTTTCTACGTGTTTGCTTGATCAAGGGTTCGAATAATGAAAGATTGTATTCATTAATGTTGTATCCAAAGATTATGATTCTGAAAATTAGAGGTATAAAGAGCGGTTAGTATTGTCTCCCAGTCCTTTTCTCATCCCTAATGCCCCTCCTTCTTAACCTTTTGGAAAAAAATGTTGATAGATTTAATTACAGTACGTATTTTTCTATATATAATATATGTCATCTGTTTTCTGAGCCAATCCATCAAATGCTGACATAATAGCCTCCACATTGGCAGAACACATATTTTTGATCTGATTTATTGTTTGTTTACCCTTCAAAATTCTTAAAAAGTCTGAATTGCCTATATAACACTAAAAGCATGAAGACAATATTTGATGCCAGACGGTATATTATTATCCAAAGTTATACGTTGCCAAGAGGCACTCACTTCGAATGTTTACTAAAATTGCACCGATACCCCTTTTTCCTACCGTTTGATCGAATAAATATTGTATAAATAATATAAAAAAAACTCTGTTGCAATTCAAGAGTCAAAAGCTCTTCTCTGAAAACATGTACAACATTTACTATGATATAAAATCCACAAAGCACTTACAGAATTACATTGACTAATCTCAAAGGACCAACACAAATAATTGAAATAATCGAATGAAGATAAATTATAAATGCAGCGAAATAAAACGTTGTTTTACCTGCACTTATTTGAAAATGGAAAATACAAAAGATGGTCGAACTTACCGAGTGAACTTTCGTGATTTCATAATTTTCTTTGTTTTCCAAACTATTTATAGATTTTCATTGGAAGATCTGGTTTATTTCTTCGTGATGAAATTCTCCCTTATCAGCCAAAATATCTTTCATTGGAAGAGGACATAGTTCAACAAAAGATCTGATTTTGTATGAAATCAAAGAAATAATAAAAAAGATATATTATTAAATAATATTCTTAACAGGACGGGATGCTCGCCTCTGCTTACATTATTGCCAATTCAAAAGAGCAATCACCCAACCTAACTGATTGATTGCAGCTCATTAGTTTATAGTTTATTAGTTTGTAATGTTTAACGTCATTAGAAATATATTTGTTTGCTTTGTTTCAATTCTATAACCCTCTCTTGCGTCCCTCAAAAGGAAAAATCTAATTGATTGAGTGATTGCACCTTATTAGTATCATTATGTTATTGCATTGTTTTGATTCTATCACCCCCTTCCTTGTTTCCTTTAGGAAAAAACCGTAATCCATTTTGTAATTTCATAATTTAAAATGTTAGAATGTTAAAATTTATCTTGCTTCATTACTTAAGCAAACTTTGCGATAGTAAGTCTGAAGATGCCTCTGAAAGAGGCGAAACACGTGTCACAGTTAGTTACACAATACGTGGAATAATCAAAGTTATTTTAAATTTTATATTAAAGATAATGTTATTTATGCACTATTTCGATTGCATCTTTGAATGATACATAACTGCCCAATATTTTTTTTCGGGCTTGCCGTATTTTACGTTGTAAAATGCATACAGTCGTATTTTATAAAATACTTACTGTCAAAAGTAATATAATATAATATTAATCAGCAATTGTGTCATCGTTTTGGCACGCATCCAGAACTATGTTTTTTTCACCTACATATATTTAGATTTACTTGCATGCAATTTTGCTACATCCTACTCTCCTCCGATTCACCGCTGCACACGTATCGTGAAAAACGCACTTGTTTGCGCGAATATTTAGTTCGCGCACGTACACAAAACCGAGTGGGAACGTGTGGACAATTGAAAAGCAATACAATTGTTTCGTTACTACGAAGATCGGTTGTACGTGTTTGAAATAGCTATGCTCACAACTGCTGCTGTACCAATATGCACTTTAGAAAAAGACAATATTATTGCTGTAGGTTACGGCCAAGAAAATGACTTTACCACTTCCGTAAGTGGCTTATTGTTGCTACGATGCGATAAGTGATTTGTTTTAATGTCAATGTTAAGGCTGACAAATAGTGAATAAAAAATGGAAACAATTTAACAATGCTTTTACATTATAAGGGACAATTTATGTAACTGTAGCGAAATTATTCTTTGAAATAAAATCTGCTTTGAGTGATAATTATCAAAAGAAAAATATAAAAATAATAAAAAAAGTCACTTAACTGAAACACTTGTGTATTTTATCCGAAAATCAGTGTTTCCCAAACTATGCTCCGCGGAACACCAGCGTTCCGCTTAACCTGAATGGATACTCCACCCCAATTAAGAAAGGTTGTATAGATAAAAACACATTTAAAGATCTTCTTCGAATTGAAAGGCGAGTGATGATTAATCTCCACTAATTTTTATGACGTCAAGCATCTAGGTACAGACGGGGACCTTATTTTCTCACACGGTGCGCATGAAACAGATAGGGTATATTGCTTCTATCAAAAAGACTGAAAGTCTCGTCAGTTGGCAAGACTGACAGATGATTTTTATGTTCATATGCTTTATTGTTTTATATTTTGAAATAATTACTAAATAAATAATGTGTTTCAACACTTTTTTTATAATACAAATAATAATACATTTTTAGTACATTTTCCACATAAAATTTATTTGATCAGGACCAGTTCGCTCATGGCGAGCATTGTCAACTGATGAACTTTTTTTATATTTTATGAATTGGAATTACCCAGCCAAAAAAAAAGCTTTGTGTTACGTTTAAATTTCCAGACTTGCAAAGTGTTCAATTGCAAAAAAAAATGGGTAACCCTGCTATTTATAATAACATTAAACAATATAATTTCGTTGAATAAAACTATTACATACTTTACACCGCTATATAACTACATATAGCACGTATTCTAAGAAGCATCTAATAAATAGAAAATGATCTTAGCCTCACTGGAAAAACATAAATGGCTGGGTACCATAAATGTTACATTTAAACAGATTCCACGAAACACTCCTTAAGATTTTCCTATATATGTATATGATATTAAATATAAATTCCATCAGAGTAACCGCCAATCCTTCTGAAAAGGAATAATTAAGATTTAGTCTAAAATTATCAGTCAATGACACTAATAATAATAGAACAGTATAAACAATGATTGCCTAATGTAATTATTATGAGTCAATCACAAGAAGCATCATTTACTTCTAGATGCAAAAGTACTGTTCTTACAGGGTGAACAAAATGTTGTGGATAAATTGTTTTAGATCCATTAAAAATTGATACCATGGACAAGAATTTTTTTTTCAAATAGGTCTACATTATGTGGTCTGATAATTTTCATGGGTGTTTTAATATTAATATTACTGTATGGTTTTGTTTGTCAACATTTAAGATACTTAGCGTCTGTAGTCTAGAAGTTACAGTTTGATGATCACAAGACTTAATGTTCAGTTCCGGTCTAGTTAAAAGATAACATCAATGATATATTTTCAATTTAACATTTATAAACTAGAGTGAAGGTGTATGCGGTGTGTAATATAAAATAAAAATATCTGATGCATTAGTATGTAGGTATAAATTATTCGGTATCACAAAAATGTCAGTGCTATAAGTTTATATAATATTACAGTCACTTTCATATCAAACAGGGGAGCATGTACACGAAACAGACCAATAACTCTGGGTATTTTTTTAGAGGAGCCACTAGGTTCAAGGATAAAGATTTTTACACGAAAAATAAAGAAGATAAACAAACAACAAAAACAATGACAATTACTACGCTTACCGAAACCTTGACTGGATTCGTTAAAGCAGAAGTGCGCGCCGGCTGTTGGAGAGCGATTGTGGTGGAATCTTTCTTATCTCCACGTGTCACGCGCCCTCACCTCGTTTCGTGAAGGGATGCAAGACCCACCCCAGCTGCGCGCTATTTATCTGACTCCCATCATTATTTCGTTTGTTGTTTTCCACATTCCCTGACACCTATTTACCCCAAATAATATTTTTTTTTTTTATTCGATAAGCGCATTATTATTTATCTTGACAAATCTGCCTTTTAAATAATATACCGAATTATATTGGTATCAGTTATATGTGACCTGCTTTTTTTGATCATATTTTTAATTCATTGATACTTCTACCCAAAACATTTTATTATTGATATTAAAATATATTTCTTTTTTACCATGTCCGCTACCAACTTGGAGCAAATGGACTCACTGAGTTAATCGCAACATATTTTTTTCTACGTAAACTGCTTGTTTCTCAGTGGCTCAACCTTTCTTTTTCGAAGAGAGTAGGGATGGAAAGGAACGAGGACTAGGACAGGGCTAGTGGCTAGCTAATCGCTGTCACTATGGGTCAAATATACGTACATAATTTTCTCAAAATATTCAAGAATCATATTACAGGTCCTTGTATCATCTATAAACGAAAATATTTACTATTTTAAAAACTATTTTTTTTAATATCTTTGTATTTTACAAAATATAGTCCCAGCAAATAAAGATTCAACTTACGATTGCATTGTATGTGGTATTATGCTATGGTTTTATTACTGGTATTTATTAGTAATTAAAATATCCATTAACTGTTAGTGCGGAATGCAATGATATGATAAAATCATAAAACACTTATCTTCTTTGACAATATATTACTACAGATTCCTTTATGATTGATTATTTATTAATAAATCTGTTTCACTCATTCTGTTGATTTCAGATACGATTTAGTAATCCACATTTCATTACCAGGAAATATATTTATTATCACTATAAAACGTTTCTAGTAATTATTTAATGTTTAATGCGATCAATCCACGCGTAAATAATACTGTTTTCAGTGGAAGTGTACTACAAAAATAAAATTTTCATCAGTAATAATGCTATTTCAATCCATTAAATTTTTTTTTGATTTTGTACTTTTCGCGTTTCCGCCTTTCGGCATCTTCAGGCATTCAAAGGTTATTAAAATGTAAATTGTGAAATTTGAATGAATACAAGGATGAATTTGTTATAATTACGGGGATTTTGAAAATGTAATGACCAGATGGTAACATATAAAATATTAAAATAAATCTGGAGGGTCTATCCGTCACGTCGTTAATGAGTTGATTGATTTTAGCTATTATTATATTACATTAATGATAGTAAGTGAATTGATAATTTAATAAAGTGCTTGTTGTAAATAAATGACAATTGATATTAAATGAAATTTTTAAAATTAACAAATTTAAAAGGGTAAACAATGGTGACTAAAATATAGTTGCTTCAAAAGAGCTGAGCTCGATTAATCTCTAAGATTCTTGATAAAATAGTTTAAACTCACCCTGGGTATGTAACAACTAACAGCCTGAGTTTAAAATTAAACGTATGGTTTCAGAGATAAATGAGTTCAGCTCAACGGTTCGGTATCTTTTTAACGAGCAACTAAATGTGCTCAACCACTCTTATATTTAGGTTCAAATAATTTTACCAATATAAAATTTTTGTCATTGGTAAATAATTGTTTATTTAATTAAGCACCCGTTAAATTTTCAACAGGGGTTTGTTTGCATGCAACAAAACAATCGTATAATTGTTGGTTATTCATGTAGAATATAAATGATTAAATCTTATTCTAGATTTAAATACAACTTGCAAGCTTACTTCTTTATTAAATGTTTTAAATAAATCCTTTCTATAGACAATCAAACTGTTGGTTATTCATGGATTAAATCTTATTCTAGATTTAAATACAACATTTATTAAATGGACATGGCGCTTTGACTAAAGTGTAGCTGAACTATATTTGGGAACGCTGTAGTTTATAGACTGAATCCAAATTGTATTTACAAAATAATCTACATGAATATCTCATTGAAGTCGGGTTATCTATTGAATACAGAATTTTTAAATAACATATAGATGAATGCAGCCTTTATGCATGAAAACGTTCCGGGCCCCAAGGCGACACAGCTAGACTTTTTGGGTCCGTTGTCTTGTGTAAACCTCGTTAACTTCATATAAAATTTAAAATAACTTTGATTATTCCACGCATGGTTTCGCTCTTTCAGGTTCTTACTATCGCAAAGTTTGCTTAAGTAATGAAGCAAGATAAATTCTAACATTTTAACATTTTAAATTATGAAATTACAAAATGGATTACGGGTTTTTTTCCTTCTAAAGGAAACAAGGAAGGGGGTGATAGAATCAAAACAATACAATAACATAATGATACTAATAAGGTGCAATCACTCTACACAATACGTGGAATAATCAAAGTTATTTTAAATTTTATATTAAAAATGAACTTCCACAAAGTTACCGCCGAAACCATCGAAAACTCGTTAACTTCGATTACGGAGCGCATGGGCTCTGGTCTCAGTCCGGACAGTTTCATTTTTTAATCTAATTATTGATTTATTTTCAAAGAAATGTATGACTGTCTTGTCTACAATTCACTACAACTCAAAACCAGTCCTTATAACAGGACGAAGCAAAAGTTATAAGCCAATACCTCGTCCTGTCTTAGTCCTATTCTGTACTCTTTTCGAAAATTATATTATATATTGAGCAATAAGTCTCAATCAGTAAACTTAACATCTGTTGAGATAAACTCCATTAAAAGTCTATTTGATCCACATTAGACTTATGGGGGGAAAAGGCTAAACAACACTGGAAGTATTGCCATCGGGAATAAAAAAACGTTTGTTGAACCCTAGGTGATGTAGATATTATTGATAGTAGATGACGTGATGTAGTCGCTATTTTAACCCTTATTAGCATGTGATTTTTCTATGCAACTAAATCGCTGACGATTATCCATGAAATGTCACTTTAATTCGATACATCAAAGCAATTATTGTGTAAAAACCACTCACATTATTTATTACATTGAGACTCTGAGACGCTGAGAGATGGGAATGCTTTTCCGATATGGATATATCCACAGGAAATATGGGAATTAAACTTTTCAATGTCAAATATTAAGAGAGAAAATGCGCCTCTCAAAAACATGGAATTGTACAATTAACTCAGTACCCAGAAAAAAACGTAGTAATATTATAGCCGATTCAGCGTAAGCCACCGGATGCAAAGGTGCTTAAAACGCGTAGGGCCACCGTACTTACAGATTTTGTATACGCAGATATTTTCAAAGCGAAAATCTAAGCAGATACCTTACCAGGAAAAACAGTTATGATTCATAATATTTCAAAAAAAGCAGTCCGAACTTCAAATGATAATCTCACATTCGAAGTGAAGATTGAATATGAGAAAATAAAAAAACGAACGTTAAAATAGATATAACTATAAAATATTTATATCACTTCTTCAGAATTATCTAGTTCGTGATAAAAATATACTGAAAAAGTTCGAGACGCATTTTTTGTCAAATCGCATTATTGCTTCTACGAAAAACTAACGTCGTGTATGTAAATAATATTTTGTCTATATGTATGTATGTTCTACTTTCAATTTGTTACGTTTTCATTCTATATTATAATGGAAAAGTGTCAGTTAGAAAAAGACATTGCCCTATTTAAATGACAGTTATTTAGTTTTTTTTTTGTATTTTCATGTGTTGTATCGCGCTAAGTGGAAATGTATGTCTTTCGTATTTTGTTTTTTAAAAGTTTTTCCTTCGCGCGTCTGTCGCGGTTTGCTCATTCTATAACGGATCTTACTTATATCACAACTTACACAGCACTAAAGCGATAAAAAATCAATCATAATACAAATATAAGCAATTTTATTATATTATGATAGCATTTAGTTAATATTGATTTCAATTATATTACCAACTATCGTCCTGTGATATATTTGACGAATACTTTTTATTGAAATAGCGACTACTGTAAGTTATGACACTGAAGAAATCTGGATGATATATGATGGCTGATTAATTGATTAAATTTCTTTTCAAATAAAAACATTGCTATGTTAAAATTGTACTAAAACAAAATTATAAATCATTTACATATTTAAGAAATAAAACATAATGAATATTACAGCAATTTTGTAATAATTCATGTGAAAATAATTCAGCACTTATTTCCAAATTCACGTAACAACGACTCAACTATTCCGATGTACAATGGTTCATTCAAACCTTTTAAGCTTAGCAATTACCAAATCACTGTTGAGTACATATATATAAGCAATACAATACATCATTTGTGTATTTCAATAATAATTATAATGTTACATCAATTATATTTAAAATCATACAGTCATGTTACACGTGTTGAGAAATAATCAAATGAGATATATGTACATAAATACTGATGATTCATTTTTCAACGCTAAAAATAAGGGTATATGCGTTTACAGTTAAAAATATTATTTTACCGAATTGGCATGTATACAGATATTGCAGAAATACACACACTCAATATAAACGACGCCATATGATCCGCGGCCTAACGTCAAATTGGCAGCTGTCACGGGCAGCTGGTAGCGTCGGATTTCCTATGGAAACTGTGTCAAAATCCCCTTCGTACTTATCGTACAATGACTTTGATAGTTCGCTCACTATCAAATGCAGTTTTTAAGTGCCTTATCACTGCTGTATTTAAACAGTTCGAAAATGCAATGAATTGAATAAATTTATTTTGGAGATTTACTCAACTTTGTATGTAGTTCCACCAAATTTTCTAAAAATTGGTGTTGGTTCCCTTAATTTGTTTTTGAATTATGAACAACCTTAAAGAATATAAAATAATATAGTTATTATAATTAAATTTTTTTTTTCATTTTAATCGTATATAAATATTATTAATTGTAAAATATGTAAACTACAATACATGAAATTATAGCTGACACATAAAACTAAACATGATGATAATTGAAAAAATATCCTTATTTGTCTACAATTAGTTCATCGTTGATAACGTGCTCTTTTCTAGGCAGTGCAGTGCATTGATCGAACATCCCCTTTACTTGTAAATAATATATATATTTTTTTAATTTTCACCGGTCCGCAGATGTAAAAAGGTCGAACAGCACCGTTATAAAGCATTCGAACAAATCAGGATGTCCTTCGAAATAGAGTAAATTTCAACTTGTATACATAGGTTCTGCAATCTTATTTTGGTGCACTATAATTTTCTATTTATTTTCAAATGACCGACGTGACGAACAAGCTTCACAATATGATGTTGTTATCCAAAATATTTAATATCGTTATCCTAAAAATGTTTTCTAATACAATCGTGTCGCATCATGAGACGTTAATGTTACCCATGTTTTTATTGAGGACTGCAGGTGCTTGATGGAATTTCAGTTTTTCAGGGCTTAGCTCTTCCTCAGCTCAAGATCATTCGTGCACTTGAAATGCCTGAGATGCAGAAAGTCGAATGTCGAAACCTGGATTGTAAGTGACAAAAGGCATGAAAAACTACAAAATTAAATATGTTCTTGCTATATAAAAAATATTCATTTTCTTGGCCAAGACACTTTTCTGGATAATATGAAACGTTGAAATGTATGTTTTCATTATATACAAATATTTAATGGCGGGCTTGTAATAAGCTGTCTAAAACAATAAAAATACACTTAACAATGAAATTCCCGTTTATAAATATTTCCAATACTACAAATTAAATAGTTTTAGTGGCTTGAAAATATTTTCCTTATAAATGGTATTTGTTTACCTGCGGTCTTGTCAAGGCTCTCATTCGTGTGACAGGTGCTCCCCCATTCAAAGAAATGTCAAAATTTGTTGTCAAAGTAATTGGAGAGGGTGTATTCTTTTTGTATTTCGTTCCAAATAATATTATCCGCGGGGTATGAAATGTACTTTTCACACAGTTGGTATCTTTGCTGTCTGTGTCTTTCAATGAAAATTATTATTTCACAAAAAAGTATGTACGGCCACAGAAATCAATTTGTGGCTTGAATACCTTAAATGTGGCACTATTTATCATTGCTTCCATTCGATAAAAACTCCCTACTTTATCTCTGAAATGAAAAGACAATTTCCCGACAGCATTATTTGACTCTGATTAAATTAACACAAGCAATTATTACAAATAAATTAACAGAAGCAATTAAAATTTACATTTCTTTGCCATAGTAAATCATTCAGGGCTGTGGAGTCGGAGTCGGAGTCGTGGAGTCGGAGCTTTTTGGCCGAAGTCGGAGTCGTCACGGCGATTTGGCCGGAGTCGTACTCGGAGTCGGAAATTTTGAAAGTTTGAACTTTTTAATTTTGCATTTTATATGTCAAATTTGGCTTTTGGTCGCATTAATAGGGTTGATATTTAATTGAATACACATATATAGGAAAAATAGGAGAAAAAAGTGACGATATTGAACTTTTTTCGTGGGAGTCGGAGTCAGAGTCGTGGTTTTGGTAAATGCTGGAGTCGGACTTTTTTTCACCGACTCCACAGCCCTGAAATCATTACATTTTCGATTATTTATTCGTTGAACTGTTTTATATGAACAGGGTTTGTTTCAAAAAATTGAAAATTACACTTTAGATTCAATAACAACGCATACGAAATAGTTCCGGATAAATTAATGTATAGTGTGAATCATACAATATTTACTAAAGGTATTAAAATTTTCAAGCGTTATCTTATTGAAATCATTTTCGATCGGTTGATTGAAAAATAATTTGAGTGAATTGGATGAAGTGTAATTCGCGGAAACTTGTATAAATATTTTAGACCTGGCTATTAATTAATCCACCAAAGAACTAACGCTCAGGAATTCCTATTGTATCCCACCACGTAAGAAATTATCGAAAACGTAATGAATAAAAGGTCTGTCATATTTCATCTATGTATGATCATAAAAGAAAGCATAAATTTCCTTTTATTTTACAAAACTTCGTCGCAACGCGTTTTAAATCTGTACACATGTGTATGATAAGTTCTACTTACGCTGTAAGCTCGTTAAATTTATAAATTCGTGCCGAAGACCGATACGAGTTGTCTGGAGAGCACTAACCGAATTTTCGAATATATAGATTGACACATTTTAAATCAACGTACGCAGCGGTCACATTAAACCGACCGAACTCTCTTCAAATTGAAATAAAAACAATTTATTCGAATGGGCTCTGAAAAATAATATCGCATCTGACAATCATATCACCAAAACGATACGGCCGACAGTTTGACAATGACGTGAAGTGTTGTTATTTGGCAGATATAGATTATTCAATAACTACAAAGTAATAATCATTGGTGTAAATTTATTTTGAATATTTCAAATTTTATATCCTGGTCTTGGGAATTGTTTTAATGTTTTGTTAAACTTCACTGTAGAAATGTTTTTGATCGCGGTCATATTTCTTATTATCACTTTAGATTTTTATTAAAAATGTGAAATTTTATTATCTTTAGCCTGCGACACATTTTTTTACTCATTTAATCTTCATTATCATCGGTCCTATATATTGATTTCTGTTCACGAAGACACGGATGTCTGTGTTGTCTAAAATTTCCTCCCACACCCATCCGATTCTCAAAACGACATGTAGTGAGAGCGATAAGCTAACCACTAGTCATGTTCTCACCATATTCTTCTATCCATACTCATTTCGAGGTTGAGGAACTTATTAAACGCAATTCTTGTAAGGGCCGACGTGGTTTGAAAAACGTGATAAACCTTTCTTTTACGTTTACAGTCACAAAAAATAAACATCCCATCCGATGATGTTTAATCACCACGCTTCATCCGAAGATTGTTTTTTTATTGTTATTTATTGCATATATGATATATGCAATAAATCTACATAGTACATCCATCTTTGTATGAAGCATAGTTAGTAGTGACTACACATCAACGGATGGGTGTTTTGAATCCGTAAAGAAAAGGTTAAGAAGAGACACCCTTTGGTCATCAATACATTATTGAGTATGTAATAATTGCATGCTTGTTGCACTCTGATTTTATTTCACTGCTTAACAGTTGTTGGTATTTTATCAATTAATTTTATTCAAATAATTATTTTGCACATTTATATAAACATAATTTTCACACATTTGCACAATACTCGAATCTCTTAATATTCATATTTATGACAATATTAAGCTGAAATAAAATTAGTGTTTTAATTATGCGGCTGCCCCTAATTTTATTTCGCATACTTTTTATTATAAATACGGAGTAAATACTGTATGTAAGATATTTATAATTTTCAAGATCATTATCGAAAATTCTCCGCAGTAAAAATTAATTTTCAGTCGAATTTTTAAGAAAGAATTTGTTCGTTAGTGAAATTGTTCAGATTATATTTAAATTTACCTCTGCAAAAAGCTTGGTGCCAAAGGCTTAAGTAGGTCACTTACAGGTATATAAAATTCGTTAAATATTTTAAGAGTTTTAAATAAAATAATCAATAGGTATGAAATATTTATCGAAAGAAGCCGTAAATTTGGTGCTTATCAAATAATTATAAAATCAACTTTTTGTAAAAATGATGTTAAAAGATTTTCTTTTGCCTTGAACGAGAATTTTTATTTTGTCAAAAACAATATCAACGATCTATTTTTTTACTGTTAATCTTCATTAATATTTTTTAATAATATTTGGTTGTTGATACCAAAGCTGGCACATAACAAGTAATATAATTTTTGGTTCCTTCTTTTTAATATATTAGTTACAACTTATATTGAAGCGGATGGATAAGAATAATTATAATACTATTATCAGACTCAAGTTTATCGTGCAAGAACTTTATGCCATCGCCATCCACCGGGCTGGCTTGGTTATTTTTATATGATGTCTACGTACATTGATTCGGTCTGTACATAAAGTGGTGTAGTTTTTGTCGATCATTGTTTTATGTATGTATGTATATAAAAATAGATTTATATTTTAATAGTATAGTAAGCTCTGAATTGTGAGCCTCTGCATTATATTGCTCGGGAAACTTTCGATTCATCATTAGATTTAGAAAACAAAATCGCATACGAATCATTATCGTGGACTTCTCGTGGTGATATAAATCAATGAAATCTTGCGGAACCAAGGACATATTTGTAGTGTGTTGTTTTAATAACCACACATAATTAATCAACTATGTCCAGCCTTCTAATTAAAAAAAATATTTGCTTACTAAAAATATCCAAAATAAAATTTAAGGCAACTCTGAGACTTAACTAGTAAATAACATGTAATTAATTATAATAATATGTCAAATTTATTTTTCCTTCAATTATGATATTCTTTAAAACAATCTTGGAACTCGCAACATGACGGATTTCACAAATTATTTCATGCGAATCATAAACTCAACTTAACTTTATGAATATTTTTTGCTTAAACTACCAATATGAACAGATTTTAAAATTGATAAAAACTGCTCATATTGTCTTGATAAAGAAACATACATTACAGGTATCGTGATCAGAAAAGGGAATTTACACATTTTTTCTTATTACTTAAAGAATGATGATAAAAATATACTGCATGCTTAAATTAATATACAATTCAAGATAAGTTTCTTGCCATTTATTTACAAACCTATAAAAATCTTTTTTTAAGTTTATTCACCACTGTTAAATGTATAAAAAATAATCAATAAATATAATTTTGGTTTGTCTCTTTTCAAATCAAATATTTATGTTTATCTAAGAAAACCTTTCTTCTTACAAACTACTGGTTATTTTAAATAAATAATGAGTACAGATCGGTAAAGTATTCGTTGAAAATTTTAGTGGTTTCAATTTTTTATTACTTTGTCCAGAGTCCTTTTACGAAAAGAAAATTTTCAAGCAAATTAGCTAACCGTATTTTTAAATAGATAACTGTTATATTTTACTTGTTTATCAGTTTAAAAAATCAAAATAAACATTAATTAGCGATTAAGAAATGAAAGAATGATATTAAATTGCGTTCAATGTGAACATTGTGAACACACTGAAGGCATTTAAAAGTAAGCAATTACGATATTTAGCTATCTACTCTGACTTAATTTGGTACATATAGAGTAATTTGGTTTTTATCAAAATTTAAAAAAGTAACAACACTAAAATAAAATCATAGCCCAAAATAAGTGCCCATAAAGTAAAATGAATTGCGAACAAATGATACAAAAAATGTTTCTGACTAACCACTTTCCCACATGCCGTTTTTTCAGATTCCAAAATAAGAATTATTAAGACTAACCTCGCAATATCGGGAGCTCTTCAGTTTTCCAACATTATCCAACGGCTCTGAAAATATGACAACAATTTGGACCTAATCGTGCCATAAAGTCTTTCGTTATTTTGAATATGTCTAACATCTACATCTTTTAAATAGCACTATGAAACACATACCAAGATTAAACAGGGTCGTATTTTTTATTTTAGATCTTTCTATTCAAATTAAAAATCTTTTACCGATCGTATATAATCAAGCAATTAAAGTATTTTGGCATTATCATACAGCGTAAAAAATCATTTCATTTATTTTTCGAGTTAACTTTACTTTTACTTGACTTACACTTTTGACGGTAAAAAATGAGAAGTATAACATATCGTTAATGAGCTTTCAGTAGAGGATGAGTGTCTTTTTTTTTTATACAATTGTTTACTGGCTCGAATGACGGACATACAAAATGTAACGTCTGTCTCATGTATATTCATTATTAAAATAAAAAGCAATTATTTTCTGAGGTAGTTCAAATTAATAATTTGAATCTTACCAGATAGTTATAACAGTACCATAAGACCAATTAACCGTGAAAATGTTGGAATACAACATTGCTATACTCTGAGATAAACTTATCAAGTGCTTAATAAAGTTTTTAATTGTATCCGTATAACGTTCAGTTTATCAAACGGTTGATCGCTTTTTAATGTAAGGGGTCGTTTTTATTGCTGAACGTAATTTATTATTTGAATTTCATTGTTATTCTTTTACTGCTGAGTTTCCACTTCACTATTTTTTCTTGATTGATTAAAAGTAACCACGAACGACCTTTTTCTAAAGTTGTTGAACAAATTAACATTGACTGCACTTTGAATTATGCATAAAATAAGGATATGAAAAAATTATTCTGTATCACACCAATACTGTACACTTAAACTTCTTTTTGTGCGATTTCAAAGTTATTTTCTTTAATGCAATTTTTTGAAATATATTTTTGGTACTGTATAAACGTTATAAACAGGGCGTTGTCCACATGCTGAAGGTGCAAAATTTTGTGCCTTAACCGTTTATTACAATTTAACCTTGATACGTGTTTCCTTGTACATGTTATGTTCCCAAATCATATGTTATAGTCATAACTTTTTTGTACGATTTTTCGCGGAACGCATCAACCGCACAAAAATATGGTATAGGTGTATTACGTTTTTTATCATATCTTTGATTTGCGGTATTTTTTTATGTTTCATTCCACAAAAATAGTAATACCGGTATTAAAAATAAAAATACCGCTAACTTTAATCAACCTTATAACTTAATCTCAGTGAATCCGAGAACCCTGCATAGTTATATCACTATTTTATTTGATTTGCTGACGGCCTAATCCAGGCCTGTAGCTTTTATCCCGAGTGAAACTAAATGAAATGGCATTATGAACGCTTGGTATTTGGTCGACAGCCAATATGACAAAAGTTAGCGTAATTTTTAACCCGAAATCCGATTAATCTCATCCGAAATGGCCGAACGAAGTTCCTCATGAATGGTTCTTTGTGCGATACAATAGACGCGACGCACCCACACCGAAGCTTTATTACTGATGTACCGAACAGCCCGAAAATCAACGAACAGCCTTGCATCCTCGTGTTGTAATTTGTATTGAGAGCTTTTAAAATATCAACGCTCACTTCAATGCACTTCAATTTTTTCGTTCGTTCTAGAAAAATATTTCCAATAACTGGATGGCTATAAAAGGTAAACTCTCCTCTACCTCAGTATTTTCAACCGTAGTTTTGCTCCTCAATTAGCAACCAATATATGTATATCAAAAGTATTATTAATATAGAATATAGAAGTATAATTTATACATACCTATATACAGTGGTTTTGTGGTAAATAAAGAGGTACCAGGTCGGTCATTGATTTCTAGCCTATTTGTCTTCGTTTTTTTTTATATCTCACTGAAGTTAAAAAACCACAAGTTTTAACAATTAAATCAATATAAAAAGGGCAATTTTTTTTAAAACTGTACTCATTGAATATGTATGGAAATTTAATTAATTTATAAGTCTAAAAGGTGACAGGGCGGCGCTCTGGTTCATTTTCAAGTTCAAGGTCAAGTTGCCAACTTGGCCTCACTACATTATACTGATGTTTAAAAAATATATATCATTCCCACTTTAATTATGAACTTTTGAATCATTTTTAAATTGTATGTGTAAAAAAGTCTAATTTTATATCCTGCTATATCAATTTGCTTCCGTCGAACCTTTTATTAAAATGAAATGTAACATATAACTTTTTCAATATAGGTAAGCTGCGCTTGATGATCAATCTTCAACGATGCTGGCGTGATGACTTGCAATGTCTTCACTGGTTCGTATGAAGACATTTAATTACTCATTAAGTTTAATATAGAAAGTTAGATCTTTTCAAAATCTACCAGGTACTAATCATGTTTGCAGAATTCATTATCAATAATTATAAAATGTATGTGATTCGAGTGTAAGATTCATTATAAAAAAAGTTTTGTCTTTTGTATATAAGTATGCAATAAAACTCACCAAAAGTAGTCATTTACGAAACATTAATGCGACAAAGCAATTACATTTTTCCTCCATATTTTATTTGTTTTCTAAGTATTCATTTTTATGGCATGGTTTAATAAACGAGTTTTCCTTCATTCCTCTGTTAAAAATTTTACGTATTGCGAAATTAATATCGTTACAAAAATATTACGCATATTTTTCCAGAAATATTAAATATGTACCATCAACTGGGACAAACCACATTACATTCAGAAACACAAAATTAAAGAATAACACTTTTAAACTTTTTGAGACGTCTTGTACAAATATGTTTTTTCAAGTTGTTATCTTAGACTGGATAAAGTTTTATAGCTTTTTTATAGCGTCCGAGGCGGAAAAAGTTGTCGACGAGATCTTGATATTATCTTTCTCTAATTAAAACGAGTCTCCGGGCTTTGTTCATCTGCATTTCATACGGACCCACGCAGTACACTCTATCGTTACTCTATATCAGTGCTTCCCTACCTTTTTTATGCCACGGACCCCTAAATCTAAATCGAAATTTTGTATTTCACATGTTAATATTTTATCACAAAGAATTGTTACTTCCTAACAAATAGTTTTTAAAAATGAAATAATAAAAATTATGCATAGCATGAATCTCACAAAACAAATCAATGAGATGGTTGTGGTTGCAAGTTTTTACACAAACTTGCAAGAAATCTTCCAAAGTCTCTGTGGAAAGGCATGATCTGTGCTTATTTTTTTATGAAAATTAATGACGAAAATGCTGTTTCACATAGAGGTATGTTGACGCAAAAGAAATTAGGATTACAAAGACTTCTTTTGCAATAGACGGATATCCTTTTTAGTATAAATATTTTTTTGTTTTTTAATTATATTCTACTTCAAGCAAATTATTTGATCTGATATCGATCAACTCTTCTCGAGAAAATTTCGTGAAAAATCTGCGTACCCCAGGTTGCGAAGCACTGCTCTATATAACGGAGTCGGTATAACCGTCTATGGATTTTCTATCTATTTTCTTTACACACCAGTCAATTTTTACGATTTTATCAGTCAAAATGTTCTCTTCATGTTGCGGTCCATTTAATGTGTGTAAAAATCCAATCTTCATAATTATGTGCTCGATCTTATAACTAATTTTAAAAGAAAAATAACGAAGCAAAAAAACAAGTAAACAACAGCCACACGATGAAGTCAAAAAAGATTTTTTTTTGTTCCCCAAGAATTATAAAATATAGCTGATTAAGAATTAAGATTCCAACGATGGCGTGATGTCGAGGTAACTATCTATTGTGTTGAAGGATTTTGTACCTTAATGGGTGTATTTTACTTCATTTGAGTAATTGCCAATGCATTTATTAAAGTTATTTTGTTCGGCAAAAGGGGCTCAACCCGATAATAATGATTCTTCAGCAATATCTCCAAATCAATTTATTTTTGCTTCATAAATGTGTAGGACTTTGTAAAGTGCTTGAAAGATGGCACAAATAAAACATATTATTTTATTCACATTTTACGTGAGTCGTATCTGTGACCTTGATCAAAATACACTTTTAGCCAAAACGTGTGTACTTCATAAAAGAATTTTTCAAAAAAATTGTGTCAATTTTTTCGTGGTAATTTTCAGGAAACAGATATTGTAAAGTTTCTTGGTATCGCAATGTGTGTAATTTTTATTTTATCATTTTTGTATTGAAATGTGAGATACTCTACGTATGAAAAATTAATTATATTCCAATAAATATTTTTTTTCCTTCACTATGATTTTAAATTATTTTAAGATTGATTTTTATGTATTTGCGCTATACGTCACATATACACAATATATTGTGTCTTGAATAATGTATACTGCCAAAATAATTGAGCATGATCGATACGGTGTTCTTATAACAATTGATATTTCCATTTTTATTTTACTTTAAGGCTTCTCTAACATTATTTTAAATCAGTACTTATAGTATCTCATTCACCATTATTCGGTCAAACATATTCTAAAATTGTTCATATATCCGGGCCAAAGTGTCCTCAAATAAGAATAATACTTTTACGGATTTGTATACAAAGGCAAGAATGTTTTTTTAATAAATACTTAAAACAAATCCTTTCCTTACCACATATGTATACATATCCTTACCTTAATAAAAAAATAGCGAAAACTTCATTGAAATTCACCATTATGTATCATATTAAAATGCTTTTGTTTTTCTGACAATAATAAATAAATTAGGATGTGTTCAACTGTCTTCAATCTTGACATAAATTATTTTGTGCAAGCACTTTTTGTATGTCAATATTACGAGAAAAATATTTACGATGTGTGATATTCAAATTAAATGAGATGTTTGTCGGTATTTCTTTTCTGCCATTCCGCGCCTACGCATTGACTTTTTAAGAGTATGAAAATTTGGTAAAATGCCTAAAGATATCAAGTTTATTTTGCGAAAATACTGACCTACCTAATTCATTTAAAGGTGGTCTTGCCGTTTACCGAAGTGTGGGTTGTTATTTTATGAACAGTCATACAATGCCAGTTTTTCGTCATAAAAAGATGATAATTTTAGAATCTTATTTGATATACACATTCAATTTGTGAATAAAGGCAGTATAATTATACCTTATCAAATCGTGCAGTTTCGTATGCCTTTATTTTATGTAATTAATTGACAAGTATGTTGTCAACAATTTTAATAAAATAACGGGGCTTTTCAAAACTGGGTACCTCACGCTGATTCATAAACTATCACAGCTCTTCTTCATTAGTTGTTGTTGGAGACACCCGAATCGTAGTACCTTATATAAACAACTGCTATGGTATGACATTCGGAATATTAAGAGAAAATTGTGGAACAAAGAACATTTTTAACATCCATAATTGAATGCATCTATTATATTTATATTATAAAGATATCGGCTACAAATGTGGGAAATACATGTTTACATGATGCAAACTAAAGGAAATAGTTATTCGATGGTTCTCATATCTCTGCATAGATATGGCTGAATAAAATATTGTGAAATCTCAAAATAGCACGGAAAGAAGTAGTAATTACTTCTTATTTTTTCTTGGACTTAATAAGCTCCACGTGTGAAACATACATAATATATAACCTTAATACGGAAACAATTTCAAACAAGAAAAAACGATTTGAAAAACATAAAGAACAAAACTAATTACCTACTGAATATGGACTATATGTATATTATACATGGCGTCTCATATGACTGACGCAAAAATCTATAAAATAAAGTTTTTGGATTGGTCATCCAAGTATAAATCGAGAACGTTTATTTTCATGAGAACTTCACTGTAAACTCCTATATTTAACAGCTTCTAAATAAATGTTTAAATAAAATCAAAAACTATTCGTTAAAAATATCGAAACAAGCAACGCTGGTGTAATTTTAAAAGCTTCAAATTAATTCAAAATAACAGTATCGATTCATCAAGTCGCGTAATACGAGACCGCATTCATTTTCCGGGCCCGGGGAGAATAACAGTGACGGTCGCCCGATGGTAATACACTCCCATTTAGCCTCCGTTTATTGGCCAGACCTTGCCATTATGCTACAAATTTTCTTCGCCATTATATTCGGGCCGGGAAAAGAAGAGCGCTAGCTTAATTATTTTTGATTGGGCCACCCGTAAGCGGCCGTATTTCAACGAAACTGGTGTTTTTCTCTATTGTTATTATCGTAAGCGATTAGGGGACGGTCTCCCTTGTTCATTGACGGTGGGGCGGCGTCATATTTATTTCGGCCTGGCTTCGTAAAAGTCGAATTATGTCCGCCTTTAATGTCAAATAACAGTCTCTGAGTGGACATTACTAGAGATATTGAAAGGGGAAAGATGATTATTACTCTCATCACTATCGTGTTTTTCTCCGTGTCGCTTCTTATGATTGGTGTCGAATTTTATGGCTATACTTGAAAGTTGGTTTCACTAATCATCATTAATACCTAAAGATATTCTCTTTATTTGTAGGCATATAAATCTTGTAATGTTATAGAGTATATTTATGATTGTTTTGGCATAATACGGATAAGTGTAAATAAATATTATACATAAGTGTTCAGAATTTTCGTAAATCTTGAAGAGCAATAAAATTAAGGGTGGGTCCTTTCTAAAAAAAAATAAATGATAAAATATGTATTTAAAGATATATACTTAATATTACTATCTTTATTCATAGGTCTGCACGAACTTTTTGCCATTTTTTATACTTGAGTATTCACATAAAAAGTTGTCGAACTGTGTCAAAATATGATATTCATGTAGGAAATATATGTATATACATAAGTAAATGAATAAAATACGAAGTACTGAAACTCTATCATATAAACTAAAGTACGCATGCAACTGTTGGTCTGTTTATTCAAGTGAAAGATAAACGTTTATAAAAATTTAAGTTATTTTTTTTAAAAAAGCAATTTGTGACGGTAAAAATACGTATTACTTGTTATCTGACTAGACATAATGATGGCATGTTATATTTTTCCATTACCATGTCGCATGTGCATGTTAAATGGAGTGATTGATGAAACAGTCAGTCAGTTAATCTTATTATTGGCCAGTGTAAGTGACACGAGTTATTGTAA
This sequence comes from Himalopsyche kuldschensis, assembly GCA_028554975.1. Classification (NCBI taxonomy): domain Eukaryota; kingdom Metazoa; phylum Arthropoda; class Insecta; order Trichoptera; family Rhyacophilidae; genus Himalopsyche; species Himalopsyche kuldschensis. Next base: position 7,412,607 of record JAHFWI010000003.1, on the reverse strand, counting down.
AACGAATTAGTCAGCGATGCGTCGCGACGCTCTCTCGGGAGACGCTTCCTCCTTTCGACAGACGCCTGACGGAAGGAGTGCTGACAACCCTTTGCTGCCAAACACTCCTCACAATAACGAGATTCATAATTAATTTTCATGCCCAAACAATTATATATACGTATTGTATATTTCTCTTTCAATATATTCAATTAGATTTATAATTGCGTTTCTAAGTAAGTCTTGTGACAACTCGTCATCGTGCAAGCTTTTCGAGTATTTCAGAGTACTACATTTTTTATTATTTAACTGTTTCCGCGAATTTTTAAATTTGATTTTGTAAACTATTGCTCAAATGGTACCATATAATTCTTTCACTCTTTTCCTGCGTTTGTGGGCTACTTTTATGAATTGGAAATCTTTTGTATAGTTGTCTAAGTATGCTCATTTGATTTTGTGACATTGATATAATATATTTTAATAAATCTGGTTTTTAATGTAACTTAATCTTTTAAGCGCCAATCGTTAAAACTGTTGAGAGGAATTGAAATAGTATTTTTAACTTTCGTTTGGTTTGGCTTATTCTATCATTACGGTAGTCAGAAAACATATCTTTTGTGTGTAACGGTATGAATTATGAAGGAAATTATAGCCTTTGGTGAATCATACCTTGTTCATTTACCAATTGTGAGTTGATTAATGAATTGTAAATACAATTATTAAAAAAATACTATCTCGCCAAAACGCCACTGTAAATATGTAAATAAGTCACTTTATCTCCATTCACTAGATTTGTTGAAGCGTAAGACACAAGCACGTAAGTTCTTCGTAATTTAAGTTTGCACTTAAAATGCAATCACTTTAAAAGCTTCGTCAGCAGGTCTCCCGAGTTCTTCTTGGCCGAGATGAAATTGGAAATGTACAATAATAATAATACGACTGTAGGAAACACCCCGAGTGTGTTAACCCAAAGCCATTTTCATCACAAATAGGTCGCCGGTGGGGCGGTAGGAATTTTCTCGGCACACGCACGCTGAATTACAATTTTCCGAGCGATAAAGCCTCCGCGGGAGGTCCGGCGGCGCCGCTCGACAGATGACACTCGGTTTCCCGATCCTAGCACTCTGACCTCAAGACTTCGGAGCCTATTGCATTCAAAGGAGTGGAAGGAAATATGGAGTCAGGTAGCTGCGGAATTCACGGCTGCGGTAAAAAATATGAATCTACGCTTTCATATGTCGATTTATCGAGAGTGCAATAGGGGTACAGATTTGTTTCAGATGAACTACTGATGCCTTATATTATATTTACTTTCGAAGAAAGTATTTAAAGATAATTTACAATATTTATCGCAATTGTTATACCACATGAACCACAGAACCGATAATGGATTCAAAAAAATAAACACATTGAAGTATTTTGTTTTTTTTTTGTATATTTAAGAAAGTCCAGCTGATAAATTCTACATTTGCAATTATAAATATGAAGTCATTTAAGGGGAAAATATATATCTTAAAATAAAATAACCATTTTCGACTACACCGATAAATTATATGGACTCTTCAGCCTTTGTAGATAAAATATAATTTACTTTTGAATAATAAATTGTTGAAATATTGCATTAATCCACTTTTTGCCATTAACGAAAGTCAGTAATTTATCGTTCTTCTACGTGATAATATAATATAATACAGTGTTTGGTTGCAAACGAAATCTATATATTTGTTTATAGGATAATTCCAAGACTATGGGGGCTTATTTGTGTTTACGAAATATCAATTGTAGCTTTATCGCAAAGCAATCATATTTAGCCTGCAGGCATATCTTAAATATTTGCTTTGACTTTGTGATTAAACCTTTTGACCTGAATATTTTATTAGGGAAACTTTTCGGAGGCAAATTTGTTTTTCATACACAAAACATTTTCAATTTCATTTCTTTTTGAAACTCATTCATGTTATGATTGAGTTTCAAAAATAAGCATGCTATGATTAAAAAATACAAAAGCTACCTAAAAATAATACACGTGTTTTAAACCATGTCCCTTACTAATGTGGAGCACGTGTAAGGTAAATGGAGTATTTCGACAGAAGTTATTTTACAACAGCGTCAGTCTTATTTTCGGAGAGGTATCCACATTACGATGTGTCATGGATATTCAAATCTATCAACTATATTCACACAATGTTTTAAAAGATAATCGGAGGTGGATGAGGATTCAACAAACCATAGACAATGACAGATATCTTTGTACACCAATCCTTTCGTCGATTGGAAGCTAATTGTTAATGAAAGTGTCGAGAATTTGAAAATTTTACCGCGCTAACGAGTAGAACAAAAACGATGTTCGGCAATCAGTTATAATAAGATGTAAAAAATTCCTTCATAATGTAAAATTATAAAAATGATTTTTAATACCGATGCTCGAAAAGCGATCGATCAATAAAAATAATATTAAAACGCTTTTAATTTTAAATAATTACGTGTAATGAATGCATAATGAAATATTTTACCAGAGCGTATATTCTTAAATATCACATGATAATATGATATAAAGTAAACATCATTTAGAATGTGCGCTAAAATCGAATCAAGAAGATATGCACGTGTTGCCCTCATTTAAAAAAACAACACCGCACTAAAAAAAAATATTTTACATGCGATTTAAAAATAAATTAAATTACATTATATTATATTTCGAAATTATTATGAATTTATTTAAAAGAATTTTATTACAAAAATATATGAACTGTGTTACAGCATGAGATAAACCATACACAATCAAAAGTTTTTCAGGAATACAATAGACGTTATATATTTTGCATAATTTATTGATTTTCTTTTTTTTTATATATTTAAGATTTCTTAACATTTGGGAATGCAAAGATACTTCATTTTTTCTCCATTGTTTATTACATATTTTAAGTTGCACTTCTGGTATTGTATATTTTGGGTTCCTGCCAGTATGCATAATTTACTCTGACTTCAGCTGTTCTTCTCGGCTATATCGCGTTGCATTCATTAAACGCATTTCGGCTCTTATTTTCATTTATGTGCATCATCTGTCAAAGCGTCGTTTGGACACAGGTCCCGACGTCCCGACATAAGTCCCAATGAATAGCTTATTCATCCTGATGCTCGCGCTATCGAATCTCAAGATCCAGATTGACACATTTTCGCGTCTCATTTGAGATAAACGTGTCCGTTTTAATAGCTGTAAATTATTTGCGAACGCTAACAGAGCGAGAGACAAATTTGCGAGCTCTTGCGTGCGCTTATTTTTACAACGTACTAAGGGTTTATTACAGGGCTGTGGAGTCGGTAAAAAAGTTCGACTCCGACTCCAGCATTTACCAAAACCACGACCCCGACTCCAACATTGACCAAAAATACGACTCCGACTCCGACAAAAATAAGTTTAAAACCGTCACTTTTTTCTCATTTTTCTATTTTTGTGTATTCAATTAAATATCAACACTACCAATAGCCAAATTTGACATATATTGTGCAAAAATAAAAAGTTCAAACTTTTAAAAATTTTCGACTCCGACTAAAAAGCCCCGACTCCACGACTCCGACTCCGACTCCACAGCTCTGGCTCATTATATCGAACGGGGTATGTGTTTATTACCATTAATAAGCCACAATATCAAAAAATTTTGCTTTATAATTCGACACCATACTTTGAAAGGTTCTAACTGCTCTTGACCCTGTTTTGAGATATGAGCGTTTGAAGTTTCAATTGATCATACTATTTAATCAAAAAAATAAAATTCACTTATAACAATGAGCAAGTAAAAGGTTTCAAATTACTTATTGTTAGCATATTTTTCACAACTCAAACCATTATATTGAGGAATAATGACCTTAACGATCTAATGATGACAATCTTGGAACTTTGTCAAATATATTTAGTAAAAAAGTGTGCAGATGAACTCCCGGAATTTCTGCCATAGATAATTGTGAAATCCATACATATATAATAGAATGCGGTAAATACAAGCTTTACCGACCAAATGGTCATTTTAGGCCAAATGTCAACATGAACATTTTCAAAGTAAGGTAACGCATTGAAGCGTGTGAGTATATTAATGTACATCTTAAAAGTTCCAATTATAACATGTTGCCTAAACAATAGTCAAACATTCTGATGATGCGCTTTATAAGTGCTTGCAAACATTTTGTGTTTCCTTTATTTGTTGAACCTTCCGTTGAAGGTATAAATTAAGCAAACATACAGTTAGTCATTTAAACATCACGAAGGGTATAGTTTGACACTTTCACACCGGTTCGTCTACCTGTCAAATTCCTTAAACTATCAAAATGTTGCTTACATAATTGATTGAATGGAATCTTAATATATTTGAGTGATTATAATTATCAGCGAACTTTATTGAGCAGCTTAGGGTTTGAATTAGATACTCGAAATCTCAACTACTCGAATATCGAGTAGTACAATTTTAAAATACTCGAGTAGTTAAAATAAATATGATTAATTAAAATTTGTGTATATAATTAGATGATAAATAAATAGATAAGTTTATTTTATTTCATGATTCATTCATATAACATATCACTTTTACAGAAACAGACAGAAAGAGAGTGGAAAAGCACCACTTGATTCAAAATAATAATTACCTTTTTAGTACTTTTTCCACTTAAAATTTAAAGATATACATAGACGAATATATCCTTTTTTAGTGGTCACATTTTACATCCTAGGATTAAAAATAGTAACGGATTAAAATTATAATTATATTGGTTCTAGAAGTTTGTTTTTCAAAAAAGGTGAATGAATAGTTTGTCGTCACAAGTAATGATTTAATTATGCTAAATCTAATTCCTTAGCAATGATTTAAACAATATTTAAAAGCATTTAATAAAATAATTTTTTAGTAATAAAAATTTATTTGATCAGGACCGGTTTCGCACATGGCGAGCATTGTCAACTCATACATTTAAAAAATAATAAAGAATTAAACGTGTCAAATTTTAAATTGGTTCGAAGTTTGTTTTAAAATCTACGTGTAAGACTCAGTCAAACGCAACGGTTAAACAATATTTATTTATAAAATAATTTAATAAATTTTGGAAATAAATCTTCATTTATAACGAGTATTCTCCAGTATCGAGTACTCGATGTTCGAACACTGGAACCAGCTCCTAGTTTAGAAAAATAGTATTAATATTTCTTTGCCTAGGTAAATATTCTGATAGTAAATAATTATCAGGGTACGAGCTAGATAAACCGCTTTCAGTTATTATCGAAGTCCTCAAAACTGACTCCGTATATTCTTCATTCACTGGTCCACTGCTATATTTCATGGTGGTAACATGACACTATTTGCTACATTATTTACTGTGTATTTTGAATACAATAAATCATTTCAAACGGTATGTGAACTCATTTATTGGCATTTTTTCAGATAGTTAGATTGGCACAATGGCCACAAAATGGCACACATATTTATTTAAAAAGATCCGTCGATTATAAATACGAAAAGTCAAGAAAATCACAATAGACTTATTGTTTATTCTGTGAATATACGCGTATTAAAGTATTTATTTGAAATTCTACTGCCAAGAAATGATAGCTTTCCTCTGTGATAAATGTATTCTTAGTTCATTAAATAATATCTGATAAGAATCTTTATTCTGTAAAACGTGTAGTAGTTTTTTAATCTATATAGCGCAGACAGAATAATATTTAGTTTAAATGATATCTAATTATCTTTCAAATGAAAATGTAGTTTATTTTATTATGCTAACACTAGATATGAACTATTGAGGTGCACCTTCGTTTATTTTAAGATACGTTTATATAAGATATAATCTTACAAAAAATAAAAAAAAATTGCTTCGTGATTTTTTTATTGATTCTATGAAGATTAATTGTTGAATTTCTTTTAAGTGGCACTTTTTATAATACTGGTGTTGATTTCATTTACTGCGCCTTCAAATACATACTGAAAAAATTCAACTAAAAATATTGATTGCAAGCAAATCAAGGAAATGCCAGCTTTCATTCGCATTTTAAATATTATTAATCTAAGGTTTTCTAATTATTATAGACTGAAAATTGAACTAAATTTAATCGTTTGGATTTTGTACTTTTCAATGAATTTTGTTGCTAACGACCAGGATTTCGCCATTCGAAATCTTTACAGAATTTAAATTCAAATTTCATATTGAAATTCCATCAAGCACCTTTAGTCGAAATTATTAATTAATCTTTAACTAAATTATGAAGTGCCTACTGTTTTTGTTATCAAAAATCAATCAGGTTACGGTGAAATAAAAAAAAATATTCACCCACTTCGTTTTTTCATCTAGTTTTAATTTCAATATGCTCGTTGAAATACGATATAATTTTCAATTTACTTTTCCTTAAAATGTCTTATGCTTTTGAAAAAAAGTTCCGACCATTCCCTCGAATTTGTGTCTCTGGTAATACAGAAACATTATGGCATGTAAATTGAATAGCTAATTGTATTCTATTTTCAAAATGTATAACGAGAAAGTATTTGTGTAGTAAGTGGCAGTCACTTGTTTGCACGGAACATTTTGTTTTCCCAGCGGCCACGCGTTTACTGTTTGTTATTTTAAACGCCACACAGCGGACACACTTTGTTCTGTGCTCTGTTCTTGCAAATTTCATTGCTTCTGAAAACAAACAATAAACTATACGAATTGAGTATTTCTGCATGGGGATAAATTTAATCGCGTTGTTATTGTTGATAATTATAACAGCTATCCATCCACGCCAAAATAGAACACAATATGACGTGCCATGTTGTTTTTTAAAAGCTTAACACTGTGTGGTTAAAACAATAATTATACCTCAGATCCGACTATTTTCCAGCCTTATAAATCAAAAAGATTGTATACATATAATATTAATTGGAAGCGAAACCCCGAGTTGGACCTTCCTCTTTTAGCTTGCGACTTGTGTCTATAACGTTGCAGAAAACCCTGCATTAAAACAGTATCGATAATTTGTCTTTTGCTGTTCAAATTATATTTTATTTATCAGTTAGCATTTTATTATGTTTTCAATTGTGTATGAAATACATAACATGACTAGGATTCGTGAAAGTTCTGCCATCAAAATTATATTTCAGTTTGATGTTTTTGATGGTTAACGAGAGGACTGGCTGAAAATATCTAAAATTCACAAATCTTCACCATTCAATGTAAGGTTGTTTTGTCTTGACTTTATCTCGTATTTATAATCCTCATCACAAAAACTCATAACCATATGTTAATGAGTATTATTCATAAGAAAGATGAGTGTATGTTTTTAATCATTACCTCATCACATATAATATTCATAAACCACTCGATCATCTTCCATCGGAGAAGGTTAAGAAATACTGGCTCGCAGTACTACTTATCACAATATCACTATAACCTATTTCATAGGTCTCCAACCTTTTTCGGGTGGCGACCCCTTTTTATAAAAGCCATGTGACCCGCGACCCCGATGCAATCGAAAAAGGTATTTTTCATTACGTAATTAAAAAAATAGCTAAAATGTATAAAAAAATACTATGAGTCCCCACAGAAAACTCGCCGCGACCCCTTTGGGGTCGCCACCCATGGGTTGGGACCCGTGTCCTAGTCGAGATGGTGGAAGGTATCGTATAAGCATATACACAGTCAACATCAATTATCCCTTTCTGCTACCGAAACCATATCTTTAAAATAACTCGATTAAAAATTTGCCCTTATGCACCTTGATGAAATGTAATGTAAAAAGGAAATTATTTGTTAATATAAAAACTTTGCTAAAAAAATATACATAATCTAGTTCACATATACATACTAGTTCTGACGATAGTTCTGACGAAGGCGTAAGCCGAAATAGCTATCGACAAATATATAAAATAATTTACGTAGAACTAAAATACATTGTTATTTTCTTACCGTATTATAATGGAGTTCTACCAAGTAAATGCCTACTCAATCAATACACAATCATCTTGTTTGAGGTGTCTCCTTAGACTAACTGATCCATGAAATGTGTAATGCTGAGACTATAGGTATCAGGAAATTTCAAATTACGGCAGATTCTCTCGTTTGTATTGTCACAAAGGCCGAGTCCGTTTTCATATGGTTTCGCCTAATTTTATGTTTACTGTGCTTTTGTAGTCGCACGTTTGAGATGTAAAATACCATCCGCTGTTTTCAGATCTGCTGGTCTACCTTCGTATAAATGCACTCAAAGTCATTTCAAAAGCAATTCGTACACACGAAACTATTGCCAACTCTAACAAATTTAATTACTTTTTACTGATTAATGCTTTACGTGGTTCCCTTTATAGCTAAGCCAAATTTCATACCACCTGTAAATTCTTACACTTTTTTTTCATTTCTTACATATTTTGCCTATGATGTATACTTATAATAAGACGAAACACTTCGCGTGAATATAAAATGAATCTAAATCAGCATACACTAACGTTGTGAATATAAATATTAATCAACCGTTTTTAACATAAGAAAAAACTATTCCCATAAAGTGCACGATTATTTAGTTGAACTGTTCTTTGAATTGAATTGTCGATCATTCAACTTTCGATACCAAACGATTCAATTAAAAGTTGTTATAACGTGTACTCATTACAAAGATACTATTCTATAGCATTTTACTCCTGGAACTCCTATGTCGAGTGCCCCCTTTATAGCAAGAATATAAATCATTATCACTATATTGTACAGCTTGGTTGAAAAAATATCTTTTAAGAATTTTATAATAAAACCGTATTTATTGGAATGTGTGACTTAGTGTAAGTTTGTAAATGTCATAATGTGATATTTTTTCGGTATTTCGTTTTATCATGCTAATAAATACTTAGTTAGTTCTGTGATATAAATCAATTTCTCAAATCTATTGAGTTGCCGGATGGAAAAAACTAATATATTGAGGAGTGAAAAGGGTTAATTTGCAATAGACAAAAACATACAATATACGGTACAATACTTTCGTATGTTTGTATGTAACATATTTTTCTCTTAACAAAACACAAAAAACGTAATTGAAAAATGGAATTCGTATGCATATTTATCCCAAATAGAAATTCTCGTTCGGAATTCAGCCAGTGGGTTCAAAGCTACACTCAAAACAAACTTGTTTGATTTTTAGCCTGTTTTTCCCACTTAGCGGTTGATGATCCTAATTCATCTTCTTTTACGGTATTATAAAAACTTATATATGCGAAAACAAGAGTGAATACCAGGGCTGTGGAGTCGGTGAAAAAAAGTCCGACTACAAATCCAGCATTTACCAAAAACACGACTCCGACTCCAACTATAAAAGTTCAATATCGTCACTTTTTTTCCCTAATTTTCCTATTTATATGAATTCAATAAATCAATCAATGCGGCAAAACCAAATTTGAGATATAAAATGCAAAAATAAAAAGTTCAAAATTTTCCAAATTTCCGACTCCGAGTACGACTCCGGCCAAAACGCCGCGACGACTCCGACTCCACAGCCCTGGTTAATACCTCTAATGAAGAATGTTTAGCCTGAGGAAAGAATATATAAATATAATAGATTTTTAATACTTTTATGCGATAACGCATGCCGCAAGGTGAGTCTCCCCATGGGGGTATTGCTGGATGTAATTTTACCTACATAAAGTACTTACTTCGATATCACTACTTGGCGTAGTACTCAGTGGCGTAGTTAATTTGTAATCATTATCACAATACGTCAATTTATTCTGAAAGGTAATAATTATAATTATTTATGTTTGTTTTCAAATTTTCATTTCTTATTGCATACTTTATTGTCTCCGGGCACAAGCCAGTAATCGAAGTCGTATTATTTGTTTGTGGTGATAATAGATAGTTTTATGGGCTTAAGTTCAAAAGTATTAACGTCAGTGATAATCAAAATTTCCTCGAATCTATCCGATGCTAAAAAACCGTTAAGCAAGACCATTTGCCGAACAACTAGGCTGACCGATATCTTATTCAACTATCTTTTAAGTAATAATCTATCGTCGTAGAACGATTTCTTTCGTGATAAGTTTCATAAGCATTACAAATACTCCACGTAAGGGAGCGAAGATAGTTTCGAAAAAAAATGTGTACAGTTAAGTAGAAATTATATATTTTTTATCAGTTGGAACAGTAAAGCCATCAGCCGATGGGCTTAACTAATAAGAAATCAATTGTTCGGGCGTTTTTCAACAAAATTGTGTGCCTTATTGATAACACGAATGATACAGAAGATAACATAAAGATAATGATCGTACAACGAAAAATATGTAATTTTTTATACAAATATGTCTCAATTTATCTTGAATTATTATCTTGAGTTATCATTTGAAAATCATTTATATGTGCGTATATTTTTTACAGGTTTCGATAGCTTTTGTTTATAATTAGGGTATATCAGTGAGAAATATAGTTTGTATTTCTATTTACAGATAGACGACGGGGTTCCGTTCCACCATTTAAATTTAAGTGAAGAAAACTTTTAAGGTTGTAACTGTCACTTCTTGGTGAAAAAGCATTAGTGTAAATAACACTTCACAAAATATTAATATGTATGTAAAATAAGTATATTGGACTATTTGTATCCTCTTCTGATATCCATTGATGACTTCTGCGATTGCAGTGGTGGAGCTGGTTTTTCTAAAATATATGTGCAGAATTACAGGATTGTTTGTTTTTCCTCAAAAATGTTATTATATCTTTTCGTCGCAAGTGCGAATGGTCGTAAGTGCGAATTGTCATAAGTCGAAGTGTCCGTAATTCGAGAAGTGACTGTTGATCTGAATGAGTCGATGCATATAAAAAAATTAATAACCGAATAACTATTATTGAAATATAATACATGTTCCCAAATCGCAAGGGCTTCACTGCACCCCGCAGCCCTTTGATAACTTTATGACTCTCAAAACAGCTCGCCGGCATGTCATACTGTTCGCTTATTTATTTATTGAGCCTCTTTATACATACGTACTACTTCGAATGTTTAATGAGTACTGGCATTCACCATACGACATTATCTTATACTCCTTAGTGACACGTGCGTTTTAAAACCCACCCATAGGTCAGTGATAGGAAGAAATTTAAATAACTAAAAATATTACGGAATTTCGAATTTTGAGGATTTCGTAATATAGCAATTTTGAATCGTTTGAATTTTGCAGTTTTCTATGAGTTCTGTCGCTAACCATCCGGGTTTCGTCTTTCGGCATCTTTAGACATTTCAAGCGCACGAATCTACTGTCAGTCTGTCTATCAGGAATTTTCAAAAAGGTTTGAGAATTGAGCGTTTTCTAAACATGATATAGCAATATTCAATCGTTTGAATTTTGTACTTTTCAATGAGTTTTGTCGCTTATTACTCGGGTATCGTCATTCGGCATCTTCAGACATTTCAAGCGCACAAATGGACTCGAACTGTATCTCTGTCAAGGATTTTCAAGAAAGTAACAATTGATTTGAGCATTTTGCTTACATAATTTTGCATAGCGATGAGTTTTTCAAACACGGTCGTTTTCGCGTGATACTTCAAATGATGCAAAAACACAACCACGATTATCAATCGAATTTCCTGTTAATAATAGCGAGAATAAAAATTTTTGCAAAAACATTGTCATCGCTGTTGATACATTTATTTTTCCAGCAGCAAAATTCGTAATTATTTAAATATTTATTACGTTCCCAAATAATAATAACATACTGAAACGTTGTCCATATTTTCAACGAATTGAATTATTTTATTTTTTTCCGCGTGCGAACATCATGACTTCAACGCGACGTTCAATAAAGAAATTTCAAAAATGTTGTCGTCCGTTTTTTAACTACGAGCTCGATTTCCATTTTAATAGTTTGCCGTCAATGTCACAGGCGAACGATTAAAACGGCAGTCGCTCCTGAATATATGTGTACACTCACACTCACCTTTTCGGATGAAAATTTAATGCGAGAAGCATGTTTTAAAGTCGCTTTATCTATGAACAATATGCTAATGCCACATAAACATCAGCTAGACATGCCATTAACGATGCATTTTTAAAAGGGATGTTTTTTATTCACGGATAACGCTTTGCTTAAATATTTCATCATAGTGATATAATGTTTATGCGAGGAAGGTCTTCGCTCCGTTAAATAAAAAATAAGTTTACATTACGATACGTGCAACGAGGGGATGATATTATCTTTACGATCAAGTGACATCATTTTAGGCAAGAACACACACAAGTTTCATTTGATAATTACTCACCTGTGTATTGCTATTGTAAGGAATGGTGTTAATTTTATCTTTATCATATGCGTGCGTTTATATCATATTTACCTTTCAATTTCATACTTTAATTCCAGACAAAATATATTATATGTACATTAATAAACGTTCCTTAGTGGCCTCTGCTGTGGAGACTGCCAAGCTTGTTATGTAGGGCAGACAGGTAGACACTTTAATACTAGACTCAATTGAATAACATATAAGATGTATTAAAAATTTTCTGAATTAGCCAATCATTTAAGAGAAAACGATCGCAATTATCATCATAGTAGTGACATAGAAATACTTGACCGTGTAAATAATATGGTCTAAAATGAATAGCTTAGAATTTTTTTAAATAATTTAAAGTATCAACAGTAAGAGAGCATCTTCAATAGGACAGGTTGCTCGGCACTGCTCAATTTATTTCCAATGGGTTTAACCTTTCCCAATTGATTGCATCTCATTAGTTAATAATTTTGTAATGTTAACGTCATTAGTGGTATGATTATTTATTCGCTGTGTTTCTATCCTCCCCTCATTGCTTCCCGTAAAAAAGAAAAATCCCACCCTTCATTTTTGTAATTAATCATTTTTGAATATTAGAATCAATCTTTTTTTTTTTTTAATTTAAGATAAATATTTGGCATTACAGCTTACGCCAATGCGCCAAATATTCTTAATTGTGAAAGTCATCAGTTGTGCACAAAATCAACGATAAATAACATACACCCAGCCCAAGATCTCTTTTTTTTCAATTGAAAAAATTTGACTTTGCCGGGAATTGAACCCGGGCCCTCCGATCGCTAGGACAAAGCTCTTGCCACTAGACCACAGGGACCGATTTGTTTTATTCCTTGAGCAACATTTTTTCATGTGTCACAATTAGTAACACAATAAGTGGAATAATTAAAGTACCGTAAGAAAAATAACAATGTATTTTAGTTCTACATAAATTTTATATATTTGTTGATAGCTATTTCGGCTAACGCCTTCGTCAGAACTATAGTTCTATAAAATTTATGTAGAACTAAAATACATTGTTATTTTTCTTACCGTATTATAATGGAGTTCTACCAAGTAAATGCCTACTCAATCAATAATTAAAGTTATTTTAAATGTTATATTAAAACATACCTTGTTTCAGCGGCGGGGCCTTGATAAAAATATACGTATTTTGAATTTATTAGTATTTTACGGCAAACAGAAAGTAAACAGCGTCGCAAACAGTCAATACATTGCCTCTGAATTTGCCGATAATTTCTTTTAAGCCGTATCACCTAATAATAGGCGATGCATGCCGGTTGAAAGCGACTGAGGTACGACACCAGTATGGAGCGTGTATGCAGGTTTATAAGTACTTAATAATACATTTTTATGAGTCAATTTGTACAGTGATCCGGAAAGTGAGCGTCATTGTCCAGACCCATTAGCCGGTGCAATTATTCCGGCTAAGCCAAACGAATGATAAGCCCGCCATTACGGATTGGTCCGATTGCATTTTTAATGATAACAATGCCTCTGCAATGGAGTCGGTGCGATCGTTCGGTTTTACAGTCTCGATTTCAATTATCGCAGATTCCTGAATGCAATTCCTTTCGTCCGTGAGTGTGGTGGGGCCTGAAAATAGTTTTACTTGCGTAATTAATTTAAACCTTTTCCAATTAATACTTATACACATTTAAACAGTGCGGTTTCACATCGCTTAGTAAACACTAGCTTGTATTGCTAAGAGGTCTTCAATATTTTAACCATAGTCTATTATGTTTTTATTTTGCTTTGTTTTATTTGATTTGTTGTAATACTAATTGTTTGTCGTACTTTCATATTCTTGCTTGACACATATCGCCGTATCGTTGTATTTCTTATCCGAATGAAACCGGTCCTGATATAATAAATAAGTACTATAAATGTGTTTTCATTTTTATTATAATGCCATTCCACCAAGTATTGGCAGTGAACACCGTAAAAGTGACAAGCAATGAATACTGTTTTTATCTTATTATTTTACAACTGAACATTGTCATCAGTTGACAATGCTCGCCATGAGCGAAACCGGTCCTGAACAAATAAATTTTATATGGAAAAAGTACTATTTTTTTTTATTATAATGCCTTTCCACGAAGTATTGACAGTAAACACCTTAAAAGTGAACAATATTGTGTCTTTAGAGTTATTCATAATCTTAATCATGAATACTTATCTTTAATATCTTCAATTTATTTAAAAATTAAATTTAGAGGTGACAAAAATATACATAAAATATCAATTCTATATTTCCCATTCACCCGCCATCGGGATGTGGGTTATTTTTGCTAGATATATTGACGTCCACATATTTTATGCTAATTATATATTTCGTAAACGCCTTTATTTATTACATAAACGTATTCTATTAATTTTAAAATGGTTTCCACAATATTTTAATCGAACGATTGTTTTTAAATTTCTGTTTTCTGGATAACGATTCGCAAATCTCACCATTGCTATACATGTATGTATTATATAATATTTAATTTTGAATCCTTAAGTCGGGTAGAAAAAGGGTTTTAACGGATGATAAACCCAAAAAAAAGAATAAGAAAAAGGCTTACTCCGTTCCTCATTTCGGTTAGAAATAACTTATTCATTTGGTAAGTCAGGAGAAAGTCCGCGTGAAAGGTGATCCTCAGTCATGGGGTCAAAAAAAGTAGATCATTTTACACTTCATTTTTCTTTTCAATTTAGAGCTGAGCAAATTTTGTTTATGACGAGACAACCCCTCGCTATTATATTAACACACACGGTCGGTTCATAGCGCATGGAAGCGTTATTAAAGTTATATTAAATTTTATGTCTCAAATAAAAAAGTAATTACACGGCCAACCGTGTTCAACGTGAATATTTTAAACTCTACCTTTTTAAAGTGCGCTGAAAAAAATATCGCCTAAACACGTTTAATAAAAGATAAGTTTTTTAAAGGATACTTACGTAGACGGTTTTATTTGTGCCCTTTGTCGACATCGTTAAATTGTTTCAAAGCGAAATAGTGGAAATATATTCCTTAAACGCTTGAACGTAAAGCTAACCCCTATCTAATCAGCAACTAATTATCCAAATTTTAAAATGCTCACGTTGTTCTTGAGTTGTTTTGTCCTATGAAACATCATTTTCATACAATTTGAGAAATGAACATATGGTATTCGTTGAGATTACTCCAATTACACGACATCACAACTACTCAACTATCGAGTAATATAATTTTAAAATACTCGAGTTTACTCGAGTTGTCTAGTAGAGATGCACCAAAATTTATGTAATTAATTCAAATTTGTGTTTTTTTTTAGATTATTTTTCAATATTGAATTTTGTCTCTTGTCATCACATACTCTCATCATCATAAACTTGTCATTGATAAGAAAAGTCAGCTTTGGGTCCTGCTAAAGTAACAAAAGAAATTCTCGCAAAACATAGTAAACGGGAAAAACATTTGAAAAAAATATATTTCCTGACTGTAAATACAGGGCTGTGGCGTCGGAGTCGGAGTCGTGGAGTCGGAGGTTTTTGGCCGGAGTTGGAGTCGGCGCGGCGTTTTGGCCGGAGTCGTACTCGGAGACGGAAATTATGAAAAGTTTGAACTTTTTTTTTTTGCATTTAATATGTCAAATTTGGCTTTTGGCCGCATTGATAAAGTAGATTTAATTAAATACACATAAATAGGAAAATTAGGGGAAAAAAGTGACGATATTAACCTTTTTTTAGTCTGAGTCGGAGTCGGACTTTTTTTCACCGACTCCACAGCCCTGGTAAAATACTTGTAAGAGTCAGTTAAACACAACGGATAAATATTTTTAAATAAGTAAAAATGGAAATAAATCTTCATTTATAAATCACGTATCGAGTACTCGATGATCGAATTGGAGTCCCTATTAGTGAGTTACAAAATAAAAGGTGACTTTATTTCAATTTAAAATGTTAATTTACCCTTGTCCCATCATAATAAAATAATATCACTTATGATACATATTATTGCGATCGTCAAGTGAATTTAAAGTGGCATACATAAAGTGAATTTATAAGTTACGCAGTTGTGTAGGAAATACCTCTTTGCGACTTACCATTTTATTCTCCTTCCAAAACTGTAGGTTTCGTATTACCCAGTAAATCCGTAAAAAATCTTTTGACCTTATAATTAGGTTTATCGATCCGATGAACCTTATGGAAGGCTTTGCGGTCGTAAAATAGTGAGATGATTCGTGACGAGGGTATGAGGGTCGGAGTGGAAGAAAATTCATCACAAAACAAAGACGTGCAAAATCATATCGAACATTTAAATATATTCATACATCACCACAGGCTTAATATGTTAAATCAGGAGGGCTTCAAATGTTGAATGAATTTTGCGAGATATAATTACTGTGGGTGCAGAGGGTAGGTTTAAGTAATCGTTACCTTACTTTGAAAAGTTTCTAATTGACATTTTTGCCTAGAAAAGCTTGTATATACCGCATTCTATCATATACATATAAATGAATTTCAGAATTATCTATGGTTGAATAACGGAGTTAGCAGAATTCCAAAGTTGCACTGCATCTGCACAGTTTCTTTATTATTTTTGTTTGACAAAGTTCTAAGATTGTTATCATTATTTCTTTAAGATCGTTATTTCTTTGCAAGAGTTGTGAAAAATATGCTTGAAATAAGCAATTTGAAACATGTTTACTTGCTCATTGCTACAAGTGAATTCTAATCAATTGAAACTTCCAACGCTCATATCTCAAAACAGTGTCAAGAGCAGTTAGAACCTTTACAAAGTAAGGTATCGTAATATATCCAAAATCGATGACTTTGCTGATTTTTTGGCTGTACCTAGTATAAAGTTTTGTTTAGTACTTATGGTATATATATTTATATACATACATGTAGGCAAAAAAAAATGCTTGGTTTATGTGAAGTCGCTTATTGAAATCTTGTTTTATGTATAGTTTCATGAGAAGTCTATGATATTCCAATCACACTTTTGTTTTCATTATTCATTCTTACATTTGTTTCGATGTTGTTTTATCGTAATTCCATTTTCAAAAATCGTTACTATTTCAAAATTATCCAGTAATATGTTACGTTTATATAAGGATTTGTTCGTGGTCCATTACATACCCGCCGTCTTGTTCACAGTGTCATAGTCCAAGCGTAATGTGCGCCATATTCGTCTTGGCGTGTGCGTTCTGGATTTTACGAAACGCGGCGCTTTGTGCTCGGATTTAACGACCGTGAATTTCCTCGAAGACGTATTCGGCTATACGAAATTTAAAATGAAAATCTAACGCGCGGAAAAGGGACTATTGTAAGAAATATCTATAAATCTATGACTACTGAAAGTTATTGTTATATAATACTTAACGCTTCACAAAGTTTCTTGGTTAGAATGTTCTTTTTTTAATTTCCTGTATTATCCTGCCGTTATAACAATACCGATAAACATTTATTACGTTTAAGACTACACGGAGTATATAAGTTAGTTTTGATTTCGAAGTGAATTTAATGTGATAGAAAATTAAATAGTATCAATATATGTAGTATGGGTTAAAACAGCGGTTGCCAAACTACGGCCCGCGGGCCGGATCCGGCCCCTCTAAAAATTTTGAATTTTTGTATAAATTGTTTATATGGAAAATATTAATTTACAAAGAAATTTAAGATTTTATTGTGATTTTACAATACGACATGTGTTTTAATTTATCAATTGGGGTAAGCATAAAGTAATCATAATGATTAAATAATTATATAAATTAATATTCTAACTGGATTCCAACACGAATCTATTTGTCGACCGGCTCGCCATGTTTTTAAAAATTTCAATCCGGCCCGTTTCTCAAAAAGTCTGGTGACCCCTGGGTTAAGACAACGGTCTCCAAACTACGGCCCGCCGAAGATTCTAATCCGGCCCTCCCCGAATCCTATATTGTTGTACCCAATTGTAATCTAATGTATCTTATTGGATTCCAACTATAATTCATTTGTCATCCGGCCCGCTTCTCAAAAAGTATGGTGACCCCTGGGTTAAAAATAGCAATTGACTACCTATACAATCCTCAACTAAATTTGATAGCTATTTTGCCATCACGCCTTTTTCTTCTCTAATTCAAGCTATTTTTTCACTGTTACAATAAACTTCTACTTATTTAATGCCGAATCAATCAAGACAAGCCAATTAAACTTTGCTGTTAAAAATCATCGTAAATTAGCTTTAATTTATATCCAATGTCTTGGTACCTATTACCGTATTTATGATATGCTGTTACGGTACCATTTATATTCCAGGTGCAGTAGAGTACGTCACTGAATTTATTCGAATTTTTTGTGTTTCAAAAAATAATTGCCACTTTTGGAAATTTCATCTAATTACAAATAATTTAAAATTTTTAGTTGAAGGCGTAACAATAAAAGCATACATAAAAGACTCTCCCAAAAACTGTTTATTAAACAAACAAAAAAAACTTCAATCATACCAAAAAGGTACAGTAAAATAAAAGTTAAAAATAAAATGATCTTCTTTCTGAGTAGCCGTTTTAAATTTTTTCTATGCTGTAAATGCTGTAACGGAGTAATCTACAATATACATATAATATGGCAAACCATAGAGATTGAATTTTTGTTTTAATGGAACATTAAAAAATATTTTTCGTGATAAAGAAAAAAATACGAAAATGTTGATGATGAATGAGAAAATCTTCTTTCAAATGATTCATGGAATGTTTAAAATCTACATTTTAAAATATTCAAACCATTTTACTTGTATTTTATATCTTACTTGTAATTTTCTGGAAACTTTGCATTCGGGCGCCATAAGCAATAAACTGGCAGAAGCGGTTTTTTTTTGATTTGCAAAAAAATATTCCTCATAACAAACACAACATGTCGATTTTTGAGGTACTTGTGTCTCTTTTTTTCTTTCTTTAAATAATAAACATTCAGAGTATGATATTACTCGTGAAATTTATTATCCACTTGTCAAAAAAATGACCGGTTTTGCATGTGTGGAAGCTGTTTTGAAGAGAACATTAAATCAAGGTTAAGGCCATGACTGCATGCGAAAAAGGTTAAAAATACAGACATTAACTAAAGGGGTACTCTTCTGGCTTTTACTCTAGAGCAGTGGAACTCATGTGCGCCCACAAACAGCTAAGTCACCATAGTTAATATTGATATTTTAAAACAATGTTTTAATCCTCGTTCATTTATCAATAAAGACTCATTTCGTATGCATTACATCAGTGGTCTCCAATCTCAATAAAGCCATGAGCTACTTAAAATACCACCGCGAGCGACCGTTTGGCGATCACTGCATTACATCAAGAAGTATTATTTAGAAAAACTGCTATTAAATGCATGGAAGGTGTGTAAATACCAGTGAAGAGAGTACCAAATGCAATCAATACCATTAGTAGATTTTCAAACCTGTAAGGTCTATTTGACCATGCTTAAACAATCAGACTAAGAACAAAAATTTGGTATGGTGACATTAGAATTTACGTGAGAACCACTGCTCTAGAGAGCTTATCGATAACACATTCATGATCTAACGTTTTAGCTATATAATTTTCGAGAATTTCGACTGTATGTACTTAATGGAATTTCAATATCAATTTTGAATCGTTTGTGTTTTGTCGCTAACGATCCGAGTATTTCCTTTCGGCATTTCAAGTGCACGATTGAATTACACTGACGCGTAGTAAATAGTTTATATCGCCTGTATATAGGATGGTGAATTAATATTAAATTATTTTGAATATGAATTCATATTCAGTTGGAAAACGGTCGGGATCGGTCCGGGCTATATCGGAGATTTTCGGGCACGGGCCGGGTGGATTTCGGCCCAAGCAGACCTCTGGCAGACTGGCACAGACATACTATACATCATCCACGGCTAAAAGTTGAACGCCTTTGGAGATACTTCTACGTCTTATCTAGAACGTCTTGCGGAAGGTTAGTATCTGCTGAGTTTTCAAGTGTGACGGGTTAGCAGCGGGGGAAGGGGGGGCGTTATGATTACTTGTCAACTTACTTTTGCGCGTGCGGGTGAGACATACTTTGAATAGGTTGTATGTTTATGTTATCAGTCACACTGACATAATATCATTGCTGATTTTATCATTACCCATGCTGTGATGGAAGATAAGATATCAGATTACGTTATTTACATTCTTTTATAAATATAGATATTGTAAAAAATATGTCTAGTAATTTTGATCTTCTTCTTTTTTTCGTATTTATTTACTACAAAACGATTCACTATTCTAATAATTGTTTATAAATGTGGATGAATTTGGTTTCCTTTGTCTTGTTTTTGATGATTTACAATACTGATTTAAATAATTGTTGATGGTTGATTTAAATACAATTCACTGTTTGCAAATTAGAGTTCATACTTGACGTAAGGGAATTCATAGAACAATTCGAAAAAACTATAGTGCAAAATATTGCGTCAATTGTAAAATGTATACAGAAAATTTTGATTCAATAATTATTCTGGAACAATATGAAGTAGCTTTCAACAAATTTCAACGACTGCCTGTTTGTTATCTATCACTACTAGTATTTATATGTGAGGAAATTTGCTTTTGGTCTAAATTTGAGTAACTTATAATATGGTGTTAACCGTCAATTCTTGGTTGAAAGACACTATCACTTTTAAGGTGTTCACTGTAAATACTTGGTGGAATGGCATTATAATAAAAATAATAGAACATTAATTACTTTTTCTGAATTGAATTTGTGAGCATTGCAAATGCTCACCATGAGCGAATTCAGTCCTGATCGAATAAAATTTATGTGGAATAAGTAATAAACATGTTTCATTATTTTTATTGAAAAACATTATATTTAAATAAATAACACCCTTAAAGATCGGGACCGGTTTCGTCTATCGCAAGCATTTTCAACTGTCGAAGCATGCCTAACCCCGTGTCTTAGGTAGGTGAGACGAAGCGCTGCGGTGCGCTGCGGCGACGTGTAAAAACCAATTAATTTTAAACGTAGCGGACTAAAGGTCGTATGTGCCATCGCTCGGCCAGACGCAATTAACGCTCTGGTGAGCTTGGACCGTTTGATATTTTCAAGCAATTCGCGCGCACCATGAGTCAGGCACTTGAGGCGACTTACGACATATGCCGTCCTGACTGGATCGCGTCGCCCACATATGACACTTGCATGGGCGAGGACCGTTTGATATTTTAAAACTCTGCCGCTTTTAAAGCGCGCCGGATCGCTTCGCCCACCTAAGACGACCCGTAACTCTGTTTTTATAAATATTTCATCAGTTTATGATAAATGTTTGCAATGAATGAAGTCGGTCCTGATCCTTACAAAATATACATATGTGTAAGTAGTACGAAAAAATTGCGTTTTATTTAACTAAACTAATCGGAATATCACTGGTAAAGAATTATAAGTACATATTTAATATCATAAATTGACTAGTCATTGTCGAGAAATGTCCTCATTTTAACATGAAATATCTGTAGAGATTTTAAAATACAAACCTACGGATATTTCGTTTATCGTAACCATTTAAAATGCGTATTTCTGAGGTGTAGCAGACTTTTTATAGACTTCCTGTATCCTGAATAAAGCGCTAATAATAACCGAGCGCATCCAAAAACACGTCACAGAGTTCTTCCGTACCCAGATTATTATATTATGGAAAGCACGTATAGCGCCCGCGTACAAACACAGATAAAATAAAGTTCCCCCCTTTTATAATAATCTTGTGATATTGTAACGTGCTATGTTTATCTCTTACGCCTAGGTATAAGACAGTACACGTAAACCCAAAGTAGAATTCTATGAACTCATGTTTATTGATTGAGTAGGCATTTACTTGGTAAGACCTGAAGCTAAATGCATTGGAACAGCTAGAAATTAATAGGTATAATCAATCCAATGACATTCTTAACGAACAGATTACAATTAACACATTACCACTTCTAAAGCCTTTAAAGCAGCAAGCTAAAAACAATTTAAAATGGATTCACTCGAGACATTGCGGATTTTGAGTTGTTTCATACGATAAAAATAACCCAAAAATACCCAGATTAACGTTCACTTCAGGATTACGCCAGATCAATAACTTTTTTTTTTCCATGTGGCGTTGGGATGGTTGAGCAGAGAGGGAATGTATGGTGTACCCTGCCTAGCCTAGGTATATAAGCTATCTCTAATACACGTTTAAAACATAGTTCTGACGAAGGCGTAAGCCGAAATAGCTATCAACAAAAATATAAAATAATGTATGTAGAACTAAAATACATTGTTATTTTTATTACCGTATTAACTCAAGTTTATCTTAAAATTTGTCAAATTATACGCAAAATAAAATATGCATATCAAAAATTCTACAGAATCGGAAATCAAAATATGTAGTTAGATCAGTGGTTCTCGCGTATAATTTGACTGTGCCGCATTAGGAACATCAGCGGTCCTACGGAATTGTCTGGTGGCCGCACCAAATTTTTGGGTTGAGTCTATTCGCCAAAAAGAACTAAACATGTATAGGTTGAGTTTTTGTTAACTATCAATTCTTGATGAAAAATAAATATAATGCATACAAAATAATTAATTTTCAGTGTCTTTTTTGACAAATTAACTTGTAAAAACACATTTTTATTAAATATCAATATTAACTAAGAAGCAGTTGGTGGCCGCAGCAAAATCCTCTGGTGGCCGCACATGAGAACCACTGAGTTAGATTCACGTTGGGAAATTTAAATATGTCGGTCGGTCCCTGTGGTCTGGTGTCAAGAGCTTTGCCCTAGCGATCAGGTTGGCCCGGGTTCAAGTTCCGGCATGGTCAAATTTTAACAATTGCAAAAGAGATCTTGGTCATTATTCGTTGAGTTGCTCTCGACTGATTCATGAAAAAATATCTCGTAAGATTTTTATAATTCAAAATATTTGGCGCATTGACATTAGCTGTAATGCCAGATATTTTCTTTATTCCATTAAAAAAAATTATATTAATCACATTCCTAATGCGCCACTCAAATATATTTCAATTCCTATGTATTAAAAATAATACAAATAATTATCCGGCTGAATAAACTATCTATGTGTTGTATATTATATTTAAAGTACTCACATTGCAATATGGTGAGGTTTTTGTCGATGCACTTCATCCTTCATGGAATAAATGGTCCATAGTACTGATTTGTTAAAAAAGTAATTTATTGCGAGCTATTTCAGCTATGAGTTATTTGCGTGCATTTCTAGGAATTTTATTACAATATGAATTATGTAATATTGACATATCGCTCGATAAATTTAAGCGATGTTGTTTGTAAATATATTTTCAATCGCCTGACCACTACTCTACTAGTTTTATGATTAAATTTTCGTTAATTTCGTAGTGTCGTTCAGACAACTCTCATTTATAGCCGAATCGTCTTTATGAGTCTTCATTTCATATGATCGTAAAATAATTTTTAAGCTAGCGTGACAATGAATAATTTTCATAGTTTATCGATCTGTTTATTTTTATGTGAAGAATTTAAAACAAGCTGACAACATATTAAAATCGATTGAACATTTCAAAATGTGGAAGGTCGTAGTAATTCAATAAGTACATTTATAATTTGTTTTTGCCGAATGACGCCCCGAATTTGGTTTCTTAATCTAGCATCTTAACAGAACTTGTTTCAACGAGAATTGATTGTTAATCAACTTCTTTCTTGCAGAGTGGTAAAGATATACACATTATGGTTAGATAGGACAAGTAACTTTTCGCTTTTGCTGTGTTTAGTTTTAGGATCTGATGGATCAGAAGGTAAAGTTAAAATTACCGTTAAATACAATTATATAAATTAGATATTTTCTTAGGTTTTTTTTTTCTTAATTACTTCAACTATCAATTAGTAAACATACATATCTTGTCAGTTCAAGTACAGTCGTGCACTTGAAATGCCTGAAGATGCCAAAACGCGAAACCCGTGTCGTTAGCGACAAAACTAAAGGAAAAGTACAAAATTCAAACAATTCAAATTTGATATTGAAATTCCATCAAGCACCCTCAGCTGAAATCCTTAAATACATATCTTAATTTTATTACAATTTATTAGTATTGTCAGGACTGCTATCCATCAACGAATGAGTACTATTTGCAAATCAAGAACTGTTATTGCTGAACGAAACCATTCATAAAAAAACAGTACAAAGTTGTGAAAATAAACAAAATAACAGTGTAGTGAATGTAACTTAAAATAATATGTCGAATGTGCCAATTCAGTTTCCACTGGGTTGAATAAAGTAAAAGATTTGTTTTACTTTATGCTATGAAAGAACCATTAAGAAAAGCAGTTAATACTATATAGCCCAAATAATCACTTAGATATGTATTTCTAAATTTGATTCATGTGTATTTCAGTTGGCAAAAGTGATTTATCGAGAAAACAAAGGAGTTTTATAATATTTAAGTCATTCGCATATCATTGCATAAATTAAATTTTAACAGTAGTTTAGGCAAGCAGCCAACGTTTATGAACATAAAACCTTTCAAACCTGACAAGATATTAAATATTCCTGAAACATTCTTTTGTATGTATAATTTCTTTAAAATTCAAATATGTGGATCGTTTGTTTTTTGATATATGTTTGTGGTGTAAGATATCTCATTTTCTTAAATTACAGCCATTTCTATAGTGAATGACAAAATATTAAAAATTCCTTGTTTAATTAATCAATTGCCAATTATATATATATATATTTAACGTCAAATTGCAAAACAATGCAAAACAATCCTTATTTTATTCGGATCAAAATTTCCACGAATTTCAATGATTCATTAAAATAAGATTACTTTTTTATGAGTCTTTTACTCACTTATATTAAGTTTTCCGAGTAATTTTTACTCTTTTGTTCATTGCGATTGTTTGTTTGAAAAGATTTTACGTATAATCAAACACAAATACCATTATAAAATAAAATATGCATATGCAACTTTATTGCTTTGCAACGCAATAGTACTAATAATGAATTCGCTTCGGTTATGTTTGAATTATGTACATAATTAAATATTAGATTAGGTCGATCGTATTGAAATTAAATATGTATAGACAGATGGTGGAATTTTCCGCACTGCTGGATAAGGTTTTTATATTTATTGGTCAATTGTGTCTTGTGGATTATTCTGAAGGGTCGTAGCCTCTTTTACAACAATTACTGGATTCGAATCCCGGTCCGAGTTTCAATTTCCTGGCCGATCGACCACCGCGTTACGTGACAGCGGCTTCAGACTACGGATAGCTACGTTACTTATTCTAGCACAACTCTATCCGATCTACGAAAGGTAAGGCAGTTGGGTAAATGATTATCATAAGTAAATATAATTTAATATTTTTTTCTAATATTAGGATTATTGTACACATTTTTAAATTATATGTCTTCGAGGCAGGGCTGTGGAGTTGGTAAAAAAAGTTCGACTCCGACTCCGACATTGACCAAAAACACGACTCCGACTCCGACTAAAAAAGTTGAATATCGTCACTTCTTTTTGCCTAATTTTCCTATTGATGTTTATTCAATTCAATATCAACCCTACCAATGTGGCCAATAGCCACATTTGACATATTATATGCAATTTTAAAAAGTTCAAACTTTACAAAATTTCCGACTCCGAGTACGACTCCGGCCAAATCGCCCCGACGACTTCGACTCCGGCCGAAAAGCCCCGACTCCACGACTCCGACTCCGACTACACAGCCCTGCTTGGAGGTGATGGTCAAAGGCTTAATTTCCTTTTCATCCATTACTTATTCAATTTGATGTATGAATTCATATCAATAAGCATGGATTGGTGATGCCTGTGATAATTTCATGCCGTAACTTAAACTGAAAAAAGGAGATTACACTGAAGACTATAGGGCAATGGTTCTCACGTATAATTGTACTGTGGCCGCAACATAAACATAAGCGGTCCTCCGGAAATATCTGGTGGCCGCATCGAATTTTTGTTTCGAGTCGTTGAGTGTTGTGTTTGAGTTTTGTCAAATGGTCCGTTTATTATTGGTATGAATTACTATACGAATTAATTATACGAAATATTTAATTTTCAGAATCTCTGTTAACAAATTAACTGATAAAAGTAAAACCACATTTCTTTTAATATCAATATTTACTATGAAGCTGTTGGTGGCCTCAGCGAAATCTACTAGTGGCCGCACATGAGAACCACTGCTATAAAGCGACTGTCTTTCAATCAGTCTTACAGGCAGTTAAGATGATCGAGAAGTATCACAGGAGCCAACCCAGCGAAAAAATACAGTTTAATTGATTACAATTATTGATTAGTGTGCATGCAGCAATTAACTTCTTTAAAAATCTTTCATGTATGGACTTTCTTACCGAATTTTACAACATTGGATTGAAATATTTTAAACTTATACTGGCTTTTTGAGTGTATATCATCCAGTTAATTTTTCTATTTCTACAAAACCAAACCCAATTATCGGCAACTCAAAAAAGAAATTTATTTAAGATCTTCTCTACGCATGATAAGGTTTGCGATTTTCTTCCCAATATATAACAACCGTGGTGAAATAAATATGCGATTTATTAAAATGTTAATTTTAAGTTTTCGTTCTTAAATAGGTTGTCATAAACAATGGTAAAAATCGAGTCAATGGGTCTAGCAAAAACCGCATATTATTCCACTATGCTAATATTATCTCAGCCAGATTTAAGTAGATGTGACTAATTTTCAAAGAAAGAGAATACATTAATACTACAAATATTCATAGTCCAATGAAAAATGAATTGTGTTTTGCTGTTCTTAACCCATTGTTTACGGCGGCACAAATTTGTGCGTAATTTGTATGGTAATTGAAACCCGTAAACAAAGTGTTTAATCTCCACATTGTACATGTTCTGTCGAATTTGTATCGTTAGGTTAACTGGACATCCATCGAAAACATACTTACCAGATTTATAATTGAGTAAGCCTTTTTAAAACTGTGATTTATTTTATGGGATTTAGAATTGCTTTTCCCCTTCAATTTACAACGGTATTGTACCCACTACGAATGTGATACGTATTTCTATATTATTATGTTAACCGTGGTTGCCGAAGCTGTGTTAAATTCACACAAAATCTTATGATACTATATTAAACATATACGTATTCTAGGGCACGTGAGATATCTCTAATGGTCTCGCTTTCCCGAATATCAGCCAGTGAGAGAGGCCGTGAAACATTTGAAAATCGTTGCGGAGGGTTAACGAGCCCATCAAATAATGCGGAGAAAATATCACGGGGCTATTCTGCGGGGGTCGTTTCACGCTCATCTCTACTGAACTGTCGTGCAACAGTAAGTAGATATAAATTTGCTTCAGTATTGCTTTCATGGCCGCACAAAGTTTCTAGACACAAGTTAGATTCGAACGACGCCTTGTCGGAGAGGATTCCGAATCGAAATACTTTATTAATAAAAAAAATGTTGTTTACTGTTGATATGTTGGCAGCAAGCTTTTTGTCTCAATAGGCTTATAACAATCTCAATTCTTATATCTTCAATATTTACATATTTTATAGCTGACCAATAAGATGTTGTTTTGGTGCATTTTTATTCGATCAATTGGGATTGAAAGAAGAATTCGGTTGTGTTGATTCCAATTGTTCTGCTTTTTATTTTTGAAATATGATGCTTATCTTAAAATTAGGAAAATAATTCACTGTAAAAAATCATCTACCCTTTCGCTGTTAACTTTGCGGGGGTAGATATAATAACCGAAATTTCCATCAAACCATAGAGCGCCGCCCCCTCCCATTAGAGATAAATTTTATTTTTCATGAAATTAAAATTGATTGATAATTATTGACTAGAAAACTGTGTTAAGTTATTACTGCCTAATTTTCACGAACAATATTTTACATAGATATGTCACTTAAAGATGTCAGATCACGCCTCAATATACAGAAATTCTTTTAAACTAAATAACTATCATAATTTCGGATTAAAATTAATAAAATCTATTCGGTGTGTGCAGTTTTACGTGAATTTTAATGTGAACAATTCAATGCATGCGAAATCAAAACTCATGTTTTCAATTTGACATACTTATGATAAATTCCTCCATAATGTGTTGCTCTGCCTTAACTTTTTTGTTAGTATGTCGTTTAATGTAGAAATGAAACAATAAAAAGATTTGTGTTTTCTTCTTTCATTTTTATAGCTTAAACCACGTTTGATCATTCTTATGCCTCTAGGGCAGGGGTCGCTAATTTGCAGTTGCTAGGGCTCGCTCGACTCTTCAATAATGCTAGACGTAATATAAAATGTTTTATGCATTAAATATTAAATGTATGGCATTTTCGGACTGAGATTGACGACCATAATAGTATAACAGTGAAGAACGACTGCCGAACATTAGTTGAATTGCTTTTAAAGATGACGTAGGCTATCCCAAAATATGAAGTAAAACATTTATGTTTATTGAAATCTGTTACATATTGAGACCATATTTGCTTTGTCGGCCAATAATATATGCACTATACAAAAACAGTGTTTTATATTGTGCTGTACTATTTTTGATGTCTCATCAAAAATTTTCGTCCGCGTTGAATTAATAATAACATTGTTATAATCAGCGTTTTTACGTGATATATTGAAGAGATTCCGTCGTATTGCTTGGAGAAAGAGAGACTAGGCGTATTATTTAAAACGAGTTCTTATTTTATGTAAATTGAAGGAAGCTTAGTTTCCAAACAACAAGGCTGAATGTGAATGACAAAATTTTGAGAAAAAATACATAATGTGTTTGTTGACGTTTTAGGATTTGGAATTTATGAAAAGCGGTTGCTGCGAAAATGAAATAATTTATTTATAAACGAGCAGTAAGTGTTGCATTGACTGCCTCTAAGAAATTCTTATACTTTTAGCAGATGTCGATTTTTTGAGTATTTTAGTTATATAATACTGCTATAAAATTGAACATCATTTACCATATTTTGCATATGGCATTCATAACTCAATTTCAGAAATTTTACTAGTTACTGCCATCTGCCTTGAAACGGCAGTATAAATGGTTGAATTTGAAAAATATAATACAACTAAAATTTCTATTCGAGGTATCGTAATTTAGTTGATTTTCGCGATTGCCTATAATATAACTGCTTAGTGTTTCAGAATGAATTTCGCTTTTAGAAAATGTGGGCAATATCCAATTTCAATCTGCATTATAGTATATATATCCGGTTGCTGTGGAAATAGCGAGCCATTGTTAACTTAAATATTTTCATTATTCTAACACTGTAACGCTATTCATTTGCGGCAATAAAGCGAGACGATGATATTGCGTGAATTATGTGTGCAGTTTACGTAATATTGCAGACGCCTCACACCCAATATGGCTCAATGGTCGTATTGCATTGTACTAGGCGCAGCTTGCGAAACTATCGCTATGATACAAACTGCATTCGGTACATGAAATAGCCTCGGCTATATGATACATTTTCAGTGGGGTCGTCAACTGCTTAAAGATTAACTCAACACATTTTGACTGGATAGGATGTCACCTTCATCGGTCATCGGTATCCCAACGCTTCAAGGTAAACACCGATATGTTTAAGACTATCGAAGTTACACGTAGTTATTGGACTGTAATGTAACACTTGGAACGTAAAATTTCATAATGATATGAATGAAAGACTCCAAATGTCACTACTCTTGCATCTTTGAGGTGCTATTAAAGTAGCTTTATACTCATTAGAATGAATAAGCAAAATATGGGTTTTAAGAACTTGGAGCTTTTTTTAGAAACCTTAATAAATATATTCGAAAAATCAACAGAGTCGTATAATATAATGTGAAATTAAATTAATAGTTTTGTTACTTCACCTTTTTCACAAGCATCGAGAAGATGTTTCTAAAAATGGGAAATCATATGACACAACTGTTAATCATTAAAATGACAAGGTTACTTTCTCCTAGCGGTTAATGAAAATGGAACTATAATTAATAAGCGAAGGACATCATTCCTTCAACACTTTCATAACACATGTATGCCATTTCTACACCAGAAAAAAAGGATAAATATATCTTTTGAGGAAGGGGTGCTGTGGTTCAAAATAGTTTGGGAAACTCCGTGTCATGTGAAGTTCATTCTGAAAAAAAATGTATTTTTGTGTTTTTGCACACATAGAAAATGTACACGAAAATGTTATTGAAAGTCGCTGGATACTTGGCTTGCAAAAGTCGTTAACACTAGTTGGCATTTTTAATACACAAATTGAGGTATCGGGACATTTTTATACTTTTCAATCTCAATTTATGCTTTTTAGATCGTCGAGTAATTTCCGGCATCAGTAATCATTACTAGTCTGGACAAAATCAAAATAATCGTTTGACAGTCAAAAAGTTTTTCTCTTCGTTAAAATATCAAGCTAGTTTCAATGGACGATGGCATGTGAATCTAAAGCATTTCTTTTCGTGACATATGACACAACATCTGTGTCGTATTAACGGTAAACACCAGGGAATGCAATGCAGGGCAGTTTGCTATATTAAACACCGGTATTGAAAATATTAATACCGGTACTACACAATACAGTAGAACCTCTATTATCCGGACTGATTGGGGATGAAGGTTGTCCGGATAAGGACAAATCCGGATAATCGAAAAAACCATAATTTACAGGAAAAGAGAAGTATATTCAGTATAAATCATTTTGATATTTTTGAATCATCTGGAGCTCTTTGATTTCCCAATGACAAACAGTGGAAGTCTACATATGTCTGCCGGCTGCATTGGCACTCACCATGATGGTGACACGTTCTTTACTAGTTTTGTACCCTGCTGCAGTATTTTCACGTCTTGAAGCCAAAGATTTGTTGGGTAGTTTCTTCCAATTTAAACCTGTCTCGTCAGCATTGTAAATTAATTGTTCGCCGAGTCGTTCCTTCTCCACAAACAACTTCAATGAAAGTGTTTGCTGAAGGTATGTCAGCAGAAAGCCTTTCTCCATGAACCTCAAGTTCCCTGAAACCATGTCGTCCTGTGAATTTTTCAAGCCAGCCTGAGCTTGCTTTGAAGGTGGGAACTCCATTTAATCTTGTATTGAAAAATATTGCTTTTTCACATAGTAATGGACCAGATATTGGCTGTCCATTGATCGTCTTTGTATGAACCACATAAAAATACACTCTGCAACTTCTTCATTTCGTGATGTTTTCATAACTTTACGATCTGAGCTTCCATCTTCTGACATTAAATAATTGGTAAACTTCAAAAAATTTTCACTTCCGAGATCGTTTACGTTCCGACACCATATTAATTAGACAAAAAACGTCCCAATTCACCCCGTTTCAAAACATCGATTATATCCAATTTGTCTTTTAATGAAACTACGATACGTTTTTTTTTTGTTGACATATCGGTAATATTAAAAATGAATATTAAAATCGTTATCAATTTTTCAAGAAACAAACGTTCAATTCGTATCGACTTTTTGGACGATGACTAACCCATATGATGACCACCACACAGGACTTACTTTAAAAAAAATGCAACGGTCAAAATATTAAGACTGCATTCCATCACGTACGTACGTAAACAGTGACGCAATTCGCCACGTGCATAACAGCAAATTTGTAATATTGTTGTTTATTTTAACCAATCCGGATAATCGAAAATCCGGATAATTGAGGTCCGGATAATCAAGGTTCTACTGTATATCTAAAAATGAGCAAACTATATTAGTAATTACAATTCATCAGCATCGAAATACCCCGGACACATACATAAATCCAGATACTTCACACAAAATATCGGCATACAAAAATAACATAGCTAT
This sequence comes from Himalopsyche kuldschensis, assembly GCA_028554975.1. NCBI lineage: Eukaryota > Metazoa > Arthropoda > Insecta > Trichoptera > Rhyacophilidae > Himalopsyche > Himalopsyche kuldschensis. The sequence continues at coordinate 7,380,562 of JAHFWI010000003.1, read as the reverse complement.
ATAAAAATCAGCATGAAAAGATGATTTTTATAAAAATGTAAATGTACCTAAAAAGGCTTGTTCATAAATATTGGATTCTGTAAATCTTTTAAAATAAATAACTCGTCTCAGATCAAGAGTTTGTTGGACGAATAATCGTACATATGTAGTATTTCCCATTTTCAAAAACAGTTTGCCGGTATTGAAAGAACACCCAGAATTCCGGTTTTTGATATAACGGTATTGAAATCCCTAAACTACACGAGGACCATTATATGAGGAGGTATGCTGACTAATATTTTACCACCGAACTTGATAAATTTGGTGATTCTATGTAACAGACAATCTTTGCTTCTTTGATGTTTTTACGCAGGAGTGCAGCAATACATGGATCGATTTAACATAATTATTTTCTTTTACTTTACTCATCCCACGTTTTAATATTGATCGGGTATTTAAAAAACCGGTACTGGTTAGTAAATGTTGTTTTTTTATATAATGCATTTCCATCAAACATTAAAACATCTTTAATAAAATTTAAATATGTTCAATCCAAAAACTTTTGATACAACACTTTTCTTTTACGCAATACTGACATTTTTGTATTATTCATGAATTGCTGATCACTTTTTAATGTGACTCGAAATAGTATTTTCTTGTATCAATGTTATTAATTATCGGCCATTGTTTTCCGCGTTTCGGCATTAGTGATTTTAAAAACAGAATCAGCAAAGTCCTCACCATTTTTATACAACACACTGCTACGTTTGACTGTATCAATCTTGTTTTGAACATAAAACTGGTTTTTTACTTATGATTATTGGTTTTGGATGAATGAATTCAAGGCTTATTTGGTTATATTTTATAAAATTCTTTTACATTTAATCTTATAATAATGCAATGAAAGAATATTCTCGAATATAAAAGTGTAATTTCAAGCTCTCTGAGCCACTAAACATATTTGGAGAATCATATATTATTACGTTTCTATATTATATCTTATAGAACAGGAGTGAACAACTTGTTTCTTGTTGTGGACGATTTTTTTTATAAATTATCGGAAAAAACCAAAGATGAAAGCATTTTTTAATTTCAAAAATATAAAATTTGAATACTTCAGACTATTTATAAAGTAAAACACAAATTTTAATATAGAAACATTTATAATATATTTTCTATGATTTATGTTTGCAAAGTATACGACCTAAACATTTATGTGTTGTATTATTAAAAAAACACATTTTTTTTTTTGGTAAGCAACGTAGTGGCGTGTATTTGTTTTTGAAGGTTTTGATTAGTACCGGTGTAGCGACTAGAATTTTTCTTTAGTTTTCCCTGTCGTGATATGAGGGAGATAAAGCTTGCTCTTAGCATGGCTGTATGCTGCTGTCACTACACTATAGTGATAAATGAAGGCATGCCATATTCCACTTATGCATTATCCTTCTATCAGCTTTAATCGGCGATACACACAAAAACTATTTTCCGAAGTTCATATCACTCCAGTGTTTATCTTCTATACCAGCCCGTGCCAAGTGGCCATTTTCCGGCTGGAATTGGTGTGAAAACTTAGTGCTGCTTCTGGCGTAGCGTACCGAGAGTTACAGAAGATACGCTACGCCAGAAGCAGCGCCAAACGCTACCACTGAGGCCACACACTTAGAGTGTGTACTAGTTGTTTAACTAGCCAACTTGCTATGCCTTTTATTTACTACTGGAGTCATACCTCGGCGGCTATTGGAATCGTGTAGAAGTGCAGACTTCTCGTAACCGTGCCCATTCACTGTTTACTATTTGCTTGCCCGTAAAACAGCCGCTGCATCTCATAGCGGGTGGAGGTGACACCACCAACATATTTAATTTGTTCAAATGTCATCTGTTTTCATAGGAATTTTTCCAGTTTGTAAATCAGTATTGATTAATAATAAATATATTGTGATATATATCAATACATAATTCATTGATTCAAAATACAGTTAACTTGTTAAGTCTTTGAATTGTAAAGAAAAAATAGAATTAAAAAAAAAAAATCAATCTATAATGTTATGTTAGTTTCATTAATGATCGTAAGTTAGTAATTATTATCATTTATCTGTTCGTCTTGTGACGTCAGCTGAATCAGTAATCTTACGATTAAAAGTAAAACGGCGCTAAAACTCTCATGATGTGGGTTCGGTTTAGTTTAGAACTTGTCCTCCCACAATTACTCTGTTTGGGTCAGATGTTTCTTATGAAAAAAAACTGAACACTTGTTACTTCTGCATTTTTGGCAATGGCGATGAATTCGATAAAAAAGAACACCAACGGATTCAGTCGTAAACAAAGAATTTTATTCTCCATGTTCCCGAGGCCACATAGATACACGCATACACGCAAGAATCCTATAAGATCTACGCACACAAATAAAGCTGCCTTCCCTCTCCGTAGAGTCTTGCCGCGTCACACACCAACACTATTTCCCTAACCAACACATTCTCGCTTCATGGCGGCATTATTCGACTAAACACGCACACCGCGACTGGGAATTATTTTAGTTATTCAGCTGTTTCTGAGCGGCGTGGTGCGAGCCGCTATCATCTCTCGTTATCCTTTTTTTAACTTTACATTTATTTACTTCGGCCTCGCTGTTTGTTTGAAGTGCGTGTGTGTACTCACATTTTTTTACGCCGGTGTACTCGAGGACCAAATTGTTAACTAAGCCATCTGAGTCCACCGACTCGTATTGAAAATTACAACTGTTTTGAATGTTTTGTTTTTGCCGGTGTACTTGAATTTGGGCGGCAATCTTACATTGTGATTTGTGCGTGTCAGTGTGGATGGAAATTTTTTGTCAGTGTAATCAGTTTTCCGGACGAAGTTTTTTATAGGAAGTGCACTTCCGTCGAAAAAAAAAAGTTTACACCGGCTGCTGTCACTTTTCTGCCGGATGCGTACTGACACTTGGGATTTATTCGACAGGACATTGATCGAATCTGTTATGATTGAAAAGGTAAATATTCACAAGATGATTCTGTCAACTTATAATTCTTTCAATAATTGCAACATTATGATTCAATTCTTTTTTTCAAATTCAAATTTTTGTTTTTGTCAACTGTCAGATGTTTTTCATACGGATACAACTGAGTACGATCAAACTTAAATGTTTGGTTATAGATAACATGTTTACTTTTATTGAGTATGTATAATAAGGTTGCCGGTTATTTGACATATTATTCCCGCCAATTTTCGAATCGTATTTTCCCGTAAGAAATTCTTCTTGTTTTTATTCAAATATTTAAATCAAAAGGTATTAAAATTCGATCGAATAACTTACGCGGGCTGTCTGGCGTCTAGATTATATTATTATTGGGAAATAAGCGCCGGTACTTATTCTCCACGTGTTCTGCGTTAGTGCGCATGAGCAGCTTCGGAAGTTTCACCAAAAGTTAGATTATTATTTTATTCACTGTATTTGATAGCGCAGAACTTTTGTGTTCTCGCGCCATTTTCTCTCGCGGAGTACTTACCGCTCCCAGTTTGTTCATCTTCCAAGTCAATTGACTTCAATAAAGTCAATTAGGGACATAAAGGCTACTTCAAACTGAGCTACTCGGCAAGCCAAGGGCGTCGCTTGTTCCGATGTCAGAATTGATTTATTAAAATTAATATATTATTATGTACTGTATACAAAGTCTGACTACTTCAATGTTTTAAATATTTATTCTGAAATCATTGAATATTTCTATCGATAATATTGAGAGATTTTTTATTCTACGCTTTATTCCACTCCCCACAAGTAGATAATTGCCATCAGTTATATTATAAGATAAACCTTATATCTTCGTCATAATCATTATATTATTCGATTGATTGCGAAGTTGTACTTGAGATCATCTTGATGGCTAAACTGTCATATTAACCAAGGCTATGGAATCGGTGAAAAAAAGTCCGACTCCGACTCCAGCATTTACCAAAACCACGACTCCGACTCCGACCAAAAAAAGTTCAATATCGTCACTTTTTTCCCCTAATTTTCCTATTTATGTGTATTCAATTAAATATCAACCCTAACAATGCGACCGAAAAGCCAAATTTGACATATAAAATGCAACAATAAAAAGTTCAAACTTTTCAAAATTTCCGACTCCGAGTACGACTCTGGCCAAATCGCCGCGACGACTCCGACTCCGGCCAAAAAGCTCCGACTCCACAGCCCTGATATTAACGATTCGTTTGTCTACTATGCTGTCATACTTGTCAAATTTCAACGATGAAACTATTTACAACCTGGGATACGTTTGGCATTGACAGTTGTTGAACTTTTGGATGAACCGCTCTTTGGTTCTTATCGTCTTTTCCAATCTGTAATTTTCTCGATTGATGCTGTCATGTGTGACAAATTCATCGGGAGTTTTATACATACTTTTAACATGCTGGATTGCAACTCATCCCGCGTAGACTTAAAAACGAATGCTATATGCAATCGCACCTGTCTCTACCCAAACTGCTTTATGACGGGTCGCGGACCAAATATGGAGGAAATTGACAGCTACGGATACTTGTTAGTTCGTATCACGGAACATTGCACTTCGCAAAAAGGGCTCGCCATCCGGGTAGTTATTCCGGCGACTTGGTAAGTCATTGATACCCGTTGAAAAAATATGTTTTTTCGGAAGAGCTAAGAAATGATGCCTGATTTGGGGAGAAGCAAGAAGAAGAGAAGACTATCCCATAAAAATATATTAATTTAAGAAGAATTCATTGCGGGCAACTGAAATTTTTAAACGATTATGATCCTTAAGTACTTGAGAAAGAACCGAAGAGTGCTCACATAACATTGTGAAACACTGCTCTTACGAAATAAACGAAAATATTTAAACATGAATTTATATTTATGAAGTAAGTTTATAATATTATGTTGATTGGTAATGTTACTCTGTCCCAATTATTGGAGTTCACGACTCGTAGCAAAAGATGGTAATTAAGTTTATCGCGTAGAAAAAATCGTCTCGGAGCGTATTTATGTTATGATGATATTTTATTTGTAAAAATCTTATTCTTCTGTATGTATATGTTAAATCTTGTGCGATATATGTAAAGTATTTCATTATTTCGGATGTTCTAATACGGTTAATGGGTGGATTTAAACTGCACTGTCTGCGCATGACAGCGAACCGCGTACACTTTTGACAGTTGAACTGAATTCAATAACTGTCAATTATCCCCATTAGTGACTAAATTTCAACTGAATTTTTCCTGAGTAAAAATACTTTTATCGTTTTTTAGATTTAGGCACACTTTTATGACCCGCTGAAAATCATGATTTTTATGAATTTATTTTCTTTGCCATAAAACAATAAAAATATTCTTTTCATAATAATGTCAACCCATGTGCTGAGTTTTTAATTACATTCAAAATAAAATTTTATGCGTGCCAAGTGTGCATATCGTTTTTTTATTTGGAGATTTTAGTACTTTTTTGATTGTTTTATCGCCACAAATTCTTTTCGTCCACTTTTATAAATAAAGCTCGCAAGCACATATATTGAAAATATTTGTAATAATTTTTGACTGAATTAATTAAACGAGAAATTTTCGCTGAAATAAAATCAGTTTCAATTATTGCACCTTACATTAATTACCTCTGGGAAAATAAATTTGCTGTTATTTTGAAGAGGTCATAAGGTGGGAAGTAATTGTATGTACTGTTAGTGTATGTATAATGTACAGTTTTTAAGATGCACTCACTTTATAAGTTGGAACGGCATGGATAAAAAAAATTGGACGGACTTTAGTAAAGAAAATGATCTCGGTGATGAAATCATTAGGATTTGGTATCAATAATTGATTGTTTGGTATCAGTATTCTACATTATGATAAATAAACAATTTCAAGACATTATAGCCTTATAGTTTCATTATTATAACAGAACGGTTTATCAATATTATATATTTATTATTGTTCATATTTATTAATAAATCGAGTACATATTTGGTATAATTTGTATTGCTTATCGTTAGTCAAGATAATTCAGGAGTTATGTTTGTTATGTATTGAAAAAAACATCTTTTAAGTTTTCAACTTACTCAATGATATATTTGACCCGTTGGCCGAGTGTGTTAATTTATTTCGTACAATAAATACTTCACAAACATTTAAAGACTTTTTGTGGATTTAGAGTTCTTGACTTCAAAACAATCAAACTAAGGCCGATTTTTTAAATTATATTGACATTGTTATCCCTGTGGTCTGTCAAATGTTTTTTCCTTCGTTATCTACAGATAAAAAAACTTTAACTTTATTTGTAATAGTTATATAAAAAAAATAGAAAACAGAGATTTTCTTTCGACGCAAGAATTTCCAATATTGTTCGACACTAACAACGAAGGCCAACCACTGGGAAAGTGTGAACTTTCGTAATGGAGACTGTCTCGTTTCATAGTACCCACAGCACTTCGATGATTTCCAAAGTTTGATTGTTTTCGCAAAAACTATTCGGCTTTCTCTAAAAGTTAATTCATATATCAAAAAGTTTGCGATGGATGCAAAACGAAACAAAAATGAAAACTGAACATATTATTTGTTGACATTAATCAAATGGTTGTCACCATTTACGAATTATTATAGAAACAATTAAATAAAAAGAAAACATATAAAGCTGACTGCTTAAATTAATACAATAAACTTTGCGTCAGTGGTTTTCATAGTTGAGCTGATGCCTTCTTCATGCATATTCGTCCAGGTCTCACAATAAAGCACTTGCAAACCCTTTCTCTAACTGCAATAATTGTTATATTATTCTTAGTTGATGATCACAGTGATTTCTCTACGTCCTCTTCAACGCCCTAAGCCTTTAACTTATTTAAAAATTAATAGTTTTGTTTAACATCGTATTAACGCTGATGTACGAATTTCAATTTAATTCAATAAAATGCCATTTATGCGTCGTAAGTTTACATTTTCGCTTCCCTCTGTTTGCGGGGTGGTTAGCAAATCTTCTTCTTCTATACCGTGATATCGTATCCCTGTAGACCAACTAACTCTTTGGAGCTCTTAGGAACTCTGCACGATGCTTAATTCTGTGTTTATATATTCAGGGAAAATCAGCATCCTGCACCCGTAGGAGGAATTTGCTCATGTGACAAGTGGTGACTACTTATGTATTTATTCTGTCATCCATGCACAGTTATTATAGAAATACGAAATATAATGATTTATGGTATTGTTTTATTGTTTTTTAAATTTATTTTAAGCAACAGGTAAGGGACACATATATTAAATGTTATATCTAAATAGGAATAGATCATTAGAACAATTTGTGATTCTTAATTAAGCCGGAATTTCTTGGAGGGATCAGCCAAAATAACCAAGCAGTTTCTACCGATTACCCAAAATGTTTTGCAAAAACAAATACATATTGGGGAACTAATTGTTTTATATAAGTTTTTTCAAAAAATTTGCTACTAATGCCTTCCATCTAACAGTTTTTTTTTTTTTTTAATAACGGGAATAACCTGAAAAGTTGGGATCCATTATATAAAGCGTTATCAGATGAAGCGAAAAATCATCTAGCGGTCGTTTTCACACAAGCACATAGTGATGATTTTTCGCTATGCTGACGTTTAAGGTGTAAATGATGTAAGCAATGAATTATTTATAATAATCTATCTACCTGGAAATCATTTTTAATTGCTTAATAAATCTATCGTTGTTTTGGTTTTCATCCAGGAGGTCGTTATTGAAAAGTTGAGAAACCCGCCGATTCCCAGGGATGAAGGTGGAAAAGAGAAGCGACGTCGGGTGTCACTTCCTGTGCTGGAGGGTGGTCTTCCTCTTCCTCTATTTAGCTGGCGCACTCCCTCGCTGATGATGCTGCCGGCTCTCCCCGGTTTCCGTCGCGCGGGTGCCTCCGACCCCACTCTTTATTATAAATCATTCCCCGCGCCCCGGATCGAAGGCTCCGCCACCATTGCTTCGCGATAAAGGGTTGGCAATGGAGACTGCCTTTTACGAGACGAATAAATCTGGCGATAAATTTAATATGCAAAGCGTTGTAATGTTCATTTCCAACGTGGCTGGCTTACTACAGTGTCGATCGCTTAAATTTGTACACGCGTGTTATGCCACAGCGTGAAATTTGTTATCAATTATTATGTCGTTATGGAATGTAATATTGAACATTGAATTTGTATAAAGCACATATTTTGTTTTGATTTACATTCAATATAATTGTGTACATTCAATAATTTATCGCATACTAATAAATTTCTTCCATGCTTCGCAGTAAAGAGAGTAAAATGGCTATTGATATTGCAAATGTCGATTTTTTTGGAGTTGTGGAATTCTCAGAAAAGCATCGAAATATTTAACCTCTATGTTTTTTTAAATTGCAGTACTTATATACACATACTCAGTGGCAATTGGATTTTGCTTACGAAATAATATATTGGTCGGTCCTTTTGAGCTGCGAAGGAAATATAATGAACCAGTCCTTTATTTTGAGCCATGAGAAATCTTTTTGGGCCTTAAGCAATTTCAATTTATAATATGAAATATCATTAATTGGGATTTTATTTAGTAACGAATACTTATTAGTGTTAAAATGGTTAATAGTTTATTTTTCTATTGCCGCTTTGGTATTTTTCTTTCGTCACATGGCAAATAATTTTCTCATAAATCATTATCAATTTAAAAAAATAAATAATTGTGAATTTTCATAGTCAGTCAACTTTGCATCTTCTGAAGAATTTCCTTCATCAAAATACAAATTTACATCATAAATAAGTTCGTACATCATATGTCACGTGAAACATGACAGTTACAAATACGTTTTGTTATTTTTCCAACCCAGCCTCTTTATTTTAATTAATTCAATGTGTTAATTACTAAACATTTTTAAATAACACTCGCTAGTCTTTTGCGCCATTTAGACAATTAGAATGATTAATTACGCATACCAGGTGCACATTAATTAATTTAGTGTGGAGATACATGCTAGGCAATCTATTTTAGTTCCAGGAAAGTTATTTCGTTTCAATACGTTTTCCATACAAGTATTTAAAGGTAAATTTAATGAATTTTTTTCCATACATGCGTACATAATTCATTTAATTTACTGTAAGTAAATCTTTCAATAATCTCCTATCTGACGGGCGTTAAATAATGTACAATTATTAAAGCTTGGTGTAATACGTTTGGGCAACTAATGAATATCTGCATATTTTATGAAGAATATTTTTTTTGTCCATAGGGGCTTTAAATCTGACCAAGCTAGTAAGCTGGGGTCGTTTTTAGGCCATGCTATATATTTATTCAATAATTTTTGGATCGAATTACTAGAGAGTTACCTATTTTTTATGACCATTATTAAAGGGAAATATACATATGCGAAACCTTTATAATATTTGATAACGGCTTGTTGTATTTTATAAAATAAGCGACTAGCTGATGTCTCAGTCTGAAGTTGGTCCTAATACAGCAACAATGCGGTCTGTTTAGATTTTCTATTATGATTATATGAAGTCAAGCTTCAGAACATGAGAGGCGAGTTGGGAAAGATGTGACAGAATAATTTTACAAAATATTGCTGGGCCATTAGTTAACATTGCTTTTAGTATTTGATGGCTTTGATAAATTTGTATGTTTGCGTAAATAACAATATAAGTATTTAGTGATGTCATACATTAAACCATGGCTATGGAGTCGCTGAAAAAAAACACGACTCCGACATTGACCAACAACTCGACTCCGATACCGAATAACAAAACTTGAATTTTGTTAGGTTTTTTTTAACCTTTTAATTTAACCTGTATCAAATGACAGTTCAACTAATCAATACAAACAATAGCCAAATTTTGCATTATAATATACACGAGGCATGTATAAATAAAAATAAAACAAGTTCAAACTTTGTCTTAAGTTTTTCACGACTCCGACTCCACAGAACTGTATTCAACTCATAAAAGAAAGATGCTTAATTTTTACCTAGTAAGAATTTGTACAATTTTCTCGCGTATTCAATAATATTTTTCAATTTCACGGTATAATAGGATTCCTTTCTAATAAATTGTATATGTGCAACATTGTGAGCACCTACTAATGCTATGTTCCGTCGTAGTTTAAAAAGAATTTATTGTACGTAGTGTAGGCGGCGCCTAATTCACAATGGCCCCATCTTACCCTAGGGGGCAATTACACAGACAGCCAAGGTCATAAACGGTCAATGCGACTGAAGGCAGTAGAGGAGGTAGGCTCGCGTTGCTGTTCTTTTTATTTCGTCGGCACTTCACGATATCTCGCTGTCCACGTTCTGCGAACCGCAGGATGTTGAATTTTGATCGGGGATCCAATAATTTTTTTAGTTTGTCAATCGGTTGGTATTGTGAGTCTCTTTCTGAATATATGTATTACATTCAAGCTTATTTTCAATTTAAATTGTGTTCATATATTATTCGAAAGGTGATTTGACTGACATGACAGTTGACAATAAATGGCAATGCGCCCTATTTTTTTTTTGTTACCTCTTGAAACATTTTTTTAACATAATTTAAAAACCACTTTTAAGGTATTTACTGTCAATACTTGGTGGATTGGCATTACAATAAATATAATAACATATATTAAGGGGTTATATACAGTTAGACGGCCGAAAAAAAGTGAATTTTCTAGAATTTTTTCTGAGAAAACTTTTAAATTTATTGATCCAAAAATTTATACACATATTATGGTATCTTTTAACTGTATTTTAAGACTTAGTACTAGTAAAAATATTTATTTGAAAAAGAGCTACAGCTGATCTCCAGGAGCTCCTCTCAAAAAAGACGTTTTGCGGTGACCACTATATCTTGGAACTGAATCATCTGAAATTAAAAAACTAAACAGATTTCGTTAAAATAATGTTAAATCTAGTAATTAATCGAAGGAATAGGCAAAATATTTTTTTTTGGCAAAATGGCGGTTTTTTAAAAAAAAAAATCGATTCTTCACCGAAATTTCGGCCTTAAATTGTTTATAAAAAAAAAATATTTATCGGAGAGAAAAAAATCTTCGATTAATTACTAAAAAATATATTTAAGAAGGTCGTGTTAAAATTTGAGACTAATCGGTTTAGCCGTTTTTGAGTAATGTTGGTCACCGACTTTGAAAACACCATTTTGAGAAAAACGCGTTTAAAGTTTGGAATGCATTTTACATGGGATAAAAAAACTCTGAAACGCCTTTTCAAATTTGCTTGTAACTTTGACAATATTCACCGGAACGATATGAAATTTTCTGTGTGTATTCTTAAATATATGTACATTAAGAAAATAAAATAAAAAAAAAAATGATTTTTTGAAAATTCTAACTGTATATAACCCCTTAAGTACTTATTCCACATTGGATTAATTAAGATCAGGATCGGTTTGCTCATCGCAAACATTATCAATTGATTAGAAATTCAGCGTAATTTATACAATAGCTTAGCTAGACTTAAAAAGGTATGACAAACACATGGTTATACAAATATGTTTGAAATTAACTTTGCTTATTTTGTTTTTTATCTTTCTTTAAACTATTTGGAATAAATACTGCAAATGTGTTATTATTTTTATTATAATTTTGAAACATAGTCACTCGAAGAAAAAGACATTCTATTTCTACATTCCCGTGTCTTTTTAGTCCGATTTGCTTCTCATGTTGAAATTTCGTAAAATGTTGTAGGTGCACCACATAGAAATTGAAAAAAATATTCCCCTTTGTAATTTATCTACGCCTATTACTTTTATGATTGGGTACTATTGTTGCAGATTGTATACCAACTATCGATCATTATTTGTGAGTTACCGGCTTCTGAGATTATTTAAAATTTTATTTCGACACATTAAACCCACATAGAAGATAATTGAAATAATTCCACTTGCAAATAATAACTGTAAAAAGTTAATACTTGGCAAATCCGCTGTGTCTTGGATGTATTCGTTTGCTGTAGGATTTGTCGTGGGATTTGCAATAAGCCTACTTCTTGTATAATAAAAATTTTATGCTAGACAACTGTGAGATTCAATATGTGTATATAATTCTAAACGACACATAAACGTCACAATTAAATGTTGAATTTACAATCGAAATATAATTACACTTTATGGGAAAATAAATAATAATAAAAAAAACATTTAATGTCGTCTATTTCAAAGAAAACACTGATTTTTCTCATCCCAGATTTTATCTAAAATCAAAATTTATTTCTAAACACATTCCATTACATTTTTTCATAGCTTAAATAATTTATATGCTTTATTCTTAAATATACACTTGGTTTCATCAGGATGTATGTATGTATGTCAACTTACGTATGTGTATGTAAAGATATAAAAGCTTTGAGAAAGGATAATTTGAATCAAATTAAACGCAAATATGTTTCGAGACATGATCTCGTTGGTCACTTGTGTAGCCAAAAAATTATCTAAGGCAATCTATTTGGTAGTAGGAAATTATACACAACTTAGCAAATGAAAAGAAAGTGAATTATATGGGTACGATACCAATATTTATATTAAATGAAAATCTATTTTCCAACCAGTTGTTAGATTGATTATTATTATTATGTTTAATTAGTATAACCGCAATACGGAAACGATGTAATTGGATCCGACTGTTATAAGTCCTATGATTTCCGAGTTTCAAGAAGTGAATCCTCTGAGGATAAAAGTCACACTATTTTACTATGTAAGCAATACGGTCGAAAAATCAATCAAGATGTTTGAATCTAGTTTTATGTTTTTCTTAAGTGAATTGAAATACTCGTAATATTGTTGATTTTAAACTGAATCCTCCTGAACTATGCTGGAACGATATGATTTATCAGTAATAATATATGATCATATTCAGATCTCCAATCGATCCTATTTTACAACGAATATGGAAGAGCGTGGGCGTGATTATCTTTTCTATTACTTATACGAAAGTGTATTTTTAGATGGACTCTTGTATTACTCGTCTGACACTGTTGACAGTAAGTCATGAATCTTTACAAATATTATATTAATCATTTTGATTGTTCACAGAAAGTGTGATTAGTGACAGAGGCGTGAAGCTATAAAGAGTATAAAGTGACGTGTATCATCAATTGTGTTGATTTCTTAGCTATCAAGAGCGAGCCATGTCAGTCTCGTTAGGAATCATCCGAAGTAATTAGGTTAGAAATTACTTAATTAATTTCGAAAAAATGTGATTATTACTAGTCAAATTATTTTACTTTTATATTCTTACTGTTACTGGGAAAAAATATTTTTTGAAATCCTTCGTGATCCGTCTTAAAATAATTTATATTATATTCTTCAACAAAATGTTTGTATGGTATGCTTTGGTTAAACTGAATACACACCTTTTTGACACTGACACATTGGAATCTATAGAAGAGATACGATCACTTCGTTGTTGAGACCTTGAACTTGGTTGTTTTAGACTGAGTTCAGTCTGGTTTTTATTTTCAATCCCAGTCATATCGGTGTTTTCGGCATGTCACAATATGGCTAACCATTCTTATTGACTTATTTGTTCTAACAAATATTTATAAACAATGCTGATCCTTAATAATGTCCATTCTTTAATGCTTTCCACTATCCAAAGAAATATTACTTCAAACAATGTATATTTTTTTTTATTTTAAACAATGTTTTTCGAGTGCTTTTATTTAAAACTGTAATAACTTTGACTAAATTGTCAGATGGTTCAAATAATATGTATTATTTTAATTACATGTTACACGTACGAAAAAAAAACATTCTTTATTTCTGATTTTTTTTTCAGATCATGCTGGAGACAAATTTGAGTTTTTAACTGTATGTGCTTACAAAAATAAATGATATTAAGTATAACTCCGTTCTTTGTCACAAATATAAAATAAATATATGCACAATGATAACTAAATACGATTTTTGAATGTTTAACACGCGTTACCATATTGTATTGGAATTTTATGAATAGCTGGCAGTGATAATAAATGTGTTCATTGAAGAACTCCACGCATTATTTTTTTTTATTTTACGAATTTTTAGAATAACATCTGATTTTCGTGTCCGCGTGTTTTTCTAATGCGGGACACATTTTTCACTTTCATTTTGACAGCCCAACATTTGACGGCTCATTTTTTTCCAATTCAAAAAATCTAAACAAATCCGCGCGCTTGCCACAAATTCTATTTCGGTGTTGCCACTCTCGTAAGAATTTTTTATGTCATTAGTTTTTCAAGAATATTTATCACACAAATGGGGATTTTTAAGCCATTAATGAAGTGGGAAACAATCTGGCTTATTTATTAAATATATATGCTTTCTGGTTTTCATGCAAACACGTTTGATATCTTTTGACCAAAATTTACTAAACCAGTTTTTCGCAACCTTTGACAACTAAATATAAAAAATAGATTATCGATGTTTAAATCAGACATAAGAATTGCTTAGAATTATCGTTGGTGAGAAAAACTACATACATTTGTCTCCTTCGCACCGATGGGAATTCTAAGCAATTTTTATTTTGAATTTTTAAAGTTGAAGTGTCAAATAATAAACCATATCCGTCCATTTTACTTTATCAGTCACCCTATTAATTATTTCAGACACATAATATGAATGATTTAGATACAGATATAGTAAAATAAGCGCTCTAAAAATGAATCCTCCCTTTTTATTATCTCTTGCAAGTAATGTATTAGGTAATATAAAAAGTCTTTGATTATTCCACGTATTGTGTTACGATTTGTGACACGTGTTGCGACAACTTCAGACTATCTTACTATCACAAAGTTTGTTTAACACTTTGTTTGATGATTTGTTTAACACTTTGTTTGAATGATTTTAATATTCTAACATGATTTATTATATAAAACGGGAAGCAAGGAAGCAAGGCGAACACAATACGTGAAATAAGTTATTTTGTACTAAAATTTACTTCCACCAAGCTATCGCCGAATATATCGAAAGTATTTATGTTTTGGCTTATTTCGTTCCATTCCATACTTCACCTTGCAAATAAATCATTTTTTTCTCATCACTATAAATGATTATTTGTTGCAACTATAGTATCGAAATATTCATCAGATTAATAATATCAAAATAACAATATATCCTTATTGTTTCAATTCTCTTTTGTATTGCGTTTTTAATTTTAATACTTTCATATCAAATCAAGTATGCATTTTTCTAAACTCGTTTGTCTCTTCTTCTGGACAGCATTTCAAAATATTATACAAAATTTGTCCAAGAAATTTGTAGCGTCCATGCCTCCCACTCACCATGTCAGAAGGTGTGTCAAAATGATTAATCTTTCAAAACACATTTATGAAGACGATTATGTTTGAACGTTGAAGAGCAGCATGCGTATTAAATAATACATTTTGTATGTATCATTTCGCCGTTTCTATAAACAATGTAATAAACCCTTCGTTAGTAAGGCGTCGACTGACTAATTAGCAAAAAATATATCTTCACAAGTCTTTTTCGTTGCTGTATTTCCCACTGGAAACGGGCCAGATTCATTCAAGTCGGGTATAACGACCTCACTTAATTGAAACAATAAAACCACAATAGACCGCCTTCTGCTTGCAACTGCTATAATTCTGCCTTCAAACAATTTGTTTGATGGAATTATATTTTAGATGCCAGAATTTATTAACAATCAGGCCTAAGACCCGGTTATACTGCTGAAGCAAAGTGTATGTATTTTGTGTTGTTCAAATGGCTACGGCTTGATTTGTTTAAATGTGTAATCAGATCGATTTGATTACTCATAAATAGCTAAAAAAAATGAAAAAGAATATTTATTTCTTTTTCAATGTCTTTTTTAAAAATCCTACTTGCTTTTATATTCTAGTACGAAAACGATTGACATATAAATTCAAGTATGTAATATTAGATCCCAACCAAGGTTAGGCACCCTTGGCGTACTGTAACCTGCTGTTGGAAGGCTAATAAGAAATTTAAACCTATCAAATCTTACTTTCTGTTCCAAGTAATCTGGGCCTTTTTGAAAACATGCTTTCCCTTGGGTGTCCGGGGTTCGCTCTGAAAATTTACTTACTTTTTCTGACTATAAGTAACATTTCGCACAGTTTGGATCGATTTCAACGAGAGTTAATTGAGAATATGAGAGATACTGTAGATTATTGTTAAAAACAGCTTGGCGTAATATATCATAATATATGTATACTACGAGATTGCTTGGAGCTGAACCAAAATGGGGTATCTTTTATCGTAGGCGTCACCAATTTTTTTAAGAAACGGGCTGGTTTGATTTTTTTTAAATCTTGGTGGTCAGACGACAAATGGAATTGCATTTGAATCCAGGTAGATTATTATTTTTTGTTACACTACTTAGATACATTCTTGGATATTCAAATTACAATTTTATACCAAACCTATTTCACTTTGGGTCCACAAACTGATCTAATCTTATAAATGATGAATTGAAATAAACTGTTGTCGTAAATTCACAACCATATATGTATGTATATGTATGTACCAAAAATGGTTATGTGTTTTATTTATTAAAATATAACTTTAGACTTAACGCCCTTTTCCTTTCGTACACAGATACTACGTGAGTAAACTAAAAAATATATTTTCGACGGTCACAGAATATGGACATAAACTTTTATTCGGCGTAAAAACTAAAAAATGTCTGCCATTCAAAAAATCATTTTTTTCTGTGAAACATCGTTACACAAAATTATAGCATTTTTAAAACAATTTTATCTATATTTTTGCTACCGTTTATTTCTTATTTTTTAAAACCTACTTCCCAAATCCCATCCCAGACGTGGCGATGGTTTTTATACCTGACGTATTTTTTCACATCACCAGATGTCACAAGTCGTTCGTTAGACGGGAGCTACAATAATATATTTGCCTTATACATTTTGATAATTATTATAACATGGGCTATAATATTTTTTTATCTTCTTGCCAGATTTGTGGGCAAGGATGCAGATGGTGTTTCCCTTCTTTGAAATGTGTCAGTGTTGTAGGTATTAACCTTTCATAGGCCACGGCGTGCAGGCACACGAAATCGGTCTAACCATCTTCGAGTTTACTTATGAATAAATATCGTATTTTTAAATGAAACCTAATGCAGAAAAATCTGATGGCAAATTTTATTTGAGGTTAAGCTAACAGGTGTTACTAGAGCTTGCAACTTAATATCGTAAATATCTCTGGAAACATTTTTTTAAAACTTACATTTTTGATGTTTTTTTTACTTTTCTTTGAAAACTAAAAATAATTCGGGTATGTAAAGTGGCATTTTCATGAGAAAATCGATGGTTGAAAATGGTGGCATGTGGCAAAAATTTCTGGAATTGGCTTGGCGTTTAAAGGGTTTAAATATGTATTGTTTTTAAACATTATTATGTAGGTATTTCATCTATAATATATTTTAACAGTTGTGCACCTTGCATAATCAAGTCTGCAAGAAAACTCATAGTTTTTCGTTGGAGGGCAGCCAGGTAAAAAGACTTTACTCTGCCAATTGTGTCATCGAAAATAATAAAATTGTATGACAGCATTAGACTTTCACTTTATTATTTCTTTCATATAATTAATTCAGCTGTCAACGTCTTTTTTATTATCTATAATTATTAGTTCAGTGAATCTCTAAAATATATCATTGAGATTCTTCTTATTTCTATACCATATCGATTAATTAAATAAAATTTGCTAACACACCTGCTGAGCGGCCGTAGAATGTGACCCACCCAGCCTTTTAATTTTTTCATTACGGAAAATTTATTATTTTTTATATAATATGTTCGTATTTCGCTTGTGCTCGCAAAATTTATTGCAGTAGACATCTACGAAAATACTACCAAAAATGTGTGATCCTCGTTGATATGCTGGTGACAAAATTTTATTCATGATCTCTTAAAATCAAACCTACTTTGACACTTGACACACATTATTTACTTGATTGAAATATCGACACATTTATTTTTGATACATCGTATTTCAACATGGTGAGAATCATCTTTTACTGATGGTTGACGACACACGATGACCATATTAATTTTGCATTTCAGAATCTTACGAATCATTTTCGATTTGCAACTGAAAAAAAAGAATTTATTTTCTTCTATACATACTTCTATATAAACTTGAGTCTTGGATATATCTTACTTGGGTTACCGCTAGTCTTTAGTTAGACTAGTTCAGGGGTCACCAGACATTTTGAGAAACGGGCCTGATTGAAATTTTTATAACATGGCGGGCCGGATGACAAATGCATTCGTGTTGGAATCCAATTAGAATAATAATTCATATGTTCTAATATAATTAACAAGTGTAATTTCTATTGAAATTTAAAATTGAACATATTTATTATATTTTTTGGGTTCATACGTTGTCGTATCTTAAAAATTACAATATAAATTACATTATATGTATAATTATATTACAACATATAAACGAATACCCTAATTGGATTCCAACACGAATTCATTTGTCATTCGACCCTCCAAGTTTTTAAAAATTTTAAATCCGGACTGTTTCTAAAAATGACTGGTGGCCCCTGGTGTAGATCATTCGTAAAATGTTATCTTGTGATTGATATGAAAATATTACTTCCACGCAAGATATTTTTTCAAACTAAAAAGAAACCTATTAATTGATAATATATAAATATGATTTTAAAATCTTGAATGATTCTACTGGATTTTTTTTGATATCCAAGTATAAATTACTCAGAAATATGTGAGCAGTCCATCATTTGATTTTATGATGAATTTTCCTTTGTGTAGCTATCATAACAAACAGTCGTAAGTCGTAACTCTTGCCGCTAAGAATTTATGCAACATCTAATTGCACTGCAATCATTATTATATACTTTGATACACATTAATATCCAGTTACGTGTCCATTGTATTGGGTAATATATCAACATGTGATTGAGAATTGCGAGAGATGGCCTATGATCCGACACACCAGAGTCACTGAGAGTTGCATAATTGATGTCGGTGATGCTAGATTTTCAATTTATTACGAGCGTCGGGCGTCCATACAGTATCACGTTTTTTTTAACGATGCTAATAAAATAATAGGAAAAGACCGCATGGTAAACCACGATATTATTTGCAATTTTTAATATTAATTAATATATTTTCTTTCATCCAGCTATAGTGCACAGTGTGATTCCGCTTAAATCGGCGACTTTGGCACTGATAAAAAGATCATTCCCAAATCCCCTAACGTAATAAATAGCTAGAAAATCATGGCATTTTTTTAATTGAATGGATTATATTATATTGGAATAAGAAGACATATTCTTCAAAATCGAACAATAATTAGATAGAATATTTTATTTGTTTGCCGGACGATAATGAAAACAGACTAGGTATTATAAAAAAATAACACATTTTTTATTACTTATTCCACATAAAATTTGTGAGGATCTGGACCACCGGTTTCACTCACCGCGAGCATTATCCACTGATAATCATCATCATCATCGTTTGAATAAATTGAACGTGGAATAAGAACAAAAAAAATGTGTTATGATTTTTTAATATAATGCCATTCCACTAAGTATTCACAGTGAAAACCTTGAAAGCTCAAGAGGTATTTGACAGTTTCTGAAATTCCGCACAATTCGTGCGTGTTGTGCTCTTTTTGTATATCGCGAGAATCTTTTAGTCCTTAGGAGGTTCATAGTTTTTTTTTTTTTTTTGAAAAGCTAAAATTACTTTTGTAACTGGAAGAATAAAATGTGCGAACCGCGAAAAGAACTTTTTTCAAATTTAAATCGAACGCTGGGGACAGTTGAAAAAATAAATACGTGTCCATTATTCAATGTACGGAGTTATTTTATTCTGTATTCAGAAATCCCTATTTATAGAAATATGTTCTTCAGTTCGGGGACGCACACAATAAATACGATACCTACGACAAATTCAAATAAATATGATTGTACAATTTAATAAAAATGGGTACAATTTAGAAATAAGATGATATGAGATCTTATAGGATATAAGTATATTCCCTTTGTTTAAAGTCGGCGAGTTCAATTGGATTCTACATTGATTCCGACTATTTTCAGATTTTACTTAAAAATACAATTTAATATTCTTCTAGGATCGCGAATAGCTTTTGCGTTGATTCTTAGAACGATTGGAAAAGATATGGTTATAGAATGAAGTATATTTATTGGAAATTTGAAAAAAATTCTTGTTTCAATTTAATAGTTATTGGTAACTTTCAGTGAACAGAAAAATAAATTGAACTTTTTTAATTCATTGGTTGTCTCACTAGGTATGTTTCGAAAAAGCATCTTCAGTTTGTACATACAAATTGAATAAACATGTTTTTGTATACAAATAAAATTTCTACAAAGTGAGAAAAATTATTTATTATTTGAATATCGTCCGTATTAAAATGGGAACTTAAATTTATTAATGTGGAAATAAAATGTATATAAATTTGCTTCTTTATTGTACTACTGTCGCGCTGTACACCACCCAGGTCTACGCCCACCTGATAAACTTTCATTTTTTGACATGTCGACGACGAGTTTTTTGTTATTTCATAGGACTCGTGGACTTTTCTGACGGCGTTTTCTAAATTTCTTGTCTGCATTTTACAAACCTCGGACCCATGGCCCAAGTCTCCGTAGTCTCACAAGAGTGTTTTGGAGGTACACGTTAGTAATTTGACTAAGTATTCCGTTCATCTGTGTACCCGAGCATCGTTATTATGAAATCTCAATTAATGCATTTTACGGAAACAATAAGTTCGTTTCATTTTGAATATACAATTTTCTCATGACTGGTAAGCGACTGTGATTTAAAAAAAATATTAATTTAAAAAAATTATATTCTTGGTTAAGTGAGTCACCTATTTTTCCGAGAAGATATATGAACGAACTGTAGATTTAAATCATAAAATGTTGGTTAATAAAGCATGTTGCAGTGTTCCACTGTATTTATGGAAAAACCCTGGCCCATGAAGCTGCCCATCAGAATCTTTCCGGCCAGACTCCGTGGCCTGTAGAGTGGTAAGAGTTAATAAAAAAAAATGGTTTTCACTTTAATTTAGTCTAATTTTCATTTTTAAGTAAGCTTAAATCGTCGTGACAGCTAAAAACAACTAAGTGTATTCATTTTAATATAGAATCGTCTAACGATATCAGACAGTCAAATGAAGCTGACAATATATGACAGCATTATAAATAACACGATTTATATGATAGTATACTAGACACCGCTGACCGCCGCTTCGGGGACAAGATCGTTATTATTTTTGATATACTGCTCGCCCTCAAATCAGCTTTAGGTCCAAGAGTTTCCAAATAAAAAATATGTAGTGGGGTAGCCCACTTGTTAAGCAATGCTCTCGTGATATGTACTACTTTACTACAAAAGAATCCTACATTCTTCATTGTCCATACCGCTCCCACAATATGACAAAAACCGGTGTTGTCCACCCAACAACATGCTACGATTTACAACTTAAAAAAATGTATTCGAGTATGTGTGATACATAAAATATATACTATATATCGTACTATTATTTATTAGATTAGAGTGTATAGCATGAAGGATAAGTAAGAGTACTCCATTTTGAAGTATTTTTGTCCACTTGCTTTTAGGACAGTGCCACAATCTAGTTAGATTCATATCGAAAAATATGTAACAAGAATGTCAATACTAGAAATTGATTTCAAATATATTCTCATCCCAATATTAATACGGCCAATCATTTTTGTCGCGTGAATTTTGCTGTTTGAATCTCATTTAAAACTTTTCATATTCGAGATCAATTATGTTATGAACCTCCGCTAAAATTAATATTTATCATAAAAAAAGCTATTAATTATTAACTTCTGATAAATGAAAACAAGTGTAAACATATTGTATTCGAGGATCAAATTAACTCTTGTATTTCAGCAATTATGACTTCCTAATTGTTAGAACACAAGCGCTCAGATCAAAATACACTCTTAAAAAAAATGTGTAAAGATAAACTTTTTTATTCATTAATTTGCCATGTTTCGAACGCTGCTTTTCTATTATTAATTTCTAAAAATCGTTCGGGTAATTTTTAATCGCTAGACTAGCCCTAGGCGGCACGGCCATACGTGCATGCAACAAGTGAATAGTCTGATTCAATGTTGTTGATCCAAGTTTGAGGTAACCGTAGTCTCGATTTTTACTGTGGTATGAATTTTTTCTAACCAGACATTTTTCCAACCCCGCTTCCTGTCAGTGAGTGATGGGAAATGTGTTTATTTTGATTGTGTGGGTTTTTTTGTCATTTTTAATTAGCTGAAACGGTGACGGCAGCTTTCGTATAGTCCGATCAGATAGCGCGCACTGCGCAGTCAAATAGAATAAAAATAAATAATAGCGAAAAACAAACACCAGCGGTGTGTTTGTCTTTAGTCTTTTTTGTGTTTGTTTTACTATTGAATTGTACACCGGCTTTGGCCCTCTCTCGCGGAGGCCACTGTGCACGGTCCACGTGACCACCCATCCCACTGCCGCCACGCTTGTTTTTTGTTAGTCAGTCAATCGTTCGGCACGCCGCCGCGCTGTCCTATCCTATACGATCCGTTCTAAGCCGAGGCCCGACTTTTCCCGCCGGTCGATTTCATTCGCGAAGTAACCGATTGCTTATTTGAAACCGATTCCCGCCTCCCGATTTCAGCGTAGCGTACGATTCGCACAGTGCCCGCCTTCACTTTTCTTCTGGCACCGCTTTCTCGTATCTTTTGTTTATTATTTCCGAATTTTCTTCTATGCTTCATTCATTTCGAACGGTACGCTTTGCATCTCTGATTCTTAATTCTTCCTCTTTGTATATCTTCGACCCTGTAATTCATTTCTTTCCTCACGAAATTTGAAATACTATAAAGCTGTTCTTATCCCCTTTGAAAAGAAAAGACTTTCAAATATTTCATTGTTGTATTTGAATTGAATTCCACCCATTCTTATAAAAACATTTTACCCTTAACTATGCAGAATAACTGATTTTTTAAAAATATATTACTTGAATTGATATTAAAGGCGAGAAATTAAGTTGTTAATATTATCATTACGGATATAAAATTACCGTGCCCTGGCAATAAATGCTTAAATAATATAAAATTATCTAACGCCTTTCTAGTCTGCTTAATTTGAAAATTACCCAATTCGTGTTCAAATCTAACAAGAATCTAACTTGAACAATTATTGTTGATAGAATTTTTTTAAATATATGAAAAAAAAAACACTAGTAAATATATTCTATAAAATAACACTTGAATAAGACTTGGAAGTATTTATATAGCTTAAATAAAATATTACTTCATTATCAATCTGTGAAGTATTTGTGAACGAAGTGAGTGCCTTACAATACAATTGAGAAAAAAGTGCTAAAATCTTAGTGTGTACATGGCGGTGAAGTTATCTGTCATTTATTATTGTGATTTGAGACATCCCATGTGGCGCCTGGGTTGATTCCTGCGCCTGTGCTAAGCTCAAACGCCAAACACCTGGCGGAAATCACGCCAAACTAATCAACTCTGAGCTTTCAGCGGTATAATAACATTTCGCGCCATTTCTAACCTCAATAATATCTCGACAACTTTAACATGTGCAACTGACGTTTATAGCGAGTAAACAATACAACGTATCCAAGCAATCGGCTTAATGTGAAGCTTTCGCAACATTTTCATTTTAGTCAAGTGAAGTTTGCCGTCGATGTTTAATTTCGTTTTATTATTTTTGACGGCATCGCTATTTTGAGCGCTTGAATGAAACAGTGTGAATTATAATATTAAGTGACGTGTCATCATTGTAAATAATAAATCACATAGTTGCCTAAGGACGAGTCTGTCCGCTGAAGAGGACGACATCAGACACCTTTTGGATATATTGTATTTTTTATACCTGCTTCAAAAAGAATTCTTTCAAGGTAGGTTTTTTAGTATGTAGATAAATAATTGTAGGTACGTATTCCGAAGCTATAAAGTGTTGCCTTCATACATTTTTAAATGAACGTAGAAGGCAGCCAAGGCACGCAGCTGGTGGTCTTCTTATATTGTGTTTTTTTTTTATTTCATTGTTAATGCATCTCGAGAGATTTTTCGATAGTCGATGCTTGAAGTTTATATATCCCAAACAAGTTCTTGCTATGATATGTTAAACTCAGCTTTAAGGTTTAAACTGTCAGTTCTTGGTGGAAAAGTATTATTTCAAATAAACTTTTAAACTCTTTTCGTACTTATTCCACCATTCATTTATGAAGTTTTTGAAGTGGTTTATAACTCATCGCGAGTATTTTCAACTTATGAGATTATGGTTTTTTTCGCGTTGGCTGAAAATGCTCGCGATGAGCGAAACCGACCCTGATATTACTAAATTAATCGTAAAATAAGTATATAAAAAGTGTTTTATTATTTAAAAAATTATAATTTTAAGACAATTTTTAGTGTTTGATAATAGCGTATGATAATTGTACAATTTGTATACTTGCTCACATATTTATTTTTCAAAAATTTTCTTAGATTTACAATAAAATTACATATGAAGTAACGTTTTTCTTCGTTTTAAGTTTGCGTTGAAGTAGTTTAACTAGCGTTAAAAACTATCCCGAATATAATATTTTATAATGATCTTATCGATGAGCGAAACCGGTCCTGAGCTTGAAAAAATATATGTGAAAGTAGAGCAAAAATGTGTTATACTAGGCTGAACTATTGATTTATGGTGAGACTGATTATGAAAAAATGTCCACATATCTTCTGCCATAATTATTTGACACATGAATTTGATGTCCAGATAGATTAGTATGTATATACGGGTCACTTAAGTAATTTAATCAAATGTAATATTCTTTGCCATTGCTTTTGTAACCCAGTAAAAAAATATTATTCAATATATTGACAGTATGTATAACTTTATTATTATTATTTAGTTATGTGCGTTAAAAATGTATCCGTTTTCATTACTATGTATTTTTTTTAAACAAGACTTAAGATTCAAACTCAACCATAAATCAAATAGTTTATTATTTGACATATGGACTTGCAGATAAAACTTTTTTATCGGTTATCTACTTGACAATAAATGCTAATATGTACATACAATGCGCCTAAAAATTCTTTCGAATTTTTTGCTCGACAATTCATATTTTATTACAAAATTATTTATCAAGGTGGGATGCTTGTGTTTATTAATGATGTATATATTTTTGTATCTTATAATAATGAATAACACAATGCAAGATTTTTTCCATGCAATACTAAGACATTGAGAGATCGTGGGAAAAGATAAATTTATTTCGTAAAAAAACGAAATTTTTAATAAAAACTTATAATTCTTTTGAGGTTTTTTTAAGTTCAGCATACTATAATTCCGGGGAAATCTTGCATTGATTGAGTCGTTAAACCATTGTTATTATTATACGCTTATGAACTGATAATAAATACAGTAAAAACGACACATTGAGTTGATTGTGAGTATCGTAAAACGGGGTGAATAGAGACACTTTTTAACCTTCACGTCTATCTATCATACCTGCGCCACATAATTCAAATATGAATGGCTTGAAACTTGTTTCTATGGTCCTACTACACATAAATGACAATATTTTTAAAATAGTTTCTATTATTAATAAGGCACAGTCAATTTTATTCGATGTCTCTATTCACATTGAATCGGGGTGAATAGATACGAGATGGTAAATCAAGACTTAGCAGGTGAATAGAGACACAAATACAGAATGAAATGATTGGAATATATGAACCTCTATTCTATACGAGTCTCTATTTATTCCGTTTTACGGTTCTTATTAACCAAAAAATAACATGATTGATTTTAATTTTCGTGCAACAAAAGAGTAGTTTATAAGGGGTCAAAAAGTAAGGATGCACCGACATCAAACTTAAACACGTTTGTTTCAATTTTAGCCGGTCATTTAATTGGTTTGGCTTTGTCTTTCGACATAGTATTATAAGTTATCGTAAAGAATCATATATAAATAGTAAAAAATACATTGGATACTTAGTTAAGTTGTGCTAATGTACAATCCTTCTGTTTGTCGCTATTCACCTGCCAGTCTCTATTCACCCCGTTTTACGGCATTTTAATTATCAAGACTATTGAAACGATGATTCGTTCGTCTGCGAAATATGAATTGTGAGTCACGAAGTCTGCGAGCTTCCATTAAATAAATTGGTTTGCTAAAACAACGTGTCTGGAATCATTTATTCTTCGACATGATATTGCATTCGCTTTGTTTCTGTACACTACGTAGACGTAACTACATGTAAGTAATAATTCCATAATTTAAACACTATTTATGTATATCAGCTTGCAAAAAACTTCGATTATTTCGTTTGAAAATAAAATGAAAGATGAATCCGTTTGACAATTCGATTTACTGTTAATACTTTTCCGGAACATTATATACCCCTACATTTTATGATAAAATAAAATGTTTTCCAACAGTGTTATGGTTTCAAACGAGCACCTATTATATGATATCTGGACAACCGTCCTTCAGCGTCCTGGACACGCCCCCCTACTACATTTCGTCCTATACTATACTGAACCGTCTCAGAGAAGCTACCTATTTGATTTTGTTCGTTCTCGCGGGCGGCGTGCAATTAAGAGGTATGCATGGGCCAAAATTTAAAAATTCTACCCAGCCCGAGCCCGAAAATCTCTGACCCGAACCCGAGGCTCATTCCCATACAAAGTCACATTCGATTTTTCGATATTTGAAATAAATAATATGGACAATAACAAAATATATATATGATGACAATACCAACGCAAAATATAGTTTTGAATTTAAGTACAAGATCAGTCTTCATATGTGTGTGTAATTTATCACTGTAAAAAACAATTTTATTGATGCCGTTTATTATACCTTTTCCCCAGTACTAAAAAAGGTTGCCCATAACCAAAGTACATGAACGCGTAAAAGCATTATTTTTGTACGCATTCATAGGTCATCAGTCGTGTTATACGAATTATTGTAATATGAAAATCCTTTGTCCGTTTATAAAAGCACCCTGCGTTTTACTTTATCTCCGATGAATATCTCTTACTCACTAATTTATATCTGATAAACTCACACCGTCCATTCATTGAGTCATTAAGTAAATAGAATCAATATTACACTCATAATACAATTCTATTTCAAAGAAAAAAAAAGGTTTCCTCGATTACGATATCGAAATGAGGTATTTTACAGAAATATTCAGCTAGAAGTCTTATAACGTTCGTTCAAAAATTATAAAAACTTTGAGCTGTTGTTACTATACACCAGTGGTCACCAAACTACGGCCCCCTAAAAATTATCATCCGGCCCCCCTAAAAATTTGGATTTTTTGTATAAATTATTTATATGGGAAATATTAATTTACAAAGAAATTTAAGATTTTATTGTGATTTTACAATACGACATGTGTTTCAATTTATCAATTGGGATAAGCATAATGATTATATAATCATATAAATTAATATTCTAACTGGATTCCAACACGAATTTATTTGTCGACCGGCCCGCCATGTTTTTAAAAATTTCAATCCGGCCCGTTTCTCAAAAAGTCTGGTGACCCCTGCTGAACACCATAGTTCTAACTACTACTATTTAAAACTTACACCAAAAAATTTGGAACCAACGATGTCTTAATCCACAACTCATAAGGTTTATTCTATACGAGTGGTGAATGTGAAAATGTCAATAAGGTCAATAGGTAGTACAGACTGACCACGCTATTTATGCACTCGAAAGAGTGGGCGCTATGAGAATGTCTTGAATGACGCTCACAAAAAAAAGATTGCCAGAGTTCGAAAATTTTTAATTACCTTATTTGATATGGACTGAATGCATGGGCAAAGTTGGGAGAAGAATTATTTAGTATCAAAGACTGCCGCACACTCGATTGAACTGTTAAAGAAGTCAAAGTGTACCCTGTAAAATTTCAAGAAAAAAATACTTTGTTCGACCGACGTTAACGCCGCATCGAAAATACGGCTCAATCAGTGTCCGCAAAGAATGCACTATATCCGAAGAATAATTTCGCCGATGCATAATGCTGTAATAATCCTGTTATTGTGTTTTTTTTGGTGAAGTTCTGCTTAGTATATCTCTGTCGCCGAGACCGGTTTTAACATTTTATGTTAAAAAGCACTTGTTTCGTCTGCTTGGCATTGAAATAGCTGCCAAATAGAACTCGATGCGGAAGAAAAATAGGACATTTGATACGAGATGGGTATATGCGTTCATTGTGTACCTGTCATACACAATAGTACACAACCAGGCTGCAAGAAATAGAATACAATTTTTCTAGGATTTTCTTGGCATCAGGAGCTTAACTACATATAAACCTTAACATTCTCAATTAAATTTAGTTGATATAACACCTGAAACTCTTTCAAACCTACCTTGGTATTCAATCATAGATGTCTTCACAAAAACAGTGTTGCTATATTGAGAAGGCATTAATTCTAACTTCAAATATTAAGCAATATTTTTTGCTTGTACTGCGTATTATTTGAATTGAATGAGCAAGCGGACACTCAGTCGAATAACGTAATCACGATTCGTCAGAATTCGTTAAAGAAAAAAGTGTGTTGCCAGTGAAAAATAAAAGAAAACAAATCGCTGATCGAATCACCTTACTTTGTCCAATCTTGGCTGAGAACATTATTAATTATAGGTAGCCATTGATTTGCACTAACACGATTAATTCATAGTATCAAATTAATATATAAAAACTTCATTTATTCAGATGCAAAAAATATACATGCATGAATGCTATAATGGTATACTAGATAGATATTTCGTGACCTCTTATTTAGTAAAATCTAATAAACCTACTCGATTGTGCGACATTTGAGTTAAGTATTTAATCAATTATTCTTTATTGGCTTTGGTATTTGTAATTTAAAAAATAAAGTACTAAGATAACAGATACCACGAACGATATCTTCCTGAGATAAGCACCAACTATATATTGTCAACTGAAACATACTCGTATTAAAATATGATATATTTTTGAATCGACTAAATTTTGCTGTACGCAAGTTCGTCGACAAAAATAAATCTCCGCATAGAATCGAGTGTCTGAAAAAATCACATCAATAATGATTTGAAAGCTAGATACAGACGTTTCAACGAAAAAAATCCATATAGACATGTGTGCGGGTCGAATATTTAACTATTGAGTCACTGTTCCCAGTTCAAACAAGTTTTTTTTGTTGTCTATTACTTCTACACAGGTCCTGTCACAATCCCTTTTTTGTGGGACACACTTACGCAGCTCCTTCAACTTTAAATAAGATTATTTCTATAAATTAAGCTTTATTAAATTTTGACATTGCTTTTTTAAATTTTATTTTATAATGCCAAATGAACAGATGTTTTCCTCGTAAGCATTTATTTATTCAAGAAAAAGGAAGTTGGTAACATTTGTATATGGTTAAACTATGCTTATAGAACAGTGGTTCTCATGTGCGGCCACCAGAGAATTTGGCTGCGGCCACCAGCAGTTTTATAGAAATAAGTGATATTTTAAAAAAAGTGGTTTAACAAGTTAATTTGTCAACAAAGACTCATAAAATGAAATATTTTGTATGCAATTAATGAATACCAATAGTTAATTGAAAAACATGTGTTCATTTGACCTACATCAAAAACAAGAAAATAAAAACAAAAATTTGGTGCGGCCACCAGACATTTATATAGGACAGCTTATGTATACGATGCGGCCACGGTGCAATTTTCTGTGAGAACCACTGTTATAGAATCGTCAATATCGCAAGGTCATATGATTACACATAATAATTTTATGAATATTTTGACTGTATTTGATTATTGAGCAATACGCATACTTCCTTATATTTTCTGTTTTCTAAAAAAAATCTTAGGCTTACAATACAATTAAAACCACTTTTAAGGTGTTCACTGTCAATACTTGGTGGAATGGCCTTATAATAAAAATAATAAAACATTTTTAGTACTTATTCCACATAAAATGTATTGGATCAGGACCAGTTTCGCTCATGGCGAGGATTGTCAACTCATAAGAAATACAACAAAACATTGATATTCATACAATGTTTAGTGATCTACTTATATTTTTGTATATAAACGATACAAACTGTTTACTACGCGTCAGTTCAAGTACATCCGTGCACTTGGAATGCCTGAAGATGCCGAAAGGCGAAACCCGGGTCGTTAGCGACAAAACTCATGGAAAAGTACAAAATTCAAACAATTCAAATTTGCGAATGTTTAGTATTAATTACAAGGTATGACAAACAATTGATATTATAACTACGCAATTTGTATTATAACTAAGATTACGGAACCTTTTTCTAATTAGTTAGTTGGCTTAACTAGCGTTAAAGTTGTTAAATAAAACGTCCATGCGATGTAGATAAAATATTAAGGTAGTATTTCATTGATATACAAATCTTAGAATGAACACAATATGTATTCAATTGAAAATCATTCGAAAGATAAAAAAATATTTTCATTGAAATTTGATAATAATGATAGATTACATTTAATGTATTGACAAACG
Organism: Himalopsyche kuldschensis; assembly: GCA_028554975.1. Taxonomy (NCBI): domain Eukaryota; kingdom Metazoa; phylum Arthropoda; class Insecta; order Trichoptera; family Rhyacophilidae; genus Himalopsyche; species Himalopsyche kuldschensis. The sequence continues at coordinate 7,350,061 of JAHFWI010000003.1, read as the reverse complement.
CTGTAATCTGTACGACCATTGGAGCGTGGACTTCGGGGGAGAGCATTTTTACTTTTGTTAGCCAGAAAGCGAAACTCATCTTAGGTTTTGTTTGGCCCCGACTCGGGATAAGTCACGATGTAAACCAAACCAAAAAGTCTGCCATAAAAAGTCGTTGATTTTGCGCATAGTTGATTTATAACGCTTCTGTGCTACATTCGATGCTGGGACGGTATTTTGATTTCAGTATTCTATACTTTTTTATCCGCCAGATAATGATTTAGTTATTTTTAGCACGCATTTTTTTTAATAATTCAATTGCTGACATTTTCATCAATTGATTATTCAATCGATCTACGGATTTGTATTCGAAGTCACGGATGCCTGAAATTTGAAATTTTAATTTAAATAAAGTGCCATACTTTTATTCTATTTATGGTTTTTTTTGAATCTTAGATAACGCAGTAAGAAAATATTCATATATTTTATGATGTTATATATTGGGTATGTTTAGAAGTCAATACATCTAGTACATAGTGAGATTTAATTTTTCATTCTGAATATAGTGATGACCAAATTGTGTTAATAACCTATCAACAATGACGTGGTATTTATCATAAACATACACACTTGCGTTATGTCAGCGCACGCGCAGTTAGTGTTAGGTATAATTTGTGATATTGTTAATGTACACACACACTGCTGACAGGTGGCACCACCACCTGGCAATGATTTCTAGTACCTAAGTCAATATTACCTGTGTCGTTAACATCATTCAAGCTTTACTGTGGTAGGTTGAGTGAGTTAACCTGTAGAATATCCCCATTTTTACCTAATACCATACTTTATTTTTCTAGCAGCATTTTTTTTGCTTCTATTGGTGTTGCAATGCGATTTTTTGCGCACCACTGATGCGAGCAATCGTCCCACGTTAGCTCGGTGTTTAGAGCCCCGCTAACGATATGCACATGCAGTCATCTGTATCCGCTAGCAAAACAACTCACTTTTCTCGTTCAAAACCAACAAACATTATTGCGATTCTTCAACCATTTGAAATAAACAGCACACCGATAACTTGCTAATAGTCGATGTTCAACTCAAAAGGGGTTATTGATACTTTTTATGGATTCAGCGGTGACTTGGTGGAAATTCATTTTTAATATAAAATTTAATTTAATGCTTCGCAAAGAGATGAAACGCGTCCCACTATTTGTAACGCAATCAGTGGAATAAGAAATATATGAAATATTGTTTATACGAGCTTGTTCTGGATTATATGCCGTATCTCTGACGGTGTTATATTGCTTTTTTGATCTCTCTCAAAATCCTTAACTAAGAGCACCAACTTAGTCGCAGTGTTAACAATTCATCAATATCACAACACAAATTCATTTCGAATAAATCGACTTATTTGTGGAACATTTACAGCTCTATTTTGACAGAAGTAATAATCGCTTTTAATACATTTATGTCATCTTCTTTTCATTGTTTATATTAGAAACATAGACAGATACATTAAAAACACCCAATAGTGCTTCTGATGACCACAGTAAGTGATTTGCCGTATGGGATACAATTTCGTAAAAATGACACTGATTTCCAGAATATATATTAGTTTGTCGAGGTACTGTGATGGTAAAGTCTATGTAAGATAATCGCAAATGTAGATTCGTCAATATTTGTTTGTGATCTTGTATATGTATATGTTTGACCGTGGTGTATTTTCTCTTCCGTGTAAATTTTGGGTGAGTACGGTATAATAATGCTCTGACGCTTTGAATATTAGCTGTAATTACATTTTTTAATATGGTGAATATATTTACTATTGTAATCTTCCTTAATTTTTTTTTGACGTGACGAAGTCTTATAAATCGATGAACGCCCGCTGCACGCACGAAAAAACATGACTCATTGTCCCGTTTGTCGCGTTACGCCGAAGGCAAGCGTGCGAGCGAAAGCGCGGATAAGCGATAGAGAGGCACGATCGGCCTACCGTTCGGATTGTGCCGCATCTATCTCTCTTCCACTCGATTGGTCGATGCGTCTGAGTAGAAAAGAGACAGCGGCAGCACACAACTTATACACCTACAGTACCTACACGTGATCTGTTTACAACTGTTTATAAAGTGAAGTGAAATGTTAATGTGGTTTTCATTGTTTATATTACAACAACAATTGCGGCAATAAAGGTAATTAATCCTTGAATTAATGAGTGCGAATAAAATATATCAATAAAAAATTGTAGATTTCATTTCACTCCTTCTTCGTATCCATACAAAATAATGATAATTCAATAAAAATGATTCCATTTTATTCATAAAAGTATGCAATCATTTCATCAATGTTTTCTTATGACGTTGTCACGTTAAACTATCGTCCGTAAACCGACTTTACAGACAACCATTTTTTTCGTTTCATGGACTGCGATTATTATCAAATTGTATGTCGTTCACAGAAATCATTCGTCGATGCAATTCCCGCGACGTGGTTATTCTGAATTTGATACAGCATTGTTTATATTGCATCTATAAATATAAACAATGCTGTAACGAATTTACCGCACACTTGATCACAAATCCTTCATAATTCAATGTCAAATTATCATACATTTGTTGATACGTAATAACTAAGTCTCAAATTTTTAAACAGCCGTCGGCAATAATGTGAAATTAATTTGAGGGAAATGAGAAAAACACGCGTTGGATTTTACGAAGTGTGTCCGGTGGATAGATCATCAACTTCTAAAACTGGTTGCCTATGCGAAGATGAACGTCAATAACATTGCAGCTCGCTTACTAGTCGACAGGTTTTTTGTAATATCTCAAACGCGCCCGGGCGGCGATTAATAAAACTTTTCACATATCCAGAGAATTAACACGCCTTTTTTTAATCGCTTATGATGACAACTGTAATTAAATTTTATTGCATAGTGCTATTTTTTGCTATGCTATTGCGAACTATCATGTAAGCAGACTTTTTCATTATCAGGTAAAAAATCCGATACGATATTATTTCGGAATATAAACAATATTTATGGCTACAAAAATAATGTCTCCCTTCTTAAATATTGAATACGTATTTACAATAGAAAAACATATATTTAGGTAATTATAATCATACTTTTTCAATGTGATCTGAATCGGTTGAAAAATATGAAATTGAACAATAATTTTTTTAAACGATACTCAAAATAAAAAATTAAATATATCTCTATTTATTACACATATTGCACAATAAGTGGAACTAACTGAGCTATTTTCATATTACATGAATATTCATATATCTATATCTTCAACAAAGTAAGCGCCGAATCCACTGAAAGATACTGAAAACTATTTTTTTGCAGTGCAGATTTGGATGTTTGGATTAACGTGTATAAATATTTATTAATTAATAAAAAAGTAATGCATTTTTTCATTTCTATTTCTCGTTCATTTCCTTCTCTCATATGTTGAAAACTTGTTTTATTACCTCCCACCCTTTTAGTAGATTGAGTACTAAATATACATATGTCTGCATAATATTTTATCTATATTCGGAATATTCGCTGAATATAATATTTGTGTGTGCCCATTATGCTAATTTATTCTTCGTTTGAGCGTTTAAGTTTGAAAGCACTGGTCGCCGTGACTTTTGGGCTCATACAATCGGCCACAAGGTCGATTAGCACATACCTGTTCAAGTGACGTAAGCGTTTATTTTACAAATGTATTAAAACCAGGGCTGTGGAGTCGGAGTCGGAGTCGTCGCGGCGATTTGGCCGGAGTCGTACTCGGAGTCGGAAATTTTGAAAAGTTTGAACTTTCTATTTTTGCATTTAATATGTCAAATTTGGCTTTGGGCCGCATTGGTAGGGTTGAAATTCAATTGAATACACATCAATAGGAAATATAGGCAAAAAAAGTGACGATATTCAAATTTTTTTGTCGGAGTCGTGTTTTTCGTCAATTTCGGAGTCGGAGTCGGAGTCGTGGGTGGAGTCAGAGTCGCAATTTTTTTACCGACTCCACAGCCCTGATTAAAACGTTTCAAAAACTTGAATCCTTGTCCAGCACACCTCTCGACGACTTACCACTGGCCGCAGTTGTTCTCAATTAAATGATTGTTGCTCCGAGTTCAAATTATTGTCATGATGTAAGAGATGATACTAGCCATTACTTCACTATGTACCGCTTGCGCGTGTAGCATTTCTTTAAAAAATAGTTGTCTCACGAAAAAATGTTTCAATGACATAGCCCGATGACGTAAATCTTGCGAGAATATATGCGATATATAATATTATGTATATTTATATGAATACTAATAGTCGATAAATATTATACACGCTACTATTATATTATATCTACATGTAAATGAAACATTAAGTCATGTAAATTGATAGAGGGAGGGATCAATTGGAAAGCGAAACATGGAGGAACGTGCCAATTTTTGACGATAATGAGTTTTTAAAAATATTGTATGCGAAAGGTTTATCTATTAACCCTTTGACGAGTATCGCCGCACGTATGCGGCGGCACTCTATAGGTCCGTATAGAGTATCGCCGCGTATGTGCGGCCGTGCAATTTCATACAAATTTTTGGGCGCCTGGCTTCTAATTTCAATTAAAATTTGGTTTATAGATAACTCAAATATATTTGTCAATCATTTTTCTTCGTTTTATAACAAAATATTCGTTTTTAGCGAGAAAACAAATGCTTGAAATAAATGCAAATATTACGAACAAAATCGAATTTCGTAAACTTCTTATTTTTCCTTTGTATGTTCTACTGAGAAACATCGTGAATTATGCTCCACAAACAGATGTTCTATCAAAAATTCCAGGCCTGAATTAGAGATAATCGTATTCAAAATTTTGCAAAATTATTAGTAAAATTTATTTTTTCTAAAATGTATAAAGATTTTGTCAGCGGTTCAGATGACGTCCTAGATGTATTATATACATATATAATCCAATGAAAATAGATTGATAAAAAATGGTAGTAAACATAATCTTATCATCAAACACTTTCAAAGTATCGAAGTATTTATCTTGATTTACCGAAGATTGAGTGAACAGGAAATAGATAGAAGATATCGATGACTTGTGTCTCAACTTGAACAATTCATCAGCTGGAGAAACTGATTCGGAAGATGAAGTTGAACCTACACCAGCTCGACGTCCTCGACGTGAAGAAAGGCAGTGGGAAGAGGCAGATTTCTCCCCTCGGATTTCTCTTTTTACCAGTGCAACATCCGGAATTCAGCCAGGGTATCAAAGGGACACTGAATTGAGCTTTTTACACTTTTCTTCAATGATGATGTTATGTTATATCGTGACGGAAACTAATCGATATGCATGTCAAATGAGAACCGGCATTACTTCAAAATCTAAATTACAAAAATGGGTCGATACGGACATTTAGGAGATGTACGTTTTTTTCGCCACCATAAAGTTGCAGGTTTGGTCGGAAAAAAATCCATGAAAGATTATTGGTCAACAAATAATTGTTACCCCTTTTTAGAGTTCTCTTCTCCCAAGATCGTTTTTTCTGTTACTGCGAGCACTTCACTTTGCAGATAACACCATCCGCAGCCCTGATCGATTACAAAAAATCAGGCCACTATTAGATCCAATACAATCATTATATAAAGCTGTCTTTCATCCGTTCCGAAATTTATGCATCGATGAAAGTCTTTTACTTTGAAAAGGGCGATTGTCTTTCAGAATTTATATTTCATCGAAAAGGCATCGGTTCGGAATAAAATATTTGTTTTTGCGATGTTGAGACGGGCTATGTATTGGATATAATTGTCTACGCGGGAGCCGCAACAGATATGGAAATTGATACAAATGTATGTATATCTGGATCGGTTGTAAAAATATTGCCCCATGATAATTTGCTAAAGGGACATAGATTATTTATTGATAATTGGTACACGAGTCCAGCATTATTTGATTACCTTTTTGATAATCAAACTTAAACTAGCAGTACTGTCCGACCTAATCGTAAAAGTATTCCGAAATTTCCAGTAGGAAAGCAAACTCGTGGCTATGTGAAATATTTGCATTCTGGACTATTAGCTATAAAATGGAAGGACAAACGGGAGGTGTATATGCTCACAACCAAAACCGAAAATGGTTATTTCTAATGCAATCAATTATTCAATAAGGGGAAACATTAGTAAGCCAGAAGCTGTTCTCGATTATAATCTAAACATGGGAATTGTTGACAAAACGGATATGATGATTAGTTTCATGGATTATTCAAGGAAATCCCTAAGGTGGTATAAAAAAAATCTTTCGACTCTTGGATGTATCGACTCTATACGGAGTTAAATCAGGGAAAATACACACGGAGGAAATGTTTTGTGCAGTCATTCCAAAATTCGTCCAGTAAAGAGGAAAGACACAAAATTTATGTGTGTTGGATGTGATTTTCCACTGTGCATATCCGTGTTTTGAGGAATACCACACGAAAAGAAAATTTTAACGTCCTATTTTCCTATTATCTCTGTATAAACTTATCATGTCTTACTTCATAAACAATTTTATTTTCCGATTACTCGTAATAATTTTCAATTATCGAAAAATCTATTTTCCCTATTATTTATTCCAAAGTATAGTGTATATATAAACACATAGTGTGTGTATAAAAATATACATAGGTGTGTATAAATCAATAGTGTGAGTACAAACGCAGTGTACAATTATTTTCTTAGGTTTCGGGTAAGTTTATACAATGACACTTTACTTAAATTATCTTTTTATAAGGTACATTTCTTTTTATGATCTCGCACTAATAAATCTTTAAAAAAAATTATTCGAAAACTTTTTGTAAAATGTTGAGAACCACTGACCTTGTCCGACTAAAAATTATAATTGAACGATTCTTTTTATAATCTAGCGCTACTAAATTAAAGAAAATATTTTCTTGAAAAACTTAATGTATGAAAAATGTTGAGAACCACTGACTTGGTCTAATTATGTATAGTTGAAAATGCATTTCTTCTTATAATCTAGCACTTATAATTTTTTTTAAATATGTCTTGAAAATTTTTCTTTATGTAAAATGTTGAGGACCGCTGATTTTTCCAAATATAATTTATAATGTAATCAGAAAAGGTACAAAATTAATTATCCTTGTGAAAAAAATTAATAAATTCATAATTTAATTAATCAAATCAATCAAATAAAAATTAATAAATACTTCAAAATTAACTCACTCCCGAGGTGTGTACCATATAAAATCAACTCACTAATCAAAGGGTTAATCGAAACGCCACGGTGAAAATAGAGTCTACTTATCAATATGGAAATTCACTGTGGTAAAAATGTACTATTATGAATTATAGTAATCATTAAAAACGCTAAACGGAGAGCGAGTAGATTTATAACCACGAAAGCGCCATCTTAGTAACGATGGAATTGATTTCTAGGACGCCTGAATAGAGCCGACAAATCTTGGCATTTCAAGTCATATAAATATTGTAATACACTACCGATTGCTACGCCACTGGACACGTCCTGTAAAGAGGGTGTGATACAGTATGGCTGTTAATTTAATGTTCATTAAAATAGTAAAATTCCACTTAAAGGTGGAATTTTGTTTTGATTTAAATTGTCTAGTACACACAGCCTTATTTAAAGTTGTAAAGAATAGTATTTTTTACGCTCGTGATAAAATAATATACACATTTAATGTATACTGTATTAAAAGTGAAAATTATCTTTCGTATTCGTATTTAAAAAATCATCAGCAACGAACGCATGGACTATTTCAAATATTTTAATGCTTTTTCATCTTCTCACTAAAACTAAATAACTCTCTACCTACTCACTATATTGAAATCGAACTTAGCATTTGTCTCCGACACGCCATTAGTAAGTTTCACTTTTTAGCTAATGATATCTGTCATTCTAGTTCTCATGAAGCTGTTACGCAACTTTCTGTAGGTGTATATTATGTTTCAGAATTGTCTACTTATTTTTTAATTTTGCTATTTTCGGCCATTGCTAATGCGACTAAATTTATCTATAAAATACTTAGAACGTTTCACGCCATTAATCATAAAAAAATACGTCGCTTAAGACTGCTTACTAAAATCCCTTTGCTGTCGTTGGACGTTTTGTCACTGCCAAACTTCATTCAATATATTTTGTTACAAAGATATTAAACGTCTTTATAAAAGTTTCCATATACACACAAAAATAAATATTTTTTTTCTCGCACATCGAAAATAATATGTCGAAATCTTACTTTCAAAACTAAAATCTCGCTTTTAATTTATTCAACCAAAGACGACCGAGACCTCTTCAAGGTCCACTAGGTATTATCAAATTATTTGATAAATATTCATCCTCAGCTTAATTGGTTTATTTGAATGTATTTTCGCTAATGAATTGAATTAGCATTTTATGAATATTTGTTTATTCCGTTTATTATCGTATGCCATTTTTTCGGTTGAATATATTTTCTATCAAGTAATGAAAAAAAAATGAAAAAGTTCAACCAAATTTAAAATTATATATTTTTTTTTAAATATACATACCATTATTAATAATATTAAAACGGTGATATGAAAAAGAGCTCATTTTTTTATACATTTGTATAATGTCATTTTGATGTTTTATGCTGAATCAGATGTTTTACCAAACATAGTTCTCATTTTGTGATTTAGAGTTGAATATAACGAACCAAAGCTCCGTTGCCGAGTGGTAATATTCTTTGGCTTTGACCCGTTGCTGTTTCGTTACAACAATGCGTATTCGTACATATAATATATCGGCTTTTCAATCGATCTATTCAATTTGTTTTCTTATAACATGCACATTATTAAAAAATAAAAAAGATTTTTTTTACTTATTCAAAATTTAATTTATTAAGATCAGGACCGGTTTCACTCATCGCGAGCATTTTTAACTGATCAATGTTCGCAATGAACGAAACCGGTCCCGATCGCAGTAAATTTAATTTGGAATAAGTAAAAAAAACAGTTTTTATTTTTTAATATAACGCCGTTCCACTAAGTATCCTAAAAGCTGACACCTTACAACTTGTAAATGATTCTTATATTTACAGCCCGATTGGTAGCTTCTGAAGTCTTCAGAGTTACTTAAAACAAAAACAATCAAATTTTGAGGATTTCAGACACCTATGATTTATTTTTTTGTGAGATAATGATTTCTTACCAATCATTTAATTACGATTTTACTTCTTAGGCAGTTTATACTATGCGCACATAGTTTAGGGGCAAAATGTCCGACTAAAGGTGCATTTTAACTTCATTTGTATTTTGTGAATTCCTCCTACGTTTATGTACAACACTATTTGACAATTGGTCGTTGTCTGTCTAGATTTCAAAATATAATGTTAATTATTGTTAAGTTGGGCGGCGGCGGCGTCTTGGTCCGCCTTTCTCATACGAAGCAGGTCGTTTACCTCTCGCCAGGCCCCAGGTACTGTCGGCGAGCGGACATGAGCGTCGAACGGCGAGGAATTCAGAATGCCTATGAGCTGAACACATTTTGCATAAAAAATAGCCACACATCAGGTTTTCACTCATATGTGATGAATCATATATATTTTTTAATGAAATAATTCCGCAGATCATTCATTCTCAAAAAAAATCTTTTATTTCAATACTATGTATTTCATTTTTTTCATTCTCAGTAATATCTCTTTGGTTGAGAAGCCGAATAATTATTTCTTCAAGGCGACATTTAAGTGTATATTATAATTTGAACTCTACATTTTGATTTTGAAAACAACATAAACTGAATACATGTCATCAACAGCCAATTTCAAATGTATCTCGCTAATCTTATCTTATATATAAAACCAAAAAGGCGAATGGATGTCTGTGGGTCTGTAATTCCCTTTTGCATTGTTGGTCATTAAGTTGCCATAAAAACGAATATGAAAGAAAATATGTTTGAATTTTTATCGGCGAAGACATTTAGTCAAAATGTAATAAATTAGTCTTCTACTGAACTTTTCCCGGCTTTTATTAATATAATAATGTTTATTATTTACGTGAAGGTATTATTTGACATTTACTTGACAGCAAATTAGATTTTTTCCTTGAATTTGGACATTTTAATGGGCGAGAATGGGGCTGTCATCAAATTAAATAAAGTTTGTGATTTTATTTTAACTCTATTTTGGATGTTAGATTTTGTGATATAATTATGTCGAATGATATAACATTAAATAATTATTGGTCGCTTAGTCCGAGCGACGCCGGGTAGCAATACTAGTAATATATAAAAAACAGTACTGGTTTCAGTTGAAAATTGGCACTGAAATAAACATTCTTTCTCAGACTGATGGGAGAATTGAAAAGTTATACTGGAAAAATGGATCCCGTTTTTTTGAATTAAAATCTACTCAACTAATATCGTATTATTTAGGAAAATCCTAATAATTAATTCTTTAACACTATGAGTACACCACTATGGACTTTTTAATGAACATTTAAATCATTATAAGTTATAATTGATATTATTTTTCAAAAATAATTAAGTGTAATAATCATAATTTTGATATAAATAATTATTTTCATTTATGTATATCACACAGTTAAGTATAATTTGTTTGAATTGTCTTCCTGTAAATTGAATGGTTCGCAGTTATCAGTATATCCCATAACAAGACTGATATATTGATGTGATCTTAATATTTACTTTTAAGGTGTTCACTGTCAATACTTGTCGGAAAAGCATTATACTAAAAATTTTATAAAATATTTTTTATTATCATTTTGAACTCCTGATATCAATAAATTTATCGTGTGTACAACAAATCTCTTAATATTATTTGATCTACGTATCTAAAAGAAATACTTTTTGTTGCGTATTCATAAAACTATGCGATTAGGGTAAAAGTAATAATTATTATTACATGTGCTTTGAAGTGTTGAACAAGACATAAGAAAATAATGCTTTCACCAAAAGCCAATATATTTACCATAACGTATTATATTTTCACATGGATATTTACGTTATGAGAATTAATATACAGACGATAGTATGTACAAATTGAATTTGTTTGTGTGTAATAATTCTAAGATTGTAATTTAACCCATCTTCAATGGGAAATACATTCACAGGTATTATTGGATATAAAACGTTAATTTAACGATGATCTGTACTTGGGGAATTGATGAGTTTGACCGCCAGAGAAAGCGTAAATTCACACACCCACATTGCTTGAAACATGGACTGTAATTTTTGAAATTACTGTCCATGTGTGGTTCCAAAGATAAAGATTGTTGTCAGTCTAACGATGTATCCACATATCTAACAGAATGAAGAATGTTTATGAGTACAAAGCCATAGCAAGAGATTTTGTTGCATTACATCATAGATCAAATTACTATACTAATTTTACACTAAAGGTGACGCCCATGGCAACTGGTATATTTAAAGCGCAATTCTGTCAGAATTTAAAAATACTGCTGATTAAATATTATATGATAGTTTTTATTCATGTTGCTTCTAAATTTATTTTCATTAGAAAATATTCAAAGAAACTTTTGTAGCTTTAAGATTGGGTGTCACATTCATTCTTAAGCTTCACAGTCAAACATTGAGTCACTTCAATCTAGATTCTAGAATATCTTGACAACAGATGACAAGATTGCCACTTCGTTCCGTGAAGACTATGCTTATTTTTTTTCTTGATATCTGAATTGTTTTAAATAAATGTTTTTTAATAAATGAGTTCCCGTCATAAAGTATTATAATTTAGTTTAGCTATAAAATGTTTCCAGAATTCTACACAACGTTCCCGATAGTAAATCTCGTAATTATGCAAGGGTTAATATGTTAATTAATATTCAGGGTAACCTTTTAGTTTTCATCGTTAGCTAAATTAATAAATGTCGGTGGTTGTATTAAAATAAATCTGATATCGATTTCCACATGGGAATAAATTATTATGGTTAGAGAAAAAACATTAAACCTCTAATCCCGTACATTATTACAACATTAGAAACACAAACTTTTCTCAGACTCTTTCCTCTTTGTGTCCATATTGAAATGAATTCACGATAAATTTAAATGGGATTAGTAACATTAGATAGGTACCATACAGGTTCCTGTATTTTATTTTACGAGCCATTAAATCTGCTTGTATCCTGTTTCAGTGTTTCATTCTATTCAAATGCACACTCATTTCGTTTATTGTTCGTACTGCTCTTCATATGGCGTAGTATTTCATTACATACTGTTAAACTAATTGAAAAGCGTGCCTAAATTAAATCAAATACAGTACAAAGAATAGGCACTTATTCTTTCGCAATGCTTAGAGCAGATATCGGGAGACTGATGTCGCAAGACTGGTGGATCGAAAGATGAAGATCAAAATATCTATTTTTCAGACTTTTATTATTGAAAGATCTTTTGCGCGTGTATTCCATCATCGAATGATTATTTAGAGTCATACATAAAATCATAAAGAGCAGTGGTTCTCACGTGAAATTTGGATGTGGCCGCATCAGGAACATCAGCGGTCCTACGGAAATGTCTGGTGGCTGCACCAAATTTTTGTTTCGAGTCCTTTTTGCCAAAAACACCTAAACATGTATGTATGGGTTGAGTTTTCGCTAACTATCAATTCTTGATGCATAATGCAATGCATACAAAACATTTTATTTTCAGTGTCCTTGTTGACGAATTAACTTATAAAAACCCATTTTTAATAAATATCAATATTAACTATGAATCTGTTGGTGGCCGCAGCAAAAACCTCCGGTGGCCGCACATGAGAACCACTGAATTATAGAGTCATATTAAAAAATGACTCCTAATATGGTATTTATCAATAGTGTAGTTTTTTTTGGTTATGCTTTACATAGTAAAAACTGTCTCACGTGAACACATAATGCAAAAGCTAGCAATATACACTGAAATAAAGGCTTAATCTACTTAGTTATTGGTAAGGATGACATGTCTATTATTTAAAAAAAATATGATAAAACGCATACCACAATTAATAAATTAGGATCAGGACCACGCTCGCGATGAGCGATACCGTTCCTGATCTTAATAGGAATAAGTACAAAAATGTATTAAATTCACAGTTAAAAAAGAAATCAATTAGGTATTATGAAGTGATAAGAAAAAATATATTTAACTTTTGAATAATCATTTGATCGAAAAATCCAAGGGGAAACTGTTTGGTGAACAAACTAATATGTTTGCTTGCCGTGTAGAATTTCTGTTGAATAAACGATTACGTATGTACGTTTATGACGCGACTTCAATAGAATATGTGTATATTTTAGATTCGTTTACTTTTTGCCAGTCCATGAGACCGGTGTGTAATTTAGCAAAGTGCTAATGCGCGTTTCGGAATCTTTTCACAGCGCAACTTGTGTTCATTGCACACATTTTCGTACTTAAATTATTAAATTTTTAGCAGAAGCGTGTGTAATCTGAAAACTAATGTAACGATTTACCATTGCCAATATTTTAGTACGTATGGACGTTAGATAGTATTACAAGATTTTACACTTGCTTGCGACGCATAAAGCTTTCTTCGACGTACTTCAGAAATATGTATGTAAAGGGATAAGTCGGCTATTTATTAGTGGGTATAAGAACTAAATTACAATAAAAAATGATCATTTAATGTAAAATACGGTCAAGTAAAGATAGTAGGATTTATAAAGAACCCCTTCACCGTATTAGCAGCCAGTCTTACTTTGACCGTTGAAAAAGTTTTTTTTATAGAAATTTAAGAGCTGTATTATATATTTTTAATCAGTTGTTATTATTAAACCGTCAGTGCTGCCTATCACAATTGCTCGATTCTTTATTGCATCGGTATGTTTTTGTCGAAAACGGTCGGCGTAACACTGCGCTTGCGAACGAGGCACAGACAAAAATTGTGTTCATTAAGTTGACAGGTGGCATTGCCATCTGGTGTACTATATTTCTAGTCTACTTAGAATGATAAGGTAACCACGATTGAAATACTAGAGTGTTCCAGGGATTTATCTTGAACACAAAGGTATCGTGCTTGCCAAATAATTAATTAAGATCAGGACCTGTTTCACTCATCGCGAACATTTTCAACTTATGAATTTCGACTCACTCCGTCGAAATAACTATCAAAAAATATATTAAATAATTTCTGTAGAACTAAAATACATTGTATTTTTTTTTCACCGTATTATAGTGGAATTATTACAAGTAAATGCCAATTACATTCAATCAATACGATTTATTGGAAAATATTCAAGGTAGCGAATGTGTATACTGCTGTCATACAACCGTTTCATTACTAGTGAGAGAATATATATATATACAAATAATTAATGTTTATTTGTTATAATAACTGTTTACAAATGGTTGTCAGTCATCTGAAAAAGTTTACGCAACTCGTTCCATTACAGTTATACTGTATTAATAAATTATAAACAATTAAAATAAATAACGAGACTTATTTTGACTGGTATTATTTAAGTTGTAAGATAATTTAATTGATGATTTTTAGTTGATACCCGATATCATAACAATGACAAACAAATATTTAGGCAACTATAAAATAACTTTGATTACTCCACATATTGTGTTACTAATTGTGACAAGTGTTTCGCCTCTTTCAGAGGTATCACGGAGGACTTACAAAAGCAAAGATTGATTCTAATATTTTAAAATGATAAATTGCAAAATGGATTTTGAGATTTTTTTCTTTTTATGGGAAGCAAGAAGGGTATTATAGAATCAAGAAAAACAAATAATCATACTACTAATGACGTTCACATTACAAAATTATTAACTAATGCGATGCAATCAATTAGGAAGGGTTATACCCACTTGAAATAAATTTTGCAGTGGCGAGCAACCTGTCTAATTTAGGATATTATTAATACTTTTTTACTGTTAAAACTTTTATTGATTTCTAAAAAATTCTAAACTATTCATTTTATCCATCGAAAGTATTAAAATATTTAGGCGTTCCGAATCATCTCAAAAGCTCAAAATTCCCGACTCCGAGTACGAAAAGGTCCAAACGTCGCGACGACTCCGACTCCACAGCTCTGCTTTTAAAGGAACTAACAGAATTCGAAGTTATTATCTCTGTGATCGAAGGGTATCGGCCGTGAAAAATGTTATGCGAAGCTTTTTGCCGGCAAAACATATTAAAAAATCCTCCGGTCGGCCATATATTTAATAAAGGAGTGTGTATTTTTAATAACGTGTAAGTTTTGGGTGAATTTTGTTAGACTATTCAGAGCACGTCGCTCTCCGGACGCGCGATATTGTGATCGTCTTCATCGACACGCCATTTTAATATTCCTTGTCATATTATGCTTGCTTAGCACGTTCAGCCATACTCAAAACATCACCTTTCTTTGTCTAGTTCAGCGTATTAAACCAATGGCCCGCGAACCCTTGTCCAATGATAGCCGCTATAAACAATATAAAAATCATTAGACCGTAACATGAGTTTTTCCGAATCTCTTTTTTCCTAGGGCACTAAACTTTATACCCTTCATACTGTATAACTAATTTATAGCCCTTACTGGAGTAAGTATCATGTAAATCGAAAGAATGTTTTTTTTCCTAAGTATATTTTTATTCTGAAATTATTTAGGGCCAATGCAAGCTCTTAGTTTCCTGGCAATTTAAAATTTTCAGCATGAATACATACCACTTTTTCCGCACGTTCCTATACTGGTTAAGTATTGTTGTTATGAAGGTTCCGTTGGCTGAAGGCTTCGCATTGGAAAAGAGCTTTTTGAACTCGTCCAGTATTTCACTGATATTTGTGAGTATCTCAAAGAATCTTCTTTCAAGAGTGGGTACACAACCCATTATTCAGTCGTGTATTTTGTTGCAGCAGTTAAACATGCTTTGTAAGAAAAGGTGATGATGAAATAAAGGTTTGTCAGGAACGCTTCTCTTGGTTACTACGTTATCAAATGTTAAAGATTTTAAATGCAATATAATTACACTTACATCTTTGTAACCAAGTCGAAAGGTTTGATCGTCCTTCCTTCATTCGGACTTATTTAATGTGACTGGAATCCTGTGTTATACTGCAAATTTATTGCATTTATAATATAAATATATGACACCTTATTCAACTGTTCAAGCTAAAAAAGCTTAATAGGGATGCTACTATGTCGAGTTATGAATTGATTGGAGGGACAAATTGACAAAAAAATCAATTCCCTCAACTCAAACTATTGCTATGCCGAGTCTAGCTCGATATTGTATTAGTAACGCGCAAATCCTATGTCGAGTCCTGCTCTAAATTGTAAAACTTGGCTGGAGAATTATTTTTTAATAATCCTTATTTTAAAAATCGTTTTTTTTTGATTATGTCATTGTGTTAATGTTTGTAACATGTCATAATGTGAAATATTTTTCGCTTTTTTGGTTTACCATGCTAATGAATACGCAAACACTGTGATATTAATCAATTTCTCAAATCTATTGAGGAGTTGCTGGTAGAAAAAAATAACATATTGAGGATTGCAAAGGATAAAGTTGTTTCATTTCAAAATATTACAGTCTATTCACATTAACATTACTCACGTTACTACTCACTCTGCAGAGATTGTACGATAAAAGTAATAAATTTGAATGATTACTCATCTTGAAGATAATTGACAAAAAAAAAACATGGGGAAATGATTTATATCTCTACGTAGTGTTTTTGTTTATTGTTTGACCTTTAATCTGAAATTATTGTGTTCAGTTTTAATGAAGATTTAAAGTTACCTTATTTACGTGCAATACAAAGCTTATTGTTTAATGTTTCTCATAAGTAACTTATAATTTAAACAACTAACCACAACTTGTGTAACCAGACCTATTCGGTTAAGGCTCATCTACGTTTCGTGGTGTAACTCACGATAGCAAGTTTACGGAGTTTATTATTATTATCATCTGTTTTGTTTGAACTCGTCATTAACAAAATTCATATTATTTCCTCACTCAGAATTTATTTCGCAAAATCTTGATCAAACAAAGATCTTCCTTAAATTTAAGAAAATAATGTATTATTCTCGAATATATCACACACAAATGTCATGAAATTATTGGGATGACTTTAATTTAACTAATAAACTATTTTGTTTACATCAAAAAAGAGTAATCTTGTAGTGGTATATGATTAACTGCATTTGGAATTAGTTATGAGACTACCAGGGTTTCTTCCTCAATCTGACAGCATCCTTCCAAGGCGTTAGATGACAGAACTTAAGGACAGAATGGGAAGAAAGATCTCTTGTAAAGATTTCAATCGGTATTATCTTGACCGTACTCTATCCGAGAGTAGGCTAGTATATTTTCTTCAAATTAGATTACATTGTCGATTACAAAACACAGATACAATTGCAGTTTCGACTACAGAAATACCATTGCAGTTAAAACCACATTTAAAAGCGTAGGACCAAAACGATTATATTGCGACTTCCTACCGTCCGACGGCAGGAGGCGACACGACTGTCGGCTTTGGATGAACGATCACGACTGAGCTAATTCGGCTTTAAACAGGCGCATTTATACAGTACGATTCTAGTGTTCGAAGAGCACGACCAATCGACGCGAAGCGGTCGCGCCTGAACTGAACGAGAGACGTCGTTTCTAGAAGTCGGTTACAAGATTTTATAACATTTTAGTGAATTTGACGGTTTAATTCTAGTATGGTTAGCTAAAATCCTTAATTTATACGTTATATATAATATGAACATGTTTTTGGACCGTAAATAGATATTGATGTTTCGAATAATCTATTCTCCCAAAAAACGGTTGATAATCTGTAATGTCTACTTTCCTATACTAAAGTGTTCCTGATTATCCCCTACGTTTGTAATCGGTTAATATTCGCTAAAGTTATTGTAACAATGCGCCCGCTTGCAAACCGACCTCCATTATCTGTCTAAAGGTAATAGTAAATTCATTATGAATAAATTATTATCTGATACGGTACTGTTTGAAACTGTATTAACGCAAGAATTTAATGTATTGCAGTTCATTTATTTGCAATTCTACCGTCGACGAATGGTTTGCACATTTGGATTAAATAATTAAGAAATTTACTTTACAGTCAACTAAATTAATGTATTATTTAGCGAATTCAAAATAACATCGCGATATATTTTCTATTACATTATATATGTATACACCCATACTGAAATTTATACTGTTTTTTATTGCTTATTTTCCCATTACACGCACTCAAGAAAATGGTAATTACTTATCGGCGTAATAGCGGGATTTATAAACATTTATGTCAAATCTGTCAAGCCGAATACATTGGTCAGACAGTTCGAAGTTTAAGTTTAACAATAAATCAGTTAATTTAATGCCAGTAAGTTTTTAAATATAACGACTGTTCATCTTGAGAAAAGCCATAATATATGTATGTAGCTTTATTTCTACGATAATTTCTTACAATGTTTTGATTCTTTATTTAATTAGTATGTACTCCATTTCTTCAAGAAACATCCTCAGACAAAATTGATGTGAAACGTATTGATCCTGTTTAAGTAACAATTAATGAGTTGGGATCGAAGACTGAAATAACAGCGGTATCAATCTAATTGAATTTAGGGATTCCGAAATTTTATATTCGAATAACGGATATTATGATCTAACTGTATTCTAATAAGAAAATTAGTATGAGTGAGTATTATCCTTTCGGTGGGTTAGTTGTGCAAATTAATGTCTTCTTTAACTAATTGTAAGGTGCTTGAATAATTAAAACGGATTATATCAATAAATTATAATGACAGTATTTTCAATATAAATTTATACATTAAACGGATAATATTGGAATGAGAATTAACCAATTACTCGAATATCAATAAACGTAGAGAGTCGATGGTTTTAGGTACTTGGGAGTGCACATCACGGGAGATGGCAACCCGCGTAATGAGCTCGCGATCCGATTAGGGATAGCTGGAGCAACATTTAATTCAATGCGGAAAGTCTGGGACTCACGGCTGTACTCGGTCAGAACCAAGTGCCACTTATTCAACGCATGCATACTGACTGTGCTGCTTTACGGTTGCGAGTCATGGCACATCACAAAAGCACAGGGTAACCGTATACTGTGCTTCGAAAACAGATGCCTGCGGCAAATACTAGGAGTACAGTGGTTTGACTTTGTCAGGAATACGGAGGTAAGAGAGCGGACAAACCAGCCCCTTATTACGTCTAAAATTAAAAGGTGACGATGGACCTGGCTTGGACATGTGCTGCGGATGCCCCAGGGGAGCCTGAATTCTGCCTGCCTCTTCTATCAACCTGATGGATCCCGACGCCGCGGAAGGCCTCTGATGACCATCCATAGGATGTACTCAGGGGAGCTAAGGTACGCCGGGATTACCTGGGAAGATGCGAGGAGGTTGGCGGGAGACAGACAACCTTGGAGGCACCGTGTGGCGGCCATATGCTCCGAATAGGGAGCGGATATGGGAAAAAAAACTCAATCGGAATCCCTAGTCGTGTTCTTACAAATAACAACGTAGTCGTTAAACTTTTCGAAAACCCGAAGAATACACCTAAACGATGTTCAATTTTTAAGCTAACAATTCTTCTTATATAAAAAAATATTAAAAACATCAACACTTACCGTTGCGACTCTCTTTTCATTTCAACGGCATTTCAAAATTTTGTGTAAAATATTTTTAAAAACTCAAGCGCTCTCCGACATTGTTATCTTTATAAAATATGCAAAATATTTTAGATGCTGAATAATTCTTTTTGATAAAAATACCTGTTAAATTACAAAATTTTCAAGATTGCATTTTAATTTGATATCGCAATAATTGCCCCCAATTTGATAATGCGAACACTGGGATTATTTTAGTTTGATTACGTACTTGCTTCACATATAATATGAATTCTAATTACCTCAGTATGCTGAAGCGGTGTAAAAATTACGTGCATATATTTTTTATTTGGCGTTCTGATTAGGCAATTACCTACGTTTGTTGTATTTAATAAAGGTTCAACTAAAAAATCAGGCAAAAAGTGTAAATTTGTTTTTTAATACCCGTACCGTTGCTTTGTCTTGTTATTTGTTGTGGAGTGTAGTATTTTTTCGTAATAGTTAACCATTAATCTGCGAGATAATCAGTGATGTCTCACACAATCTATCCGTAACAACATTTATATAATTGCATATTTTTTTATTTGTTATGCTAAACACAAATAAAGTAGATTTATTCAGAATGGCGGCCTTCTTATTTTGAATAAATATTCACTATTTTTAGTAAACGAAGAGATGTTTTGATTAACGTGCTCAACTGATCAATAACTTTTTTGTACGTATATTCAATTATTTTTATAGTGGTAAGCTTGAAAGATATCTTGCAAAATGTGATTAAAATTTTTATCATTTTGATGCGTGTGCATATGTTAATAATATGAATAGGGCCAAAATAAATATGATTAATTGACAAAGCCAAAAAACGCAAAAGTTTAGAGTTAATTCTAAATGTTTTGAATATAAAAATCTGACTTAAAATCTGCTGAATTCTCGAAGTATTGATCAATTTAGGATTTCAACTGAAGATGCTTGATGGGAACTCAATATCAAAGTTGAATCGTATGAATTTTGTACTTTCGGTATCTTCAGACTGTTTAAGTGCACGGATGAACTTGAACTGAGTCAGTACTCATGGAAAAGTACAAAATGTTAACAATTCCGATTAAATATCAATAAGTTGCTTAAAATAAACGACAATAATTGGCACAATTGAATATTGTTCTTCGTTTTTTAATTGTCAATTTTTAATTAATCGTTTAGTCTAGACTAGACACTTGAATTATGTATGGTCCTCCAATTTTGACAATGCCGTCTACAAACAGGTGTTAAGTTTGGTCAGTGAGCTAACACATTTATTTTATCCGACGTCAGATCAAACGATCCCATTCGCTAACAATACAGCATTTTCGGATGTTACAGTTTCCTAATTGTACGAAATGTTGTGCTCAAATGATGATAAATCGCGCCGGAAAGACAAAAGAAAAATAATAATCGAAAAACATATCTCCGTAATCAGTGTCACGCTCCGTCGGTTGTTTCCTTAAGTCTCTTTCATAATCCTCAAAAAAAAAATGAAGAAAAATGATGAAATATGTTGCAGTTATTTTTCCCACGACCCTTTTTTTCTTAAAGGAAAATTAATACATATTTGTAATCAGTCTTGCTTAGCGGATTATTTACTGCCAATAATTAGTTATCTTATTGTGTTATCAATTATAAACATAGTTTGAATAATTACACTTCATTTTAGTTACGCCAGGTAACAATTGACGGTTCCCAAATGTCCTTGAATTAAAGGGGCTTAAAGGTAATTCCCAGCTCTTGCATAATAAGCCAAGCCAAATGTATTCAGCCAGTATATTATAATTCTTGATACTCGTGATATTACGTACGAATAATTCTATTATTTTTGGAACCGGCTTTATTGTAATGTATTACAGGAAACCTATATTCCATTGTTTTCGTTTTTGTTGCTACGCAACCCATTCTATTTTCTTGATTGACACTTATTTTCTTTATGAAGCATTCATTCCATTTCTATTTCAAACAATAAATCCCCATTTTTGATTGTGTTAGGTATTTCATGTTAAATTACACGATTATTATTGAGTTTATTCGAACCAAATCATCAAATTATTTTGTTATTATGTTTAATAAATCGATTATATTTTACAGTAATTTAATAAGTTTAATATATTAAAAAACAATGATCAAACTTGGCGAATACATATGGCAGGAAGAACAAGCATGTGTGAAAATTATTTATATCAACAGACAATTTTGATTTATTATCAAGTTCAATGGCGTGATGTGTTTTTTTTTCTTTTTGAAATGGTTAAAGTGGTATCTTACATGGGTGCACAGAATCTGGATTGCGATAAAGTGTGTTTCTTATTATGCTATTGTTTTCTTGTTCTACACAATTGTGAGTTTCTTCCCACGAAGGCGTGAGAAATGAAATGGGCTTAGTACCTGCTTTTATTTTCAAATATTCTTGGTTATAAACATAAAATGGGATCATCGTATTATTTCCGTGATGCAAATACAATTGCCTGTCAGATTTTTGCTTAGCATTAGCTTGTTTTAAATAATGTGAGGAATTCCGCTGCCATTGAAATTCAAACACACATATAATAGAGCTCTGGTTTTATTGTGATAAGCTTAAGTAATTATTGGAATCTCGTTAAAAATACTAGTAAATTTAAATAATAAAATTGATAGAGGTAAGGCTAGGTTAGAACAGTAATGACGTATCGTTTCTAGGTAACAGATCACTTTTGTTAAATGAAAATTGATACAAGCTCGCTAACCAAACTGTTTTTTGTGAAAAATTGTTGACTTGTCAAACTAGTAATTAAAATATTACGAATTAAACAACCCAATGCCTAGATAAACTCCATTGAAGATATATTTAAGACGTATTCGTATTAGAGACTATAAACCAATTTTTCGCCTAATGCATATCAGCGACCCGCAGATTTTTGAAGTCAAGGGCTCCCAGCACATGGGTCGCGACTAGGGACTCCAATTGCTCGACATCTCAACTACTCGAGTATCGAGTAGTAAATCTTAAAAATACTCGAGTAGTTTCTGATGTACCAAAATATATATTATTAATTCAAATTTGTGTATATAAATAGATGATAAATAAATAAAAAAACTTATTTAATTTCATAAATATTTTATTACAATTTATGCTACTTATATTTCAACAATAACAGAGAATTAAACCTCAAATTTTTGATTGGTTCGAAGTTTTGTTTTGTAATTCCCGTAGTAGAAAAAACTCTCGACGATTATTACTAAAACGAGTATTACTCGAGTATTTAAAAAAATACTCGATTATCGAGTACTTGAAAAATGGACGAGTATACTCGAGTATCGAGTACTCGATACTCGAATTAGAGTCTAGTCGCGACCCCCGAAGGGGTCGCGGTGGGTTTTCTGTGGTACAGTCAACTAAAAAATATATTCAATTTAATGCATGTTCGCTGTTTTAAATAACCTTATTAAAAATGCCTTTTTTAATTGCCTTGGGGACAGCGGGTCAAATGGCTTTTACAAAAAGGGGTCGCCACCCGAAAAAGGTTGGGAACTTATGCTTAATGTAATCAATACAAACAGAGATGAAGAAGAAAAGACAACCAAAATGAAACTTTTTGGATCATGTGATTCATGAATTATCTTCCAAATCAATTCATAAACATTTCTCGATGATATTCAAATGGCTCAATAAAACAACTAGCAAAGGTGACTATAAATATTTAAAATTTCATCGTGCAAACATACAATGGTGCATAATGTTTGTCACCGCTTCGTGTCCCTTGTATGGCTGACTCTCGTCTGTTGTGATTTTCTATTCGAAACATTGTTATTTCATATGGAATTTGTTTTTCAATTTTACTATGGGCGTACGAACCTGGAATGTGTTGATAATTCAATACCGATACTATCGTGACTTGACTATAGTAGTTGACAGGATGGTCGCCAGTTTAGGAGTTATTGTCAGGTTAAATAGTCTAGGAAAAAGCACTTGACAAACTACTTTGGTTGGTAATTATTATTCGTGGAAAGATTAAACATGATAGCTTTCCGTCAGCTGAACTCTTCAAAAGGATGTCAATTATTTAAGTAATCTAAAAAAAACAATTGTTTATTATTCTTTTGCACTTTAAATTGTTTATGGTATCAAGTTTATAATATTGAAATTTTCTAGGTTATAAACATACATGCTCCCATTTTTTATCCACTAGCCTGAAACCATTACCATTTTTTAAATTATTACTTAGAAAACTTCCTCTCCGCGCCGATCACTGAATCGCCAGTTCCAAGGGCTGTTCGGTTGATCAATCATTGCCGAGAGCAGTGCTTCCGAAACTAGGGAACGCATAAAACATGTTTTTCGCCCAGGAGGGCCTCTAGGTATTTTTGTTCAAATTTAGGAAGCCGCTGCATGAAAAAGTTTGAGGAGCACTGTTCTCGAGAGGTAGAAATATCCAGCAACGGACTAAGGGTAGGCATATTTTTTAGATTTATTTACGTAAATCAAAAAAATGTCCTCATGTTTCCGAATGCACGGCGCATTGTCTTTTGATTTTACGGTAAATAAAAAAATACTGTCAATTACTGGAAAATTGATACATGTATGTATTTGTTCACATATCCCTGTTCCTTAGCGTGGTTGTGCTGTATTTTGTATTAACATTTCAGAAATCGATATATAACGTTTCGGTTTGGTTTTGTTTGACCATTATTTGTGTTAGGAGAGCGTGACAGTGGTGCCGTCATAGACTTTTTCGATCCGCTCTGTGAAATTTCGATGTCACTGACTATGTATTTGTTCCGTTAAGCACTAGGTATTATCAATAGGTAGTTAACCTATGAAGTCATTATTATGGTACTTACGTTAATACGCTACTTATGCTAAATATGTACATTCTTAGTGGTTTACGGCCGCGGTAGATAGAGAAGAATCATTTATATGACCATTCATAGCATAATGTTTGTTTAATTGATTGGATTGTCTTTTATTCAAAAGCATAGGTATATAGGTGTATTGGTTAACCTTTTTGGAAAACATGTAAATCCAACAATTATTGTAGACAAAAACTATTGAGATCAGAACCGGTTTCGCTCATCACGAAAATTTTCTGCTGATAAGAAAATGCTATCTAGTATTGACAGCAGTGAACACCGTATTTCTCTACATTAAGTTTTAAATGATGTAGAGAAATAATGGTGGTTGCAAAAATATATTATGTTTTTATTGAGGTAATCGTGTAACGTTCTTGGTATATATTCGTTTGATTAGCCAAAGGATGGTTTCTTCGAAGGAAAAATATAAAACGTAGAGTTTTAAAAGACGTGGATAACAGTGATTTTTGTATTTCTTACCATATGAAATTCACATAACTGCGCCCCGAGAGAGCTATATATGAACTAACAATATTTAAAAAACCCAATTCTCATCCTCGTCGAAGAAAAAACTGATTTCCAGTATTTTTCCGAATTGATTCCTATTTAATTCTTTAAATTGAGAGCAAACGTTGATACCAATAACCAACGACTAAACCAGCTAAATTTTCTACCAGCTTAAAGATAATTCCGAATTGTATGCCGTATGGTTTTCAGATCAAGCAGATTCGGTCCATTAATTTTGATAGTGAAAACGAGATCGTAAAACGTTAAACCAAAATGTTATTTTTAGATTTTACACCTGGGAAACATTTGTAATATGGATGCTCTAATTTCGATACAATTTTCCACCCAGTAATTTAGTACTTAACTCTTGGGATTTAAATCACTGAAAAAGCCGTGGTAAAATAAACTTATCTTGTGTATATCGGCATATATCTAGAACAGTGGTTCTCACGGAAAATTTCACTGGTCGCATTGTAAACAAAAGCGGTCCTACGGAAATGTCTTGTGGCCGCACCAATTTTTGTTTTGAGTCT
Source organism: Himalopsyche kuldschensis (assembly GCA_028554975.1). Lineage (NCBI taxonomy): Eukaryota > Metazoa > Arthropoda > Insecta > Trichoptera > Rhyacophilidae > Himalopsyche > Himalopsyche kuldschensis. The sequence continues at coordinate 7,324,631 of JAHFWI010000003.1, read as the reverse complement.
GTTGTGCTTGGCGTATGTCAAATTGACCCAAACATGTTTTCCAATTTACCACTTGTATTAATTGCATTCTATATTTAATTTTCAGCGTCTTTCTTGGAAAATTAACTTGTAAACCTCCATTTTTTTTAAATATCAATATTTTATATAAAGCAGTTGGTGGCCGCAGCAAAATCCTCGGTGGCCGCACATGAGAACCATTGATCTAGAATGAATGTTTCTAGCGCTACAATTTTCTATTTATGTAGTGCCGTTGTTGTCGAGATAGTATTGTGAACTGGACTAGAGATGCTGATGGCTGTGCATGACATTCATAGTGTTGTGGTTACTATTTAGCGATCGAAACGAGTACGAGGGTGCTTTACTGATTTTCTCGCCACAACAAAGAGCCAGCCGTATTCGCCTTTCACCGTCGCGTCCGGATGTCGAACCCGTCACGCGCAGCTTCACGCAGGCCGTAATAATAATAGGTAGGCCACTCAGCGGAAGCTCTATCTCTGAACGGCCGCTTGCATCCTGAAGTGATCTGCACAATGGCGGGGATGCATTTCAATTCCAAATGGGGCGTTACATATTTATTTTTATTCCTTGATTAGTGGCGCTGTTATCTAAAACGAATATATCCGAAGATTGTGTTTGACCCAAGACATACGAGAAAGATAAGTATCGACATATTTTTTCGTTTCCCGACAATATTCTGAATTTTATAACGTGTTGATTTTTCAGGATACATTCAATTATCTTGGTGCACTAGAGGCCGATACATATGTTTGAAATAATAAATACATCTGAAATATTGAACGGATTAAAGTTATCTTACGAATTTCTTAGTGAAGGAGCATTCTTTATGAAATAATAAAATTAAACAGATCTTACAAAATGGCATATTAATAGAATGGGTATAAGACTGGTAACTTCTTTGTTTAACGATTTATAGATCTGAATAAACTGAATCTTGTGGTTGTTTCTATGTAAGGAAAGTGTGGTTCGAATTGTCTAGGGTTTTTACTGCTCATTTGTGAGAGTTCAAAAAGTGTAAATTGATCATTTGGAGCTACACAAGCTTTTAGAAAAGCATTTTTTTATACATTGTTATTTATTGTCATTAAAAATATGCTTTGAAAAAAGGAGGCTCTGAATAGAACCTGTTTTTTTTGAAACCTAAAACGAGTTTCGAATGTTCTATTTGCTTTATTATTTTAATTGTTCCTTTACCCATCGGTAAAAAACTTTGCTACACCACTCCACGAATTTACGTAAAGTGTATGCAAATCGTATGCGAAACAAAAGTAAAAACAAAGCATTCGTTCAGCGGATGCTATTGGACACGTTATATTTTATATGGATAGTGAAACAATCCATCTGAGACGACTAAAATATACGCAATCGATACAATTATTATCGAGTGCGATAATTTCATTAATTTTCAAAAATAGGATGAGTGACGGTATTAGTGTAGATATTAAAACGATTTGACTTCAATGATCTTTATTTTATTCACGCTGTAATTCTAATTGAAACATGCTGTACAACCCGTATCCTTGCGGCTTAAAATAATAATACTTCTGAAATTAACAAAATTGATGTTTTCTATTCACATATGTGACCGACTGACTCATGGAGAAATTCTAATGCTGACCTTTGGTGCTTATGCTTATTGTCTCAGATGATTTATTACATATATACATGTGCATTTATTACATATACATTTACATGTAGGTCATGTAAAATAATTAAATAAAGGGTATTGATCGAATGATATTTGATCATTTTTGTGAATATTGCATTCTTTCGATTACCTTTATTCAGATGTAAAGACGAAATTTATAAAAGAATGATGGGAACATAACTGTTATGTCAAACTTGTACTTCAACATTTTTTCCGTACGATATTAGTCAGTCATCTGATGTGTTATTTACTCCATATCTATTTTCGGTATTGTTTGTTATTAATAAAGATTACGTAATTTTATTGCTTTATCATATTAATATAAGCATAGATAATAAGAAGTTATCCATACGCTTTGGTAATGTTTAGATTCTCTTCTGAATACGTAAGTCACTTGAAATCCTTTTGCGTGGAGATTCTCAAATGTTTACCCGCCTCGCTTTATAAAACACCGTTACTTATTTTATTTGAATTTTGTTGAAAAATGGAAAACTCTCTACTGGATATTATGATAATCATCATAAAACATTTTTCGCTCCTCGAGACCGATTTAATCTGCACCGTTGAAATGTTGCAAGTGTTTTGCAAGTGAAATGACTTGCAGCGCCATTTTCCCTGCGCTCCTGACACATTTACGAATCGCGGCCGTAATCCGCCAAGTCTTTGTCTTTCTGCTCTTCGCTTACGGTTGCGCTGGTTCTTGAAACTTTGTCTGCGTGTACCTCGCGGCTCAGTTCATATCTTAAACTTAACCCAACCCCAACTATTGGTACACAAACCACAAGAATATGCGAGCTGCGAGCATACATGCATGGAATCTTTTTATTAATTTTTTTCTGATTATTTCCTTATTTACTAAAATCCTGAGCACATTGATTTTAAGTAAAGAAGCAAAACATCGTTGTTTGTAATGTCAAATGCTGCAATTTGGATTATTTTTTTTATAAAAACAGATACAGTAATTACAGGGGCTTGGTCGCTAAATTTAAACTCTTAGCACTTTACCACATTCGATATTTTTACGTCATTTGTGCTCATGATTTAACGTTCAAATGCACAAATTATCATAAGATAAAAACGAATTAAAATTTCAGCTTAGGGTGTAAAATCCTTCAGCGCTCAACCTATAACGGATAAAGCCCAAAAAAATTACCATGAGGCTAAGCTTTACGTATCTTATTTAATATATCAATCATGTAATTTGTCCTTTTGTATTTCATATTGCTCTCTATGCCAGCGCCTCTCAGCTTTTTATGAAGAAGATATGAGTGAAAAAATAACTACTAGTTACTACGACAAAAATATCAATTTATATTAAATTTAAAATCATTTAAGACACACTGTTATATTATACTTTATAACGAACCAATTCAATGGTGCACGTTAATGCTTCTTAGATGGTTTTGATATCGATGACAGTTTTGAGAATGTGGAATGAAGTCTAATGCTTAGATTGAAGCAGGCGAATTGGGCGTTTCAAAGTTGACTATGGTAACGTCACACCCACCAAATTAAATTACTCGTAACTGCACCCGAGTGACGACATGTCCTGACTCTTACATGACACCTCGTTCGCCCTGGCCGACACCCGACAGCCAAAGCTCCTCTAACAAATTAGTTTTGTGCGTTTTTACGTTCCTACTTTATCGGCTGAATTTAATTATTTTTACAAATAGAATTATCTCCTTACTGGTGTTTCTAGGAGAAATATATATGTGTCAATTATGGTATATAGGTAAAAATAAAATTTCTTTTTTTAATTCTTGGTAGAACAATTATGATGTATTTTGCTATCCAGTATATTTGCACCCTGCTTACAGGTTTATGTTAACCTTGGAAAATTACTATTCTTAGGTAAAACTAGACAATGCTTTTTCTAATTTTATATATTCGTCACAACTATAATTTATAAAGATTCATAATAATAAAAATTAACATATCTTTTAAGATCAGGACCGGTTTCTCTCATCGAAAGCATTGCTATTGCTATAGTATTTTTTATTCATTAAAATAATGCTTTTCCACCAAAAACCGACAGTTAACACGCTTAAAGTGAATATCGTTTTTAACTCTCGAATTTTCAATTTTATTGTTGACAATCGCTCTCCTTAGTCTTTTTTTTAAAACAACATTTAAATTTAATTATGTATCTTATTGTAATGATTTTATCTTACCATTTTTATTTGCAAAAATTCTAATGTAAATATCTTAAGTGCTATATTATATATACTATACCGTTAATAAATCTCTGTATGGAAAAATATTTATAAGACATACGCGAGTAAAGATGTTCAGTTACTCAAGTATATTGACCAGGATATCACTTGGAATACAGTATTCTGCACTTGACCTGGATCATAATAAATCATATTACCTACCAGTATTCACGGACCGGTATTGTCGTGGCCTATTGAGATGCATCATCTTGAATGGAAGATTTGCATACCAGTATCTTGCTTCTAATGAATTATGTAAGTACTCACGTAACATACCGTTATGAAACTTAATAACTCGTCGATTAAAATGCACATCTAGATTAATGTTGTTTATTATAAAGTTGATTAATAATTAATGTAATGATTTTCCTGCTATTAGTAGAAACCAGATTTCCGCTGTTTTGGTTTGATATTTTATCTGTCTTATATTATTTAATGTAATGTTATAATAGCACTATATAATGTTATTCTATCGAAAATTAAGACTAACAATGCAATTCTAATTGAAAACAGAATATTTCTATGATTTAATTTTATATAATATGTTCATTTAATTCCAATCAAAAACTATTTATATTTAATTGCTCAACGATGAAAATTTAGTCTCCTACTTGCAGGACGTATTCAATAAAAAGGAAATTAATAATTGATAACTTTTGTATCTAGTTTGATATATGTATCTAGATTTTGGTTTTGTGACCAGATATGCTACTTGTTTCGAACGTTTGAAAATTGAAGTTGAACTTCTGTCAAGTTACCGCCGAATTCATCAAAAATAAGATTTGTTATATACTTCAAGACGTTAAATTGTTACGAACAGGAGTTAAATAGCTTACTTACTAAATTTGTATTAACGGTTCACTCAATTGAATCTCGCCAGAAATTTATTTATTAAAGAATTAACAACATTCCGCTTTGTTGTATTAAATTTATAATTTCGTTTAAGAAGCGCTGACAGGTGTTTCGGACTACAAAGCCACTTTCAAAACATCCAATTAAAATATATTTAACATTGTGATAATTTTCTATCTCCTCAGTAAACCTGGCCTCCTCAAAGTTTAAAATAACTTTCCGAACTTGAGAAGTGCAAAACATCAAAACGAAATTTCGCCACAGCTCGTTATTAAATCTGCTTCATGAAAGTAATTAACCGTCCATTGTTTGTATTTAAATACTTATTTTCTGTAAGAACTCTCTTGACCTTTAAATATCAAAATATTTTGCAGAAGCTTCTTCGCGTAGGTGATTAACATAACCTGTCTTCCGCAAGTTATGGCTCTCAAACCATACGACAGGTGATATCCATTATTCAGTCGATCTTAATACGTTTGACAACTGTAATACATATCGTCGTATTATCTATGGTGACAACAAGTGTTTAAAATTTGTAATATTTGACATGTAATAAAAATCAAATGATTTGGCACTTAATGTATGAGAAAATAAATAGCTAAAAGTATTCCTGGTTTGACAAGAAACGGTCGAAGTGTGCACTAGTTGAACCTTGTAAGATATTTAAAAAAGTTTTTTCTTGGATTAATCAAACTTGTTTTGCAAATTAAAATTTATTCAGAGATTCCTGTCCCTTCTTCAATGTATTTCTATATATTTTGTGTGAGTGTATTAAGATGTTTTTCTACTAATAGAAAATTCTTTAATGTTTCAATATTTTTCATTATGTTATACTATTAAAACTGAAGAACCATGATATAATTTTTTATTATTTATTTTTGTTCCTTATCCCAAATAAAAGACGAGTTATTGTTTCATAAACTTAGTTAAAAAATATTTTGTAGTAAAATATAAAAAATAAAAAATGATACACCATGAAAGTTTTCCACGTAAATTTTAGCGATAATATTTCTTTTACCAAGTTTCCAATCGATTTTCTCAGCATTAGCATATTCACATTTTTGGATTAATGGATATGTGTACAAGCAAAATTGTCGGATTTGGAGCGATTCCAATCCATACGAGATACACCAGCACCACCAAATGCATCCCGAGAAAGTCACTGCTTGGCGCGGATTTTGGTTTAACGGAATCATCGGTCCGTACTTCTTCCAAAACGAAACTGGCGTTGCCATAATCGTAAACGGCAAGCGCTATAGATTGATGATAGGCAACTTTTTGTGGCCTAAACTGGACGATATGAATACCGATAACATGTGGGTCTAACAAGACGGCGCTACCAGCCACACAGGACATTCACGAAGGAAATTCTAGACGAGCAAGCGTCCTTATTGAAATACCCTGTATTTTATGAGGTCTGTTTAACTCCCGGTTTATCTCAGTAAATCATTGTGATCAGATTATACATATTTAGTGTCTACAGTAAATTGTATTTATTCTGTGAGCAATACGATATTAGTTTCTGTTCAGGATATCTAATAGCAAAGCTGAAGTATTTCTTCACTCCCACTGAATCAATTTGAATAATGTATGAGTAATTGTAATCAGGTAGGTATGTTTAGGAATGATGATATTTTTGTTGCGCAGTGAATGCGCGGTATTGTGATCAGAATTCTGGTACGTACCGAGGTCACATTTACGTAATTCAATCGTTTTGGCAGTTTTTTCGGTTTGAGTTTGTTGGATGTCTAGATTAATTGATTGACATTGAGATTCTTTGTATGCATTTATTCAAATACGTTGCCGTTCTGAACTTTGTACATACGGTATTTACAGATCGTTGAATGCATATTAAATTACGGATCTTACATATCACGTACCTAGACATGTAATTGCATTATCGTTGGTTAAGGATAAATATTGCCAAAACCGTTTGTTGATTGATCGAGTTGGCATTTCCATTATAGAACTACAATATAATATACAATAACTTCGCAATTTATATAGTTTTAACTCTTAAACTCTGTCTAGTCGTCATCGCATAGGTAACGCGCAACTTCTATGTCGAGTCCTGTTCGACATTCTACAACTTGGTTGGAAAGATTTTTTTTTTAAATTTAAAATTATCCTTATTTCAATAACCGAGTATATAAGATCGTGTACCTTAGTTAAATTTTGTGATATGTCATAAAGTGGTTTATTTTTCGGTAATTCGTTACCATGCTAATAAATACGCAAATCTGTGATATCAATCAATTTCTCATACCTAACGAGGTAATGCTGGAAAGACAAAAAATAATATATCGATGACTGCAAAGGGTTGAGGATTGTGAAATTTTGTTGATATCTATCACGCCAACGCCAAGTTAACAATTCGCATGTTTTACAGTTCCGAATCGGGTTTCGCATTTCGGAATTTTCAAGCATTCAAGTGTCCGGTCAAACTCGAACTGATACCCCGGGTCGTTAATGACAATGTTCACTTAGTTTGAACTATTCAGATAATCTGATGTTGAAACTCCATTAAGTATCCTCAGTTGATTTAGTACAGTGTTTCTTAACCGGGGGTGCCAGCGCCCCCTTGTGGGCGTTTTAATGGTCTGGGGGGCGTTTTCATTTTTTTTTGCATTTGCGGGGCGTTGCGTTGTCACTTACATCGCGACTTGTATGAACTTTTAATACCAGATAGAACAATCAATCCATTTTTATCAGACGTAGAAAGTGTCAGTCAAAATTTAAAAGAGCAGTTTATTGAGCTACAAAATGACTGTGAAGCTAAAATAGTATTCAATAAATGTGATTATAATGTTTTTTTGGGTGCATTTTCGCCATCAATACCCTCTTCTGTGGAAAGAGGTGAAATTACCCATCGTAGCATTTCCTTCATCATACTTAGTAGAAAAGAGTTTTAGCGCAGTTACGCATATATTAAAAAAAATCCCGAAATCGATTACAAATAAACCATAGAGGAGATTTGAGACTGTATTTAACTAAACTCGAACCTAATATTACAAAAATAGCACAGTCACATGAGGCTCAAGGATCTCATTTTTTTTTAAATGAGATCCTTGATGTTTATAAAAATAATTGGTTAAGAATCACTGATTTAGTACATTCATAAATATTGTTGAAGTTGTTGCAGGAAAAATGTAATACAATATTTGACAATCCCTGTAGACATAAATGCATTGCCACATCATTTTTAGAGACTGCATTGAATTTTTTACCATTCGAAATAAATACAATATTTATATTGAATTCATTAAAGGCTTTGAATGCCAAGATACCGATATATGTAGATATAAGTATGCTTTGCCGTCTTTACACGATGGAATATATTGTTTTTTTTTATTTTATCAAATATGTACTATTATAGTAAACGATCTTCTTGTAATATTTCGGGTTTGCGATTATTTGATGCCCCCCGTGATCGGAAATATTCGAAACATGTCATCTAGCTATGCGATCGAGCAGCTCTATCGGTAAGGGGAACATTCCTTTGCCCTCGTCTTCCTTTGCGCTTCACACCCCAGCCTATCTTTATTTTTACCAGAGCCACTCTGACTGCATTCTTCGCTTGTAAATAAAGGAGGGTGGTTCACTCAAGCACTTCGCAGTGCTTATTATCTTTTGGATAATAAAATACCCGATTAAGTTATTTCGATATATATAATTACTATCACCATATTCATCTTAGATATAAATCGAATCTCATGCCAAGTTTCTTTTTGTTTGAAATATTTTTATCAATTTGTGAACAAATGTGAAGTTAATTTAAGCGTATAGTATGGAAGTGAGACTGCTCAGGAAAAAAACTGTGTAACCACTTTTTATAAAAATGTTAATTACATCGAAAAAAATACACAGAAATATGTTTGAAGAAATTAATATGCCTATATGTGATTGCAATGTTACGATTAAAAAATGTCAATTGGAATCGCGATAACGAACGGATAAATTAATACATTTACATAAAAAGCTGACGTCCATAATTAATCGATTGAAATATCAACTGAAAAAAGACCTTGTCACTGATGGAATTTGTCAATCTTGATTGGATCTTCGCGTGAAGATCTAATACTTCTAGGACAGTCATAAAATATTTGTTCTATTTTAAATAAAATTCTATTATCTATATACCGGAATTTTACAAACTCGGTATTGAAAGAACATTCTAATGTCTAAATAACAGGATCTAGGTTTCTGCAATACGGGTATTACCATCCTTGATACTAATGAAATTATATTTTCTTTAATACTATCCTCACTGCCATCTTCTATATATGACAACACTATATCTAGTATGAGGTTCATCAAAAGTATCTATGATAAAATCATGCGTGGAATGACTTGTGTAAAACAATTCAGTGTATCTGTCAAATATATTCGTAGTTAACCGAATATATTATTATGTTATATTACAGAATTTATTTTACGATTCATATTTTTATATAGTTAGTATATTTAATTTACGGTTTTTATTGAACTCCGCTTATAGACATAATACCAAAAACTCGTTTAGGAAGCTCAACTCCATCTCCCCTCTCACCTCCTCTGCAGCCTCTCGACCCTCGGGATCCTTTGTATTATGCCGTGACATCACTGACCGATTTTACTCTAAAGTTTTCCTCCTTTAAACATTAATGTCTCGTATGACTTATCTAGGAGTCGTATTCATTTATGAAACGTGAGTCGAATGCTCAGAGGATTAAGAAAAAATCAATGAATTAAGAAATAGTCATTGGATAGGCGTTGTCTTATGTGATTTTTGATAGTTAAAAATATGCAAAGTAGTTCAAATAATATTTATATCTGATCATTCTGATGGCAAGCTAAGTACATCCGCTGGTGGCTAGAAATGATCTTCATTCATATGTTGATAGAAAATTCATACAAGGGTTTCTAGAGATAGTTTGACAAGGCGTGTAATATAATTTAATTAGTAAAATACCAACTGTTATTGAACGAAATTCGGTGTTGTTTGTAATCACGTAATAGGTTTTTAACGCGTCAAACCCGATATTTAATATGTTTCATAAAGGTTTGTTTTTTATGTGTGATGATCACATAATCACGATTGTTAATGAGACATCTCTTTACTCTGTTATTTGTGGTCTTCTTTCAGCAATTCGTTCAGTAATTAGTAGGCTTAAAATTGATCTGTCTATCAATTTAACATATTCTAAAATATGAAATGTATAGGAAACACCGAACTTGGTGGTGTCGTGTGCCAATCGATCAGGCCTGTAAGATATTTTAGAGCAGTGGTTCTCACGTGAAAATGTCTGGTGGCCGCACCAAATTATCAATATTTTCTATGAAGCTGCTGGTGGCCGCACATGAGAACCACTGTTCTAGAGCCAGGTTATGCGGCGGAAAAATATCCTCGAATTCTTTGTTGTCCACGTTGATTGCTTAATCATCCTAAGCGATGATCTAATGAATTATTCTTAATGTTTTTATCCTTTGTTCGCATATCATCATCAAGGTCTTTTAGAGATGATTTGACTGACATATTTTTCATGAACACATTACAAATACTTGGTTTTGTTAATGTGCTCATTTTTATTTACTTTTTTTTGCGTGATCAAAGTTCGAAAATATTAGTGTTTCTTTGGGTTTTGAATTATTTTTATAGGTACCTATTTGCAGATTGGTTTATAGAAATCACACACAATAACATATAGCTTATTTTTTTACAGCCAATATTAGGGAATGCAAAAAGTATTAAAAATAAAATATCAATACCGGTTTTAAGGAAAACTAATGATTAATTAAACAATGCTTGAGATGGGCGAACGCGGACCCGATCTATCAATTATAATAATTAGGCAGAATTTGTAATTTTTTTGTTTTATTTATTTAAATACAATGACGGCATTAAGATATTTTACATTACAATGTATACCTGTCATATTAAATCATAGCTTTTGATTTTGATAAATACTTTAAATAGTCAAATGGATTTTTAGAATTGAAATAAGACCCAACAGAAGTTAATTCATCAATTTTGCAGTCATTCATTCTTGATCAGGCATCCGTGCAAATAAGTTCGGCTAGAGACAAAGCTTTGGTCAGATTCAACTCTTGTTGGATGGACTGTCATTATAAATTATTTCAAACGTATTATATACAACTAGTTAGTCGCTATCATTTAAAATCGACAATTATATAATGCGTAAAACTTAATCCAATTTATGAATTTTGTATTTGGTTCCATACTTACTTGTCAATTGAGGCTAAAACACTTAAATCATGTATATATCATCATCACTGCTAGACAATAAATAAAACGTAGAGTTTTTAATAGGTTTATGACATTTTAATTCATTGTAATAAGGGGTGCAACATATTATGAGGGTTCCTTAATTTTATTCAATCGTTAAATGCGGGTATGACATACGCTTTATGTGGACCGTTTTTATTAAACCAAACTTTTCATATAGTTTACCATCATTTCGTTGTTACTATTCGGATATCACTATCATCGGCTTATACCTCCATATCTATATTTTAAGTTTTATTGATGTGTTGTGGTATGTTTGTAACGACAAGCGAGAGTTCTCGTTATCTCTAAATTGATATATTTGTTTCTATTCAAATATCATAAAATTTATGATATCAGCACTTGAATTTTGGAATATTGAAATGTACTTTTAGCTAATTCTAAATTGTTATCGGAATTTTTGTATCAAATATTAGGAATTATATCACTTCATCAATGCAACAGTAGTTAGTATAATGAACCGTTATTTCGGATCAGCATTATATTTTCCTTAAAATTGCATTCATAGCTAAAAACACGTTTTTTATAGATTGTCCTGTAGCATGGATGTAGCGATATCATATAATCTCTAGTAAATATATTCTTCCGACTAATTATGCCAGAATGGGATTGGCTTGTAACATAAAATATCTTTTTGTAATGTTTAATTTGTAGTTAAATGGATAATAGTCGACTTCCATTTCGTTTTTTTAAACAATGTAACTGAAAACCAATATTGCAACATTTCTCACAATCATTCAATATGAAGATCCATATCGGAAACAAATGGCCGCTCGAATGCTTTTGCGATGCATTCACTTTTATCGCTCGACGTTATTGTCTATTTTAACGGTGTATGTGTAATAATTTAGAAATTTAACTGAATATTACTTAAATTTAACATTCCAATTGCATTATTTTTTTTTGAATTCTTAAATGTGATACAGTTAATAAGAACTAAACCTATCATAATATCTTGTAATCCTTACACAATATAATAGATTTACAAAATAACTGTTAAAAAAAATCTGACAAAACTGTACATATAAGCTATTTCACCTTTAACGGGTCCCTTGGTCAAGGTCAAGTTTCTAGGTTCTAGGTTGTGGCACCCTCGAGTCATAGCCCTTAATTCTATCTATACTCTCTCCTAGAGAGGCGACTGGATAATAAATAATCAGTTCTTGTAGAAAACATCTGTTGAGATAGGATCCAATACGGTAAAAAAATTTACACAGTTTATATCAGGGTTGTGGAGTCGTTGAAAAAATACACGACTCCGACTCCAAATTTGACGAAAAACACGACTCCTACTCCGACACTGACCAATAAAAGTACTACGACTAAAAAAAAAGCTTACTTTCGTCGCGATTTTTTCTACGTTTCCTATTCATGTATATTCAATTAAATACATATCAACCAAACAATGCTGCCAATTTTCCTAAATTTTACATATTATATGCATAAATAAAAAGTTCAAACTTTCGACTCCGAGTTCGACTCCGTCTCCGACTCCACAGACCTGATTTACATATATCAAAAATGTACTTCTGTTAACGATAAATAAAATTCTTTATGATATTGACTTATTATTATTTGTGAAATGGTGTTGTACCTATTTATAAGAAATAAACTTATTTTTTATATGCTTTTTATAACAAAATATTGACAGTTATCTTTTTTCTGTTTCAGGTAAGACTTCAGATAATTCACGGCTCGCTTTGATAACAATACGTTATGTAAGTAAAATAAATATTTTCTGTTTACATCATGCACTGAATATTGAAAATTGATGTTGATTACTCGTTGATATTTTTTTTAGTAAACACTTAGAGGACTGCTGTTCTTGATTATATTGTAGTTGTACGCGTTTGCTAAATTTACTACATGCCAACAGTAATAAATAGTATACAATAAATAATAAATAATTGATTAGGAGTACGAAAAAATCTGCTGATTTCGGCCGTTCTGGTTATTTCATATCAAAGGGACGTGTGCCACGCATAAGAGATAGCAAATGCATGGACCGTAGTCAAGATACTTGCGGCGCAGCTTTTGTGGGTTTCTGCCAAAATATGCATCACACCTCGTTTACTTTACAATTCTGACCGTGAAAGTTTAGCTCACGCCGCTATACATTTACTAATAATACCTCGCACATTGACACAATTTAGCCATATGGTTGACATAGCGCATAGTATTCGTTTGTAGCTGTTGTTGCGACTAATACCGCGTCCTTATTACCCCAATGGTATACAACATTGTACCAATCACCGCACGTAAAGGATAACCGTAGATATATTATATGGATATTCTTGACGGCAGATCAGTATAATATTCGGCTCTATATGATTACTGTGAGAGTCTCGGGAGCAACTTTTAAAGACTTACTTGCGAATTGTATCTACCTTGATTATGTGATGTGTTTTTATATTTAAATTAATAAATAAGAAAAATCTACGTCTCCTTTTAGATAGAGAATGACCATTTTAACCAAGTATTTAATCATTTTTTTTTCAGTAGATGTTACAGTTAATTAATATGCAGTATTTTATATGATTGCATTATGTGTGCACGATTAATTGTAAGTGCTTAAAATCCCCAAAATTTCATAAGCCGAGTGAGATGTCTTCTATATTTTAAACAATTCTTTCAGATGCCAACTTATACATCCTTTCCAAATAAACTGCATGCAATTTAATTCGGCCTACGCATATTTTTTCGGTACAGTAAACAGTTTTTTATTGATGCATCGGCCACGAATAGCTCATTTGTTTTCCCTGGTGTCACTTTTGAATGCCCGGTCGGTATGAACGTTGGCAGACGCTGGATATATTTATATATCTGAGTGATTTATTAATGCATCGCATCGCAAGGCTCGTATTTTTTAATTTACACATTTTTTTGATTTTCAAAGCGTCAACACTTTAAATCTAATAAATATTCGACGGAAAATTTAATAAATCGTGCTCGCTCTAGTTGTTAGTCTTCAAATAAAATTTTATTCACGTGTTTATTATAAAGAACCAAAATGAACTGCTAAAGACCAACATTATAATAAGCAGCTATCTATATCAAATTCCGTTTGTATTTATGAATATTATTTTTAAATTATTCAATGATGAGAATGGTTCAATCTGTTATAAAGAAATATGTAAACATACACTAATATATTTATTTGACCACTGACTGCATTTCCGGAGCTGACAATTATATCTGTGAACTGTCACATTAACTTACTGTTATGCTATCCAGTAACTTATTATTAAATTCAAATTTGGAAAACATATTTCGATTTTCTCATAATATCTTGTATTTGATATGCGTAAACTTTTTATTTATTTGTGGACATTTATGAAATATGAGATCTGTGGAACGTACGTATCAAAAGGATAATTATTTTTAGTGATGTTTTTATTAGACTTGAATCACGAATGGAATACGATCAATTCGTTACTTCAATGCTGATAGACATGCTGATTTGTCCGATTGATAATGCCATTGTTATTCAAAGTTGTTTTGATACTCATTTTATGAAGGACCATCAACTGAAAATGTTAATTGTAATTCACATCCGTTATTCAAATGGAGTCACGTATCCCTGCCTTGATAATGAATCAATCTTCCAACTAAACAAAATCAAAGATATTCATTCGTCCACCATTTTGAATAAAACCGCCCACTAAAAATGTCAGTGTTGTTCAAACTGCACCGTGTTAACTTAATTTTCAACCGATTTTTGGATCAATTACCAAAATCATGCTTGATATTTGTGTGTTTTTTATACATCCTCACATTTCCTATTTATCTTTAAAACGTAACGTTGAAAGTACGACTAGCTTACTGCATTCTTCTTTCTTTCTCCACGTCAATGAACGTGGTCGACTAATTAATTTGCAACTAAAAGCAAGATGGCGTAAAAATAAAAATGCCCCATGTCGAGTCGAAAGGCTTCACATTGTAAGCGGAAATGGCTTACAAATTAATGGATGAACTAATAAGATTTATGTAAATAATTTCAATTCCTCGATTTTTCAAATCCTATCTTAATTAGTATGTCGGCCGTTGAGTTTTATTCAGGGCTGTGGAGTCGGTAAAAAAAAGTCCGACTCCGACTCCAGCATTTACCAAAACCACGACTCCGACTAAAAATGTTGAATATCGTCACTTTTTTTTGCCTAATTTTCCTATTTATGTGTATTCAATTAAATATAAACCCTACCAATCCGACCAATGGCTAAATTTGACATATTATATGCAAAAATAAAAAGTTCAAACTTTTCAAAATTTCCGACTCCACAGCCCTGGTTTTATTAAATATAGTTGCGAGTTAATTGAGCCCTGCATTTCTGTCTAAATTCAAATACAACACATAAGCTACCAAAAATGAGTTTGGAATTTTCGATTTATTAACTAGAGTGGATATTTCGCCTGACGCTCAACTAAATATGTGAAAACTTAGAAAATATATATTTATTTAGATTTTAGACGATCGATATAGTGTAGAGACTCCAATTCGAGTATCGAGTACTCGATACTCGAGTATACTCGTCCATTTTTTCAGCACTCGATACTCGAGTATATTGAAAAATACTTAGTAATACTCGTTTTAGTAATAGTCGTCGAAGTTTTTTCTACTGGGAGAATTATAAAAAAAACATAAGACAAATTTAAAATTTGAGTCGTTTAATTCTCTATTATTGTTGGAATATATGTTGCATAAATGGAAATAAATGTATTAGTAATATTCAATAAGTTTCTTTAATTATTTGTCATTTATAAAATATACACAAATTCGAATTAAAATGTATATTTTGGTATATCTGAAACTACTCGAGTATACTCGAGTTTTTACTACTTTTAGTTGAGAAGTCGAGTAATTGGAGTCTCTAATATAGTGTACATGTTCAAATTGGATTCTCATTCTTCATAATAAACAAGTCATATTATGTAGATCTTCTGTAGATCTTCTGTAGTAGTTAATCAAGTAAAATAAATGCTTGAAATAAAATAATATTTTCAGTACTAATTCTACATATAATTTTATAAAGATCTGGACCGGTTTCGCTGATCGCGAGCAACTGTTCGTTGATAATGCTTGTGATTAGCGGAATTCGGTCCTGATCCATATAAAATTGTATATGAAAGTAGTACTAACGAATTTTATTATTATTATGACAGTTAACACCTTAAAAGTGTATTATAAATGTACTTAAATTTATATCTGCTGTGATACGTTCCACCGCTTAGAGATGGGTTAATAGCTAAAACAGTGATCGTAATTAAAACGTGCAAGGTTCTTTAAAAACACTTACTTTTTATTCGTTTTTATTTTTAAAAAAAATTGGATAATTACATTGGTCGCGGCACATTTAGTAAAAATGTAAATAATAACGCATTTATTTGAAATTTTATTTATGCAATCAAATATTATTTTATTACAAATTTAATCAACCTTGATATTGTTCTATATTATGCCTGATTTAATTTAATTCGTTTTAAATGCCATGCTATTTAAAACCCGTACACAAAAATAATCTGGCGGAATCCAGTTGTAATAATTAACTATTATAACACAAGCCAGTACCTTGACGACTAGTAAGACATAATTTATCATATTTAAGATTACACAGGACAGAATAATTGGGATAGTTTTCCTCTTTGATATTTTAATCTCTCCATTGATGTACTCGGAGTTTTAGAAGGACTGCTATATCAAACAAATGTAAAATGACGTAAGTAATTGAGCAAATTTTTTAGATTGGTAGTGGCAGCAATCTGGCAGCAGCAAGCATACATATTCTAGAATACATAATAATATATAGACATTTTAAATGCATAGGTAACGCATCAGGTTAATAGCCTTTTGATTTTTTTTCCAACTCTTATCGTCTTGGCGAATTCAGGTATTCTGTAAAACCAAACATGTTTTTATTATTACAAGTAAAGAGATAGAAGCGTTGGGGTCAAATTAAACGGTAAAATTTAATTGATTTTATATTACCTAATCGAAGCCAGCTTTTTCCTCAAGTCTGGTATATTATTTTTATGACGAAATCAGTTTTTTTGGTATTTTTCATATATCGACCAATACAGAAAACATATTAAGATTTCATCTTAAGACACCTGACAGCTGTAACTTTTAATGGTAATTTAAGATAAAAATACTCGATTTTATTCTGGTACTGACAAAAGATTTCCAAGAAAGAGAGAATATCTGCACCATACTGGCGGTATTTTGCAACTAGAAAATTGTTAATTCTGAGGTTTTATTTGAACTTTAACGTTCTAAATTTACAGTCGTAAACTCACGAATAGAGAATGTTTGTTAAACATCGGCATTTAAAAAAGGGGCTTAATTAGAATTGATTGTAGGTAAGCTGTTTTGTTAATTTGCCTTTTCGGATATACTAGTATGTTGAGGCTAGGTATACTAGTGGTTGTAACCTAGTCGCTTTCGCCCCGTTTATGGGGTTCGATCAAGATTAATGAGAAGTTATATATTACAGAGATCCCTGTATTTATTATATTTATCTTCATTCATAATACTGTTAAAGACCCATACAAACACCCCTATTCGCTATTTACTGTCATTAAACAAATGTTTTTTTAAATAGATGATTGGATCTTTTTTTTATTTTACTATACATAATTAACTTCCTCACATATGTAACTTCGAAGATGTTATTTTCGTATATGTAACCATAGTATTATACGTTACACTCCATCTTTGCTAAGGCTAGTTTAAAAAGTCGTAGACACGTTGCGTTGATAATTAATTATCGGTAAACAAATACGTTTTTCATTGATCTTGCAGTTTTCACGGTTATGAAAACATAGTTGGGATTGACTTCACGGTCGAGAGGCTAAGCGAATATTTCTATTGTTTATGTTATACGGTGTGCAGTGCACATTTGATATTCTTTTGTTATAGGAACACCTATATCTAACAAAATGACCGGAAGCCAATGATTGGTATGCTATGTCAATGTCAGGTTTCGACAACTTTTCACCTGTCCTAGAAAATAATATATATCTTACGATTATACTCGACACCATATAGTTTTTTTTTCAAAGGACATATGATTTTTATTTTTATAATAAAAATAGTAAAATGATGTATGAAACTTGAAGACTGCTGAATATTGCATTTGTAAAAGAGAAATTATTTTCATACACTAATCGTCGCTTTAAATTGTGATTTAGGTAATTTGAAACAATAATTGTCTATTTAGTAGTGTTACAAACACATTCGTTCACTTAGTTTATAAAAAAACTGCACCGAAAATAGAGTTTTTGACTTACATATTTTTTTCTTACTATTTTCAAATCAAGTAGTGTGGTTATTCAATTCATATTTAAAACGGTGGTTTCTATTCCAGCAAAGTTTGCAAAGTTTAATTTTGTACCTAAAATATCTGAAAATCATCAACTTTAGGCCTAAGCATTCCAGATAATTCAAAAGGGTTTTGAAACAACGTTTTTTAATTTTCCATTCTTCAATGATTCTTAACAACCAGTTTTCATTGCATGCCTTTTAATAAAGTGACTGCATTAGTAATCCGTTTAATCTACGCCTTTTCTTTGATCTTATATTATGTATTAAAAATTGATTGAAGATTTCTATTGCTTCCACTGCATGGCAAGGCCACGAACCCTGGATAATAGCCCACAACCTTCGGCGTGAATAAATTACACGAAGAATATCAATTTCGGGGCTCACCAATTTGAAGGGAGCTGAATGCATTATTATGAAGTCAATTTACTACATTTTAGATAACATAAAAAAAAAACACGAAACCGGCTTCTAAAATGTTATTAACCACCGCTAGGCGTAATGCATTTTGTTGGCCATGTTGAATAATGTTGCCGCTGTGAAATGCCGTGGGTGCGAGCTCGCCTCAGTACATCGCCCTCCTAGTTCTATCCTTGAACTCTGGCTAGCCCATCTCTTTGCTCTTCCTCTTCCTCTTTCCTTCCTCGTCATTCTTCTTCAGTCGACTCGTTCCCATCGTCCAATGGTTATATCATATACATTTGTATCTTATCCACGTGCGTACCCATCACACGTATAGGCGATAATTGACCATAAGGCGATGACTTTACTTAGGCTGTACTCGTTTGAAATGAAATAACTTTATGAAAATGAAGGAATATTCTACTAGGATGTTGTATTGTACATAAAAACTTTCCGACAACGAATTTAAAAATATATCAGCTTAATTTCGTTTTCTTTTTTTTTAATTGCATGAGAATTCAAGTGTTACATTGACGTCTGTTTTAAGATGAGATCTATTGTTTTAAATTCTATAATTTGCTTTAATTATTTCTCCTAAGCTATTTTATTCAATTAGTTATTTAAATATGACTGACGCAACCGGTGGGGTAAAAATTTACGGATATTTCATTACAAATAAACTTCCATAACGTGCCGCCGAATCCATCGAAGGAATACGATTTATTTATTAGGAAGTCTGAGCTGAATGTGGCTTAAGCCTAACTTAGTTGCGCTGTTAATTTATTGAATACCTGAATGGACAGTTTTATACATCGATGAATAGATTTGTATTCAAGCATGGGTTGGTATGATGTTTTATTCTCGTACGTATCCAGTTTGAAATGACAATTTTTTGATGCCGTGATATTTGACCATTACTCTAGGTCCTCTAGGATCCAAGAAATTTCCTGGTGTCGTTATCCGTTCAACGATTTTAAAGTAAACAAGGAAAACCTTGCTCAATTGTATATATCGTACCTTCTATTCGTGTTATTGATGCGATTTTATTATAAAATTTTCTATATATGTTTGGGGTGAATATTATAAAAAAAAACGATATTTTTTTGATAAATCATTCAATATTATGAGTATTTATGAAATTGTCACGTTGAAACACGGATATTTCTGTAAACTAAATTTTATTATTCCGTATGCTTTCTGTCGTTTTGGCTCTCCCCTACTTGCGACACTCCATTCCATTTGAATGACTTATTTGTCTGTTTTCACCCTGTCCTTGTGCAACGCTCCACAAAATCTGTTTCTTATCTCGGGGTGACCCTATTTTTAAACTTATCGCTTCTCCCTGTTAAAATCATTATACTACAACTCCCCTATGCGAATTGAAATTGGGGGACTTGGTGTCCTTTAAAAACGTGTATATATGATTGAATGACTAAACGATAACCAGATGCAACAGCAGAACTATACGGGGAAGCCCAATTGCTACAACATGTTTTCACCGCTTGTATACTAAGTTTATGAGAATCATTTAACTTGATTTACATTCACAGTACATATTTTTACTTTTTCTAACACCACATCCAGTACTTTTAATCAGTTTTTTTGCAAAAAGCGTCATTTCCAGCCGCTTTCTTCCCTGTCAGTTATAAGTCAGTCAGATTAGCAATGGTATATCAAATATACTATAAAGCTGACCTCTTGAACTGGCTTTACTAGGGATTGCTCACCACTACAGCGATCGCGCCCTTCTGTCAGCAACGATGGTTAAGGAATGCAACTTGAATATGCAAACTAAACTTAGAGACAAGGAGACGCCTCAGAACTTGAAGCTCCACGAAAAATATATCCAGAAAAATTAAATACTATATGTGATACGGTAAGAAAAATAACAATGTATTTTAATTCTACAGAAATTATTTTATATATTTGTTGATAGCTATGTCGGCTTACTATCAACAAATATATAAAATAATTTCTGTAGAATTAAAATACATTGTTATGTTTCTTACCGTATTATAATGGAGTTCTACCAAGTAAATGCCTACTCAATCAACTATATGTGACGTGGAAATCTCTTAATTCTGCCCATTACATCGAAAGGGTAGCATTATTTACATTAATCAAATTTATCGTGTTAAATTTAATTTGAAATAAAACACATTTTTAGTTCTACTTCCACGTATAATTTGATAAAGATCAGAACCGGTTTTGCTCATTATTTGATGAAATCGGTCCCGATCTTTATCAAATTACACGCAGAAGTAGAACTACGAAATGTGTTTTAGGTATTTAAAGATATTAGCATTGTTTATATCTGCCAATCTGAAAAACTACAACATATTTAGCAGGCATCTGAGATGCCATAAATGTATAAATAATGATAATATACAATATCAACTATTTTTATTAAACCCGATATATTTTTTAATTTATTTTCTCGTTTGTAAGACTTAAAATGTTTCCAGTAAAACTATTTCATTTAATAGATATTTACCGATGTAATTGTTGTGTAAACAACCGTTTGTAATAAAAATACCGTTTTTAATAACACGTTTATATTAAAAATATTATTTAAAATATATTTTCCATTACGTTGAGAGTTTGTCAACGTTGTGCACAGTTTTTATTTTAAAGATCTTTTTAATATATTCATGAAATCCTAACGCTAGTTGGTCGTGTAATGATACTTAAATATTAATTTGTTTGGCAAATTTTGTGATAGTAATTCGTTCACTAGATTCGCTAATTTCCAACTATTTATCAAGTAGATATAACATGATAAGTTAGTGAAGATGTTGCTTAAGTCTAATGTGATCCATTAGCATCTATATATTGTACATTGATGCATGGCTTCGTTTACTATTGCGATTAACACTGCCGCAGTGATGCGGAAGCCAACTATCGCGAGTATTTTTTTTGTCTTGCAATGCGAGAGTTAAAAATTCTACTTAAAGCCTATTACTATTTAAAAATAACGCAAATTTAATTAATGGATTTTTTTTTTCATTCACGTGTCTCGTATATTCCTATCTTAGCTAACGTGAATTTATAATTTATCAGCGAACGATACATTTTATTTATTAATCGATGATTTTGAAAAACAATTATGTTTTGATATCCGAATATTTATAGTTATATTCAGATAATATTGATTTGGATGAAAGATATTATTCGTGATGTAGTCTGAGGAAAAAAAATAACTATTTATGTACAATAATAACTTGACTGTTAACGTAAAGCGCCACCATCGCATGAGTGTTGCGCAATACTCAACAGCAAAAAAAAAACTAAATCAATTTAACTTCAATGCTTTTTGAAGATGAAGTTCTACTCTATGGGGACGTTTTTGGTTCCTTATTCGACGACGGTCAAGTAATGATCGTGCATCTATAAAAGTGTATCAACATATCTATCAAATATAAAAGTAGACAACAGATCATTGTCTCGACGGTGATAACGTAATATATCGACTGAAAAACCATCCAGAATGATTCTTGATTAACAGTGTTAGTCTAACAATGAATGCATGTTACACTAATTTAGTTACTAAACTTTTTAAAAATTACATTTTTTATGTTTTCAAACTTTATTTTGTAAAACATAAATCACCGTATTCAGTTGAAATACTTAAAAAAGGCAGGTGTTGAAAAATAACTATGTTTTTATATATACATATAATATCAATTATTGTTGGTACGTTGACTGTTCGTTTGCCATTTCTGCTTTTGTGGCTCTTGTAGCCTCCTTCCAGACAGAATCTTTTATTAGTTCCCTGGGAAAGTGGATACGATCCTAAATCACTCGCATTCACAATACTCCAAACTATAATCCTCTTGGCTGATACATTATTTCTAACAAGTTTGCTAGGTATGTATGTTTATTATTCTACGTACCCTCTGTTTAACGAAGTCTTAAATATATTGTATACAGTTTGAATATTTGATAATGAAAAGTACTTAATGAAAAAGATTTTATTAAAAATAAAATTAATTTTATAAACTTTTTTTTCCGTTAAATATCAATATTTTTAATAGTCAGTATCATTACCCAACCGTGGAGTTTATTTAGCATATTTATAGCTGTATTTTCAATGAAATTTATTGTATTTCGTCAACTATCAAATATCTAGAAATATTTATTTCTAAAATACCTATAAATAAAATTCTTCGTGCACGTATTGTGTTTTTCACATTAAAAGTTTTAGATAACTTATTTTTTTACTAGTTCAATCCTATAGAGACGTAGAGCAAATTATATGGTCAAATATATTTTTTTTTTTAATAAAAAAGAAATATTTGGCATTACAGCTTACGCCAATGCGCCAAATATTCTTGATTGTGAAAGTCATACGAGATTAACTCGATGATAAGTAATGAATCAGTTGTGCACAAAATCAACGATAAATAACATACACCCAGCCCAAGATCTCTTTTTTTTCAATTGAAAAAATCTGACCTTGCCGGGAATTGAACCTGGGTCTCCAGATCGCTAGGGCAAAGCTCCTGCCACTAGACCACAGGGACTAATGGAGTTTATCCCAATGAATTTTCTTTTTTGATAAACTGATTGTATCTATAGTTTACAAAATGATTAGATAATCGTATTTAGGATCGAATGGGTGGGCGGGAAGTTGTTACACATCAATAAACCGACTGAAAAAAACAACTAGTTCTGCGACTCGAACCCGTAAGCTCCGGAATCAACGCCATTGACACTCGACCTCGAACCTGGCATAACACCAGCGAGCTCACATGTTTGGTTCGGCGATTGACAGGTCAAGTGCGATCGATCTTTTGGCACTCCCTGGTTTATATTATTCACCTTTATCGAACCATTAAGATTGTTGTTTCTTGTAAGATTTTGGAATATATTAAATGTGTGGATATTTATCGTAACGTGTTCTCGAATCACATACTCAATTAAACAAATGTTTATTTTGAGATACCGTAAAGCATTATAATTGATTGTAAGCGTCTTAAATAAAACGAATGCCGCTCGAGATGATTCTCCCAGGGCATTAACAATTTGATCACTATGTTGAAATCATTTGAATAATGGTGCTGGGACATTGTTGTTTAGTGGCTTTTAAGTTCTTAGATCTGAAAGCTTAAGTCACGCATATACATATTAAACAGTTCATCATCGCATAAATAACTGGTCCCCACATCTTTATTTATAATTGAGCGTAATTTAATTGTTCTTGTCAAGTTTTATTTCCCTTTCATATATATCTTTCTTAAATATCACGAATGAAAGTTAATCGAATGCGAAATGATTATTTAAAAAAATACCGGCACCAGTTAGGCGGACTATTTAATTACATATATGGAATTAGAAAATTTCTCTTAATATATATATTAATTATAATTCTTTCCGCCAAGAATTGATAGATGTCTAACCTAAAAAGTGAAATAGAATTCTCAAAAAAGACGATAATATTATAAATAAAAAACTTACTTATTTCGCAATTACAAAATTTATTAAGATAAGGGACCGGCTTAGCGTATCGTGAGCATTTTAAACTCGGACCATTTCAGATTAGCTGAAAATGATCAAGATGAGCGAAACCGGTCCTGATCTTAATAAATCAACTTTGGAATAAGTACATAAATGCTTGATTATTTTTTAATTCTAATGCCTTTCCACCAAGTATTGACAGTGAACACGTTAAAAGGGATATTACTATTATGAGATTTTTTAAACACATCTTTTCTTCAATTATATTTTTATTGAATAAACTCGCCGACTCGTATAAACACATTTTTTTTTGATTTGAAAATTTTGCAAAAAAGGAAAATTTTACCAATGCTGAAATATCAATACCATATCCTTAACGTGCCTGCGTCGATAATAAAACTTGCGAAATGTACTTTTCGCAATAACTTAATTCTCACAGGAGTTGTATGAAGTAGGCTTTATTGCTCAGGAAAATGTGTCTCCCAGAGACTTCTCCTTCCGCCAGCTGTCACCGCCGTCTATCAGGCTGCGGCGGGTGGCGATGGCGTCGTCACTTTCGCTCGCGTCATTGCGCCAGGGCGCTTTGATGCTTCGGGAACACTTTCATATTGATTGATACTCTAACATAGTCTAAAAGATGTCAAATTGCACACAGTGAAGCTTCCGAGACACCTATTTTTACTCTTCTAAATCAGTGATATAGTGGCCTGGAGAGATAAAAATAGCACTATCTAAGGAAACGAGTAAGAACATTATGCAACTACATATATTTCTTTTTAATGATAGGTGCATTTTGATAACTGTGATTGTATTACAGATACGTAAATACTAATGTTTTCAATTGATCTTTAGGTAAACGATCTTTTTTTAATAGTTTAATTGATAAAACACATAATATTGTTAGGAATTTTGTTTCATGCCACACACCTTTGAACCACACCAAGGAAATTGGTTTGTTTGTTGCAATGTTTAGTAAAATATTAATATAGAAAAATCCACCGAGTAAATAAGAATGGATCAAATAAACAGCATAGATTTTTTAGAAATCAATAGAAGCATCAACAGATTTGAATTTGTTATGAATAATATTTTTAATACGGAAAAATCTAATTTAAATTGTGTACTTTGTATTCAAATTTAGTTCAAAATTTAGACACGATTTTTTATAAAATAAAACATTTAATGCCCATGGCATTTCTTGAATACATTTTTATAATATACTAGTATTGCTACCCGGCGTCGCTCGGACTAAGCGACCAATAATTATTTAATGTTATATCATTCGACATAATTATATCACAAAATCTAACATCCAAAATAGAGTTCAAATAAAATCACAAACTTTATTTAATTTGATGACAGCCCCCATTCTCGCCCATTAAAATGTCCAAATTCAAGAAAAAAATCTAATTTGCTGTCAAAGAAATGTCAAATGTGTACCTTCACGTAAATAATAAACATTATTATTAATAATAAAAGCCGGGAAAAGTTCAGTAGAAGACTAATTTATTACATTTTGACTAAATGTCTTCGCCGATAAAAATCAAAACATATTTTCTTTCATATTCGTATTTATGGCAACTTAATGACCAACAATGCAATAGGGAATTACAGACCCACAGACATACATACGCCGTTTCGGTTTTATATATAAGATTACACTGGTTGGTCTGTCATTGGTACTTATTGGAATTCATTTGATCAGAAACGTACGTCGCCTTATGAAAATAATCGTCACTTGTAAATTTATTGCACCCTCATAAAGAACGACTTGTTGCTATTTTTACAGGGCCATTCAATTTATCAATACAGGAAAAAGTCTCGCAAGGTATTTTTCTAATAAAAAATAGTTTTGTTTCATATTGAGAAGTTTGATTTTTTTTGTCTAAATATAGAATCGAAATGCCTTTCAAATTATCTCGTTTCAATAGTTTAATATTGCGCCTGAAAACAGTCTTCAATTCTCATACTAAGATTTTTTATCAGCCATCAAAACATTATGCGGGATGTGCAGTAATGGATTAACTGTACATCATTTAAAATGATCAATTTAATATTTATCTTATATTGAAAGCATTTGAGATTGGTATTTTTGTTTGTATGTATGTAATAATCATATTGCTATAACTGATAGTGCCGAGCAATTATTTTGCTGTATACTCTTGTTCTTTTTCTGCAAGATGCGCCCTTTTACTTTATACTCGTATTCCATGTTCTGTTAAGATTTATGGCCCAGATTACGCGGTGGTTCGCCGCAGAAGCGAATGTCATCATCATTATTATATTGACTTATGAGTGCATCTTGGCGACGTTTTTTAATGTTATAGGTTATACATGGCTGTTACCGGCTAGCAGGCATACACTGAAAAATAAAACTATTTAATATTTATGGCATATCGTGAAGTATAATGATAAGTATGTATTTATGTGATTTTATAGTAATCATATTGATTCACATTACATATATTTATCAAGATCATCGGTCGTTTATAATTATTCTAGTTTATTATGATTCAATAAATATTTTTCTTATGTGTAATAGTGCTGGGCCTGGGACGTTCGAGAACGATCGAATCGAAACGATTTGATGCTACAAGTGAACCCTTAGAAGAAAATAAAAGTGATTCAATGTTTTCAATTCAAAACAATACGAACAATCCCTTAAATCGAATGTATCGATCTTATTCGAATGATCTTAAAAGAATAACTCATTTGTTTTCTTGTCAAACTATCTTGCTAGCAAAAACAAAGGAAATCATTTTTTAACCCGACTTAAAAATGAATCAAGTGAACTGCTCGTGGAAGGTTAATATATATACTCGAAAGCTTCCAGTCGCAATCTAATTTAGTCCGAAATCTTCTAGCCTAGTTACGCATTTCTCATACCTGGTTGGGACAATAAAAGCATTCAAAAACTCCAATTTTTAACTTTGTTTCATTGGAAAAGCTTAATACATCTTTGCCATCGTTTAATTTCTTGAAAGGTTCAACTTCCCTTACCAGACGTTATTAATATTGATAGAGCACTTAGATGTGTGTGTTGGATATTATTTTTATAGTTATTTTTATGTTCTTGGCATAACGTTTAACTGATTGATTAATATTTTACGAGGGTAAGGATAATCGTTGCTAATAATATAAATATAATATTGCTCAAAAGACAGATCATTCAGGCACAAATGAATGATCCGACAAACTAAAGCACTCTCATAGAATCTTGGCGAAATCTAAAACTAAGCAACGTAGTTATTTTTTCAGTTTACATAAATATATCTTTTATGCTTCACGTGTTTGGTTATATTCCAAAATTTCTGATTCTTGTCAACAAAAAAAATAATTCTAAATGATTTGTATTATTTAAAAATAAATTAAATTATGTTGATTACCTTGGTTATTACAGATATTGCGTAACTCATGTTTCTGCTGTTAGAATTAATTGTATGTTAAAATGAAGCTCCGAATGCATCAAGCGTATAAATATAAATCATGTTTGTAATGCCTTCACAATTGTTGATAAGTTGACTCATTTTCAATAAAATTATTGAAATGAGTTCCTTTATGTAAATTAGTAATATCTCATTAAAGTGTTCAAATAAAACCATTCATATTTACAATATTATAATATAAAAATTGAGTGATACGATCATTTGATATAAAAAATTTACTAAACCAAAATTTTTATCCTTTTTGAATTGAAAAAAAAATAAAATTTACCACTTATGTACTGGAAATATTTTGCGTAAAACATAGTTACCCGAAATAGAAACAAAAAAATCCTCTCCGAACACAAACCGTAGTTATCTTTATAAGATCGGTACAACACAACATAGAAAGCCCGCAAGGCGGACATTACCTATCTTTACCCCTTCAATATCGGCACTTGGATGTAATCTACGCGATAAAGTGTTTTCAGCTTCAACCTCCACCGCCTGTATCATCTCTTGGCCCAGATCTGATGCAAGAGTGGAGCTTTGACTGCTTGTCTCAGAATTACATCAACGGCAAGATACATTTATAATTCACTAATGGAATATAACTGACATTCTGTGCGTGGGTGACGTCTCATCAGGACGTTTTTATGTAAATTGATAAAATACATAAATACAAAATACATAAAATACATAAATACATAGAAATTGAATAAATACATTCAAACATCAATGGTATTTCGTACACTTTCATTAATGTACATTATGATTTAAATGCAAGCATTTTGTTAATTGTTATTGGTCGATATACTTTACCATGCGTTACTTATAGGATCAGACGATCATGTTTCTTATTTCACATTGTATGTTTGAATTAGCGCCAAAAAATCAAACAAAGAAATTAAAGATGGCGTAGTTCTCATTAACTATATATGGGATACCACCTTTATATTATATTTAACTTGAAAAAATCTTCCATGATACTAACCCCGAAAAGGTCGGTTATTCCGGTACCATATTTTTATCTTCATCTCTGTGTACATTTGTTGCAACTTTTCTTGCTCCATCATGAACATTTGAAAAGCTGTCAAAGCTCAACAAAACAAAATGATTTTTCATCACTTGTAATGAATAATAGAAATATCATTTCACATATCAATTTTTAGCCAGAAAAAGATAACACCTCCTTTTGTATCACCACTCAATATTTTGTTGTTGATAATTCTTATATCAAATGGTGTCGATAGTTATGACTTTACGTTTTATACAATTATTTATATTAATATCTTAAGTTGGTATTTAGACGTAATTTGATTTGAGGCATACTTAAACAGACTAATTTATTTTATCGCCAAAGTATTGATCCTTGGGTATGTTTAGTTGCAACAACAGAAGGAGTATAACAATATTTACCTCAGGGAATCTTGATAAAATGGAACGCTTCAAGCGTATAATACGAAACGTAAAGTGTATTATCCTGTCGTTTTTTTCTCAAGAAATTCTATCAAATTGACTAAAGCTGAGTGCACTTGAACCGACAGGACTTTGAAGAGTGCGTGATTAACTACGAACGCCACAAATTTATCAATACAGTGTCTTTATGGCATTAAAAATAAATATATAAAACTTTCCTGTAAATTTACTTAGATATATGTTTGTTTGGCTTGTAATCGTCCGAATTTGTTTTTATTTGCCGTTATATTTAAGTATTCTTTTAACATAACCTATGTAGCGACTTGAGTTATGTGATATCGTAAACGTTTAAATATACTTTAAATCAGACAGGTATGCCTTTAGATTTATTTGTGGTTTGGTATATAATTATTTGTTAGTAATGTTAGTGCAATTGCATATTTTTGATGGATTCGACGGTAACTTTGTCGAAAATCTTTTTAATATTGTATGAAACGAAATTGATTACTTTGTTATTCCACGTAAGTCGCCTTTCCTATTTCGCCTCTTTGAGAAGTTTTAGAAGCAGACCAATCATTTACTTACTAACTATTACTTATCCTTCCTTGGAATGTAGCTACTTATGCATTCTATAGTATATGTGGATTGTTTTCGAAACACTTTAAATATCGAACAAATTAAAAATGCCTTACTTGCAATAACCAAAATAATTGAATATTACAATTTTGCCAAATTTCAATTAAAATTAATTACAGTTGGACGATTCAAATGGAATAATAATAAATGACATAATCATCTGATGTAAGTGCTATAATTAATTGAGCCGAAATTCGAAATTCCGATGGTTTTTCAACATCTTGAAAATGTTACCGTAGTATCTAATAGGCTCCGATATAAAAAATAAACGTCATATTAAAAAGAACGCGCTCCGCAAAATCTCATATATGTACCAGATTGTAAGAGTATCGGGACATTGCCACGTTGGTATTTTATCTGTTTTTGGTCGTCAACTAATTTTATTTTATATTCTATAGAAGCAAATCATTGTCCTGGTCCATTCGCAACGTTTGTTAAAATCTCACTATACGTACAAATAATAAATTTGAACGTAAAAATAATTAAAAGTTGGCCGAGATATTACAGCACTCTTCGCCGTTCTTCTATGACGCTGTTTATTTTTCATTCAAGTTAGCTCGAACTAATTTTGTTTCTTTTGATCCGTTTTAGAGCTGGAAGCTCGTGAATTGTCACACCTGTTGAGATTGTAATACGATAAAAAAGCTCCTGAAGTATTTTCAACAAGATGGCTTGTCTCGACACATGTTCTTTAAAAATACAGGAAGTCATGCTATTAGTTTTTGCTATTTATTTAAGAGGCACACACTAGATAGGTCTTCCTTCCTTAAAATTCTACAACATTTGTAAAGCTATTGAAAGGTGTATCAAAACTGTATTAGAAAATAAAATTTATTAAAAAATAAAATATCGCACTTTAATTAAATTTGAATGTATTTGATTTAGATGGTCGCTTTTAATGTGTTCACTGTCAAAAGCTTAATAGAATGGCGTTATATTAAAAAATAACGCCATTCCACCAAGGTCCACGAGCATAGTGCTTGTGAACTTGGGTGGTACACAAATGATGATGAGCGAAACCGGTCCTGATCACAATAAATCTCATGTGAAATAAGTACAAAAAATATTTTATTGTTTTTTAGTGATTGAGATTGTATTTGATTCGTAGAATTCCGGCTTTTTTATAATCAATTTTTAAAAACATTATTCCAAAGATTCGTCTCTAAAAGCGAAACACATGTCAAGCTTAGTGTGTGATATAAAGTGGAGCAATCGAGTAAAAACTAATTGATAATGTTATATTGTATATGAATTTCAACAAAGTGACCATTAAAACCATACATATTTAAGTAATATACTGTATCATATAAAATTATCTAATGTTTAGCAATTGAGTCTTCTATAGCTACGTACTGTATGACTTCAAAATACGTTATCTGATCTTCAATATGGTACGCTTTTAGAGATCTTGCAATTATTGGGAAAACATACAGACCATTGTTGCATCTACGACAGGTAACATGCAGTGAATAATGCAGGGCGATCGAACGTCCGTATTGTTTTCCTTATTAGAATCGGCCATTGTCCGACCAACCACTGGCCGTATTTGGACGTTTCCCACTTCAGATCCTTGTTTGGCCACTTCCGGCCGCCAAGAGGGCTCACGTTCGTTTGTTTACTCTCCTCTTGCCCTCCAGAGAACGCTGCGGGCGGACGGGACTTCCGATCCACGAGTCATGTTCCTTATTTGGGACGTCTCAGCAATTATCATGCATCAGATAGCCGAGTGCGGATTCGAGGGACGCACATTATTATAATATTACATCCTATATATGGATTGGTTCATATTTTCGCCAATGCAGCTTAGCGAAGTATGCAAATATTAAATTGATAAGAATGATAAGCCTAACAAATCAATTCAACGAAACATTCACAATTGGTTTTTTTATTCCATAAAGTTGTAATTGAAAAATAATTATTTAAGACTTTCGTGTGGTTTCTTTTTTTTAAATTTAAATAAATGGGTTGTAATTTCTCACGATGTGTGAAACAGGTCCCGTAATATTCATATAATTTAAGAATAAGTGTGAACAAATTGTGCTTATTTTTTTTAAAATTTCTTTTCATCACGAATTGAACGTATAGTATTCAACAAACTTTAATTTCAAATACTAAAATTGAGGATTTCGACCGAATGTGTTTCATGATTACGATGCCTGTCTGGATGAAGATGCCGAAAGGCGAAACCCGAGTTGTTAGCGAGATAACTCATGGAAAAGTTAAAAATTCAAACGATTCAAACCTACTTGAATTTCAGTTTTCAGTATTATTCACATATTTAAACCACTGTTTTACAAATGGTTTCAGTTTGTTTTGTGATAATCTTGAAGCATAGAAACGAACTCCTCAACGTCACGAAAGTGCAAATGATATCGCTTTGTTGAACTTGCTTTGAACAATTTTTTGAAAAATAGTTTATAATGCCTATTTACAGCTTTAATGCAGGGCGATACTCAATAGTTCACGTTAGCTATAGTAATATCTGGGTATAAATTTTAAGCTTTGAAGCTTTTTTTTAGCTTTCGCTCGTGGTACGTGAGGCAACTGTGCTGTTGAAAGCTCCTGACCTCTGAAGTGCGCACACGGGCCGCTGCGAAACCTTTCACTAAGCCTCTTCTGTTATTTTAGGTCCACTAATCACGGTCCGAATTTCCAATACGCGGTCACTCCTGTCTATAATGTACTTCGCTGTCTGCTCTAAGTGATTTTCCAAAGGCTGGTCATACCCGGTGGAGCGCTCGTGTCGAGTGCCACATGAAAATTTAAAGCACACACTAATAACGAACAAACAAACCATGTTTCAGATTTTAGCTCCTCCGCCGTTCGTAATATTACTTAATAAATTTAAACTTATTTTAAAAGACGTCGTAATATATATTAATTACTGTTTAATTATTTGATTGGCAGTACATTTTTGTGATAAAACTTAATATATAATACTGATGACTACAAACTTAGTTTTATTCAGAATTAATGACTCATCATAAATGGTGACAGCCGTTTTGGGACACTATTTTGAACATGACAACTTGTTACATTATTTAATCACTTGTTGGATACAGTTACCAACTTTTTAATACCCAATTATTTTACAAGGTATAAACTTTCTTTTCAATACTATTATATTGTATTTAAACTAGATTATTAATTAGTTTATATAATGTACATTTATAAATATAGCGCTACAAAATTATATTTCAACACCCTAAAAAGTATAATCTTATATTTATAATTTAATTCATACACACTGGCTTGAATCCGCTTACAATATTAACATTGTAAACTGATTTTTGATAGCTGCATTTTAACTTTGTTTTCATGAGTTAATTAACTATTTGATCACCTTTTTGTGACTAAATGAGATTTACTTTAATTTGAGCATTAATACCAATGTATATCGGATAATATTTAAGAAAATATTTAAGTAATATTCAAATGCATAGTTTTCAGATCGGTTTTGTTGGTATAATTTTAATAGTTTAAACAGTGTGAGAACGGAGAAAAATAAACAAAATTGAAGTTTTTTCTTTTCGGTAATTTGTATTTAGCCTAGTATTCAAAATAACACTCATATATTTTTAGTATATTGTTTAATAAATGAAAACATATTGTTATTACATTGAGCAGACTATGTATGCTTTGAATGAGACAATCTTCTTTGTGTCGAGGCCAAATAAGTTTTACTGTCGCAAGACTTTGTGTATATTGCCTCTTGATATCTAAATATTGATATCTTTTGAGACTTTATAATGCAAAATTATTGTGATATCTTAAAATTCTCTTTCAAAGTCGAGCATCTAACGTCTTTGAAACATTCTCTGTTTATAGATATTTTTATGTCGCCCAAAGACGAGATGCTCTAGTTGCGTATATATAAAATAATTATCCGCAATTCAAGGATTGAAATTGAATGTCACGTTTTGCCCCGATGACTTAAAAGATAAATTATCTCCTTAAAAATAACAAATATTAAAAAAGTTTTCATGCGTTTTTTGGGATTATTATTAATTAAGATATTAGTTTAAAGAAATGAGAATAAGAATTCAATGTACACAGTTTTTCAGTGGAAAGATCTTGTATCAACCCAGTTAAATTTGTCGTTTGGAAGATTTAAAAAAAAAATGACAATCCAAACCTCAGAAGTAATTTTACTGACACGTGCTAAGTTTATAAACTGATTGATTGGCACCTTCTTCAATGAAAAGCTTCGTTGACATAAATGATCGTAAAAGTTTTTTTACTAACTCACTGGTTAATGGTCAGTCTTTGTAAAATTAACCCGAAATAAAATAACTGCCAGGGCTCGATACAGCGACGTAGTATGTGTAGCTAAATTTATAACAATTGGTAGTCGTTTCTATGCCTCGTGTTCATGCCGAAATATGAAATTGAATGTAAATTTCAACGTTTGGTCAAGATTACATAAGAAGCTAATATTTCGCAATATGCTTAATCAATGGATTACTACTTCCAAAAATCATTGCGCGTGCTTATTTATTTATGTTATTTTCATGATTTTATCCGTGGATAATGTTTTAGGAGAATGCAAAAAAAAGAATAATTAAAAAAAAAATTCAACCCACCACATCTCGAATAAAAATTAATAAACTAAAATAATTCGCTCTTTACCAAATGTAAAGTTCTGAAATAGTATATGATTTTGCCAGGAAGGTTCAGTTCTGCAATAAAAGCACAATTTTATAAATAGATTTGCACGTGCTCATTTATGAATGTGATTATCTGGGTCAGGGTTTCTTAAACTTTTTCTGTTATGGAACACTTTGCAACCCCACAAATTTTAACAGAACCCTTAGTTTAGTTTGTAGGTTTGGTAATTCCGATACATTTTATTATATTATCAAGCCTTATCAGATTTATGAGCGATATTTACTAGCGCGGCTAACCGTTCTGTCAATCTTGGCAGCTGTCGTTAAACTGACAATACGAGTCAGCCGGTCAGGTAAGAATAATATACCCCATCTGTTTCACACGCACGGCGTGAGAAAAGATGGTCATCCGCCTTTACCTCGGTATTTGACGTCAGAAACATCAGTGGGGATTAGTGACTCCAATACGAGTATCGAGTACTCGAAACTCAAGTATACTCGTTCATTTATCAAGTACTCGCTACTTGAGTTATTTGAAAAATACTCGTGTAATACCCGTAATTTATAAATGAAGACCAATTATAAATTAAGCCAACGTCCACAGCAACAGAGAGTTTTTTCTACTGTGGGAATAAAAATACAAAACTTCGAACCAAATTAAAATTTGAGACGTTTAATTCTCAATTATTTTTGAAATATATCTTTCATAAATTAAAATAAATGTATTAATTAAAAAAATACAATAATCTTATTTATTTTTATATCATTTATTTATATACACAAATTTGAATTAATAATATATATTTTGGTACATCTGAAACTACTCGAGTATACTCGAGTATTTAAAAAAATTACTACTCGATACTCGTGTAGTTGAGATGTCGAGTAATTGGAGTCCCTAGTGGGGATTGATCATAACTCTCCTTTCAATTTTAAGCAGAAGATCATTAAATGTGTTGCAGTGAATAAAAACATCCCTAATTGTCACGAAACACCTATTCAGGTTCAGGACTTCAGTACGCTTCATCTTTAGTCTTATTTTTTTATTTATTTGTTAACCCTATTTTTTTTAGCGATATGGAGTGTTGTCAGAATGATTGCGCGTGTAATATTTACTTATTTATGTTTTTATGACTGTCAGTTATAGAATTGCATTACTTAAACTATTAAGCTTTGATTAAATGGTGATGAATGACATCTTGAGTTTTTTGAGGAAAATTTATAATCCTAATGGATTGTTTTTCTTGATATTTAACCCGTTGAAATATTTAATTGTGACTGTAAATTGTCTGAAGTCTGACATAAAAAAAAAATGTTTTTTTTTTATATTTGTCAAATATATTTATTTCTTGGTAGCGTAAATTTCGAGTATTTTAAGTTATACTTTTCAGGTGTTTTTTTATTAGGTATTTACATATTAATTTGTTGAAGCCGTCTTTACCTTTTAAGAAAATTCTCACTCGCTTTATTGTGGTACTTAAATCACAAAGCTTGGCATGGTGCATAGTTGAGGAACGTATTTTTTTATGGTAGTCTTAAAAAGATAAAAACATCATTAATAGTGTTCCATAACAATTCATTTTTTTCACTGAAAATCAATTCCGAGCCTCGACAAATACCGGCGAATTACCTTCTAAAATATTGTTTTTTTTGGGCTCGAATTAATTAATTGAAATATTTTTTTTTGAAAGAATATATCTTGAGCTTTTTTTTAAAAAAATAATAGAGGTTTTGTCAAGAAAAGTCACTTTAATTCATGTATAGATTTTTTTCGTTCATTTTAATATAGTGTGATTTCGGTGGATGACATGGAAAAAAAATCTAAAATGGTTGCCAACGGTTTGAAGTTGTCTTCGCGGATTATGTTACTTAGCGAATTAAATAATCTTTAAAAGAAATTCGTTAAAAACATATTTCTAAAATAAGAAGTTTCGTGAGATGGACATATCGGCAATAAAGTCGTTAATATATCGATTTGACGAAAATCATTTAAATATCTTTTTCACAAATGCCAACGATTGTAGCTTTATATATTGCCGTGTTTACTTCAAACCATCTCATTTAAAGGTTAAAAGATATATTTTTTTTGATTTAATAACACAATTTTCGATTTATTCAATGTTCACTGTATTTTTTTAACAAATGTAAGCCAGTTATAATCAACTTATCTTCACAGGAATAAAAATGTTTTATACTATGTGAAGTGAATTATTGTACGCATAAGTGTAGACAAGTCATTTTTCAAATTGAATACAATAAGTTTTAAATGAGAGAATCCTCTTTGGATTGTGGCCAAAACGATAAAGTCTCATTGTTATTTTATGTGATCAAGTTATAATTAAATGAGCTAAAATTTCCAGATTTTCACCCATGCATCAAGAAGATTTAATGCCAAGTTAATAAATACTTACTTCTTAAACACTACTATGTTGAATTTTCAGTATTCAAATCCATCATTTTACAGGGTATTTCTTTTCGTTAATGGCTGACGGTGAAATACATCGAAGACACTCGAACATTGGAAAGAAATCACAGCACATCTTCACGATCTCGTTTCTGAAAATCGTTTAATTGCAAAATTGCTGACGAATCATCTTCGTCTAGATTTTGTTACATCCTATTTAGTGTAAGACAATAATGCAAAAACTGGATGAAAACATCCTGAGATATTGATCACACGTTTCAATCTTTTTAAATCTCTTGTCAATTTTAAGAGAGGGCGCAGTGTGCGTCATTCTGTCAGCTGAATGCTTTATTGCTTTGATATGAATACAAAAACAATTACGAAAACACCCTTACGAATACTGATTGTGTGAGTGTGTTCAGTTCTTATCAAAAGTTGCTGGCAACGTGATATGAAACCTTAAAGAATTTACTCAAATCTATCCAGCCCCTAAAACTTAATTTTCGAGAGAAGCTTTATACTGAAGCTGCATACGTGGCCATCTTTTTCATCAGCCGGGCTTGATTTTGGCCGGGCCACCTTCTTTACCATTATTATTTTTATTATTATGCAAAGCAAACAAACATTTAACATTTGTCATTAGACGTTAAATTGAAATATGGTTGCTTTGCGTTAGCAATGTCAACAGAAAGAGTAACTTGTCCATTATCGCCTGGAAAAATAATTTCTCGATCGTTTTTTAAATATTGAAGAAATTTTCACACATGCCACACATGGCCTGCGGTCCACACGTTGGCTACTTATGTTTTAATGTCTTCTAGATCTTCGATATCATCCAGAAGTTTTCATGTTTAATTTATTCTTCACTCTAAGGAAATTAGCTGAATTTGATTTGCTTGTAGCATGCTATTTTCTCAACTATTTGCTTGACGACGATCTGAAAGCTTAATATTTAATCAAACTATGTTAATATTCATAAGGAATTTTCACTAAAACAACTGATTATAATAAACAGCAATAACCTCAAAGTAACAAAAAGGAAAACCCATCGGATAAACAATGCGTTGATTTTTTTTCAATAGCATCCTTAGTGACCGGTTAGTGGCCACTGTTTTAAAATTTGTAGCAGTAATAAAAACACTATCACGTTTAGATTCAGTGGCGTAGACCAGTAGAGTAAAATTTATAACTCCAACTAATCGTTTTTACTTTGCCACGTGTTGCGTGCTGGAATAGCTAATTGTGTCGGTAAATTTCAGCGCAAGTCTGGCATTAAACAAAGAACAAGCAAATACCCTAGTCATTTATTTAATCAATATGAAGCGCTGCAAAAAGAATCTAAGCACTTTAATCCATGTTATTAGACCATTAAATTATTTCCATACAATATTGGCTTGCTAGTTATGTTAGAATATTGAACTTGATATAAATATTTTTTATGAAAATGAGAAAACAGAAATATTTTTTCTCGTCGATTAATGACAATTTCGGATTTTTTATTTAAGTATTTCGATGCGCCATGAATAATTGCTTTAGTTCTTATACATAGAACTTTAAATTCTTTATTGTAACTATAAAATAATTGACTTCTGGTCATTTATTATATATATTTTTTAAAAAATATCCGTGTACACCAGCCAGTGAAATTTGACCATGTATATTTATTTCGATATTAAAAATTATTCCAACACAAGGTTTTATGATCAAGATATTCATAATGTAATCCGTTGTCGTTTTTTCCTGCTCGCTAAATATTAATACTTTTCTCGTTTATATCGCGTCGAAATGTGTCAACGCAAAATGATTTGTAGTGAAAGATGACCTGTCGGTATGAAAATATCTGCATGCAAAATCAGTTTTAGTTGATATTTCACGCTTTTCAGTGTTGATGTATATATTTGGCACCGGACTTAAATACAATATGAAAAATATGCTGAAAATCTCGTTATATTTTCCAATTGAAGATAGATAAATTCTATTTCATTTTTTCCGAAAAATGACATGTATTTTTTGAAGTTTTGTATATAGAATTTATAACAAGCGGTTGATGCGAAAATTAACGAAATTCTTTGTTAACAAGCAGTAGGTAATTGCATTCGATTGCCTCTTTGCTAAGACATTCTTACACTTTTAGCAGACGTCCATTTTTTAATATAAAGTTTTTTAGAGTATTTTAGTTATTATCCTGCTATAAAAGTAAGAACTGTGTTTAAATAGCTTTTAAAAATATTGAGGAAATGGCATTCGTTACTTTATTTCCGATTTTTTTCTAGTTACTGCCTTCTTCCCAGGAAGCGCAATATTGACGTGTTTATTGTCAATTCTTGGTGGAACCGGTTAAATCATTTAGTCATCAGCTGAAAATTCTCGCGATGAGCGAAACTGGCCCTGTTGTTTATAATAACTTGTGTAAAAGTAGTACAAACAAATTTGTTTTATTTATACAATATTCTTGATTGATCTTGAGACGTATTGTTTTTTTCTGATTCGATCGAACCATATTGTTGCCATAATGTTAAGTGAGCAAGATATTCATACATTTTAAATATAACGTACCTATTTACGTACATTAAAGAATTTTCTTGTTCACTAACATGACCGTTTGCATGTTCATTTTTTTTTGTAGTATGTACCCGCGATCTTAGCTATCTTCGGCCCATTCATATTTTATTTGCCGGCACACAGTAGCAGAACTAGCGTTGCGTGTGTGATAATTTTAGAAAAACGTTTTATTTCAAGATGAGTAAAATGAAAAAAAGAAAGTTAAAAGTGAAAACACAACGGTCCCGGATTATCGTCACAAATTCTGTCGACTCCGTGCCGCACACCTGTTGTATTAACTGCTTGCATTTCGATCCAAAGCATGTGTGCTATTAAAAAATAAACATATTTAGATTTTGTGATTTTTCTTATTTGAAAGCAATGTCCTATCTATTGATTTATTATTTTTAATTTCATTTTTCAAAACTTTATTCTATTTAGAAGCACTTTTACTTTTCCGTTCCGATTAAAAATGTAACTAGAAAAAACGGCTTGTATCTTCTTTTCAGGAGAGCCAAAAATCAGATTTTAGCAAAAATCAATTTTAACTCTTTTTTCATTATTTAGAAATGCGATGTTTTGGCTTTCCGATTTGTTTGTTAAATATTAAATAGTAAGTAATTTATTCTTATGTGTTGTTTTGATGTTTAGTGGAGCTAGAAAATGATTTTAATACACATTGAAATATCGTCGTATTCACTTCTCCTATTGACATGAATTTTCGACACAACGTAACATATCATTTTATATCAAGTGATATTCATAACTCAAAACCGGCAAAAATCAAGATGCGCTTCTTTTATTCTAAGGGGCCGAAAATTTACTTCGTAAATACGTTTTTTACTTAGAGCATTTTATTTAAAGAATGTACGCTATTTTACAAATATGCAAATAATTGAATGGATAGTATCATATTATATGATTAACTAATCTACATACATAGACGGTTTGTCAAAATACTATATCATCATTAAATATATAATGTATTGCCATCATAGTATCTTGTGTATGACTAATCAAATAATCCAAACATAAATTAGGATAAATGAAACTTTTCTCTCGATTTCCACTTTGATTCTTAACGATCGATGAAACCCCGGTTGTTTATTCGATAAGATGCGATTAACGCGATTGACCGAAGAAAATAGATGACTTAAGATCGAATAAAATTTAGATTAAACTGCCTGATAATCCATCTGACAATGGCTAAATCCGACGAACTTTATATACATATTGCCAACTATTTATGACGATGAGTTCATTGATATAGCTTTGCTACTACACACCGAATTAAATATGTGAATATTCAAAGCTTTTAATGAAGGATATTAATTTTATTAATCGTAAATGCTTGAAAATCACTATAGTAATTTATATATTTCGCATAAAATCAGCATTGTTTGTTGAAATTGCTGCTGAAATGTGATGTTTTATAGCCGTCTCTCTTGGCAATGTGGAATAGATACGCGTTATAAACAATCGGAGTGAATTTTCACTGTACATGTTTCTCAAAGTGATACTGACGGGTTGTTTTTTTTTATTGCTTTAATGCTCGGGGAGACTAAGCTGCCGTAAATTAGTTTTACATATTATTTTTATTGATAGGTATGGCATTTACTTGGTAGAGAAACCGATACTAATCTAAATAAATTCAATGTGGAAAAAGTATTAAAAATGCTTTATTATTTTATTATAATGCCACTCCACAGTAGTATCACAAGTTTTTCATTTGATTTATTGATCCTGTTCGAAGGCATGGGTGTTTGTGTTGTTGAAAATCTCCTCATACCCCGGTACAAATGTGATGCGTAGCAAGAGCTATAAGCTTGCCACTCATCCTGTGCTATTCTTAGTATCCTTTCAATCCCCTACTCTATTCGAAAAAGAGAGGTTGAGCAACCGATTGACAAGCAATTCTCGCCGAAAAATAATATTCTGAGGTAAACTACGTGAGGAATCCATATGTTAAGAGCGGACATGGATAAAAAATACCACAAGTACGACACGGTGAAAATATAGCAGTGTATTTTTGTTTAAAAAAAATATTCATCCACCATTTGATATATGCAAAAAAATATTATTTATCAACTATACAAAACTAAAGTCTAAAATGTTACATTTGAATACTTGATATTTGTGTGATTTAATTAACATTATTTGCCGTCAGTGTATTTAATATATTAATAAGAGAATTGTAATGGTATTGTAATAAATGATTTTTTTAAAATTTCAAGTGAGGTTTTCAGTAATTAAAAAATAATTTTAGTTCTCAATTTCGAGCCGAGACATTATGCAACGTTCGAATGAGCAGTGTCAAGTGGCGACGACTTAAATTTCACTCGGGCTTTTTGGAAGCTGTGTGAATCCAAAGCGCTACGCTAATCGACGGCCTGCGTCGTATTTTGTGATTCGCCACGACGCGCGCTGGCTTCCACCAGACACAATTAACGGAATGCCGCCTAAATCATTACTTCAACCAGTCTTGCCAAGTCAAACCAGATTAAAGTCATCAGTATAAACGGATCGCCGCCTTTCTGTTCACACCGCGAGCGCGACCTACGAATTCTGCCCGCTCCACATTGACATATCTCACAATCGTATATTAAAATTTATTTACCTACCTACATACTATATATAAAATTGATGCCGTCTTAGCCAGCGGCTGCCAACCTTTCGGACCTTTTAAAACTTTTTAAATCTCACTTTTAAGGTGTTCACTGTCAATACTTGGTGGAATTTGTATTATAATAAAAATTACACATTTTTAGTACTTTTTCCACATAAAATTTATTGGATCAGGACAGGTTTCGCTCATGGCGAGCATTAAAATCAGTATGATCTTATAAATTATATGTGGAATAAGTACTAAAAGTGTGCTATTATTTTTTTTTTTGAATTTTACCGACGCTTGATGAACTATGAAATGATGTTTGCTTAAAAATTTGAATTTATCAATAATTGGCTAATAATAACATTTCTGCGACAATTTTTGCAGACCACTTGTAATTTTAATACATTCTAAAGTCGCCCATTATTCTCCCAGCGAATGACTATTTATATCTTAAACTTAAATAATAGCTCAATCAGTCTATTGTCTATGAAAATCCTTGTGCATATATAATATAATAAACAGATATGGAGTTAATTTAAAAACTTAATCATATACATATTTATAGATTTTGATTTTAATTTAATTAATTTTTTTATTCGAGTCCATGTTTCCATTTTTATGTTGAAAGTTTTTGTGATTTCCATAATGGAGATTTTTGCCCTTACCATCCATCACCGAACCACTCGAGTCAAGGATAACTTATGAATATTAATTCTCTCAAAGCGTTTGAATAATACTGTTTTGTTGTCTTTTCGCGCCAAAGAAACATTGTTCTGTTTCACTTTCATATTCTTTAATAAGCTAGAGGCCTTCTTCCAAATCTTCTTTGCAAAACAATAATCAAGTTAAACCGTTGAACTGGGACGTGACTCTATATTTAATAATTTGTCTGATGATTTTTGTTTTATTTGAGTGTTAAATTGGTTAAACTTTGTACTTTAAATATAAATAAAACAACCCTTTTTTACAGTGGCAATGTACTGATGCTTATAGGTTATTGATTTTATGTTAATATTTTCAATACAGGTATAAACTTGCGTATAGATGTCATGATCTGATATTTTTGGTACTTTTCTTCTGCTACATATATCCATTTCGTAATTTTATAACAGGATTTTGATAATTCAATTTCAATATAGATTATTTAAGTGCCTAAGTGAATCAGTCCTGCAATGTAGAATCACAAAGGTTTTTACGGAAGTGTTTGATACTTTTGTATCTCAGCTGAAAAAAGAATTAAATAAAATACAAGATATAAAACTTTAAAAATAAAAAAGCGACATCGAATTTAATTGTACTTCTTGTAAATAAACTGTTGACTAATGTATTCGATAGTAACTTTTAGATTTGTTAAGAAGTAGTCTCTCCCATTTTCTAACTAAGCTGCAGTTGAACACTTTAAAACGGAACTTGTACGTACGTTGGTTCGGAAGCGAAAAAAAAGTTGAAAAACACCGGAACCGAATACAAATAAAGTCGTGCCAGCCGAAACCACTTAGCCGCTAAAACTTTAGTACAATTTTTCAGAGTCTATTAAGATTGACTGCTCTCGAGTTTCGCTAACGCTCGGCGCCGGGATGTGTATGTACATTTTTAGTTAAGTTTTATCAAGACGCTTGCTTTTCACTCGGTCGGTCACGTCCCTTCACACAAAGTGTTACATTCTACGGTGGAATGGCATACATTTTTATTTGAAAGGTAAATTGCATTCAGGATACGCCCCGCCCTTCCCTGCAGTCGCGTGCATTTCCCGCTTCGCCGAGGTGAGTGAGCGCGGCCTGACCCACCGGAAAAACTTCCTTATGAATTGCCGTTTGAACGGAAATTGCTCTCTGCGTTACCCGTTGTTACTGCTTACTGTTTATTGATAAGGCTGTAAAACTGAAAAAGGTTTTGTTTTTTATCTAAACGAAAAAATCATGAATATTTTTTTATTTATGATACGAATATTGGGTGCAGTTGATTATAATTTCATCTTTGCAGTTATAAAGTATATTCACTTTTGAGTTTCAAGCAATTCAAAGGCACTTTAGCAAATTTTAAAAAAATGCACCCTTTTCGTACTCCTAAGACTAAAAGTTTGATACTTGAACCATATAATTAATTTTTTTTTTTGATTGATTCTAAGCAATCAATGAAAATCTCATGTGCATTACAATACATTAATACTGCCACTCCCAGGCATTGATATTGGTCTTGGCCAGAGAAGATCAAAGTG
This sequence comes from Himalopsyche kuldschensis, assembly GCA_028554975.1. Taxonomy (NCBI): domain Eukaryota; kingdom Metazoa; phylum Arthropoda; class Insecta; order Trichoptera; family Rhyacophilidae; genus Himalopsyche; species Himalopsyche kuldschensis. Next base: position 7,280,579 of record JAHFWI010000003.1, on the reverse strand, counting down.
AATTCCTCCAGCATCCTCAACGACGGTAATGATTACTTTTACATGTTAAAAATATTCAGGAAATTTAAATATTGCACAAATGAGGTTTGAAGACATAACGAAAAATGTTTCCCACCATGCTGACGATTTGGGCTACATTGCTACGGCTTCCGAAATTGCCTAACCATGAATACTTTTTAAAGGCATATTAATGGGGAAAAGAAATGTAGGAATTCAAAATAGTAAGATTTACCATACAAGATAACTTATATTACATTTTTCTTTGGTATATTTTATGTTCTGTATGTATTTTTTAATGTTTATAATAAGTCCGGAGTGTGAAATTATTATCTCGAAAGAGAGGTTATTACTCGTATAGCATGAGTTGAATTTTTGGAATTTATTTACAGTAAAATACGACTCGGGGGCCAAATCCGTTTTACGGTCCGACTGTTTCCAATCGCTGTTTTATCTTATTTCCGGAAGCCATCTTTTATGAGTTTAAAGAAAACTTTGTCAATCGTATTTTTCGTGCGATGTTTGCTCAGGATATTATTTTCTTTTTGTTTCTTATTTTTCCGTGTATATTGTCGTTATGGCAAATTAAGAGCCGTTGTTTATTTTGCAGTTCACGCGTAAATTTTAAACGTTCACTCCGTTGTTGGGTAACGCTATGTCAAAGTTATTTCCTGCCGAAAAAAAATAATTTTCCTTGAATTTTTCGTTATTTATTGTTTTTAATAAAACACAAATCTTTCTTATAGATGTAAAATATAAGAATTTGTGATTGTGCGGTATCGTAGATTGCAATGAAACCAAACGTTTAATACACAAACCAAATAATATTATATTTTCACGTCAATTCCGAGCTGGAAAATGATACGAATCATATTAATCCCGCTTATTTTTATTAAGACAAATAATGACATTTACGAATTTCGGTTTAATGTTTTAAGAAATGTGCGGTCGCTAATATTGTTTTCTTCAAATTAGATCATTACTTATAGACTATAAAACGTGAATAATATTTAGTGCTTCTATTTATTCATTTAATATATTGTATTAGCCTTTTTGTTTTGAATAACAAAATTCTTTGAATATTCCCAATTTGAATTGGTAGTTTGAATCTATACATACAAACAGGATGGTGTTGAGTTATCGTTCGTCAAGATTTGTGTTTTCGATTTTATTTGGTCTGAAACAAAACCTTTGTTTCTTTCATTTAAATTTTGTTTTTCTTCTTAACTTTAAATCAGTGGTTCATTTATGTCTTTATTATGCCCACCTGCGTAAGTATTGCGATGCTCAGTGTTAAATCAATGTAATATAGTAGAATGGTGCTGTCAATTATTGTTGACAGTAGATTTGTTACTAGTTGAAGTGATATAACAACTTCCTAAATTTACCAATATTTATTTACTGAAAGTAGCGATCAATTAGGTTCATGCTGAGATTAGGGTTTTGATTGTAAATAATATTCTTTCACACTTAAAATGCGCATTTAATTGTTACTAAATTTAGGTATATTTTTTTGCCAAATTGATTTTTTAATAGTTTAAAAGTCTTAAATATGATAAAGTAAATTTGTATCTGCAACTATTAACATATTTGGTACTGGGGAATTATGGACATGGAAAACCGACGCGGATTTTACGTTCCCCGTAACCAACTAATGCTATTTTTGTATGTGAACCTTGATAACAGAATATTCAAGGATTATTAAGTGTATATTTTTTGAATTCATATCCGCCCCCAGTGTGCAATTTACACAGTTTTTTCTACGAGAACTGCTTGTTACTCAGCCGCTCAGCATCGGTTGAGTTTGATGAGAGTATTAATGTAAAGGATAACGCTAAGGGCTAGTCGCTCTTGCTACACTCCGCTAAATGATCGGATAGTTTGGAAAGAATTTTTAAACATCACAGTAACCATGCGTTCGAACAGAATCGATAAATCGATTGAAAAATGCCGTTGGAACTTGGACTAGCCAATGGTGTTGACCATTGCACCACGAACTATTGTATATGATTAAATAGTTTATATCTGCGTTAAGACGACATATTTATTTAGCTTTTAAAAATATTCAGCATTGCAGTGATGAATTCAAGAAATATATAATATTTAGTCATATTTTTTTTTCACGTTCGCCTTCATAAAGATTACCAACGTACGTGTTGAAAGAAATGTTTTATTTTGAGCAGCTTAAGCATTCATAAAATATTTCAGAGTAAAAAAAAAATTCAGGTATCGTAATATAGCAATGACCATTAAAAACTCTCCACCAAAACACTTTGAGTTATAACACCACAAGCTAACGGCGAATTCATTTCCACTTTTTCTTTTGTTTGCAGGTAAGCCTTTCTACAAAAAGCTGCTATTGCGGACACTCCGAAATATATGACAAAAAAGTTTAAAACATTTCGTCGGAGGTATGTTTTGTTTTTATCACTTTGTTTAAGCTTTTCATACAACAGAGAGTGTTTATTGTAAAAGTTGTTGCAGTCATGTAAAAGACCATCTGATGTTTAAAGACTTTGCAAAATGAAATCCTTTTGAAAGCTGACACCCCCTGGTATTAGGGTGAGTGCAGAGGAGTTATCGCACACATTATACATGTTATGAAAAGCAGCGTTGAAGAAGAAACACGACATTAATTTTGTTTTATTGTAAATGTTATGTTATTAATACTGTACCACATACATATGTATGATTTTTGTGTATTGGTTTCCAATATTTTTATGTATTAATTTGAATGACACGAATACGTTGGAATATTTTAAAACAATAAAAGATTTTTTTTTACTCCTTCCACATATAAATGGTTAAAGAGCAGGACTGGTTTCAGTTTATAATGCTCGCGTGTATTTACGGCCAAGAAGTTACAGTTAATCCATAAACCATTGTAGTGTTGTTAAATTTACGTATGTTGTGGAACACGGCGTCGGATAGTACTTTTATATTTGTTTGGAAATACCAAGCTACTGCCGAGTGTCACTTTATTTGAAACTGAAAATACAAAACATAGTTTGGTTCAAATAGAATCATGCAGCAAAGTATCTTGAAAACTAGTTAAGCTGTTACACAATTATTTTAAGAGCCAATTTAACCTGCTTTTGAAGTCTAAAAATAAGATTCACAAAGTTTACGCCCGGAACTCAATTTTTTTATACAACTCCTTCTGAATATTTGTTTCATGTATAAATTTGAAAATAAAATAAACATTTTTCATAAGATATTGAAAACTTGGTAAATAAATAGACGTAAGTATATTTCAAATTGCCGTTTCATCTAATTTATTTATCGTTTAAATTTGAATCTTGATTCAGATACCTTATCCTGAATCCCTGAAAGCTTTTTGATGTATATTATCTATCTTAATTTTATTTCTTGTAGAAATCCAAAATCAACAACAAATATACATGTTTATATATAAATTTTGTTGTCCTGTATCAATCAGGAGTCATTCACGGTTCGGTTCCTTGTTTTTATTTCCTTTAGTGATAAAACGTATTATATTGTTTCGTCTGACGTTTAATAGTAGTTTGGAAAGCCTCCGCTAGAAAGCGCCACCAGACTCTCGATTCTTTGATAAAGCATAGTCGTTGACTTAAATATACATTATTTTTTAGCGTACATTTTATACAGATATCCTGTTAAATAATATAAAAAAATATATATGTCCCCCTGTGAATATTGATTTAAAACATTTTTTCGATTTTTAAATCTTACACGTAAATTGAAACGCTTGAGTCACAATACTCCGTGATATTGTTTTCTTTTTTTGTTGACTAAAAATGTGGTGATGAAAATGTATGGATATTAATAAAAATGTGTTTTTAAAAATTAATATCCAATTGAATAAATGGATATCCAATGCAGCGATACACAGTGAAACAATGTTGACATATAAATATCAATAGTGGTTGTTAAATACTGTAATTACCCACATATACGTGGGAGGAAATCCCTTTTATCTGAAATGTCTAACGAAATATATCGTTTAAAATAATAAATTTGTTCGAGGAGTTTGTTCTCGCTTCGCAACGTAGGCGAATTGAATGAGATTTTTTTATGAATGCCTGTCTGGGTTAGATTATATAAATGACGATACAATTGATCTCTATTGACTTCAATCAACGAGCACTGCGCCCAGAGCCACTGTCATCGTTTACTGTTGTCGTCATCATCACTGATGATGAAAGATTTTAGTCACTTAGTCATGTTGTTCATATAAATTTTTATCATGCGTCTTCGTTTCCAGATTGATTAAAATATATTATTTGTCTCTACCATGCTTATATATTGAGAAGACCTTGATTCGGCTCCCTCGTAAATCGAGAAGGAGCCTCCTATCCGACACTCAGGAGAGGAATTTGGGAACGGAGTAGGAGAAACATGGTGCTCTTATAAAAAAAGACGATCTCAAAGCGTTATGTATTCTAATTTGCTGTCAAAGAAATGTCAAATAATACCTTCACGTAAATAATAAACATTATTATATTAATAAAAGCCGGGAAAGAGTTGGTAGAAGACTAATTTACTACATTTTGACTAAATGTCTTCGCCGATAAAAATTCAAACAGATTTTCTTTCATATTCGTTTTTATGGCAACTTAATGACCGAGAATGCAAAAGGTAATTACAGACCCACATACATACATACGCCGTTTCGGTTTTATATATAAGATATTAGCTGACATATCACAAGCACAAAAATTCATCTTCAGATGCCCACCACAACCAAACTATTGTAATGTTTTTTTTGTTCATTTTATGGGGTTATCTACGTGTACAATTGTCGAATCGTTTGATGAAGATATATACATAAGAAAGGCAAAAGGACGCAACATTTTTTTTTTTTGATAACACAACTTAATACGCGTTTTATCAAAAGGATGTAAGCTGCAAACGCCGAAATAGTATCTAATTTAGCTTTTAAGTTTGAAAATGGAGGTCCCGTAAAATATGTGAGGAGGAAAAAATACTCACACCACATGGATAGCCTTCCCTCTGTGTGCAACGTCTTTTTCGCCTTTCTATATGTATTTAAATCATAAACTATATGCTATCAACTATGTTTGTAGATCTTTATAGCGTAAGCATAACATTTTTGTAATGTATGCGTTACCACTGAGATGAAAGCTATGATACAAAATTGCTACAATATGGTTTCTGAAGATAAACAGTGCAGACAAAAAAAACGCTACTTTAGAGGTTTATTATGTTATTGAAAGATATGCCAGTTGAGAGTCACTCTCAATAACCATGTTGGTATGGGCGTCTCGCTGTACCGTGAGTACTGAGCTTCTTTATGGGCGCTATGGTATTCATTACCCCTGGCGAACTCTTCGGTTATGGTTTTCTACTTAATTTTATTTTCGTGCTTTGTTTTATGACTGCCGGTCATTCTATGCAACATTTTACCCTACACGAACTGCATACGATTTTCTTATATATTTAACAGTTTCACTTCGATATACCGCTTGAAAAGAATAGTGTAGCTATTTTGTAGGTCTTTATATTTTTACAAAGTGAATTCTGTAAACTTTGACCAAACCAACACACGTGGAATAATCAAAGTTATTTGAAATTTTTATTAAACTTATAAAATTAACAATTCTGACAAATATGCGGCAAAAAATCTGTTTCAATATAGTAAAAAGCTCGCTGTGTTGAATGCATTCGAAACACTTGACGAATAATGAAAATAAAATAATTAAACTTTAAATCAGGTTCATTGAAAGCCATGAAATTTTTAAATGAAATATCTGGCATTGAAAGTCGAATTATGGACGTTAACTACGAAATTAAAATGTTCTTTTTTACGAATATTACGATGCATTCAAACATAGAAAACTGCGCGTAAATTAAGCTATATATTCATCGACGATGAGAGAACCGTCTAAAGGAATCTTCGAAATATCAAATAAAACGATTTTCTTTTTGGAATCATTAGTGAAATACAAGTAGATATTGTAATAAGCAGTTGAATGTTAGTGTTGTACTTCCCTCCTTTCCTGATGTTAAATAAAATATTCATTCCTGAACCTGTACACGCAGTTTTATATCACAATAAAGATGACAATTAGGGTTAAAGTGAGTTCACTATTTAGCTAGTCCAATTGAATTTTTCAGTGTCTTAAATAAGTTACACATGCTCAAAAAAATATTATCATTCAAGCAAATCAAAGTGAATCCGCGTAAATATGAGATAATTGAAGGATCGATGTATCTACTATGTCGAACGATACACCGCAGTTAGCTTTATATCTTTAGAAACTTTTCGAGATACCTTGGTCTTTTTGCTGACGTTGGCTGAATTTTATTCCCCGGCTCAAAGCTTTTATCGTTTAATAGATTTTAACCATCATACACCGCACAAATTAATCCATACGAAGCAGTTTTCTTTATGACGCAATCAATTTTTATAACAAACATTAGATAGAATTTTCCTCTCGCATGTTTTATTCCGCATGCTGTAGTTTCAATTGAGCTATCTAAATGTTGTTAAGTTATTACAGTTTGTTGATATTTTTGAAAGAGAATTTATTTTAAGTAAACATTGTCATATTGTCGATTCTTTGATTTGAACGCTTATAATTTTCAAATATATCTTCTTCAGTTTTAAGTTCTGCGTTGTGTTGACTTGCTAAGTAAACCTGATACATAGATTCAGTCAAACATTTATTTAAAACAAAAAAAAAAATAGCATACAATTCTACAATATTTGTTTACAGTACAATTTGCAATACAACACGCCGTTTCAAATTATCCATTTGATTTAAGGCAGCTCATTATACGAAAACTTTTTTTAAAGAGAAACTTAATATTACGTTGTATTTTCAAACCACTTTGGTCTATTAATTCTTTTCTCAATGTGAGTTAAAACTTATTCCCTTAATTTGGATGGTTTATTGAATTATATTGTTGTTATTTTTTCAATATAACTTATTAAGATTCTTTTTATTATATGAAACAGTAGCTGTGATTTTTTTTTTGTCTACCTGCAGAAAATCAAATTAACGTGAGGGTGCAGCGGGGCCTAAAATGCCATCCTCAGGTGAATTTTATTAGCTGATCGTCGGCTTCCACTCTCGCTCTCCGTCCACCGAATGAGTGGCAATTATTATTTAAGCGTTGGTTGGCAGCAAGGCAACAGGCCGGTGTAGCCAAATAATACCGAATGCTCTCCACTAAGTATTCTGCCCAAAGTAGAAGTTTATTTATTTACTGGTAAGTCGACGCGTCGAGAGATGTATAAAGCCGATGTCGGACGAATATTGGATTTTTTCTTCTCTCGGCGCTTGTTGATGTTGTTGCCGCTTTATTTTAAGCGAGAGAGATAAACGTGGCCCTCACGATGATGGTCCATCGTATGATCCTTGCGTGAAAGCACACATCAGGAATACACATTCTTAGGTTTAATAATATTGAACTTTGGAATCATAGCACTACAAATTCCAAACGTCAAAAAGTTTTAAAAAATCGAGACTCCTGTGAGATTACGCATATTTTTATTTACCTTTGATTCACTTGGGTAAGCTCACGCTTAAAAGTTTCAACACCCGAGCAATTTATCCATTCACACGTTTCTTTCGGCTTACACGATTACAAAATGAGAATTGTAGAGTCGCTGATTTTAATGACGTTTAGAGCACCGATAATTATATTCCTGGTGATTATTGCATTAATCAAAGATATGTATGTTGTAATTCGTAATGTTTTTAGAAAATATTTTTGTTTTTTGCATTTCTAATACATTCGTTACTTTTGAATAACTTATCACTTGCGGAATATCCAAGGCAAGTTACCACAGAAATCTGCAGTTTATATATTGAAACATGTCATTAAATGAACATATGATGGATGCTTCAATCGAAAATTCTTATCGTTTAGTATACAAAGTTCGTAATTAATATCGTAAAATAATATTTTTCACTGCCGACCATTGCTGGAATGACGCCCAAATTATATCGCCCCCCCCCCGGGGAGGCCGGTGTTATGAAATTAATTATTAATTAAGTGGAATTTATATAGGAAAAATCTTTCATTAAAATGAACGAAAAAAGTTTCTTTTTTTAAATCCGTGATAGAATTGACCCTGCCTTATTGATCGATAACGAATCATGATAAAGATATTGTAGAAAATGCGTATAATGTGAAACGACAAAATGAACACGCTTATTATTGGCTAATTGAAAAAATCTTGAAAATTTCCGCGTAAGATTTAAGCTATGAATCTCTACGAAAAGTTATTACACGTTTCCAAGAAAATACGATGCTCAATTTTATAATAATCTTATTCTTATGTAGGTTCTTAGAAAAAAAGTACTCCAAGCTTTCCATATGTATACTTATATATTGGATAGTCGTTAACAACTGCGAATAGATTTTGGAGGCCTACGTTTCCCAGGCTTCTTTTTTCAGTATTCCAACGCTAACTATATTATAACAATGGTTTATTTTAAAATGCGAACTTCACCTGGTGCTAGGGTAATAAATACATATCAGTGTCTCTCGGCCATCTGTACCTGCGTCCGGGCAACACTACACCTTCGCCGCTCCCAAGTGTTCTCAAACTGTTAATTAGTAATACGTATGAAATGGGTTCCGGTTATTTTATTAATGCTCAATGAGTATTTGTATAAAGCGTATGAAACATATTAATTTGAATTTAAACTTTAATGTTTGTTATCAATTTGAAATAGTACAAAGTTATCGATTTGCTGTATGTATATTTTCGATATTTTTCGCAAGGCGTCTGTGTCTGATGCTACTTAGATTTTCCAAGTTTATTTTAACGATTAAGAGAGATTGTGAATGTCAATAGATGAGTTAAGTGCTCTTCTATATCAATATAATCGTATTTTCTATATTTAATTCGAATAGCCTTGCGTATGATGATCGTGTAATCAACAGCTGATTATAAGCGATGAGCTGGTAGGTCGTCTAACTTAATCTTTAAGTGAATAATTTACGATGTGAAATATTTCCATTTTTTTAATGTTCAATTAGCTTTAATTTCTTAGTAAAGCACGTGCGTAATAAATCAAAAGTTTTGTTGTTGACCTCGCTCGATGTCAAAATTCAATGCTGATTTTTTTCATACATACCACACTTAATATTAGCAAGCCATGCTTCGTTTTTTTAAGAGCTATGGTTGAGTAATTTTCTTTTCCCTGTGTTTTTGTCTGAAACTGTTTTTTTAATTATTCGACGTATTGTAAATATTTCACGATGATCACTGATATTTTCTTTGATGTATCAAATTTAGTCGTGTCTTGTATTTATTAACATCAATCAATGATGACTTAACTTAGGGTCAATGACTGGTGAAACATACTTTTTTCCATCTAAAAAATATAAATTAAACGTTAATGGCACCTGTTCATTTGAAACGCTGAATGAAGAAACACGGTGTCATCTATAAAACTGTATGCGATGCCCACTTGATTTATTTTGAATTATTATCTGGAAAGTTTACTATTGGGTGTAGGTATGTACGTACTTTTCTCGTTTTTTTGTGTTTTGATTCACGTGGGAGGCAACCATTCACAAATATTAACATCGCGTCCTCATTTGTTTTTTAATCGTCGGGCGGCATCATATCTGATGGAAAATAATAAATTTCGTTCTGAAACAGTTTCGCCCAACAGCCGCACGCCCATAATGTGAATGATTTGCGGAAAATTTTGTATATTTCTTCGCTAATGTTCGTGTGGTTTTATGACGTGTCAAGCGATTTTAATTACTTACTTTCAGCGACACATTTTTTTTTTAATTTACCCTTTTATAAAATTTTGAAACACGATACCCACTTAATGTAGATGACCAATAACGTGTTACTACTAGCACACAGCTTTTTTATACATTTTTATTTTATTTATTTGGTTTTAATAAAAAATGGGCTTATCAGTTTTGCAGGATAACTGTTTTAAAATTTTCTATACGAAATAGACAAACGATTAGAAGACATTGTTTGTGAAAATTGTGTTTTATTTTTTTTACAACGCAGAGAAAATTCGCAATTACATGAATACTACCGCATTTCTAGTGTTATAACTTCTACCATCGTTTACCAGCCGACTTGGTTATTTTGCGTTAAAATTTCTTATATTTTCATGATTTAATTGTGAAAAATAACATTTTCAATGCTGTCCCAAAAAAGATTCTTTTAGTAACCAAAAAAAGCCGTTCATAAAAAAGTTTAAATTAAACTTTCGATGCATATTGTCTTCCAATCGGATACGCAGTCTTGGGTGTGAATCTCCAAATAGAAACTGTAATACGTTTATATTGTAATCAATGTATGGTAGGAACAAGGCATGTATAAATGTGACGTTTTCATCTCACCCCAACAAATACACCATCCGATCATAAAACTAGATACCAGGGCTGTGGAGTTGTAGTAGAGACTCCAATTACTCGACATCTCAACTTCTCGAGTATCAAGTAGTAAAATTTTAAAACACTCGAGTACTCGGGTATACTCGAGTAGTTTCAGATGTACCAAAATATATATTATTTATTCAAATGTGTGTATATCAATAGATGATAAACAAATAAATAATCTTATTTTATTTCAATAATGCAATTATTTCAATTTATGAAACCTATGTTTCAAAGATAATTAATCGTCTCAAATTTTAATTTGGTTCGAAGTTTTGTTTTTTCACTCTCGCAGTAGAAAAAACTTTCTGTTGCTGTGGACGTCGGCTTAAAAGTTATCAATTAAATAGTGTTGTCTAGTTTTTCTATCCGCTGCTTAAAACAAAATAAAATTTGGAAATAAATCTTCATTTATATATAACGAGTAATACTCGAGTATTTTTCAAATTAATCGAGTACTTGAAAAATGTACGAGTATCGAGTACTCGATACTCTAATTGGAGTCCTGAAAACACTTTTTCACGCTTTTGATACTAATAACTTTTATTTATGCATAAAAAAACCTGAAAAAATTAAAATCTTATTTAGTCGAGAGTCGGAGTTGAGCTGTCGGTCAATGTCGTGATTTTCTTAACGACTCCACAGCTCTACTAAATATTATCAGTCCTTTTATATTTTTTTTAGTGATCGAGGAGAGAGGTGTTTAATTTCAGAATTCTGGTTAAAAACTATTATTTGAGTTATGATGCCTTGCCAACAATCAATATAATCCACATTAGTAGACGTGGTATCAAAAAAGATTGTAATAAAAACCAATTTATAATCTTTCGAAACCAAAAAAGTGCTATGTCACGGCACCTGAATATTTTTGTAACGGTTTACAATCTCCGGTGGTTGTTTGTGGTATGGTGGCTGTAAGAAAGTATCACGATGACAAATAGTCCGTTGAGGTCTTTTTCTCCCGCGGAGCCTTCGCTACAAATGCGGATTGAATGAATGATTTATTAGGTAGCGACCTACTACCACCACTATGCTATGTATGCCACCCTCACGCTTCCTGACACCCTTTTACTTGTACACTATTTGATAGTGTCGACGCTGAGAAAAGGTTCTCTGATTATTTAAAATATGTTTGTTTCGTGCTTTCTTTTTTACTTACGTTTATTGTTCCATTCATTGGAAAACAATAAATAGTTATCATAATGTGCTTTTTATTTTATGCAGCTTTCATTAACAAAAATCTTCAGGCAATTAAAGTTTACGAATAAACATGAACTGACGCGTAGTTAATAGTTTGTATAGTTTAAATTTCATACGTCGCATAAAATCCACCTAATGTTTTGGTAAGCATTTCCATACTTTTAGCAAGAAATAAATTTTTAATATATCACTTTGTCAAATACCTGAGAATAATAATTTACACAATTCATTGAATTTTATTCAGTTAAACAGATTTTCTTATTCATCCAGATTGCGATAATAAATATTAAAATTAGTGACTTTGTTGAAAGTTTGAAAAACTATTTACCACGTTCAGTTCAAGTTCATTCGTGCACTTACAATGTTTGAAGATGTCGAAAGACAAAACCCGGGTCTTAAGTGAGAAAACTCATGTAAAAGTACAAAATTCCAGCGATTCAAATTTAAATTAATCTTAATTTAACCAGAGGGCATACACTATTTTTATGAATATTGCCAAAAGTATACGGTGTTTACTTCTGTATTCTCTTTAGTTACTACGGCTCCAGTTAGCTATGAATATATTCCGCAGTAGTGACTCCGCAAGGTGTGCGACAGTGATAAAAAATATGTCTGCGACTGTTAGCCTAACCTTTGACTCTTTTGCCCCCATATGAAATCTGACGTTCAAATTACCCAAAAACGCTTTCAGGCGGCGAAGGGAAGTAGCCCGGCACCCGCACGATTGAATGATGATGTATTGTAGCCGTAATGACGTTTGTCGGCTTGTTCGCAAACAATTTTCCCTTTGTGAGGCGGCAGCATTGTGGCCGCCATGTTTTTCTGTGTTACGCGCTTTTTTGTTACGGCGCGATGCGGAGAGCGCCATCTCTTATTCTTTGTGCTCATTCAAAATTTGGTTATGTTGTTTACACGTAGAAACCACTGTTGAAGAATTGAATAGGTAATAAACCTCGGAAATTAACCATTTCTCTGCTGGTTTAATGGACGATTCCTGCTATCTCAAATAATATCCTGAAAGATTTTCCTTCTCAAAGCATCTGCCCCATGAATACAAATTGCTTGGCTTACAAATGTGGTTATTGTATGATAATATCGTATTCAACAACATGGTTCAAGTAGATCTACCGCGTTTCTGTCGTTTCGGTGTCCGTAGAAATATTATTTAATGACCCCATCGATAAATATTAAATTCCTGCTTTATCAATAGCAATACAAGCACGAGAAAACACTCCTTTTTTTACTACGTTAGTTTTCTTTGTGACGGTGATGCTTGAAAACAGATTGCTTTTAGCGCGTTCATAGATGAATAAATTCACAGTTCTCCACAAATTTTCCTTGTAATGGTCCGCTCCGAGATTTCAGGTTCCACTAACACCTTAAAGTTATGGCTATTGTGTATATACATGCTTTAGAATAGTTTGGTGTCCAAATAATACAAATATGATTAATAACAGAGATAAATTGTTTCTAACAACATTTCAGTTGTCATACACCACCTGTATTTAATATTTTTAGTAAAGTTTTGATGTTAAGTTTGATCGGCTTATAGCAGCAGATTTTTATAGATATTCAAAACACCAACATCGGTCGCGTGATATATCTATAATAATATTAATATCGAAAACCGAACACAAAAAAATGTGTTGTTAATATTTAAACTAACTAAGTAGTTATGATTAAGCCAATTTTTATGCGGCCTTTTTGAGTAAAAAAAAATTAACCCTTCACCGTTCATTTTGTCATACATAGTAAAACTGCGTACATACAGTCATTCTTTTGGCTACTTGTGAGCTATGCATAGTAAATATTCATGTTTTTTTGGAATAACAAAGTGCAACCGATAAAGCAATGCATAAGAGTGAGGTTATGTGTATTATTAACAATGCCCTGTGTTGTAATAATGTCAAGGGGCCACGGATCCTCCCTATTATGAACCGTAGCGCGCGAGGTTTGTTCTAAACCCACATCAAATGTAGCCAACAAACTGGGATTGTGCAAATTTATCCTGCATCGTTTGTTTGTCGGCCAGGCGGTGGTAAGTAACTGCTTTCCACTTGCCAAATATTTGTTTTTATGTTCCGTATATTGTTTTCACCGGGCGAAGAATAATTTTCAATGTTACCTTTTTGTTTTTCTAGATTTATTATATATGTAGTATGTTATGGTCGCCGAATATATCCATAAAATTCAGCGCCCATCTCTTCGAAACTTAAAAAAACATTCAAACAGTGTCCTAAAATAATAAAAACATTGAAAATTACCTGCGCTTTAATTGTAGACTTCATGATTTACATATTTTACTAAACAGAAACAAAATTAATGTTTATTTTGTACTCCTAAAACAATTTGTAATCATAAAACACAAATTATAACATTCATTAAATTAAAAAGTTTGATACTACATATCTCTATTATATTTATAATAAAATATGATTCTGGTCATACACTATATATATATTATGTGTATCTTAAATAACGATAATTGATAATTGAATAACGAATAGTCTAAACATAAAATACAAAGATGTTAATAGATACGTAGTAAAATTAAGGCATTTTGATGACATTATACGTATTATTATTTTGTGTCGTAAATATTTTACCTTACAATATTTTATAATTGCCAAAATTGCCTTGCGTAATTGGTATCAATATTTTGATCGGGTGCACGCTAATAGTAATTTTGAAAAAAGCTTTTTCATATCACTACGTAGGGATGAGTTAAATACGGAATGGAATTTTTTCCTTGCAGCTTTTTTTGTTGGCTCGGCGCACGAGGCGAGCAAAAAAAGCTTAATTATGACGGCGGCGTCTTAGTGGTGGCATTTCGCCAAAGCTCCCGCTTTGTCTTTGCGAGGAATTCTCATCTCACACCTGTGGCTGGAGAGGTAACCCGCCTTCCGGATGATGCATTGTGTGTATGGCTTGCACATTGGTCCGCCGTATAGTGAGTGCTTCGTGATATAAGTCTTAATTTCAAACGTCTTTTTGTCTTTTACTTAAGTGAACACTCCACCAGATTTTATAATAATAAACGCAGTGGCACGATTTTAATTTAATTTTATTATGAAAAGAAATAACAATTAATTTTATTATTAAACTTAATGATTATCATTCGTGGATTTCATAGAACTGCAATCAAACATGAGTTTATAATGGTTTCAGGCTTTCATATAAGCTTTCCCTAGTACTTATTAACACATTTCTTCAGTTATTTCTTATTTTAGGAACATTTTGTTTCTATCGTTGATCCATATTGCAGTTACAAAATGTACTTTTTCTTCGTATCACTTATGTATGTATGAAACGAAAAATGCTCTCAGTCAACACTTTGAAATGATTTAACTTATTACCATTTGAATATTCGATACGGCTGAATATATAAGTAGATACTCGCCTGCCGCAGGTTAACATTGTTAAATACAGCATTTGATTATCTATAATATGTCATGTTCAATTAATAGTATATAATAAGATACTTACATGAGATTAATACGGCTTGTTAACGAGCAATTAACATTTACAAGCACTTCCAAATATACAACAACGTGAAACATAATCTCTTGTGTTTTACTTGTTAAGATAAGTAAGTAGGTACAATAAAAAAATATCGCAGTGTGTAGATAGCTAATACAGGTGTATTGGGTTATTTTATTTTTACTCTTCAAACAATGACGAAGCTCTTTGTTGGAAACTTTTGCCTTCCCTGAATGCAAAGGCAAACACCAGAGCAGGCTAGAGTGGGGGACGCAGCCACCCTCTCGGCGATAAGACATTATTATTAAAAGTTCCTGTCACCATACGTCATAAAAGTTGGTTCCGCGCGGTGCGCTAACCGCCGCTTCTCGGAAGCTGTTTTTCCTTTATGTTTTGCTTTAACGCCTATAAACAACACGGCCCGTTGCCTGTAATTTATATCCACTATCAATTTTGGTTACCCATCGTCACATGTAACTTGTCTACTTCTAATATATTTATTCCCTTAATGACATTTTGGATACGTGTGACATAGCGAATTCTTCATTTTGCAGGCATATTTTCATCAAGCCTAACTTTTGTTTGGCTATTAATCCGTTGTCTATGATCCAAGTCTTTGACCAATATTGAAAACATTATTGTAATACATTTTATCGTGTACGCAAATGATTGAGATGAGTTGTTTATATTTTTACGATTTATTGCTTTACTAAAGTAATTAAGCCATCCACATTTTTTACTGTTGCCAAAAAAAAAAATCTTGTTAAATAAAAATTCAAGTGTCTTTTCCTGCACGAATCAGTTTAATTGTTTTGTCGTAATTTTTATTGCTGTCCAAATCACTTTTAAATATCTATAATTAATTTGTTTAGTATGTTTTGTGGCACACGCTATTACTTTTGGGCACGGCTCGAATTTATGACCGTTCCATTTTTCCTAGAAATAAAATTAATTCGACAATTGGATATGCCAGCGGGTTGTGAAACTTTACGATGGGAATATTCTCATCAATGGGGTAATTTTTTTTTTTCCAAAATTCACAAGTCAGTTCGATCGATTGATTCCTGGAGGCTGCAAGCTACTAAATAACAATTTTGAAACATTGAATATGAGTCATCAATGTCAATTAAATTCAGTTGGCTCGTTCAGCCCGGTCCGTGGTGTAGTGGTAAAAATCGTTGGCTACTTTGTCGGACAGCCCGTGTTCGATCTCCGTTACGAACAGATTTTTTCCTAGTTCTCGTATCCTTCCCATCCCTACTAGCTTCGGAAAAAAGAGGTTGAGCAACTGGGTAACAAGCCGTTCTCGTGGATTTTTTTTGCGATAAACTCCGTGAAAAGTCCATATGCTCCAGGTTGGGAGCAGACATGGTTAAAAAAACAGTTGGATCAGTGCTTGAAAATCTTTCTAAAATATTTATTTAAAAATAATGCAGGCGCCAAAAATATGGTTAATCTCGGTCGGAAAATAGTTTTTTTTGTATTCTCATGATACAAAAAGTGGAAATGCACCACGCGTAGTTTTCTTAGTTGCTTGGAATTTTCATAGACCACTTAGCACAAGGCGTTAGTGCAAAAAGAAAAGTTATCGAAGATACATTAAGTATATAACAAATAAAGCTATATATTTTACGGGTCGATACATGTTAAGCTTATTTTAACAGTTTTATCGATATAAGTTTTGAAATAAATCGTATTATATGTATAAATGAATTTATTTTTTTAAAACCTAATGTCAAGGCTTCAAAGTGCTTTAATTTGTTACATAAACTCACTGAATATTTTTAAATAAACACTGTAGGGATCATATTTAAATTTCATGTACATAGGTGCAGTGAAATGTAAGTATTTATAGTGTTTCTGAATACATTTCCAGGGCAATTTTTGACTTTTTCAAATGGCTGTCATTAACCAGTCAGAGGCATTTCATTTTAGTAGCGATCGTAGTAACTGACGGATTCTCAATCACGTACTTCCTATTGCACATCTTTACATAGCAATTTCACTCAAAGGTGACGTATTTTGTGGTTCAGATGATTTCACATTTGTATAAAAAAAAAGACGAAAAGAGTTTTGCCTTCAATTTCTGAACGGAAATATATATATTTTCGAAATAATTTTCCTGTGTTACCATCATTGCTTCCAATGTGGAGCATGTGGGCTACTATTTGAGTTTTTCTCAACGGAAGTTTTTCGGTGGGAGAAAACTGGTTGTGACTCGGTTGTAAGAAGCAATAATGAAGC
The DNA here is from genome assembly GCA_028554975.1 of Himalopsyche kuldschensis. NCBI lineage: Eukaryota > Metazoa > Arthropoda > Insecta > Trichoptera > Rhyacophilidae > Himalopsyche > Himalopsyche kuldschensis. The sequence goes on along the minus strand of JAHFWI010000003.1, from coordinate 7,263,287 downwards.
TAGCTCAAGGGTTATATCACCCGCTGCGCATTGTATAAATGATCAGATGGGACGAAGCGAATTTTATAAATCACAGTCATCGAACAGAAATTCGAGAATCGGTTGGAAAATCAATTTATTTAATTAACCCTTGGGCGTACCGTAACCAAAAACGGTTTTGTCGACTCTTCAAAATACCCGACCATCAAATACTCAACCCTGTTTCATTTTCATTTTTATTTTCATCATATCTTCAAATAAACTTGTGCTTCTAATGTCGCACCGATGGGTTTATTACCAAAACAGAACATATCCATTGAGAAAAATTTATCAAATATCATCTTTATTTATGCATGTTTTGAAAAGAAATAATTAACAATTTGTTTTTTAATAATTATTCACTATTTAGTAACATCTTGGTACTAATTCAATACGTGTGGAAGAGATAAGAAGTACAGAATGTAGAATTATTAATGAAGTTAAACGCACCATAATTTTACTATTTTATGGAAAATAATGATTCAAATTTATACGATACGCAAGAAAACAAATATGTATATCACGTTTCGTGAATGCAGTTAAACTTCTCGCACGCACATGCCTAGGTTTCCGCCAGAGCCGCCCTCATGGTATGATCGTTCTCTGGCCACGTGACTCTGCTACGTGACGACCGGAAGTGCACCCTGATAAAAAGCTACAGGTACGCAAGATGATGAATCACTTCAGCCGACACTATTTCCATGGCGTTCAAGTATTTATTTTCCATGTATATTCGACATACACCGGTACATCTGTGTTTTGTTAAGGATTAAGGAACATATGTATTCTTTGATCAATTTAAAACCTTGTACATATATCCAAAAGACACAACGATGAGCTTACAATATAAATATCACTTTTAAAGTGTTCACTGTCAATACTTGGTGGAAAGGCATTATAATAAATTGTATAATTATTTTTATTATATATAAATATGTTTATTTTTTCGATAATTGACTTTCATTTTTTATTTTGCACGTTTACTAAACAACGTGCACTGAAATAAAATTCTATTATTACGGTGAATAAGAAAGAAATAATGGAAAAATAAAACTTACGATTTTTAGACACAACGACAAGTGATGTAACAATTAACTATGCATTGTCGATTTTTTAAGAAATACATGAATTGTGTACGAACAAAATATTTTTTACCTTTACTTTAAGTATTAAGTATCATCACAGCTGATTCCGCTCAGTTATAAAGCATTTTATTTTAGCTACAATTATTATTAAATACATCTACAAGACTCCAATACATATAAATAGTATTGATTATATGATACAAAAATTCTCATAATCATTGTTAACAAAAGCAACGTCTTATGTATATAATTGTGTAAGTGATGCGAAAATTTTGTGACATATTTTATAGAATAATCATGTCTATTGAACTTCCTTTGATACTTACTTCACTCACCTTGCTATTATAATTATGTATCATTTATTCTGAATGCCTTCGTGTTCAGATGATGATACCACGGCATAGATAGTCCGCACCACACCGCCGATGCCCATCCGCACATGGTGGACGGTCACACGGTCTAATTATCCACCTCGGCTGTGCATGAATGCGATGGCCCACATATCCCTCTGATTCCGCAGCCATTACCCGGCCTTTCTCCTTGCGCCGCCGACGCCACCGACGCCGCCTATATTGTCGTCGGGACGCACAATAGCCTTTGCCTAACCACCCTAGCGAACCACCCCCGTGACACCTGTAGCTTCGCTTTCCTTTGTCCGCTCCACGTCCCGGATATGTCCGATTCGATATTCAATTATATTTGAATGTGAATAGCGGTAATACTTTTTCTCCACCCCCTACTGGAATTGAGAGCCATACACGAACGGATCAAACTTTTTCTTACAAATTATTTGTTCTAAAAAGAATCAAATATAATTTACACTGGGATAAAACTAAGCTATTTTTACCGTTACAATGTGAAAATTATGAATTATATTAGCTGACATATCACAGGCACAAAAATTCATCTTCAGATGCCTACCACAACCAAACTATTGTAATGTTTTTTTTCTTCATTTTATGGGGTTATCTACGTGTACAATTGTCGAATCGTTTGATGAATACGCTTACTTTCAGTATCTTTTTTAATTAGTACCCAAATTTTTTTGAGTATTTACTTCTGTGGGGATAGTTAAAATGTTCTACAGTGATAGTAAGATATCTGAAACCCACGTTTTATCACTTCAAAGCAAAAACTCTTAAACTTTAAACAAAATTTATTCGAAACCATAAATTTCGAGGAAATACAAATAATCCTATGGTCATCTCATGTTAATCTTTGAAGCGATTTAAGTCTGAATGAATATCTCTAATATTTAAAAAAACAACCTGTACACAAACGTTCTACACAAATTCACGCAGAACATCATATATTATTTTGTGTGAAATGTTTTTACAACATTTTTTTTTTGTATTGGTGGAATCGCACGTTTTGAAGATACGATTTATTTTGCGAATTCTTTCGATGAAATTGTTGATTTACTTGTTAGTTTATTTGCTGTAAAATGTTTATGTTGTACTTGGCAATATTTCATTAAAATAAGGTTTCATCCTTAATTTTTTCTTTGATTTTGCAATATTCTTTCTCATTGTAAGTGATACAATTTTTTACGATCGCATTTGTCTTTTTTAGATTAAATAATACCTGTTCAGTATTTAAAAGACTCGATAAATATACTTCTTAGATCTTGGACATGGAAAGAAATTATATTAAGTCTTTTATTTTGTGTTTCGTCATTCACTTTCAGATATCATGCATAAAGTCTTCCATTGTATGAGCGTTTAATTGATTATGCCAGGTGGGGTGGGGTGCTGGGAATGTAAGCGCTTTTTTTTATTTGCTTTGTCCCCTTTTGGGGCGTTTTTTTTTGGCGGGGGTCCATTTGAATGACTCGCTTTTATGTATATTTTTTATTATTACGATTTGAATAATAAAGAAAGGAAAATATCTTCAATTAAACTCTACTCTCGACTGTTAAATATTTGAATTTATCGCTCTTATATCGAAATGTGCGCTTACGAATAATAATGACGGCATAATTTCAATTGAGGGGGAACGTGTATTTTTTGAACAGGTTTATTATCCCAACAAATAATGTCTAATTTACAAACTTGGTAGATTTTAAGCTAGGTTGCCTTCTTATTATATAAATTTTTAGGTTATTAGGAGTTGGGCACGGTCATGGCCAAAACAAGCTTCTTGGAGCAAGGCTGGTATACTGAGAATACATATTTTCACATATTTAACGAAAGCAATGTGGGAGAAAGTTTACCACGTTTGATATACGTGTTTATACCAATTTTTAATAAGAGCCGTATAACAAAAAGTCGCTTGAATTTTTTAATTATTTCAAGCATCAAAATATAAAACCCGGGAAACCTTATATTAACCTATTTGATTGTAAATATATTTCAAATGATTCATCTACAATTAATGGTGAGTATTTTCAGCTTTTACTGAAGAAGTTCATTTGATGATTCATATAAATGTTATTTGAATTCCTATAGTTGCACCCTTTTATTGAAAGAATGTCGTATATTTTTCGTAATTAATTGGATGAGAAATGTTGAGAAACTTTTCAAACTTACATTTCTATATGTGCTCATGAACTACTATGTTTTCTTTTCGCTTTTATATTTTTTCCCGAGGAATGGAGGAAATAAGTTAGATAGGTTTCTTGCTGGTTTATCCGCATTTATTTCTTATCTCAAAGGATGCTAATTATAGAAAACCATTACTGAGATGCAGCTGGGAACATTGAGCTTATTTTCTTGCATAAGGCAGTTTATCTTGAGCGCGTTTTACACGGCATAAAATTTACTCAAGTTATGAAGCTGAATGTTTCTTATTTATATTATGAATCGCTGTAAATAAACCGTTCACTTCATCTCCAATCTATTTGATGAATTTAGCTTTTGAAATATAAAGTTTAATTTTGAAAGAAAAATCGTAAGCCGTTTGATCGTTAAACGGTCAAGACCCATCCATGACTAAGACCTCAAATGCTCGGCTGATAAAAAAAGCAATTTATTTTTGACATTGCTAGTACTCGAACCGTGCACCGTATGACCTTTATTATTGAGTTATTCCGTCAGACTTCAAAGAATCACTTGAAATTGATATATCGTCGTCATACAAGGGAGAGAGCTATTAAGTACATTTAAAAAAATGTATATTCAATATAATATTGTAGACTTAAAAAATCAAAATAAAATAAAATACATATACACTCACAAATAATAACTACATGTAAAAGAATATGAAGGGTCTTTTAAGATTGATTATAAATTTCCGGAAAGTACTCTTGAACATTTTACACTTTGGTCACTTTTTCATAAAAGACAACGATACGTTGTTAAAAAACAATAATGATGAGAGTGAACACCTTGAAAGAGAACGATACGCTTTATTAGTATTATAACGTAATTGGTCGTATTAACTTTTATATATTAATTCAAATTACACATGCTTATTATGAAAGTCACTTTTATTGATATTTAATAAAAATATCCATGCAGTGAGGACAGTATTTTTTAATTATAAGTGTTGGTTATTGGTATGCATGAGATTATACTCGGTTAGCATCAAGTGCCACTTATTCAATGTTGCTTTACAGTTGCGAATCTTGGCATTTACAAAAAACAGGGATTCCGTAAACAGTATCTTGTGCTTCTAAATCACTCTTGCGGCGAATACTAAAGGTGCGATCGCCCAATTTTGTCAGGAACTCTGAAGTAAGGCAGCGGACTAAACAGTTCATTAAAAAAAAGCGGCGATATACCTGGCTTGGTAATTTTCCTTAGATACTCCAGGGAATCCTGTGTGCTACGTTAGGATGACCTGAGAGGGAGGATGAGACTGGCAGGGATTGATAATCTTGGAGGCAGTATCTGGTGGCCATACGCTGGGAATGAAAATTATTATCGATGTTAGTTTTTATAAAATGATCAATTATGAATTATGATTAACATTGTTCGCTCCAACATAGTTTCAACCAGAGCTTGCTATTGTTTCAAATTTATTAATACTATTGTACCACAGTGTCGGTTAATATTATTTACGATTCATTCGATCCTGTAATGTTGGCTGCATCTGTTGCGAGCTTGATGCATATGGGTACGGACGCGAAGCGATTCCACACTTGCAATTACACGAACGTGGCTTGCGCTCACTGGAATTCCTGTATAGGTATTCGTTTCATCAGGTACGAGGGAAGTGCATCATAAGAAATATACGACCTACAATCGGCTAGTAGTTTGACTTGTAAAATATCTCGACTGTTCCGTGCATTTATATCCATAATATTTTATACTTGTATTGTTGACTACTTGTGTGATACATTTCTGATTCATTTTTGAGAGCTATTTTGACATCGGTTGACAGTATTCAAGGTGCAGCGACGACATTATCGCGCAATACAAATAATTTGAACCTTTTAATACAATAATAAATGAACAACAGCTTGAAAATTACTAGGAACAAGCAAAACAAGAATTTACAACAAAATAATTCGGCAATCATACACAAATATTAACAGTATAAAACATACATTAAAGACAAATAAAATTTCGATATTATAAGAGATTATTTTGCAGAATTCTTATTTACTTTTATATTGAGTGAATAAACGTTAATATATAATGTGAATTTTCAATAAAAAAAGTTAAATTTCACAATTGGGAATGTTTTTATCTAATTGTTTTTTTCCAACCGAAACACTTTTAGTGACTTGTGAAAGTATCAATTAATTTGAAATAATATCTAATTTTAGTAGAAAAATTATTTTACCAGCCAAAAATACAACATAATCTTTATTGCACACTAGTATAGGCGTGCTTATTTATTTATAACAAAACATTGCAAAAATTACAAATAATAAGTGTATTGCTTTTGCAATGTGAAAAAAGATGAAAACATTTAAAGAAAAAATACTTACAGATATAAGAGTGAAAAAAAAAAAACATTGGGAATTGAAAAAGAGCGAGTTCCGACAAAATCAACTATAATGCATAAACAATAGTACTCGCCTGAACTCACTCACGTCCATGTTAAATGTCAGGGTTTTTACAGCGCGCTAGTGTCCAGCGCGCTAAATTCGGCGCGCTCTGGTCCGGCGCTAACGTCGAGGTGCCCTAGTCAAACTGTTATAAAAATACATTTTTTCCTCGAATGTAAGACGCCAAAGACTGTTTGTGAAACATTCTTTTGGCAAATAAGTCATGTATTGACAATAGAAAGCATTACATTTTTTAGATTCTGAAATTGCATCGGATTTAAAAAAAAATCCGAATGACCACTTTCAGAGCCGTAAAATAAAACATTTTCTTTTCCATATTTGACAGGGATTGTAAAACAAACTCCATATTCAGAAATTCCAGATAGCGTTTTAATATTGATTTTGACTGTTGGGCTTATCTCACGCGTAAGGCTTAATAAAGGGGAACTAAGCAGATTAAAAATGTATCAATTTCATAGAAGTGTTTACGATAAAAGGTACAGTAAATATTTTTTGACGTGTACGATTCGGTAATTTCATGTTTTAAATTGGGTTTTGAAATGATTTATTTGGATTGACATGGCGCTGTTTGTTTCTTGTGACGCCCCCACGACAGTTTATGGGAGTTACTCTGATGCACTGCTATGGAAGCTGCGATCCCATATGGCATATATCAAGCCACTAATCGACCCGATACTTGCTGTCGACATGAAAACTGAACATGCATGCCAAACATATCACGTGTTTAGTGGCATTTGGAAAACGCTCCTATAAATAAATACAATAGTTTTCATCGTCTTTTGATTTTTTTAAAAAGTAATGTTAGTAGCCATGCATTTCATGAGATTATCCATCAATATCACATCATTCTGAGTTCTGAATAAGCATTCACTATGTTAAAACAATATCAATTTGATTTAAGCATATGCAATGCAAACTCTCCTTCCAAGTTTGTTTTGCAAAGAGTCTGCTACTTCATTTAAGCTTAACTACAACACTGAACATTCGTAATTTTATTTATTTGAATGTTTTTCGTATCGTATGTTATGTGTGAGCAAATTTATACTTTACTTTGAACGGTAATCGCAGTTTAAATGGCAAGTAATTATTTTAAAATAAACAAAGCCGTGCTAAACTTTTTTACTAACTGAAAGTTAATTTTGATTTGTTACCATATCCGCTCATAATGCATATGGTCTCCTTGTGAGAATAAAAACCAGATAGATCGTACAGAATAAGATAATAAATAATAAAATTCCCTTTTTACTACTTCCACATATTAAAATACTAGTATTGCTACCCGGCGTCGCTCGGACTAAGCGACCAATAATTATTTAATGTTATATCATTCGACATAATTATAACACAAAATCTAACATCCAAAATATACTTAAAATAAAATCACAAACTTTATTTAATTTGATGACATTCTCGCCCATTAAAATGTCCAAATTCAAGGAAAAAATGTCAAATAATACCTTCACGTAAATAATAAACATTATTATATTAATAAAAGCCGGGGAAAAAGTTGGTAGAAGACTAATTTATTACATTTTGACTAAATGTCTTCGCCGATAAAAATTCAAACATATTTTCTTTCATATTCGTTTTTATGGCAACTTAATGACCAACAATGCAAAAGGGAATTACAGACCCACAGACATACATACGCCGTTTCGGTTTTATATATAAGATTGCAACAAAAATGCAAAATGGAATTACATACATACATACATACATACATACGCCGTTTCGGTTTTATATATAATATAACTACCGATTTCAAGAAATGTGTGTTTTATTTATTTGAAATCATTTTTTTCTACCGAAAAGTGATAGTTTTCTTGCTTAATTTTCATGTAACATTTTTCGAAAATGTATTTTAGATTAAAAACAAATCATATCGTAAAAGTGGGAGCTGTTTAAGCTGTATTGGACTGCTCATAAAACTATCCATCTACCATGTTGTGATGTAAATCATACCAGTGTCGTTAAGTTTAAGCATTATACGCATAGAATTTTAATCGTTTCTGTGCAGATCTTAAATCCTGAGACAAGGCTCTTATCCACTGAGCCAAGATTAAGCTTATGCTGGTCGGCGCTGCACGAGATCGGAACAGCGGTGTCAGGTGCACGTGTCTGGTTGCACGCCTTCTAATTTGCGTGCGAATATCGTCACTCTGATCCTAGCTTATCCGAGCTGAGCTCACCTGAGCGGATTCGAGCTCGGACCGTACTCGGCGGGGAAGCTTCTGCGGTGTCTGGTTGGCGACTCATCGCAGACCACATGACACCCGATAACGAGGTCCCGTCGACCCTCACAGGTGTGCCCTACTGTGTTGATGTTGACACGTTTGTAATGCGGGTGAATGTTTTTCACTCGTCATCAGAATTTAATAATTATGCTACACGCAAAAATAAACAATCACGGTTTTGATGGAATTTTACCTTACATACATGGTACAATAAATTTTGATCTTGTCAGAAATTTATGTACTGATATCGCTAAGCGACGTTTCTCATACTAGATCAGAAGTCGGCCAACCGGGGAAAATTACTTTAAAATGGGTCAAAAACAATATCTTGGGGGTGATTTATATATTCCACTTAATATGTACTTATTTTAAACGTCAATTTTTGGTGGAAATACAGTAAACTAAAGTTTTTATTAATAAATTACATAAAATGGTGGAATTTTGTACAGTAATTATTTAAGTTTTTTTTTTGTTTCCAACACTTAACTGGTCTTGCATTTAATACGATGCTATTTTTACTTCAGATTTCTCAAAATTTTATGAGAATTTAATGAATAAATCATTGTATAATTAATATATGTATCAAATTTGAATTTTTTGAATTGTGTACTTTTCCTTGAGTTTTGTCGCTAACGACCCGGGTTTCGCATTTCGGCATCTTCAGGCATTCCAAGTGCACGGATGTACTTGAACTGACGCGTAGTAAACAGTTTGTATCGTTTATATACATAATATTAGTTCAAAGGCTTGAAATCAATCAACTCATTAACGAGAGGTCGGATAGGACCCTAGATTTATTTTAAATATTTTAATGTTATCATCGGTCATTAATATTTTCGAAAATCCCCATAATTATAACAAACCCACTTAAATCATTGAAACTTGTATTCATTCAAATTTCGCTAATTTACATTTTAATAACCTTTTAACTTAGTGATCTACTTATATTTTTGTATATAAACGATACAAACTGTTTACTACGCGTCAGTTCAAGTACATCCGTGCACTTGGAATGCCTGAAGATGCCGAAAGGCGAAACCCGGGTCGTTAGCGACAAAACTCATGGAAAAGTACAAAATTCAAAAATTTCAAATTTGATATTGAAATTCCATCAAGCACCCTCAGTCGAAATACTTAATTAATATATGTATATTGAATATGCATCCCTTTAAAAAACGCAGCATAAACTCTCTTGAAATGTAAGCTTATTATGAATCTTGCTTTGCAATTCGACTGAATAGCAAGAATGCTTCATAAATCGAGAGCTTTTTCCATGGAAGGTAATATGTTAGCAAGGTAATAAGTGTTTTTGCCAATACGCTTGGCAATGTTAAGTGAGCGCATTTCGTTGAAAACTAATGATCCATTATGTTCCCTAGCAAATGGGTGTACAGTACCTATGAAGGCTTCTCGTACAGTATTCTTGCGTTGCACACGAAACTTTTTTTCGCAGCTTTTAGTGGAATTTGCAAGTTTCAATAATTATTGTGTCACAACAAAAAACTTGCAACTGCAACAGCACTTTTCTTTATGACTATGAATAGATCAAGAAAAAGATAGTCGTTGGTGCGTTTCTGTTCGTAAGACGTAGTAAAATGGCATATAAATGCGAATACATTAACTGGCACTGGTTGTAGCGGGATGTAAATACTAAGATTATATTATCCTGTGTTTTGTGGAGATAAAACTGCATAATATAGACTTGATCAGACTGGATCCATAAATTATTATTCACGCAGATTTTCCCCTGTGTTTGTTTTTTCTTGTTGGTGTGCTTGGGTGTTTTTTTTAATCTCATCCCCCTCTACGAAAAGATTATGAAGACTTACTGCGTTAGCTTACACGGAACAATTTCATAAGTTAACTGGCAATTTAATTCGGGTCATAAGTTCCAACAAAGAAACGAATTACGAACGATAAAACTTTGTTAGGCGTTTTTCTTTTATTGCAAATATTTTACAACTTACACGTGTAAATTTACAATATAGCATGAATATTCCAACCAACCAGAGTCTGCGTAGATTTTTATTTTGCAATATGTGTGATTATTGTTTTTTCTTAATAATCCTAGCTTTAATAACTGCAGGTATTTTTTCAAATACTCGTCGTTTTATTATTCCTTCAGCTTACATGCTTAACATTAGCACTACTTCATAGCGAAAAAGTGTTATATTTTTTGACTTTTACGAGATACAAGAAAAAAATCTATTTTCCAGAATAGCAGAACAGTTAGAAAAACGAGTGATTTTATGGTATTTTGTTTTATGAAAAGCTTCGTTAAAAACACAACTATCCGAAATTTGATTTATTCTTATATAAATAAAAATGTTTACAAAGCCAAACAATCAAATACTGTTATACAAACAAGATGTGGTAACTAAAAAAAGTTATTTTGGTGTTTCATTTCAATAGAACGCAATTTTTGCTCTGTTTATTGGTAAATGTTATATTCTGATATTTTGTTCCAAGCTTTTATTCATTAACAAAGCGCACTCAAATCCGTTATTGTTTTCTAGTTCAATCGGGATGCCGTATATTATTGTTATTCGTGCAAAGCAACATTTGAAAAATATTCTCCTTAAAATTATTGTTCGTAATGAGGTGCTAAATAATGAATGAAACTATAGTTCTTCGTTCTTTCATAGAAATAAACGAAACTTCATACAGCGAGAGTCCAGCAATTGCTGTCTGAATATTTGTAAAGTTTTTTGATTGAATGTTATCACTATATATTGGAGTTGACCATATCAATACATTCGGTGTTGTGTTACTGTAAATGGGCCAGATAACTTCTAATACAGATGTTGATATTTAATTATTGCGTAATTAGACGTATTAGTGTCATTAACGATGAGAAACGAGACGAATATTTATTTTTACTAAGCGGGAAATAAAATATAGATGAAAACGTTTTGGGTACAATTAAAAATCTTTCTATATATAAAAAAAAATGAAACCAATCGGGTACATTATCCGTTATATATTTAAAGATAAATTCACAGCAGAAAATGAAAGGAAACACACGATTCGAAATAAGTAATTGTATTTTACGATACGTTTAAGCGTCTCAGAACTTACAACATCCAAATTAATCAGTTTTAAGTTTTAACTTGTAAATTATTGATAGAAAAGCACAATTGTATGTGGAACTTTTACATATATTTATAACTATCTGGGATAACACAAGGTCCGGTTCGTTATAAAATGTATGTGGAAGTAGTAACAAAAAAGTATTTTACTAATTTAAACACGTATTTTGTACACACATAAATATCGGGACCGGTTTATCTCATCAGTTGATACTGGCCGCGATGAGACGAATAAGTCACGATATATATAAAACTATTTGTGGAATTAGTACTAAAATAATGTGTATATTTATTTAAAATTTCTTTTCAACGGATAGTTAAAAAGTGAAGTAACAGTAGCCCCCCTTAAAATGACATTAATTTTATTCATCAATGCATTAATAATTACAAGACGGCACAAAAATCTTTAACAGTTTTAAACTTCATTATCCACTGTCATTATTGTGTTCTCCCATCTATATTATCCATGAATATTGTAAGATTCGTCAAATATTCTTTTAAACCTTATAAAACGTCATTATCATTATTTTCTTCTCAAGCTTAACGTCAAGATATGTATTTATGTGTTTATTATTTATAGAAATCCGTTTAACAATATGGCATTATCAAAGCATAAGGAGGTATTTGTCATTGTCGTAAATATAATTGGCATTTTGCTTCAGTCCTTGTAAGAATGCCACTGCAGCCGTAGACCCGCTTATGTATTCCGTAGTTTTACAGTGGGTCGTAGAGCTCGCGTAGCGTGGCTTACATCTCTATTATCGGCGGAAATCGTAATCGTTACGCGGGCTGCTCCACCATCTCTCGAATGATTTAAAGGTCTCTTTTCTGCGAGCATTTACATTCATGGCAACCACTTTTTGCCTCTCCGTACCGCCGTGAGATGAATTTACGTTGCATGCAATTCGAATGGCATTGTGTGCAATTTTTATGAATATTTTATACCACAAGTTGGATTGGAGGCAACAATAGAGCACTAAAGTTGAGAATATCAAAACGTATATCTTCATTAGTTGTATGGGTTTCTTTTGTGTTTTCTCTTTGTTGCTTCTGGAGCGAAATTAACTGTATTTCGGTAAATAAAACCTGCTCAAAAGTTTTTCGCTCACCTTTCAAGTAAGACTCTTTTAAAAATATTGTAGAAAAAAAGGAACAATAGCTAAAAAATCTTTTATTTGTAAAATACTAACTAATAATCATTTATAGCTAAAATCCGATGTAAACATTGTTGAATAGTTTAGTAATCTAGCTTAAAACGTTCCATATTTTCCATGGTTTCGGCGGTAACTTTGTGGAAGTTCATTTTAATATAAAATTTAAAATAACTTTGATTATTCCACGTATTGTGTAACTAACTGGGACACGTGTTTCGCCTCTTTCAGAGGCATCTTCAGACTTACTATCGCAAACTTACTTACTTACTACGCAAAACTACTCAAGCAAATATTTGCGATAGTAAGTCTGAAGATGCCTCGGAAAGAGGCGAAACACGTGTCACAGTTAGTTACACAATACGTGGAATAATCAAAGTTATTTTAAATTTTATATTAAAACGTTCCAGTTTATTTTTCATCCTCAAATAGGTACATTGTATATTTAGATTTCGGTACCATCTTCAATTTTAAATAATTAAGAAAGACTTATTAATTATAATGATTTACTTTTTAATTATAAATATTTTGTTGCTGCAGCAAAGATGCATCATTTAATAATTCTTAGCTCTTAATTTATCTATGCAGTAACAACTTAATAAAAAAATCTATTTACTGATGGACTTTACCACGTAGATACACAAGTAAATATTGTGATTCCAATACATTGAAAGTTTCTGCATATAATTGGAAAAATACACATTTTGGCGTCAAATTAAAAATTAAATGAAAACAATGATATGAGATATAAAAGGTCGTATAAAATTATATACACACTTGAAAATGTCTTATATAAGAATTTTAATCTCCGATTGATATGAATATTTCAACAGGTTATGTCACATTATAAGTTTATGTTAAATGTTGATTTTAACTATTTTCAGTAAATGGCGAAATAGAATTCTCTTTTTTTTGATGAAAAAATGTGAAACGCTTTGATTAAAATTTTATAATGCCATTTCTAGAGCGTTTTTCGTAGGACAGAGCAGTTTCCATAAGCCTTGGCGAGGATATAAATTTGCAAAAATAGACTATACACGCCATTCTCCCCGCTACGGCAAGGTAAATTGTTTAATACACATAACCATTTTCCGTGATGTATATCCTTTTGGTGGATTTTCCTCCGACCCCGGGGCCGTGCGTCGCTTTATTTTCTTATTTTCCTCCGGCGGTTGTTGTCGTGTGTTTACTTTAAATTCGCAGACAAATCTGCCGGCGATATTAAGATACTCCCCCGGGACCTCCTTAGCTATATTTTCCATCCAGGTTCGCTCGTCGCCCGAGTACCCAGCATTTGTATACCTAAGTGTTTCCATTATTTATTCAGTGGCTTTTTTAATGGAGCCATGTCAACCGTGACTTCTTTCTCTCATTTTTATCGGATGATATTTATAAAAAAATTGATAGCATTTATTTTAATTATTTCGTCTTTCTAACGTCATATTTACTTACGTTGAGTATAGATAAAAAAAACTGGCTTAATCGTGAAAACTAATGAATTTGGATGGATATAATGTCAAATAAAAACTTATTTTGTCGTGTTCTTAAAAATATGTTACACATCTTTTCATACACGACAGAGTGATTCATATTTTTCTATTTATTTATTTTCATATTTCATTTTCGTTTTATTAATTTATAATAAAAGTCAAGACATATTAATTCTAACTCTCTGGTTGTGGGTATAACTTTGAAAACTCATTTCGACTATTATGTTGTCTTTCGGAATAATGCATTTTTTTAAAAATAATATTTTTATGCGACTTGATAAACAAATGCGTTGGACCTCAGTTCTTCTTTTGGTAACTGGCTTACTGTTTATAAAACTTAAAGCTAAGGGAATTGGTGCAAAATTTTGCAATTACGGATAAATAAGCTCAATCAACCGTTTGCGCGTTTCGAATTAGTAATTCAGAAAAAATGTCTCTTTATTCTTGGTTAAGTCCCTTTTTCCATATCAGGACTAGTCAACTACAAAACAGCTTTAAATTTTAAATAAATATAACATGCTACACAAATAGTAATCGATTATAGATGTCCAATATAATAATATTAGTGTATTCGCTCAAGTAAATGCGCGCTTATTCGATGAATTTCATATTTTATGCACTGCTTTTAAAATATTATTTGAAATTACTAACCAACGAAAATAGCTAGCTTTTTCTTATTTTTAAGCGTCGGTTATAATTAAATGATCCATTAGTTGGTATTCATATTTTAATTGACGTTTTGTATTGCGAACAATTGTCTCTCAATATCTTGATACCTGTAGCAAAGTTGTGTAAAATTAACTTCAAACTGTTTTATAAAATTACTATCACTGGAATAACTTGATAAAACGCTACACTGGGTGAAATCGTTTGTGTATGAGTTACCCTGGAGGTTCGTCGTATTTTTGAAATAAGTGGATGCCCGTTGCAGGCTTAACAATTTCATATTAACTTTCCATTTTGTTTGCGAAATTCATTTTTTTTTCATTCATATTTGTATGTATTATCATTTAAACTTATCTCATTTAATTTGACATTCTGGTTTTGACATTACGGTGATATTATATTAACGTACAATAGATACTCTCCGTCGAATTTTACATTGCAAATCATATATGATTTAGGAAACCTCTCCCATAAGAAATGACATGCAATTTATTCTTTTATTTACTATGGATCAATTTTATAATTATATTGATCGATAGAAAATTTTTTCAAATATTGTTTTCTTTTTATACTTTAAAAAGGTTAACATGTCACACGATAAAAATATTTTTCACCAATTTTTACCTGTATTATTACTGTTGGGATGGTGTGATAGATGTATATCTAAAAACTAAATATTTTTTTTTGTTTGCAGGTAAGAAAAAGGATTCGTAAATTGCAAATGAACACGCCGAAACAAAATAATCGATGTGAGTTATTATTGTATTGAAATATATTTACCGCTCATCACAATCTGCGGCTTAAGTTTAACCATTTTTTTTTATATGGTTACCAACAATTTTCTCCTAATGTTAGGTTAGGTTGTTTGTACCTTGTTTATAATTTTAGTAAATTTACTTAAGCACATGATTTTGTTCTCAAGTTCGTTTTCATTTGGCCCATTGTTCTTGCTAAATTTTTTTTTTAATTTAGTAGACACAAAATCGATTAAAGTTTTTCAATATCATATCAAAAGAAGCTGAGTAGCAAATTCGTAAACTTTACATTAAATATTGTATATTTAAATATGTGTATAGAGATAGTTATAACCTGTTTTACAGTAGCATAATAACAGTCATTTCCAGTTTTTTCTTACTCTACTTTCTTACTGAAACTATCGAGTTTCCTGGCTAAAGTTATTGCTAGAGAGGGTGACGACTAATCTCAATTTTCCATTCCTTAGTATTAGCAGTCTAATATATTATGTCAGCTGAAAGATTTGTGTTGGGAAAACTCTTGAGAAAAACCGCTTACGAGAATGATTGTGATGGAACCACTAAAAAAAGTTCAATGTTAACCAAGAATTGCTCTTGTTAGTATAAACGGCGTCTAATAGTTTTTCACAGGACGTCGTAGCGCAGTCCTATAATCCTGAGCAGTGAGTCCTTTGACGGCACCTTCCACACCCCCAATACAACGAACGCTATTATAATGCGATATGTTTCTCGGACCATTAAACCCTGCTGCACTAAACTCATTCCTACCCGCGTCAAAGACATCCCGTTAACGTTCCAGACTTGAGGTGACGGGATTACTGTTGCTATTGCCGTGAAAGCTGCCGATGTATCTTTTGCTTGTCGTATTTAATTTTCCAACAGTTTCACGTTGATAGTTTTGTTTTGATATACGAAAAAAGCATCCATGTCGATGACTTCTTAGTGTCGTTTCGGTGTGGTTACATAACAATTATTATTTGGGGTCCATATGAATATAAATTTAAGTCGCAACTGGAGTGAGTTCATAAAAAATTTCTGCATTATTATTATTTCAAAAAATTCAACTATTTTCCGTATGACAATTCATTAATGGAATATTATCCAACCAAGTTTCTTTTAGGAATGCTGTCAATTCACTCGCTTGAAACTCGAAGATTAATTTCAATATTAAAACATTTTTATCTTCTTCTTCGGGGCCAAGTTGATAACCCTGACATCCTTGAAAATTTTAATTTGCATGCTCCCAGCTTTTACCTACGTGGGCGTAACAAAGAAAAATCAATTTTCTTTGTCAAAACTTGTTTGTCACGTAGGTCTTTTGAATCTTCAGTTGCAAGGGCTATTCGGCTGATAAATGCGCTGCCTGTTGATGTGGACATCTTCGGCAGTGAACTTGATGCTTTGTTAAAAAATTATGTTTTCTTATGTAAATAATATGTTTCTGTTCTGTTTCTTATTTTTGTGTAATATTTTATGTATTTTTTATTAATTTGTCAAATGCATGGTGCATTGGCGCTTGCTGTAATGCCATGTATTTTATATAGTTTTTTGCCAATAAATAACAAAGTCTTAATGCAAAAAAAAGATTTTTATCTTTACTTCACACTACTATACTGGAAGGTATTTTATTCTAAGCACTTTGAGAGTTCGTGGTAGTTAGATCAAAGACTTTATTATCCCTTATGCTTGAAAGTTGTATGATTAAAATAAGTTATTGATTGAGTAGGCATTTACTTGGTAGAACTCCATTATAATACGGTAAGAAAAATAACAATGTATTTTAGTTATACATTAATTTTATATATTTGTTGATAGCTATTTCGGCTTACGCCTTCGTCAGAACTATTTTTCTATCTATACTATACATAGTTCTGACGAAGGCGTAAGCCGAAATAGCTATCAACAAATATATAAAATTTATGTAGAACTAAAATACATTGTTATTTTTCTTACCGTATTAAAATAAGTCTTCTTTAAATAGTTATTGCATTTATGTAAATAAATGAAACTGATGATAAATTGTTAACAATGCTCGCATTGAGCGCAACTGGCACTTATCTTTATCAAAATAGATGTTGAAGTAGTACTATATTGTGTGTTTTATTTATTTAAATAATTAATTTCCACGAAGAAGTGAAAGTTAACACCTCGAAAGTGATTTTTGTATTTAATCCACGTTTACTAGTTGAAAAATTGTAACACGAAAAAAAAATAGATTTGGTATCGCGGGGATTATCATTTATTTTAAAACCGGATAGTTATCTGATTTCTTCTTTATAATAAACAGTTTTTTTAATGCATGGAATTATCCATATGCAGTCGTTTCAAATGGGAGTCGAGAATATCAGAACGGTAGCAAACTCAATTTACCATAATATTTCAACGGTTATCTATAAAATATGAAAATATTTACTTTGAAGAAATATCTGACTTTGAGTCATTTATTTATACCAGTTGGTATTTGATGTGAAATGTGGTCGAGGAATAGTGGTAAGTATACCGGCTTTTAATATCACATACGGTATAGTATGATCGACGCAGCGTAACATGGGTACATACCAGCTGCACTGACTGAATGACTTGCCAACTTGCATTGTTGGCAATGCACTTTGACAGATATTCGCAATAAATTCCCGCTTTACAAACAGCACTTACCTATCCATCGAGTGATGCCGCGGAACCTTTCAATATCGAGCGCGGCTGCTCAGGATTTAGTTAGAAAAATAAATCCTTACGATACATATTTTCTTTGTCTATGGTATCTAACAAAGAAGTATGCATCAGCTTATGAAAGATTTCAATTCGGAAAATGTATGTTTTTTTAATATCGTGAATGCTTTCACTGTCTTTATTTTTGTACATTTATACTTAACCTCCCTTAAACCTGGTTTTATTTATCAAAGATGATTTATGTTTGTTTATATTTCAGTGCAGTCATTCGTGGACTCTTGTATTAAACCAACTTTCCTTTCCGTTTGCATTAATATTTCACCTGGACACGTGATATTGCTAAACCTGTTATGATACATGAAAGTTTTAAACTTATCACAAAGTGATGCAGTTGAAAATTTTGTTGTAAGAATATTTTGATCACATCAGCACAACTTTTTTAAACATTCGGAGTAGTTCTAACAAGTTTGTAGTTACAGTTAACCTTTTCGCACAGTTTCATCTTGTTTGCTTTTCATGAAGTTTGTTTTGTTTCACAATGGTAACATAGCGTTTTATTTCGTATTTTTTTTCGTAATCTTATATATAAAACCGAAACGGCGTATGTATGTCTGTGGGTCTGTAATTCCTTTTTGCATTGCTGGTCATTAAGTTGCCATAAAAACGAATATGAAAGAAAATATGTTTGAATTTTTATCGGCGAAGACATTTCGTCAAAATGTAATAAATTAGTCTTCTACTGAACTTTTCCCGGCTTTTATTATTAATAATAATGTTTATTATTTACGTGAAGGTATTATTTGAAATTTCTGTCATCAAATTAAATAAAGTTTGTGATTTTATTTTAACTCTATGTTGGATAGTAGATTTTGTGATATAATTATGTCGAATGATATAACATTAAATAATTATTGGTCGCTTAGTCCGAGCGACGCCGGGTAGCAATACTAGTATTATATAACTGAGAATACGGCAGCGAACGACTATAAATTTAATCGCGATCGAATACTGTACACATTAAAATAGTGAATTTGCCTCACTCTTTTAATTCAATACTAGTAGGTACCCGGCAAGCGTTACAACACCACTCAAAGAAAGAAAGTGTTTGTGTTTAAGTTTTTTCGGATGCACAATATCTTCGATAAAATAATTTCGATTTAATTTCACTACCATTGATCGGTAACGATGCCATTTGGCGTTTGGCTTTTGCCGATTGTCTATGGTACGACACACGCGCGACCTACTGAAAGATAATTGTACTATGCCAAAAACATCCGCGAAAGTGCAAGCAAAATGTTTGTCAAAGTTTCATTGCGATCGGATGAACGGTATGGCAATACATAGAGTACGAAAAAACAAACAAATATTGATTTTTATTTAATTCAATATAAGTAATATAACTTCTGTGTCATGAGTCTTTATTGGACTTTAATTTCGTTTGAAGTTGATATGAATATTTATGTTTATACATACTAGATTTTGATGGCATATGAAATTGTGTTTGCTGTTGCGCATATGGAATAGGTGAACTATTTATGTTTTACAAGGTAACGTGTTCAAAAAAAATCATTTTTATCGCTACGCAATAAATTTATTTCCGCAGAATAATTATCGTCATTGTGTTTTAGAGATTATTGACTTGTAGTGTTTTTCAAGGACCCAGAGCCTCTTGCAAAGTTAATATTAATATTTTTTGTAAATATACACTTCCATTATGTGTTATTCACATTGATTTTATCTTACAATAAAACATCATTTATAAAATGAGACACAATGAGCTAAGATCTGCGCACTTCAATATCTTTAAACTTATTTAAGCAGTGATTTGTATATTTAAAAATGGATTCTTTTAATATATTTCGTTATGAAATTACATTGTCTTAATATTGTTCCTAAATAAATTTCGTCTGTCTAAATTGTATTGATATATGTATCTGTAAATATAAGTTCCGACATCTCAGATACAAGTCATGTATCTTCTGATTTTTATAAAGTCTAAAAAATCCATGAAAGATAATGTATATATTTTTCACGCAACTTTCTGAAAAAAGTTCCATGTGTTAGTATCCGAGCTTCTTCCGAAAGCCAGTTTGGGACGTGAAGTTTTATGATACAAATACTGATTAAAACGTTTCGCATATACAACACGTCGAAGTAAATAAATCTTCGTTTTATATTGGATACAAATAAAAACAGAGTAATCGCCAAAGTATAGTTTCTATTTGACGTCCACTCATTGCATCGTGAGAGCTTCCCTCTTATTGTTTGCTTATACAATTAATACGAAAAGAAAAAAAGATTTTGCCACAGCAGTTAGGAGTGACTATATCCGGCTGCCACTTTTGCTGTGATTCTGTGCGGACGCAAAAATATTACGGATGAAGTCGTTAATCTGTGCCTGTCGCATATGATTGATGCTCTCACATACACCCACCTAATATTATATTATATTTCAAATCACAAACATTCGCAACTCTACTTAACTTAGACGCTATGTTTACCTTTCTGTTCTTGTCTTTAAATTGGTTTAGTTAATTCGATGCCACTCTTTTATGCATTTTTGCAGGTGTTACTGTCAGTTATTAGTGAATATGCATTATTTTAAATAGATAAGACAGATTTTTTATACTACATCCATTTATAGTTTTATAAAGATCGGGACCAGGGCAGGGTATTTCAATAAAGTATTATTCATCATTCATTTATCATCTTATCAAATTTAAATAGTATAATTTCGATTAAATGATAGCAACTTTAAACTGAAACACACTGTAATGATCTATTATATTACTATATTGAAGATGAAAGAGAATATAATGATTTAATTTTGGGATATTACGACTATTGTTAACTTAATTGTCATTGTATAGTTGATACATAAAAATATATATTTTTACTAGTTAAGCTTAAATGCGAATCCAGTTCTTATATCTACATATAATATCGATTAAAGGCTTTGACTACCAGACTTAAAAGGAATAAAAAACCTGATTTTATATGAAGACGGAGTGAGCTGAAAACATACATAACATATTCACAAATATATAAACAAATTGTTAAGCCTGAATATTTTCGATTAAATTTTTCAGCTACTTTAAGTGTATTTTTACTGTAGTAGGTATATTTTCACCTGGAATTATTTTTTTCTCTTACTTATTTTGACATTGAATATAAAAGCATTAGCATAAAATCATTGCTATTTAATCAACGTGCCAAGTGCCAGATGCGACACCTTACCTTGAAAGTCGCTGCATTTATACTTGAACAAAGAGGCGAGCAGACACTGAATAATAGAGCCCGTGAGAGAATCTTTTGACTCTTGATTGTTGATATCCTTGAACTTTGGATGAAGCAGGTGTGCGTTGGTTTGTGTGTTAAAAGATTGCGTCTGCTGACTTGTTTTTTGGTGTAGTGGTGACGTGTCAAATTTTCGATCTAACATGTTCAGATTTCGACAAAAACATACCTTATTTACGCTTGTTAAAATAAATAAATTTCGACGACCTATCCGTCAACCATACAAGTTATTCTCAATGATTAATACTAATCGATAATTGCAGGGGAATAAATTTGTTATTTTGTCTTACCAATGTGTGCTATGAAATGAAATATTTAACGTGCTTTCTTTACTATGTCACGAGTTATCCATCACTATCGATCCGGTGTTCGCACTTCCGGTATCTTCAAATATGTCTTTCAGACATTAGTTCAAGTCCTCACACAAATTTCAAATGACGCCTGAATAAAGGACAATTTTAAGAAATACTCAAAGATCATATAACAATTGTTGCTTTCGATTTAACAACAAATCGACGTACATAATCTATAATAGTTCCCGACCGACGAAATGTATCCTTGTGATCTTTAAGAAACAAAACTATTGTTCAAAGATTATCCGTTTATATTCAAGCCTTCTTACGCAGATTTCAATCGCGAATACATTATGATTTTGATGAATTGTTTTCATAATTTTTACACCCATTTAATAATACTTACAATAGATCCTGCGATAAAACACGTCGATAGATTCGACGCCATCACCGCTCAGCTCAGGCCGGGGATACCGTCCCTAAGTACGAGAGTTATGTCTCGAAGACGGCGCGGCATCTGCCGTCGGGCGCGCGTCCTTTGTGATGTAAATATAAATAACCCTCACCCGCCCTTAATTATTTTATATTGTTGCCGAAAACGTCGCCCCGTCCCCTACTATCTGCGAGTAGCACTACGTCACTTTATCATTTTATTTCGTGCCGATTTTCACGGCTGACGAGCGTTGTAAAATGGGTTCCTCAGAGTTGTGTGTAATGGATTTGTCAGTTTGTTCGGTGCGCCGTTGTGCCGGTGCAAGATTTATGCGTTCACTAGAGTTTGCCGCGACGGAATGCAACTGAACAAAGATGTTCGCAGAAAGAACCGTTTTCATATTTATCTAACCGTGTTTTATTGTTGCGCTTCGTTTCTAAAAGTTGGCGGCTGACAGCTGTTTTGTTGAAACTAAGTGCAACAATGTTTAAACCCTAACAAAACTCACGACGTTCATGGATGAATACGTAATTTTTTAAATGTGATGATTTAACCTTCTCCACATACGTAGTCTTAGAATCATAAGCCACCAATGATCAAACATTGTAAGACGCTCTCAACATTTTATTTCCAATCATAAAATTCTCGATTACCACCGAAATCGTATTCTTACACTCTCAAGATAAAGTTTTATCGAATGAAATATTTTTTTAAATTATTATAATTGAATTATGACGTATGAATTAAATGATAGAACAATAATGAAGCCAATGGGTCATTTTGTCTTATCGTTTTTTTTCAAAGCTTATATTTATTTTTATGACTTCTTTCATTATTGGATCTCCTTTTTTCCCAAGGTAATGTGTGCCATGACCTCCCCAACGTAGTTGAGAATACGCCTCGGTAATTATCACATTTGAGATAATCACGTTTTTGTGATAAGGTAACTCTCGTTATAACTAAGGAGTGGACCTTAGTCATGATGATAGACAGGGCGCGGGAAGGCGTTGAAACAACCCTTACGCAATTGAGTGTTGCCGTTTTTGAGCATCTTCACAAGCAAAGTAATCTTGACATGTGTGAGCGTACGTTCTGCAATTCCGGTCACTCTAGGGAGGTCCGTAAGTGTGGCCTCTTCGGTCACGTCGTAAGGGTTCTGGTAGGGGTAAGGCGGTCGGTTTAATACCTTGCAGAAATGATCCTACCATAACTTTTTATCGTCGGACTCTATTGCTCACTTGGGCCCGCGAATGTGCCCGGGAATCGGCTGTCACTTTCCGCAAACCTCTTGTATCATTCTGAGCAGGAATGATACATCTTCTAGCATAATTCGTACGAGTAACCAACTCAGAATTCTCAATCAGCCGACCCAGGAATCAGTGTTTGTCTCCCTTGGAAGAGAAATCACACAAAGTTCCAAATGTTCGATATTATTATAGTATTGAGATACGAGTCTTTATCATTTTTATTTACATATTTAAATATGTGATCTTAATGTATAACCAAGTGCAACGTTTTTTATTATAAAATATATTGTTGGTAGTGTCGTAGCTATAAAAAGAGAACCCAGTGGCTACCATATCAAGTGACCGAGTTACCCCGTAAAGGTAGCAGTGTTGTCGAACCGTTCCATGTTTTAATACAAAACCCTCTCATCCTCGGAGAATTTTCGCTATTTTTCTTATCAAGGTATCGCAGACGGACCCCCGCGGTTCGCAGGCTCTAATTTAAATTCTAATTTTTACATCCCCGTGCGCCTTATATTATATTTTTGATCTCGTAATTTTTGATGGATTCGACGCGTAAATCTTATTAAACACCGGCATAGATTGAAGTGGGAACACTCTCCCTCAATCCACTGCTTCTCCGTACTGTAATAAACACCTCAATGGCGGCATTACCTTTTATTAGGATGATCAATTCACGTTGTACGTGTAATCAATCTTCCCTACCTTTATCTCACCTCTAAAACGAACACTGCCCGTTGATCGGTTCTCGTGCGTGTGTTTTGTATATACGTATTATATTATTATGAAGTTAAGTAGTGTGGGTAATACAATGGAAGGAGTCGTGTAAAAAATACGTAAAAGCTTTTATAATGCTCTTATACAAATAATAATGTTAGATATTGCTTGTTATTTATTGGCACTTTTTAGCTGATTATTATCCTGTGCTTTATTGATACATTGTGTACTTTAAGATATAGTAACTTTGTTTGATAAGTAATTTTTATAAATTTTACATTTGAGAATTTATTTTTTATTTTTTGTGGCCTAAGCTGTACAATCTCGCTGACAGATTTGGGAATCAAACAAATTATATTAAAAATCTCTACGTAAAAATTACAAATATTAATGACACACTAAAACAAAACAATAAAGGTATTTAAGCAACAGTACAAAATACTAACCTTTAAAATTTCCTGACAGAAGTAGGCAAAAATATTCAGCTGTGATATCAAACTCTACATAAGTATTAGCGAGTTCGGTAGAAGATATCTACGTAAAAAAAAAGTTTTAGGTTGAAAAACAAGCTCATATCCAAATACCTGAGGGCTCATTCTTCTAGTACTAAAGTTTGTTTTTACTTCTACTGTTTCATGCGCATTGAAATATTCACATTTATATGAAGGGTAAACAAACACTTTCTTTAAAAAGATGTCCAGGTTTGGTAAAGTTGGTGTTGTGATGGTACTTAAATATATTTTATTAAAGTCACTGCTTTTCGACGAACTTTGAATTTGACATATTTGTGTGAAGGCTTTGCTAATGTAACTGGCGTACCCGCATTACATACAAACATCGTCCTTTAGTTATCTGAGAGTGATATTCTGTCCAATACCAAGGTAATAATAGCTCTGTTTGACTGGTTAACATATGAACGTTCCTTCGAGCTGCTTTACCTTGTCCCTATAGTTGGTAGTATACGGCTGCTAGTATATTTTAAAATACTGATGTTGAAACGTTTGTTACATAATATTTCTGAAAATACTAACTTGACCATTTTCAGCGCATAAAAATCAGACTAGACATATAGATTTATGAATATGTAAAAAAAAACAAATATTTTTGGTAGTATATTCTGTAGAATGCAGTTTCGACGACGCCTTGTTCCGAACCGATAAACATTACTAATTACTATGAACGTAAATATTTATTTTAAAAACATCTTCAGAAATAAATAGTTTTACATCTTTCACATCGTTGACAAACACAAGACAATCTATTAAGAAACCTTACTTGTAAAATGAATTGTTTCGACGCTAATACTTAGATGAAGATTTTTTGTATTATACCTTGTCGGAATTAATATTTAATAACAAACATTAATATAGCGCCTTTCCTTTGTCTGTTTATTTATTGGTGTCAACTTTGGCTTCAGTCTCCTGCCTCTGAGTTTTTTTTTCTAAGGTGAGATTTTACCTTCATCTTTCAGCAACCCCATTGCGATGAACATTTTTCTTTCTCCTATCGGGTGTCCCATGGCTTCTTGTGTTACTGATAGACCAACTGCTGTGAGCCTTATGAAAAGTCGGAATCAGAATCCTGCCTTTCGTATTCGGGGACAATATTTTTTTGTGAAAACCAGTCAGGTTTTTAAACTATACCTTATAGTTAATATAAATCAATTATGCTTTGTCCATTTGTGAAATTTGAAACCCAAATCTAGGATGATACATTAATAAATCTTTTTTTATCATTTTTTACTCGATTTTTATATTTAATAAACATACTACTTTATTGATCTCAATCATATGAAGCTTTACGGATAAATTAGTATACTTTAATTAAGTTGCAACTTTATTTGCCATCACAATATATTAATTTATCTATATATTGATTCAGATTTTAAATCATTCAATCCTATCTGGAATCCTTAATAACATTATACGCAATGCAGGAAAATATGTACATATTTATTAATTAAACATCATGCACGTCAGATAAATGAGGAAAATAAATTAATGTTCTTTTCCAGTTTCTTTATGAAACGAGTGAAAAACATTGAAAATATTTGAAAATTAATGCTTTTGATAAGGTGTGTTTAACTTCCCTGGTACTTTTATTTTCATTTATTAACCGTCCAATATTGGTTAAAAAAAACACCTACTTTTCATCAGAACTCGCTGAAATGTAGGGAATATGCCTGTTTTCACAAAAGGAGGGTGACGGGCGATCCACGTCGACGCAGGATGTCTGCGTAACTACTCGGTTCCCCAATGGTGTCTATCTATGCCATCATGCGGAATTAATTAATATGTCCGCGCAAAAATTTATCTTTGCAGTTTGTGATAGACTAAAGGCTTGCTAGCATGCCGACCTGCACCTGTATTTTTCTGCCAGTGGTGCTGAACCGGTTGTTATTTCTTATAAATAAACATTTAATTTTTAAAATATTTACACGCGACATTTAGTTTCTTCCATTTGATTTTATTTTGGGTAGCTAATTTTTCGATTTCAACTGTTTTTTATTCCACTCAGTGTTTGATTAATTTCGTTTGAAACATGCTTCTATCGTTTATGAATTATCGTTAGATTAAACCGAAATAAAAATGCTGAATAATATCTCTATACAGTTTATTGATACGGAATTATGAAACAAAAATATACTAGATAATTTATATATTATATTTGTATCCTAAAGCGCAGTGACGTTTCTTAGAATAGTTTTAATTTCAATATAAATCAAAATGAACAATAATTGTTTTACAAATTTAAAAAACATATCATTGTTTTGTACGTATAGTTTTTTTTATTATTATTTGCACTTACAGTCGATTAAAACTTTAAATGTTTAATATCGCATATGCCGCAATTAGCGAGTGAATATTATGCAAAAACTTTCCGATTATATGTGCGTGTTTGTCCTTTATTAATCCGCCTCTAAACCGCCCGTCCTGCGATACGATAAACACGAGTAAGTTTGTACTCGCTGTGTCGCTTTGCCATGTTCGCTATCTGCAGACACCGGCGAAGCACAAAAGCACCCATATCTTTTTGTACCCTCGTCCCTGTATCGACTGTTCGACTCAGCCCCGTCGGATCGGCCAGGGTGGAAAAAAGTTGATCGCAGCCTGCACCTCTGCTACTCCGAAGCTCGCACCCGCTATCTTGTTAATTAAATCTGAATAACTACAGCTTTCGGGAGAAGCTTTTTAATGCTGTCGTTATTAGCACAGCCACCGAGGCTAAACTCCAAAGCCGCAGTGTTTTTTTTTTTTTTCGGCTAGCTTCTTTCTGTCTAACGTTTGCTCCCGGCTTTCACGTGTTTCGTTTGTGTAGTGGGGGCGAATAAGTGTCTTCTCTATTGTGTCGTGTTTTATATTTGATACATTATATAGCTTTGCGCAATGTGACACGTAATTAAATTTACGTCTGAGTATGCAGGTCGGACGCACGGAGTGTAAAATACGCAAAAAACACGTACGCTTTCTGCACTTTTATTACGCTGACGTTGAATTTCTCTAAACTCAAATGACAAATAAATCTATCAAGAGGCTTATACGACACCGTCATTCCAACAGCAAAATTACCACTTCAACCGATTAACGTAAAAACTTTAATGGAATAATATGGCAGTGAAATTGTTATATTCCTATATAATAGAACCAAATAATAAAACTTTTTAGCCTATTTTTGAAGCTCTGTCGCAAACCTTCCATAAATTCAATTATAAAAATGTACTTTCTAACATTCTAAAATAAATATTTGATTTATCTGTAAATTTCAACTTCACAAAATAATCTTTATAGAAACTAACATTATAATGATATATTTTCCACTAATTATTGCGGAACTGTAGATCCACTATAGATCCACTATCATTATGTATCACAGAAAGTTCGATTTTCTCTAAAAACATTTCATATATGTGTTCCATCTAGTAATATTATATCTAAATGTGATCTGATGACAAGTGAACAATCGTTTTACACGTGCATGCAAGCTACATCTAGATTATTCGATAAATTTAACAATAATAATATATTGTGATATGCTTCTAATATCCGTAACGTATATGATTAATGTAATATTACATATATTGCTATGCGTAATTAGTCAGTGCGTGCTTAAGCACTAGCATCAGGTGAGCTTTGGTGGAAGTGTGCAAAATTATTTAGTGGCTTTATCAAAGAGTCGAGGCTTCAAGACCTTCTGCTCGTGAACGGTGCCGTGATCAACAATTTCAATGCCGGCGGCTTTGCTTCATGAGCCTTAACACTTTGTTAGTTGTAAACCGAGTCTTACTTATGATAAGCATACACTAATGAGCATCGCAAATGATTTTACATATATATGCAAGCTCTATTTATTTAAATTAAAAATTATTTTGTGATATATTTACTGGTACTTAATCCGGTCGAATGTTAAAAGAAACTTTAGTTTTGATTATTGTATTTAAATAATTTATAATATAGCTTCTCCGACAGAACAACGACTCATTCGACGACTTCTTCGGATAATCATTGTTTTTCTAAACTTATCATTGAAAATGATAAAATTGAACAATGACGCACCTTTTTACCTTCAGTGACAAATGTTTTATAAATGTGTCAATAAAAAAAAAAAACCGGTCCTGATGAAATAAATCAGATGTGGAAAAAGTATTAAAAAATGTGTTATTATTTTTATTATAATGCCTTTCCACCAAGTATTGACAGTGAACACCTTAAAAGTGATAAATGTGTCAATGTTATTAAAATTTAATCATATTTATAACTTTTTCATAGTCTATTAAAATTTAAAACATCTCGAAATTTTCACTAG
This sequence comes from Himalopsyche kuldschensis, assembly GCA_028554975.1. NCBI lineage: Eukaryota > Metazoa > Arthropoda > Insecta > Trichoptera > Rhyacophilidae > Himalopsyche > Himalopsyche kuldschensis. The sequence continues at coordinate 7,234,382 of JAHFWI010000003.1, read as the reverse complement.
CTTAATTGTTCTACATGAGAAGCGATATATATTGTATTTGCTTGAATGACTGATCGAAAAGTCAAAGAATATGATACTATACTTTATCAGTAAATACAAAAATTAGACTTATGATTATTATAATTGTATTAACCGTTCGTGCAATACGAGTTTATTTATAAATAAATATCGTATTTTTAAATGAAACCTAATGCAGACACACCTTTTCAAGGCAATGTGATTGTTAAAATATCGATATGCTTAGCCGTTTTTATTTTATTTGAGATTAAGCTAACATATCACTAGGGTTTGCACCTTATTATCGTAAATAACACTGGAAATATTTTTTAAATTTTAAACTTTTGATATTTTTCCTTCACTTTTCTTGAAAAACAAAAGTAAATCGGGTGTGAAAATGATTTTCCGGGTATGTTACGTGGGATTTTCATGGAAAAAATCGATGGTTTCGCATGTGGCAAAAATTCATGGAATTGGCTTGGCGTTTAAAGGGTTAATCTATTTCCTAAATGATACATCTTGGAAATAATTATGAAATCATTTGCAGAAAAATCTTTAAATTTCTCATACATTCGCGGCTATTTAGTCTAACTCTATTTTACATATGTTGAAATGAAAATTGATGACTCTGAAATTAAGGTTTCAAACCATTTTGACTTCGCTACATACTATCACATCGATCACATCACAATTAAAAACTCTCAGTCAATTAGCATCAATTACGTAACATGATACTTAAAAGCTTTGGGCACAGTTTGCTATTTCAGTTTGATACAAACGCAATTAACTTTTGCAAGCACGGCTCTTGTATAAACTGCGCATCAAAAGTATAAAGAATACTAGTATGAATGCACCTCTAATTAGTGTAATACGATAAAGGTGAAACAAAACACTTCGCAATCACGCTGTTGCCAGTACGTATGGTACAACACAGTTTGGCGAACGCAATTTAATACCGGCGCAAAGTTTTACCATCAGAAAGTTATTTATTCATAATCAAAATGTATAACTGGCCAAACTAACATTTCTGATGAAACTATATATCAAATAGAATAAGCAGTGAGCCAAAAATTTACTCAACAAGCTGGCACGTTTAATTTTAAAATACAAAATGTAAAATATAAGTAGGATGACTATTTTTCAATATTGTATTTTAAATGTGAATAAAAGATGAATTGCCGCCAATGTTTTATGAATAGAATATCAACTTAGAAATAGGGATTGAACGAGTATTTTTTTTATCGAATTGAAATTATTTGTTTACTACTTAATTGTAATAATACATTACAAATGGGGAACATGTGGACTTATAATGAAACACCTGAACTTGATCTGTAACTAGAATTTGTTATAAGCCAGTTGCTCGACCATTCTTCGAAGAAGGCTAAAAGAGACCTAGCTTTGAGCTAATCGCTATCTTCACTATCGGAAAGGCGGTGCGTTGTATTTGTAGTTAGATTTCATCTGATTATTCTTGCGATGACCGAAAACGGTTCTGATCGTTATAAAATTTATATTATGGAAGTAGTAAAAAAACAAGTTTTATTTATTTAAATATAACACCTTTCCACAATGAATACTTTAAAGTGATCGATAAATATGGTGTTTTTTTATAAATCCATTTTGCACACAACTATTGCTTCAGGGACATTTCGACCACGCAAACAAATTCTTGGCGATATTGTGCATTATACATTTATATATTTAGGCACACATCGTTCTTGTACGCACAGTGCGCAATTTTGCGATCATTTGCCTCGATCCTGTTTTATTTCTATCATTTATATGTTCATATATTTTTAGAAGCTATTTTTGGTGAATAATAATAATTCAGATGTCGTATTGTTCAGCACCATAACGCTTAAATTATTGACAGCTCAAAAATTTTGCAACTGCATAATTTTTAAAACGAAATTCGGGCTTTTAGCCTGACTTTTCAAGTCTCGAATGACAGTAACTGACGCTTTTGTAAAATATACTCTATTTTTTTGGTCCATCGAAAACACGTGCCATTTAAGCTGCCCGTGCGTAGACGCAATTTCATTCCAAACTTTCCACTATACAGACATTATTTTTTCTTATTTTATTTATGTTTAAGGTTAGGAATTGGGAAACAAGGCGTAATGGAAATACTTTTGGTATCATTAAATCTATTGTTTGACGTTTATTGTTGTTTATGAAAGTCATTTAAGAAGAAAAATAAATAGGCCTAAAAAACGTTTGTAACAATTAATATTATTATTAGTGGATTTATAAGGAACAGCAATGTGTTCATTGTGGTATTATTTCTTATTCTTTTAAACTAATAATTGCTTTGAAATAAAAATAATAATTCATTTTCATAGCTTATTTTTTTATATTTAATAATAAATCACTGAATGTTTTTTGTTTTATAAAGAAAAACAACGGATGTGTATGAATTTTACGGTAAGAAAAATAACAATGTATTTTAGTTCTACATAAATTTTATATATTTGTTGATAGCTATTGCAGCTTACGCCTTCGTCTGACGAAGGCGTAAGCCGAAATATCTTTCAACAAATATATAAAATTTATGTAGAACTAAAATACATTGTTATTTTTCTTACCGTATTATAATGGAGTTCTACCAAGTAAATGCCTACTCAATCAATGTATGAATTTTATTCTTATGTTTTTTTCGATTAGGTTATAGGTCACAGTCGCCAACAGAAGTCACGGTCTCTTAATTGTGTGAAGGTTGTATTACCTTGGGAGATCTTGTTGTTTGTGAAAATAAACCAATTTTAAAAAAAATGCAGATTCATATCGATATAAAAACTCTTTCATTTTAAATCTTGTTTTACTTGCAAGTTATCACTTCATTCTTATCACAACAAGAAACATATAATAAGTTTCATATTCAGTATTTGAAAAAATTCTTAATTTGTTGTCGACAAACTAAATTTATAGGAAGAAATAATTTTGAGAATTGTTTTATTTTGGCAGGCATTAATTTATTTCAAAATGCATTTTAACCGTTGTTTCGAAATATTTCCAATTTTGGTACCTAACACGTTACCCTTACTCCGATCCTACTCTTGTGACCAGTTATTTTTGAATAAATTTCCTTTCTTTAGAAACAAAAGGTATTTATACTAAAATTTATATATTTTCTGTATTTGTTTTTGAATTGATAAATTTATTTTAAATATATTCATTGCGTACAGGAACTGTGCGTCTTCCGTATGCCTATCAATCTGTAAAATCATTGTGAAAACGGTAAGGTAAAATGACAGTCGCACCCTGCCCTGACAACTGATATAAGGGCAGTGGCTTACTTTTCCACCAGTATAAATTGTAATATAACTATTGAACGTCTATATAGTACCGATATATGAAAATGCATACTATAATGATAATATCGACGACATTGGACCATTTTCCACTGCTGTTTGAAAATTAGTTACGTTGCGTCGGTCAAATATCGGCTCTTTAGGATTGAAGAAACGTATTTTTACCCAGTTTAAGTTAAAAATGCCACTAGATACAAAATAATATGTTTCGTTATGTGTCAAAGAGACAGAGAAAAAATATCAATGAAGGAATGCGAAAAAGTGAATACGACTATCAAATTTGAATTGTTTGAGTTTTGTCGCTAACGACCCAGGTTTCTCCTATCAGAATTTTCAGGCATTTAAAGTGCATGGATGTACTTGAAGATGCCGAAAGGTGAAACCCGGGTCATTAGCGACGAAACTCACGGAAAAGTACAAAATTGAAACAATTCAAATTTGATATTGAAATTCCATCAAGCTCCGAAGTCGAAATCCTTAATTACTTACGAATACGAATATATTTTAATGTGTATTAAAATCACTTTCTTGTTCATACTAATCTTTTACTGCACTAATCTTTTAGCTCCACTAATTCTTTACCCTTTATATTTTTTTGAGTTACGTCTTCGAAAAGTATGTCAATATCTTCTCTTTAAAGATAATAAACATATTGCATTTACTATTTTTATAAAAAATGTATACTTTTTGTAAAAAAAATAAAACATGTTGGTACATGTATTTAGTTACCACTGTGCGTTTGAGGCAATGCATTTTCGGTAATACAAATATCTATCAAAAGGTTTTTTGAAAAATAATGATTTATTATCCGTAAATATGAATAATAATTCATTTGATTTATTGTTCTTATATTTTTTTTTTTTTATATATGACCATATTTTTTTTAAAGAAATTTAAATACAGGTCAAATAATCGACCCTTTCACCCACCAGATATTTGAAATGGGCCGATTTTTTTTACACATTATCGGATTTGTGTAGTTCTTTATGATGGTTTTTTTTTGCAGCGATGACCACATCTACGGCTTGTTGTTTTCTTTGGAAAATTATTGTCTCAAGAGTAGAGTATCGTCAATTTTGGTCGCCCCGAAGAAGTTAGATAGAAATAACTCGCCAGCGAAAATGTTCTAATTATAAAAAAATATTGCTTAATATAAAATAATATATATATAGATAATTTAGCAAAAAAAAAAAGATTTTGCAAAAAGATATTTTTTTTAACTAGATGTAGAGGTTTGATTATGCACGCGTAATTTGAGGTGAAGAATTATTTTTGCGTCATCAATTACTAAAATGCATGTTATACTACTAGTTTATTGAGAATATTCTATTATTATCGCTAAAATGATAAAAGAATAGTACAGAATAAAAAATCTAATAACTTTGCATTGTTGAAACAATCGCAACAATAATTGGCGAACGATGCAAGTCGACGTATGTGCACAACTGATGAAGTCAGTTTGCGTTAACGCACGTTGGTATTTTAAACTACCAGCTTCATATTTCATCAATAACAAAAGCACTGGTCATCTTTAGGTTGAGTGGTTGATATATTTAAAAAGGATTTTATTACGAACCATATTATAAAAAAAACATTTTTTTATACGAAATCATAAGAAATTTCGACCTTCAAGCAGGTGGTATTTTAAAGTACCACTTTGTACTAGGTGTCCTATAAAGGGTTAAACAACCCAATAGATTAAATTGCTTTTTTATATTTGAAAAATAAACCGAAAAGCCAAAACACCGTCTTTAAAGATAATGAAATTACTGGTGAACTGGTGATTACTGGTAGATACAAATGAGATACGTTCCTTTGCTTCTAAGGGGTCGATATGTTGTTAGATAAGATACCATAAATATTTAAACTGGATTTTGTTGTTTGATGATTAAATTAAATAGATATTACTAGATACTTTATAGATTTTTTGGTGTTCTGAATATGATAATGGAAAATTTGATCTGTTTTATTTTTATAGATATGAAATAATTCACATAATATTTTTTTTCTTGTCATAGTTTAATTTGATACCCATCCTCGGACGTCACTTGAAATCATTCACGATTTCTCTGTTTTATCTGTCCCGGCAACGCGAGATCCGGCCGACATTTTCTTTCGCTTCCTTCATTATTAATTTTCCGTTTGACACGTTTGATTGTGATGCGCGATTGCCCTTCAAGAAGACTTTCGTTTGATAGGCAGTAAGCACATGGCGTCATCCACCAGTTTTCATGAAAAACTGGCATAAATAAAAATGAACCATCAATTTTGAATAATTGAAGGTACCTCGCTTATCAGAACCTGAAATAAAATATTAATGTCAACATCAAGATCATTCAAGAATGAACAATCTGAATATGCGTATACGGAAAAAGTTCTAAACACCTTGTTATTAAATAATAAGACGACCTCGATCTTGGCTCTCTCGTTAAATGAGAGGGAGCCTCCGATCCGACACTTGGGAAGACGAATTTAGGAATCGGAGTATGAGAAATAGGATGCTCTGAATTAAATACGATCTCAAAGGGTAAACAAGTGCGTTTAGCACTCACACAATTTATTTAGTTTCAGTCAAAGTTATACGCAGAGTTTAGAGTATACAGAATTACACACACAGATTTTACACGATACATTTATAAGACACTGAAGTTAGTTAAAGTTGGCAATATCTCTATAACGATTACCTTATCGCGATTAGAAAGGCGATATCAGGAATTAGAATTTTAAGAATTTTTAGGGAGATGATTAGGAGTTGTAGGCTACCCCCAGGACTTACACTTTGGGAGTTTCCTCAACCACTTCAGATGACGACATGCGGATGATGTCCCCCTTGTCATCTGCTTGTCATCTGAACTGAGCAAAATAACTGCTAGAGATGCACTCGCCGTACTATTTTTTTCGTTCCAGCGGAGTCTGCGTGAAATACCACGTATCTCACGCACTCAGGGCGTGAAAGAGTCAAAAAATTTTAGAGCGAAATGTAATAATTCCTGCTCCGATTCGGAGACGCAGCGCCTAAATGTCTCTTTTACAAAATTTAGAATTACTCTATATTAAATCGCTATAGATTTCAATAAAGAGTATTATTAGAATGAATTTACTTCCTGATATCAACTTAAACTCATGGACTGAGGTGAAAATAGATCGTTCGAGAGAGTGCCGATGTCCTACCATATAAGGCGGCATCAATATATATTTGTTTATCCAGTGTCAAAAGGTGATTTCCAAGCTTGAATTACGTTAGTGATTCATGGGAAACATAATTTTTTACTATTAAAAAACTCCCAATATAACCTTCGGAAATATAATTCTCCTCTAATGATTTGTATACAAATCGTTATAACGGTTATGCTTCACTCATATTCACTTCAATTTGATAACTTATGTTGTTTCCCCTCATTTTGTTATGTTATTATTTTGTTGTTCTGTTATATAAATTTAACTTATCACCCTTGGAGATGTGCTGTGAGAGTTAATTTTGAATGTTTTGTTAGATGTATATTTTCACGATTTGATGTACAGTATTATTGTGTCTGGAAATCAAAGCGATTATAATTTAAAATGTATTTTTTTTTATTTAATTTCCTGGATGTATTTGATTATTTAAAAATGTTGACAAAGATAGCAATATTTTTAACACGCTGTAAAGAAAGCTTTGATGTCAAAATATGTTATTACGATACTGACCCTATATTCATCTGGATTCTAAATCTCGCGATGTTTTATTTCCTAAGCCCACCTTTTTATGATTTTTCTGATCACGGTTTATTAGTAATGCGTAAGAAAATCCCCGAATCTTATCTTTCAAGAATGTTGAAATTGTCAAAAAGTTTATGAATGCGAATTGCTAACTCGTCGATAATGATTTATTTAAAAAAAAAACTGTAACTTTTATCGCTTTTTGTACGAGATAAAATACTCGAATTTCATAAAAGCAACCGCTTGTTCACAATCATGACAAAAAATCCTAATTCTTTTTGCGGATATTTCCGTTTTTCGAGCAAGACCCTCTTTAGTGTCGTTGTTTCAGTCTAAGCTTCCCTCGTACAAGAGAAGAAGCGTCCTTATTCAAACCTGCTGAAGTATTTCCGGTCAAATCCTCGAGCGGCCGCCTCCCGACACTCGCCACCTGTTACTCCTCCTTCTTAAAAGCTCTACTAGCGAAGGTTTTTGTTTACACTTGGGTTCTAGTGAGAATTTTTCCACTATTGTTTCTTTTGTCTGCCTTTTACATCGCACATATTATTTTCATTCACATGTACATGTTTTTTAGACTTAAAACTATTTTTAGACGTAAGTTTTACGTACATTTTATCAGCCATAAATTCTTTATGCTTTGGGTCTTATATTATTATGGTTATTTTTTATAAAATTAAACTGTGCATATGATTATAATTCTACGTCTACCAAGAATGATTTATTCACTGAAAAGTGTTCTTTCAAGACATCCTTGCCTGGTAAAATTTACTGTTGGTTTTTTTGTTATTTTTAATGATTGATCAACTGTACAATAATACACGTTTGAGGAAACACAAATATATGCTTTTTATTGATTTTCATAAAATACAAGTTTAATAATTTGAATGCAGTTTTTAAAGCACTCATTTCATTACGCATATATACACATTTTTTAATCAAGACCAACTCTTATTTTAGTATTTTTTATGAAAAAATAATTGTATACGTAGAAATAATATGTATGAATAATATATTACGTAAAAACTCCAAGGCGATGTTTTGATACGTGTATTTGGGGTTTTATGGCATTGATTATATAATTCGTTTAAATGTTTAAATTCTGATCTAATTTTCATCCATTTGCAGGGAATGAAAGGTAGCGAGAGAAACGTCCATCAAGACGAAGACGCAATTCGTGACATATTTCACTTTAGGTATGCGGTGAAATCTCTCTCGAATTATGACTGCGGCATTATCCGTCCGCAAATCTAACGTAACGACGTGAAGGTAGCTTCCGATCGCGAGCGCTTTCGATCAACTTAAATCTATTTGCTAAGCGCTTCCATCACGCACGTTCCCGCAGATATTTTCGATATTATTTCCGTGTTGGCGCCTCGGAAAGCTCGCCCTGAACCGTTCCCGGGGAAACCTCCCAGACGGGCTTTGTTAGGTGTGCTTGTGAACGTGATCCGGAAACAAAACAATAACCCCTCCGCACAGCTTCGGTTGCCCGTCAACGTCTGAACACACTTTACAATGTGTGTTTCTCAAAATCTTATCTTAATATAGGCATCTATCGAAGATAACATAAGCCGTGCATCGCTTTCGTAAATTTATTTATAATTAATAGAGTAGAAAGACTCCCCTGGATTATCATTTTCACCCTTTTACCATTTTTATCTGAACTTCCTAAAATATTTATCGGTTTATAACAAACATCTACAATACGCTCATTAACGTGGTATTACATTTAAAAAATATGGTTGAAACTAACATTTGTACTATTTTTTAATTAATATAAGGGATCATGATATTTTTTTACATGCACATCATTAAATTGCATCTTGTAACAAACCATCACTACTATAGATTGTTTTGAAGAATACCACATTTACTATCCATCTACACATACCTACCTAAGAATGTTTTCATTCATAAAAAAAAACTTCATATCATCTTCTCATATACAGGATTAAACGTTAAAAAGTTAAGAGCAAATTAAATCAGGCTCAAAGTTTAGTTGACGTTACAATAGTAATAATAAAAAAAATATAGTTGAGGAGCTCTCCCTATATAAACTTACTTATAAGAGTTCGCGCGTCTTGTTAGAGACGTCGCGATGTGTCAAAACATGCTGCAGATCGTTAGGTTCGATTCTCGATTCCCGGATGACAAAATATGACGAATCCCAGAGATTTGTTTTACAAAAGCTTAAGTCTTTTCTTCTGTGATGTTTGTTTTTTCTTTCTTGAAAATATCACTTTATAGTTTTTCAATAACTGAGCTATATCCTCCATTGAATTTATTTGTGCATTGTAGCGTATTCGATTTGAAAATAATTAAAAGTAATCACTTTCATTGGTCGTTTAGTGACACGTGTTTCACAAAACAGAATAACTATTTACTTACTAATATAGTCGTTCGAAAATCTTACTTTGGTGAAATTACAATAGTCTCATCTCAAAGAAGCAAAACATGTGTTGCAAATAGTAACACAACCAGTAGAATTACAGAGCACAATTTAATATGAAAATCCACAGATAATTGACAAAAAACCACCATTCAAGCTCCGTGCTACTTATAAATCGCACGTATTATTGTACAATGTAGAACCATACATTCTATTTCTCCGAATGGTTTCAAATCAAAATCACTAACTTACTCAAAGGTAAAGTACACTATAAAAACCCCATATCCTATATTTCTTATCAAATAATAATAATTAATATTGAATTTAGACAGAGACTAAACCTTAGCAGCTTTTACTAGTATGCAATTATTATGCAGATTATATAGATAATTTATAAATATAGTGATATTGTACTCAAGTGAAACAACGTTTATACTGGCGTCCTTTGATGTTGCGAGCAAAAATTAACCCGAATCCTCGTATATTACTATTTGGATCTGTGTTCAGTCCTTTCCTAAAATACTGAGCATAGCGAGAATGATAATTTTATTACTAATGCTTTCCTTACCGAATCTTTATATTATACTTGCACACTCAAAAAAATAGATATTCAGTAGACTGTATAACTAGCATATTCTTTTGAAACATTGTGAAAATTTCTTTATTAAAATTTTATTCGTTCCAATTCAAACGATTGAAAATTATGAATCATTTTGTTAAAATGTTGTCGCTTAAGTCGCCACCGGCAGTTTATAAGAAAACATAATTAATCTGTAATTTTTTTGCCTGTCTCGTATTGAACATGCACCCGACTTGTTCGAAAACGGAAGTCATCCATAGAACCCTAAACAAACGTTGTTAATTCAATCGCACAATAATTGAAAGAGGATGGACTATATCGGTGACTCTCATGATAAACAGGAAGTAATAATAATGACTTGGGGTCATATTATTTAAGAAGTTACTACGGGTAACCGAAGCTTATTTATGGAATTAATATTTCAAATATTTCTTTCAATTTTATTTTCACAGATTTGAACAAGAAATACGTATAGTTTTCCATTTATTATCGCAACATTGGTTTGATACGTAAAAAATGCATGCAGTGACGTAGGCTGATAATCATCTTCGAGAGATATCTATGAAGTTTTAGAGTGAATTTGAATGTTCTATGTTAGTGATGTTTATTTTGAATGGTGATGTTCATATTGTTCATTATATGAATTTTATGATACGTCATGTTTTTTTTTGTCATTGTAAAAATGTTTTTATACTGCGTTTATAAGATTTTCAATAATTATGTGAAACTCAATTTGCTTTACCTTTAGTAAATTCTTTATACTTTAACATAGTGACAGAAAACTAAAAAAAATAAGTCCATCACAAAATGCTTCTGATAAATTTTTCGATTTGTATTTTAAAATTCATGTTTTTATTTTAACGCCAAACTCAAAGTTGACATTTTCTCATGTTGAATTTATTAAGATTCCCCTTAAACGTTGAAGCTGGAAATTCCAGATTTCCTCTTAATTTGAATAAAGGGAAAATAATAATTTTCTACCGTGGACTTGCAGGGGTGCCATTTTACAACCGGTGATTGAATTGAAACGCCTGATACTAACTTAATTATATTATCGATGCCATCCTTTGAGGATGGTCTTGAAAAAATGATCTTTTTTTACGATTTTGCAACCACTGAATCCTATTTACTACGTCGATTGACTTTGTCATAGTTTTGTTTGACAATCTAATAGATTTGAGAATTCTAATGGAGGTAAACATTGTGAACTTTTTTATTCCATTGCATTCGAACAGTGGTCGGCAAACTTATTCGCCAAAGAGCCAAATATGAACATTGCAACGATTGAAAAAAAATTGGGAGCCAAATCTCTCTATTAATTTAATACACGTTTATTACAATTTTAGACAATTTTAGAAAAATAGTTATGGGTAAACTGAATAAAACTCGGTTTTATACTTGATAAATATTTTATTTATTTATATATATTTATAAAAAAATAATACGAAAGAAATGTATCTTTAAATTTAAATTATACATAATAATTACTGATAAACACTTAATGTGAACAATTTTCTTGCATCTCCTCGGAAATTTTGAGTAAGTCAGGTTTGTAGGTTGTTGTTCTTAATTTGAGACACGATTCCAGGTTCTCATCAATAATATGACTTCTGAGCTTACTCTCGATAAAATTCATGATTGAAAAAGATTGTTCACAAAAATACGTAGAACCAAAAAGGAAAAGAACAGCAAACGCGAGTTTTTTCAGCTAATCATAAGAGTGAGGAATACTATTCCAGGCGTTGAAAATTATCATGTCTTCGTTTTCCAGGTCTTTTAAAGCAGACCACTGTTTTAAACTAAGTTCACATTTCTTTTTCTCCAGTATTTCCAAATTAATACAGAGACGTTCAAATTTTGAGCTCCATATTTCCTTTTTTTTTAAATCCAGCAATTGTATTTCAAATTTACCAATGTCGATGCCAAAAGGAGAAAATTTCAAATTTGTTATAGTTGCATTTATAGGGTTTTTGGCGAATGCTAAGGTCGCTTTGCTGTTTTTAAATTCTTGAAACCTGCTGAGAAATACTTTCCTTATATTTAAAATGGTTGTTTTAAAATAGTGTTATTAATATTTGAATTATTTTCTTGGCGTTGCTTCAGCAGGTATGGAGAGTGAAACAATGTTTTTCTTTCAAAATCTTGAGCAGAAAGCGAAAATTTATTTTCGAATGAAATGACTTCTTCTAACATCGAAAAAATTGTGCTTCCTTTCCCTTGTAGTTTATGATTAAGGTGATTTAGATGTCCCGTCTACCATGAAATAAAATTCTGTTAGTTCTGGAGAGTGAACATCCTTTTCAAGGAAAAATGCTTTGATTTCTGGTAATATTGATGCGATACGTTTTAAACCTTGTTATAAAGCAGAAGATCAGCAGACTCACTCTTTATTTCAACCATTTTTTTTTGAATTGGCGATGAGTTTTAGCTAACATGGAGTTGTTAATCGTAATAACCAATTCCATAACTTTACAATTTTCTTCTGGAAATGTCTGCGCACAAAGCGCTCCTTGATGAATTATGCAATGGTAAGTAAGTATCTCGTGATTATTTTTTTCTTTTAAAGTAGAAACAAAACCTTTTCGTCATACTTTTGACCCCGTCCGTTGAAGTCGACACAATTTTATCGAGAGGAATATGATGTTTATTCATACACTCAACTACAGCATTTGCGATATCCTCCGACATTTAAGTGGCAATAATCCTAACAGTTCTTCTGTTGGACCTGTATGTGAAATGAATCTTACAAAAAGCGAAACTTGCGCTGTATCATTTATGTCACAAGACTCGTCAACAGCTATTGATAAAGCCGAAACCAATTTCAGATCTTCGATTTGCTGGATGGTTATATTCGAAGACATTTTAACTGTTCTATCTTTCTCTGTTTTGGCAGACAATGGGAACTCTTTATTTTTTTTGAATATCTGCTTTATTCTTAAAATCCCGAAATAGCTCTTTGGATGCATTTATAAAAGAACTTTTTATGTATTCACCGTTTATTTTTTTTTTTAATTTTATTATTTATGACTGAGCCGCACTTTGCTGACCACTGCCTTAGAAGCTTAGATATTACATGGCTCATTTCTCCACTACATTGGTTTTTTAAAAACAAAAATGTATTTAAATTTATTTGCAAAATTTCCTACTCAGAAGCTGTCAGACTTTGAGTGAATATAAAGATTTAATTTATTTTCAAGTGTTCGTGATCTTGCTTTTGGCCACGTTATAAACAATTCCACTAAATGAAATTGTCACCGTAGCACCTGCGAGCGGTAAATAAGATAAAGTTAAGCGACTGAAATATGGCGAGAATCACCTACCCACACTTTGAGAAGCTCGTACGTGATCCGAAACTGAGATCAATTTGGCTATCACACCTTATTTTCAACGGTTCCCATTCTGTGCAATTCATATAAATATAATACATTATACATGTTTTTCACTATGTTTAGTAATTTATAAAGGATGGAAATTACATCAGCTGATTTTAAAACAAAGCAAACAATATATGAGGCAAATTTTAAATAATTTTATTTTTTTGTTTTCATTGTTTTATTTATTTATATACTTTACTTATTTATAACACGTAGACCTAGACCCTATTAAGCTGGATTTCAGTTTTTCATTAATTTAATTTGTTTTTAATGTGTACGGTAAGTTATGGTCAGTCTTTATTTTAATCACTTTAAGGTGCTATCTGTCACTTATTGGTGGAAAGAAATTCTTTTAAACTACTTCCCTATATATATATGTATTCTGATAAAGATCAGGACCGGTTTTGCTCATCGCGAGCAATGAGAAACTGACAATTTTATACATACATATTTTCCGTATTTATTCTTGCTAACAAAAATCCGTGCATATAAAAACAAACTATTTTTCTTTGATTTGAAAATCCACATACTTCATTTCCAAAAACGAGATAAGACAATCCGGTGGAACAAAGTCCAACGATTTTTACAATGTCATTTAAGATCAACTCGAGGAGAAAAAAAATCACAAAAACCCAAGCTTTACACCTCACACAATAAAATAACGTTAAATTGAAGGAATCTTCATCTGATATTCAACTTGCTGTGAAATGAACCCACACCCATATAATCGTAAGAGTAAAGCTGTTGAAACTCGAAAACAGAGGCCGACCTATCGACATGCTCTTAATAATTTATTTCTGTTTGGATTTCAAAACGAAAAAAAACAAATAATTCAGTAACCGGCACTTGGGTATCCGCAATTGAAATGAATTCACAAATCTTCTGAAACGTGCTCGAGCGTTTTGTTTCCTTCCGCTTTTCATTATAAAGCCCATGTCCAGTATAAATGCATTCTTTTAAGGTTAAATAATCTACAAAAAGTTTGAAGATCCTGTGTCAGAAGGGCAACTTTATAATTTGCAGCCTCTAAATGCATTGCGCGTGATTCGATAAATGTAACATTAACGTAAATTGGCTGAAAGCAGATAAATTGATTCGGTCACGTCTCCCCGCCCCAGCCCTTCCCTGTCTGAGCAAGTCACGTGCCGCCCCTGCCGACGATCACTTTACCAAAGTTTGTGTACTTCGGTTTCTTGCCGTCGCTGAAACACCGTGCTACGTACAGCAGAATCATGAGTTTGTAGTATAAGTTTCTGGAAAATTATAATTACTTAATAAGTATAATATAACATAATTCAGCATTACAAAATTGTTTTTAACTAGTGTTTCGTATATGCTGGCTATGTAACATATTTAATTATTACGGTTGCCTTTATAATGTCCTGTTTCAATTAATTCTCATTTTCTTAAAAATAGCCTGGTAAAACTATTAAAAATACTATTTTTTGATCAATTTTCGACCATCCTTGATATGGGCAACATTTACATTTGATTATTTAAAATATAACTTCCAATTAATATCTCAGAGCCGTAGTATCATGTCACTTTACCATTTTTCTAATATCACTGAAATCCCCGTAGAAAAAATCCTAAATCATAATTGCGCACACATAATCTTATCTAATAATTTATAGTTAGATTTTTTAAACCCTGAAGGTATGTTTATAAAATGTTAATTATACCATGATAACGAAATATTTTCACTGTTCTTATAGTGATAAAAGCTGATATGTTTGCCAAAATGTTAAAACTTCATTAAAAATTCCAAAAATAGACGAAAATAAATCTGAACAAATGTATTTCGTATAAATTTGCTTGGAATATTTATCAAAAAAAAACCTGTCCATTCAATTATGCATTTTGAATTATTATTGTTTTTAATATGCATGATGAAAATGCATGCATGTTCAACTGATATTTTGGAAATTTGATGTGGTCGCTTAAATCAGAATATGATTAACATTTTATGGAAATTCGAATATGTTCATGTTTCAACTGAATGTTTACATCAGGTCGAGGAAATAATTTAGATTCTATTTTAAAATCATGTTGTCGTATTTGTTTATTTGAATATATCATATTTTTGCACTGCCCATATTCAGGCGTATTTGAAGCTACAATTCAATGAATTTCTATGTTCATTTAATTGCTTTAATACATAAAATACTTTACAATTACGCAATGAGTGTACGGGGAAAAAATCGTTACAATTCCTTATCCAATGAAATCTTTTTATATGGACAACAATCCTTTCTCGAAGATTTCAGTACACTCATAAGTAAAAATATACTTTCTAAGGCTTAATTAAATTAATGAAAATTTTAATTTGAGATTTATGTGACCAATATTAATTCACAAACTTACAGTAATTCACAAAGTGGGGAAAATGACAAACATGCTAGTTCCGAGTCTGATTTATCAAAAAATATTTCTTTGTGTAAGCGCCAAAGAAACATACTTGAAACTAATAAGACATTTTTTGTCCTTATTTCACATTCAATTTATTTGGATCAGGACTGCTTTCGCTCATCTCGAGCATTATCGTATAAAATATATTATAGTTCCAAAAATCGCTTATTATTTTTTAATATAGCACCATTCCATCAAGTATTGACAGTGAAAATAAACATATCTTTAAAAATGCTGGTTTTGTTAATTTTGTACCATCGTTAACGATTTATAATTATATCCATATTGTAAAAATAAATCTCTAAAAAAACCCTTGATGTTGAAGTAATCTTAAACATTTAGTGTGGTTTAAAAGAAACAAATAAATAAATACAACACTGATTGATTTAGCAGGTAATTTATTAAGCTTAATCTAAAAACTACTATCTTTCCGATAAACTAGAAACCTACTTTGAATTGAATTATTGTGATGATTTATCATTAAAATAACCAAATGAGTTAATGATATTACAAGTGTGTCATTATTATGATTAGATACTGTGACGAACATTCTACAAAAATGTTGTTTGGTATCTTGGATCTGTTTGGATTTAACATACGAATTTTTTTGCTTATTAGTTAATAAGGAAAGTAATCCGTTCATTTATTCCCATAAGACGTACCGAGACGAGATAATTTTGGCAGCAACTGTCAAGTAAACCGTAGCGAGCACACTAATTAAACAGTAAACGTGGAACATTACCCAGAAATATTCGGGGTGATAAAATATTTAACCCTACTACCGCACCCGCGTTTCATTGCACAATCCGGCCAGCAGCATACACCATAGAATTTTCGCAAAGCCTTTTGTTTATTGCAAGCTCATACTTTCGCTCTTGAAGATGAATTTATTCTTACATTGCTTAAAACATCACGTATTAAGAGCTTTAGATACGATTGTTCTCTAATTTTTTTTGGTCTACTGCACTCTTTCGAACCGGAAATCAGTATTAAAAATCAGTACACACTATTTTTATTATAAATCCAGTCTCGCTATCTTCTAGCATCATGTAGTATAAAAGTATTCTTTGGGTGCGATTTTCAATTTTATCAAATAATGAAGCTGTGATAGTTTCTTATTATTTATAAAAAAAATAAGAATTGTTTTATTTTGTTAGTATTGAAAAATATTCCACAACCTATTTAATACACATATATGGTACAATTATTATAAATGCTTACAAGCTAATTAAGTAAATGTTTATGAAAATCATCTAAGTTGAACTTCGGTAACGAATGATTCTTATATGTTCGTCACAACAGTATTTAAAAAAAAACGGTGTATCTTTTTTCATCTTAAATATAATATTATAAATTAAAATGATGATCTTCAAAAAGGAAAAATAGTCCAAAACTTCACTGTTTCTCACGATTTCTAGTTGTATTGAGCTTTCGTTTTCTTAAAGAGGTGTCACGTATTAAATGACGATATTAGTATGCCAGAAATCCACTTTTCTTAATCGTATTCGAGAGTGTGGATATAATCGCCGATGCCCGTGAATCAAGTTCGCATTTTCCCCGCAAATGAACCACTCGTAAATTTCATACCAGCACTCGTTACTTTTGCATGGAACAATCTCAGTGGCGCATAGCTCACCGAAAAGTGAAGCCAAGCCGCCTTGGAAAAGCCATGGTGCGTGGCAGGAGGGAACATCACTCCCAGTCAGGGGCGGCTATTATTAAGAAGCCTTAAGAACTCCGTATATCTCCATGTACATGTTCCGTGTAACTCCATGTATATGTTCAAGTGATAAGTGATATACACTCATTTCAACTTTCCTACTGTTTTCCATAAACAAATATTGCAGAAAACTGTGATTAATAATTTTTTGCAATCATACAAAGTCCTTTTGTTTGAGTATGTCTATGACGCGAGAAGAGAATTAGTTCTGTTCTACCTACAGAATCATTTTTCCTGAATTTTGCGATATTGCATTCGATATGTATGAAATGTTTTGATTGTGCGATGAACCACAAGTTGTCTCTTGTTTTGGGGTTGAACAATCAAACTTGCAGTATTTTGTATAACACGAGTTTTGTTTGTGGGAAAGGGCTTATTAATAAATCAAAAACCACTTATTTTAGAAGTTACATCTGAATTGAAAATGATGACTTCAGTCAAAAGTGAGCAAAGCTTCTAATCTATAGAAAGAATCAAATAATTTTTGAAAAATACTATGATTTAAGACATACAAATAGGTGTTGTGATGTTAAGAGTACAATATTTTATATATCGGGCATGACTGTTTGTGATATCAAAGTGTTGTCAAAATGACTAGAATAGAAAGATGAATTTCGTGCATTAACAGGTGAATCTTTTTTTAATTCCCTCAAATCATTGTCACGGGCCGGCACTGCTCTCAGTCATAATGTTTTTTCGCTCAAATCTCTCAGACTAGTATCCTGGACGGGTACCAGGGGGCTGGTGATGTATTGGTTTTAAAATAATCCCTGACCGAATTTTTTTGAATTTGACCCGGAAAACCACTTCCTCGTTGATCTCCAAGGTATTTACTCTTCATTATTTACAGTCAGCGTTCGGACCAAAGCCTTTTTAGCGATTCCAATTTTAAAACTACGAATCGATTCTCCTTAGTTACAACTTATCACTTAGCACACATTT
Organism: Himalopsyche kuldschensis; assembly: GCA_028554975.1. Taxonomy (NCBI): domain Eukaryota; kingdom Metazoa; phylum Arthropoda; class Insecta; order Trichoptera; family Rhyacophilidae; genus Himalopsyche; species Himalopsyche kuldschensis. Next base: position 7,215,958 of record JAHFWI010000003.1, on the reverse strand, counting down.
ATTAGTATGTCTTCCACGCACAAAATTAATGTCTGGAAAATTGAATTGTGCTAATAAGTGACATCGAATTGGCAGCATTCACCGGGCTTAATATTGTACAAAAAAAATATTTTTATATGCGTTAAGTAATTTATCATCTTGTCACATCTATCAACTTCGTATTCTAAATAAAAATATTTCATTCAAAAGAATATTTTGAATATGAAGCTTATTTCAACGAACGACGTTACGTATAAAATTATAACTTTTGTTTTGAACAAAACTTCAGAATGTCAATTTTCGTGATTTAACTACATCTCCCGTTTTATTGAGCTGCGTTACAATAATTTATTTTAGTATAACTCGTAAACCGAGAAAATTCTTTTCAAGTGCCATTTAGTCATAATCCACGCGTATGCATATACTTTTTTGATACTTAACTTGCCGTTTTGCCAAGTTAACTTTTACAACTAGAGTTGGTGGAGTTTACAGGCCGTGACCGATACGCTCGCAGCGAATTGCTTCTGTTCGCGTCGAGTCACTAGGAACCCTTTCCCCTAAACGGTGGAACCTTTAAATGGGAAAATTAAGGCGACACGCCTTGCCTCCGACTTTGAATACTTTACGGGGATTTTCATAAAATTTAACGCTTGCTTTTGGATCGTTCGGTGGGAAATGATTAAAACGATATCGACTAAGAACTGTTCTTACTTTAAATAAATTCAACACATTTAATAACATCAAATTGTTTCCGCTCACCGCAAGCAAATTAAAAATCAGTTTGCGATGAGCGAAACCGGTCCTACTCTCAATCAGAATATATATGTGGAAGTCGTACTAAAAATGTGTTTTATTTATTTAAAAGAATTTCATTCCAATTAGAAGTTACAGTCAACACCTTGAAAGTAATTAATACAAAAGATATTCATTTTTGTGTTATATGGAACTCGCATGTAATGCCATTAAAAGAAATGAAGGTAATCTAGCTTGATTATACGCCACATATTCTTAAAGAAAACCTTATATATAATTCACCCATTCATTGCACTGAAAGTTGTTAGTTACATGTATGAAAATGTCATGAGAACTCCTCTTGAAATAGTTTAGAAAACATCTATTATATGCTTCGATAACATTTTCTATTTGATTCATTTAATATTAAAGTTTGCTAAGTTGATAAATTCACTAGAATACAATAAATATCGTGTAATAATGTGCTATCCATGTTATTGTGTAAGACTTTATTTTTGCTTAATTTAAATATATTTGAGACAAATAGGTTTCCCCATACTTAAATATGTTTTTAAAACAAGAACTAAAGTTACATTAATTCATAGATGTCTCCAAATAATACTCCAGCAATTAGTTCTTTGGATATCCATCTAGTGGCTGGAATACTTTCGGCAGCCGCTTGAATATTCGTGTCATTAATTGAATGCACAGCGAAAATTCACACAGTCTGGAGGGTTATTTCAGTTCGCGGGGGTAAATAGCCAGTTTCAGAATGTAACGCGGAGAAAGGTATGGTTAACGGGCTGTATTCCTCTGTTCATGATAACGAGGAATCCCCTTATTCCCTGTCGCAGTGGTAACTTTCTTCTTCGTGAACCTCGTCAGGCGTCCCGCGGGAATTTCCCAGCGTCTTTAATACTCGCGCGCTCATGAAAAGCTTAAATTTATCTTTAATTTTTCGAAAGTTTTCTCACTATGGTATTGTTTGCTTCTGAGGATTGAGGAAATTTTAAAGTGCTGAATCCTCGACTTTTGTTACAAGATGCTTATACGCTGGTTTATGATAGTGTGTTGTAAACTAGCGAGCTTTTAGAAAAGCGAACTTCAAAGCTAACCGCTTAACTAACTTTCAAAAATAAAGAATAGTGCACGCAGTTATTTTTTTTTGATAAGTATGCAAAATATAAAGAGAATATCGATCATCTTATGTCACACAATCATAATATTTTTACTTAACAAACTATTTGGTAGAGTATTTGGATTGAATAGGTGTTAAATTAAATTGTAATAATGACAGTTATCTACAAAGCAGAAAATATAATAATGTTTTTTTTTGTGTATTTTTTTTTCTAGAATAAACATGAAAATCCCTTTACATTGCTCTGTTGGAAACTTAATTGCTTGTACGCGTATAAAGTGAGTTTTTTTCGGTGTTTAATTAGCGATTTGTTTATTTTCAGGTGGCCGCAGCGATGATGTCCTGTCCCTTGCCGCTGCCGCTGCTTCAGCCCACCCTTCATCCTCAACCGACCCTTGCGGCAGACTTTCCCACCATACACATTGGCATCAAGGTGAAATATTCTTCCATCCATTTCTTGTCACCGTATTGAGCAACAAATGCGCATCCAAAAATTTGACTGTCTGCAGTTTGAGCTCTTCTTATACCACTTTATAGTGTTGATTTCTGCGCTTCACTTCTTGTATAATTAATATGAAATACGCTATGATTTTTAGCTATTTAAGATCCTTTTGCAAATGAAACCTTCCTTCTTTTGCACGGTGAAAAAATAGCAAAATATACTAGTTTTACAAATATTATTTTATATTATATATAGTTAATAGCTTATTCGGCTTAGGCCGTCGTCAGTACTAAACCATCAAATGATATTAAATGTGAATGTTAATTATTATTATCACATTTATGCATTCTGATTTTTTAAAATTTTATAATGAATGCGAAAAATAGTTTCACATCACTTTTTGTGCTCTCTTGACGATATGTGATGTAAACAAGTGTTTTGAGCACAGCTTTTAATGGAATTATCTTATCAAATATCTTACATTCGCTAATTCAACATAACGTATTTGCTAATGACATGTAAACGGCATACGCCAATGTAAAAATAATAAAAGCACGTAAACATCCGGAAAAGAGGGAATCATTTAAATGCTGAAAACATCCTTATTCATTTTAGAATGAATTTTAACAAACAAATATTTACTGGCCGGACTGTATATAAGTGGTACAGCTGGCGATGAATAATTAGTTGTTTTTTAATGTGCGTTAACACCTTTCTTATTGTTGTTAGGCAACCCATTTATTTATGTATAATGTTTTATAGTCGTTAGAGGTGTAGTGCAGGTTTATATAGTGAATTTATTTAATGGGTTTTTACAGATTGAGCTTCTGGTATTCTTTGAGTGTCTACAATTAATGTTATCTTTTATTTAGAAGCCCGAAACTGATATATTTTACGATAGTTCTTTCGTGTTTCTATGGAAAATAAAGTCACAACCGTTACCAGTTTTCAACAATAATGTTACTGTAGATTTCCATTAGAATATATAGTCTCTTATATACGTTAGATTTAACGATAAATCGTTTCATTTAGATTATTCAGCTGTCTAATCACATGGAGGTTGATGAATATTTTTTCATGTTAATGTTCTTTCTGATTTATTTATACAAAATATTTGCTTTCTGACATTTAGTTTATCGGATTACGTTGACAAAGTAAATTGCGTTTATTTAAAGTTTTATGTTGCTTATGGTATTACGTATATATGTATGAAAAAAATGTGTGTTCGGAATTGGATTATTCGAAATATTCGGGCACGTTCTTCGTAATAAAATTGAAAACCGAACCGAACATTGCGACTTAGCGTATATTATGATGGATATTCCACTAAAGCATTCAAATATTCGCGGCATGGGAAAGCCGAAAACTGGCGTACTACTCGGCCGCGCAGAATTGGTTAATATAAAACCAATATAAACACCTCCCTCGCAGAACGTAATATGCTCATACTTTAATAACACAGTGGGGCTTTCATTCGTATCGTAATAGCATTTTCCTGCTTCGATATTCTGCGAATCCATTCAGCACAAAAGCGGGCCCAGTTGAATGCTCATTTTTTTTTTTTTTTTGAATTTTCTATGAAGTTATATTGGGAGTGATGCATGCGCTTTGTGTACCATATCCACATTGAACGTAGAAATTATAATACAATTTCACTTATTCCTTACTTATCCCGTATGGAAAATATATTTGACTCTTATACGGCGTTGTAAATACATGATAACATTTTCGAAACTCACTGAGGAAAAAATATTGATAATATCCAAATAATCATTTGAAAAATAGTATTCAAAACGAAATGTGTTAAGTATCATCTGAATATTAAGTATAAAAACTTCCGAATAAATTATGAAGAAACTTTTGATGTGTAAAATCTGAAACCACGAAGTTAACTAAGCTTAAAAAATATATTTTAGGCCAGTGACTGTTTTAAGTTTGTTTTGACCTTTGTCGATTAGTTAAAATGTTTTTAGTATTACTGCCCGACATTTAATGCTGGGAAAAACTGAATAGTGAAGGTTTATGTGTTCGCAATGTTGAATAACCGACTGTTATTTATGTTGGGTTATAATGTTGTTTGTTAACCAATTAGCAATATGTATATATACTTTACACTTCATCGAATTTGTATCGAGTCACAATCAGTATATTGTTTAACATTTCTCCGAAAATATTGTTTCAAGTTATACAGTCATAATGCGATAAAATATGATAAGTCTTGCTGCCGAAAAAAACAAAGGAAACAAAAAATAAAACATAATTTTATTTCTTGAAATAATGACAATAAAAAAATGTCACCATCGAATGGTGGGGAAACAAGACACAAAGCTCGGATGTAACAAATATAATAATCGAATAATTAGATTTTCCCTTTGGACCTCGACCTAAGTAATCCGGAAAAGCGAGGAAATCCCCGTGGCTTGATTCGCGAAACAGATAATGAAGGCGCAAAACATGATACAATTATGTAATTGGGCAAAGTCGTTAGAATTGCGGAGACTTGCAAACAATTTTCCTGGCAAATAAATTTTATAATTGAAAACCTAATTCGGGAGGCGGAAGACAGAGAATTTTACAAAAGTTATCTTTCCTCTCCCTCTGCTCGCGTCACTCTCCACTCTTTCATCTTTCGCAGCTCTAAGACACCGATGACAGCTGATATCAAAAAAGAAATTTATAAATAGGTACCTGATGTAAATACTTTTTACGTAACTAAAAATTAACATTTTCCTATTGTCTATCATTTTTGTGTGTAAATATTATTCATATTAATTTGATAATTCCATTTTATTAAGGAATCAAAAGTTTCCGTTCAATTGTGTTCGAGATGATTCAAGTAGTCTATTATATTTTACCTCCTGATATCGCCCGGACTTCTGATAAGAATTATATCTTCCTAAACTCATATTCGGGATAGAAGTGAGCTGAAAATATTCATATTTAATCCCAATTCATCAAGTACAATTATCTCTTAAGAGACTTTGCATGTCCAGTGAATATTAGTATTTAGCATTTTATTGTTAGAATAACCGACAATTATTTTATGATTCTGTTTTTTCTATGCATCATCAGTCTTTGGACGTTATGTTTATTTATTGAATAATTCACAATGAAAAGTACCTGGCTTTTGTCCCAGCCATAAAATAATATCGGGGTTGCAAAGTCATCGACATATGTGTAAAAATGATTGTATGGTCACAGTTGTATGTTAATATTAATTATGTTCGCATTCACAAAAACACCGCAAAAACGCAATGCGTGCAATCGCAACGAACCGAAATGGCTAATGTTGAAACAATATTGAAAAAAGCGACGATTGGTGAATGACAATTAAACGACAGCACCGAAAATAAATTAGACTAATTAAAACAAAACAAAGCCCATTAGCATGCAAACATGTAAATTATTTGACAAAGCGCCGAATAAACATTAAATTTCCGCAAGTTTTGATGGATAAACTACGCGGAATATTGTTTTATTTCTGGCTGTTCAAACGAAAAACATTTCGTGAAATGACAGATGAAATGTTTTTTTTATACATATAAAATTTACAAGTTTCATCATAAAAATGGAGAATGTTTTGGTGTTTATTTTTTTTCTCTCGAATTTGATTGCCATAAAAAGAATATAAAATATGTTTGCTCTCAGTCTCATATCAGTAGTTATGATAAGAGAAATACAAACTGTGAAAACTATAGCAAAGTGAGGTAGTAGTATAGGTCAGCTTTCAAAAACGAAATATTATAATCATGTAATAATTGTGATTGCGCTTAGTTTTCAATTACCAAAAGAAATCCTTGGAGAATTTTACCGTAAATCTTATTGTAGAAGAAAACTTTTTCTTTCATTTTCAATGAAGCCTTACACTGGCTATCATTGCAACAAGTTGAAAAAGCCACGCTATAAGCTTGTACCTAAAATAGTGCATGCCACTCATCGTGGCATTTCAAAAATTGTTTGTTTTCTTTGATTAAATTCATTCATTGTACCGATGGCATTGTATTTTCTGTAAATATGATATTTGTGGTTGTTGATGTTATATGTTAACACTTTAATAGTATAACATATTGAATTTTCGTAAAATAATAGAAGATTACATGGATTTACATTATTTTTTTAATTTAGAGTTGTTTTGTGTCGATACTTAAAAAAATGCCGCAGTGATTATACTATTTCTAATATAAACATTGTATGAAATAATAGAATCACTGAATAATAGAATAATCAAATATTGATTGCTTTGTATTTTTTTATTCCCTCCCACCTTTCCGATCCTATAAACGGGGCGTAGCGAGGGCGACAAGCTAACCACTATTCCTTCCCTAGCTTTATCCTTTCGATCCTTTCTATCACCGAAATAAAAAGAGAGGCTTAGCGACTGAGTAACAAGCAGTTCTCGTAGACAAAATATATTCAAAAGATGGTTCCATTAGGAAGCCATATGCTCCCCAGTGGAAGCGGACAGAAAGTTGGAAATTCAGTGGCATTAGAATATATTACTTGAATTTGACTTTATTTCTTAATATAATTTCGTTACTGAATAAACATATGTTTATTTACATGTATGCAGCAATAAAAATTATATTTTTTATAAATGTTATGTATACTAAATTGAGATACTATGGAACAACACTAAATGATTTTATCTTGAACCCAATTGGATTCTTAACTCAATTGCACCATGGCCTTTTTATTTTTCATGTGATCCAGGTCATACTAAGCCAAAATTGTAAACATGCACTTCAGTTTTAGTGGATGGCTCGGTCGAAGCGTAGTTTTTGTTGTTTCCACAAGTGAATTATGGAAATTCAACTTGCATTTGTAGCTGCAGGTCGCGGTCGGTGTATTTACGCCGGACTTGTTAAAAAGTTAACCACTTTGTTTGATATTGAGATTGTGTGGAGCGCAGTCAGGAGTAGTTTCCTCACCGCCGCCACTGCTTTGCCTGCCTTCTTTGATTACGCCGTAATCATATTATTTAAGTTTATTATTTCTTTTTATGGGGTGTGCCACTTCTTTAAATTGAGTTTCTTTCGTTATAAAAGAGTCACTTACTCGTTAACGAATGAACACTTGTACATTCATACCTTTTTTTTAGGATTCATATATTTTTAGAAATCTCATATTTCAATTTATTTCCAATTTCAAAATATTTTTTTTTTTTTAAATCTGCTTCGGTAAAAGGTACTTCGAGTATTATAAATATGATATTAAAGAGATCTGTGCTCTAACATTGTTTTCACAGCTATTTTAATAATAAACCTATAAATTTTAAATTATCCTAAAGTTGATGTATTCAAATAATAACAACTTCACCAATGTAATCGTATCATTATAAAAAAAATCACTCAGAAAATAAAGATTCACATATTAATTGTGCTGTGATATTTTCTCTCATATTAATGTATAATATGTGTTATATTTTTATATTTCAGCGTTATTTTTATGTCCCGTCGCATTTACCATACAATGCAGTGTTAGGTGCGGTTCCTAACGTTTTACTCATAATAATTTATTGCAAAACTAAGAATCATTTTACTAATAAATAGTATGTAAATCGTTAAAATGGCAGACAATATTTATTAACATTCTAATACCATTATAAGGCTTATAATCTTCGTTTTCGTTTTGCCTTTCGCCCCTATTTTTTTTTTGAGCATTATCGTTATCAAAGACAATGTAGTGTAATCGTTTATCGTACAACATGTTGCTGGCTTCCTATCCATAAAAGCTTTCCCTAACCTTTTCCGCTGCAGCTTTTTTGCGGCGGTCGCCAAAAGTGCTCCACTTTTAAAGCCGTCTTTGGCGGGCGAGCCAATTTATTTTTCTGCCTTATTACATGTGACATTTTTATATTCACTAAGCAAGTGCTTGAATATTTTAAATAATCTGGTCGTTGATCACAGTTAAAAATATCTACAAGTTTATATTATCAACTAAATATAAATCATCAAATTAAAAAACCAATTTTTTATTCAAAAATATTAAATATTAACTTAAAAAAATATATTTATTGAAAATAGTTAAAGCTACAAATCGTTAGTTATTTAATGTCAACGCAGTCAGTCGAGATCATCTGTTGACCTAAAGAAATCATGAACATCAATGTTCTAGGTCTCTAATATAATTGAAATAGTGAAATATTTGTTATTGACTTCGATTTGTTGCTGACTTTGGAATGAGGAGCCGTCTGATCGTAATGGTTAATATTTTACTACAAAAGTCAACAACACGTTAAAAATCTGATGTCGCGAAAAACATGTACATCTATATGATCAAAAATTAGTTACATGTTGATTTTTATTTGATTTCTTGATAAAAATTCTTTCAATTCTTTATGCATCTACATATTTATAGTTTTTCCTAATTATGAATTTTTATTTGTATAAGTTATAAATTTCTACAAAATTATCTTAAAATTGCGATCATTCATCATTCTGAACTCGAACCAGAATTGGAACATACATACGTACTTAAGTAGTAAGTCATTGAATTTTTAGGCCAAATTAGTGCAGCGAGTCTCGTCTATATAGTAGCTTAAAGCTTTACGAAGTCTTTAGATGGGAAAGCATGTTAGCTCTTTGTGTATTTTTAGACGTCTTCTTTCTTTTATTCCTTATAAAGTTTTACTTTCCATTTATACGTGGCTATTCGTTAAAAACTTTTATAATTGAATATCTTTTTGAAAATTTCTTTAAAACAGCGTTATTTTTTAATTTTGTGTTTTTTTACTTTTTTTATGTCTTTGCAATAGAATACAAATTGCAATGGAGTTACTGAGTCTCGTATAACAGAAACATAAATTGGTAAATTGTTTCGTCAAATAAAAGCGAATTATTGCAATAAGAACAAGTCATAAAAGTACCATTGCAATATTATTCAACAAATCATAGTCGGGGTACAAACTACCTCCGAGATTTACTATAGTTAACATATTTACTATGGATAATAAGTCTAAATGGTAGTTATATCTATCAGCTGTGTGTTTACTAATAATAATTAACGAATAGAATATGTCATGATTTTAATGTTGTCAACTAAACAGTGTCGATTTTAAAAGTTATATTTTTGATTTAACGTAGTAAATGTGGTATACTGCTGTTCAACGAAAATACAAAGAATATTTGAATATTAAGTTATTATTTACAATAAGAAAATACATGTTTCGTTTTTATTCGTTGTAATTTTTTTTATTATCGAAAACCTGACTTATTTTACGCAAGAAAAATAATCTAATTTCAACAAAAATTCTCTTAATTTTTAACACAATTCAGGGCTTTTTTTTGTATCTACAAAACGTCATAAATAATAAACAAACTTATTTTTATTATGTCTTCAGAAGATAAATGAAGATGTATTTATTTATTTTACGGTTGTCTCTATAATGATTAACATTTTACAATGTTTACTAATTATGATCATTTATTGATAACTTAAGAGTTTCTATAATTAAAGATGTTGAGATTGCGAAATTTATATTCGTGCTTAATTATAATTTGATTCCCCATATTTTGAGACCTTCAAAATAATAATCTTACATTGTTCAGTCAATTTGATTCTTCTTCCCTTGTCTGTCGTAATTTTTCATTATTAAAATGCAAACAGCTTTTGTTTTCGTTTAATCGTTATTGTTCGTCCCCGGGTCGGGTCGTGTTTATTGTTCGATGCTCGTCGAAGAGGAGGCTCTGGCGCTGGCTGGGATCAAAGCCTTAAGCAGCCTCGCCTCACTTGCCTGTTTTCTATTTTCTTCGGCACACTTTTGTTTTGCGAGCAAGTCTCTCTACGTCAAGTCCCGACGTTTATTTCGGCCGCCTGCTGATTGTTACTCTTGTTCCTTTTTTATTGAAGGTTTTGGGATGGCTGATTTCTCAAACGGTATTACCCACACATGTATGTACATATATCAATTTGAAACTTCTAATTATATAATATACAATTAGTACTTCCACCATCCTTATAATATAGCCCGACGAACCTGGAACCAATATTTATACTTTTAGTACTTATGTACAATAAACTTTTACTTTAAAACATATCATCTTGAAGTTATAAAGTTGCATATTTAAATATCAACCCAGTATGGTTATACATATGTATTTTATATTATTTTGCTTATAAGGTATTTTGCAGTTTGTAAACGTATATCTTTGATAGTCCGATTTACATTTTCGTTTCAATTAAGGGATGCATATAATATTGAAGCTTTTTGATATTTTTTGTCATTAAATTGAGACAAAATATTATTTTTACCATCGTAGATGAATTTTATATTTTGAGAAGCTTGCAAACAGGTGATTTTAAGATTACACCCTATTCCTTCTTGAGACTGTCTATTCTTGGTGGGCGGCGTCATTAAGAAGGCCGCCCGCAGCTTGCCGCCCTATTCACTAGTCGCAGTCGCCGCCTGGTTATTGTGTCGGTCGGGGCTCTTCACCTCACCTAGGACTACCTATTTTTGTACCCAATACACAGGGTCTACTCATCTCATTTTTGACAAGGCAAAAATAAATGTCTGCTTAAAAGAAAAATAAACTCACCCCCTCGCTTATCTCCGTCTTTCGGATCAAATGGATCGTAAAGAAAAGATAAAACAAGAAATCCAAGCTTGTGACCATAGATCAATTACATTATTGACCACAGACACAGTGGATATATGTATTCTTCACATTTCTTTTTATATAACAATATTTGAATAGTTTTGATACAGACAACAACTTTCATTAATCAACATTTAAGTCTTAAATCATTCAGTAAAACTCTCCAATTTACCCCCTTTTATCAATGTCGTTAAATGACAAAAAATCTTTTGTTACAATAAAAATTCATGTTGTCGACTAAAAGTGGCTAGCCGTAATTCTTTAGTGGGTGAACATAAAGCAACGTCCCGCAAGGCGTCATCATAACCGGCCGCACTTTATAGTCTCCTCACGAAAATGTGGAAACTTTTTAACGATTCATTTTAAATTGAGTTTTATTGACACCTCGATTTTACCATACAGCGACACTACCGAGTCGTCGACGCCTTTACAGCATTTCTTTCAAAGTAACATAAACACATTAAAGGACAAATTTTCAGCCCTCCGGTTTATGTTTTCAAAACTTTGTAACTGCAGTAAATATTTTGATCAATTTGAGATGCAATTTTGCTTTATTCAATTGTGGAATATAAAGTCAACATAAAATAATAATTGTAATCGATGAAAGATATCGATTGATATTTGACAAAAGTCACCATTTCCTGAATTGTTTGAAGTGTTACATGTATGTATTTACCCTTAGTTGTCAAAGATAGTTTTTTTTCCATTCTATCGTATTATGTACTAGCCGGTACCCGGCAAGCGTTGCAATGCCACTCAAAGAAAGAAAGTGCTTGTGTTTTTTGAAGTGCTTTCAAATGCACAATATTTTAGATTAATAATTTCGATTTAATTTCATTAACATTAATCGGTTTCGATGACATTTGCTGTTTGTCTTTTGCCGATTGTCTATGGTACGACAGACGCGCTACCTACAGAAAGTTAATTGTACTATGCCTTCAACCTTTGCGCAAGTGCAAGCAATGAAGTTTTATCGCCATCGAATGAACGATATGGCAACGCATAAAATACGAACAAACAAACATTCATTTTTATATACTAAATCATTGAAACGTGTTTTTTATAGATCGGATGAAAAGATACACTTTTGCTTCAGTCAAAATTTCAGCCACGCTTCTTCTAAAATTTTCCCTTTTATTTTTAACGATTATCTTACTTGAGTTTGCATAGTTATTTACTATGCATCTTATTGATTAGCTTTATTGTATCATGATGCTTCAGTTTCAAAGCAGTTTTCAGTTAGCAAATTAAATATCTATATTTTGTCTTGCTTGAAAGTGTTATTATGAGTTTCTAGGACCTACAGATTTTCTTGCAAGACGAAGTCTCGGGGTGCAAATAATAATTGCTCTCTTCGTTAATTTCATGCATAATTTTGCGGAAACCCTTTTTTGTTGTTGCTTATTTTTACAATGGTAGGTGACATAACATTGCATCTTGTCTAGGCGGATTTTTACAAACTAAAAGCTATAGAATGAATACTCTTTTTTATTTAACGACAGTATGAAGCCGAGGCATTGTATTGAATATTGAAAATAATTATAACTTACTACTAAATATTCAGATTGAAATATTTTCTGAAGAAATTAATTATTTATTCAATGTTGAATATTGAAACTAAATAATTTTTTACCGCAAAAATACTCACAAAAAATTTGATTCATTTACTTAAAAAGTATACAATTGTATACATAATGAAATTGACAGTAATATTTTCACGTCCTTGCAAACCAAATGTTTATTTTATGCAAGTTTTCCTTGTCTCGTGTTATCTTTTCAATATGATATATTCTATTTTTATTGGTCGCCGTCCTGAAAAATCAGATATGAGTAATCTAAAATATCATGCACCATAAATTTATATCCATACTCAACAATGTAAGAGTGCCTTACTTACAGTGTACCGCTGTATTTTGTAAAAAAAATGTGAGTGAAATAAATGGATATTTTTCAGTTCCAACCATATTCTGTATTATAATGATGATAAGAATATTAAGAGTTTAATGATATTTTAATATATATATACATATACCCGTTTCACCCTTCCATCTCCTAATTAAAAAAAATAAATAATTTAATTTGTTATTTTCGGAATCACAACAGGAAAAATCTTTAACAAATATTTATTATTATCGAGTGAAAAGGACGTAAAAGTCTTTGAATAAAAATAACCTTGACACGTGAGCTATTAAAAAATCGAGAACATAATAAGCTTTTTGAACCTTTTATCAAAGCATTCTTTAAAAAAAATTAGATTTTGTGCCAATAGTAGGTATTTTTCATTTGCAAAGCCTAAATTAATTTAACCAGTCTAAGAGAGGTAAATGATAATATTCTGTTTTCAGTGGATTGACTCTCCATCATTCAACAATCGATGTATAGATTTAAGAAACACATAAATATGTATTTATTTGCTGCAGTCAAAATCTCAATAAATACATAGCGAAGAGCAAGTAACTTTCTGTATTAATTAATAGTCCTTTCTTACAAATACTTTTAATACTTCAAAATAATGAACGATTAAAAAAATCAACATTTAAAACCAACATAAATATTAAAATGTATTATAACTCTTGCTTGTTTACGCGAATTAGTAATCAAAGCAAACTACCACACCGCTATGCATTAGTGGAAAGTATAGGAGAATTTATTTGTAACTAAAACTTCAAAATTCAAAGTATCGAATTTCTCCTTCTTGGTCATAACGTGCAGTATGCTTTCATTGGCTCAACTTGCACAGACTAAACAGTGCAAGCTGTATTTCAGAGTTCCAAGTAAGTATTAGCAATTTCAAAGTACAGCATGCCTGGAAAAGGTGCCCTTTTCTCCGAAAGGAATTAGTCTCGTTAACTTTCGCCTACGGGGGAAAAACTTTCGTAATAAAAGCTTGACCGTTAAGCTCAATATTTGTCGAGGCTCTTATCACCTGAAATGTGACTTGACCGTGCACGACACAATAGCACAATTTTTATGGGCGTACTATATGTTTACACAGCTCCTAGAAAGGTGCTTGGAAAAGAGTTTACATGGAAAATGTAACACATTGTGGATTTTCAAGTTAATCACACGGCGACTGTCTGCTTATACTTTCTTGGAAACGAGTATTATTTTAACAAATTTTCACGAATTAAAAGTAAAACTGTTAAAATTTTGCAATATCATTTTATTTTAAAGAAAGTATATACCAATACAGTAAATTTACAATGAATATATTCCCTTAGACCTTAGGATGGACATTATTTATAAACGCTTGTTATCTTATCATATTCAATTATTTCATCTGTATCAGTATATTGTTTTCATATTTTTTTTTTGCTGGATGCAAAATCATATTGTAATAGAAAAGATCACCGTCTCTTAGCTAAATTGTGATTTTTCAAATTTTATATGTTCCTTAATAATGGATGAATACTCATGTAATTCGGGTCGAACTTAAGTGGAAAAGAATTCAAAATTTTCTACTCATAAAATTAAATAATTTTAGCTCATAATTTTTTTATTGATATCTCTAGGGTAGGGTTTGTAATGATTTTATACCCTGTAAAAATTTCAACATATTCTACTTTATATTGAAAGGCGAGCGATGGTCGATCTTCAATGATGTTTATTATATTCGGTTAACTCCCAGTTATATTTTGTGCGAGTTTTATTTACATGATTTATTTACGCTATTTATACGCGATATTTATAGTTCGAGGCTGTAATGATGAAAATAGATTCATTAAATTCAAATATAGATGGTATCAAACATACATTATCTTAACTTAACTGAATTTCGTTTTTTAAGAAACTGATCTGCAAAAAGTTTTCCGCCGAAATTTCAGGATTTGCAAAGTGTTCCGTTCCGCTGCAGAAAAAAAATGGGATACCCTGCTCTTGCGTAGGTACCAGCTACTTTGGCTTTCAATAAACACAACAAATAATAATCTCCATCTGAAATTTACAAGTCGTAAGTAACGGCTTATGCATTATATACCGAAATATTCACCGGTAAAATTTACTTAGGACGTAAGCGGTAAAACCATTCAAATGATTGCTTACTTACATAGCTTGTTTGGGGTAGTTACGAGTACGTAGAGACTGTGGGATAACATGTTTGAGTTTTCACCGAACGCATCTTCAGCCGATAAACATTCACAGTTTCCGTTTGTTTTCGCACATTACCTCCCCCCTGCAGCCCCGGCGACATTCCCAACGTGAGCCTTACTACTTCTTGGCTAAGTTTCTTAGTGCTAATGGCTGGTTTATTTTATTACAATTTACGTTCGCAATGTGGGGTGTTCTAATAGTGTAATATTTACTAATAAAAATAATAAAACATTTTTAGTACTTATTCCACATAAATTTTATTGGATTGTTATTTATTAAATTATTTACACATTTCACATGACACATTTTTTTTGAATTCCGCGTAAATGGGAAATATATACATCATAGAAAAAAAACTGAAAAATTATCATAGAATATTCACTGTTTGTTTCACAGAATATGAATTATTACACCAAAAAATATAAGACTATTGTTAACTGGCATATTGTAGCTTAAAATCCTTTTTCTTTTTTTTATATAAAATAGCCATTAAATTGGTCTTTATTGAAATGGAATAAAGACTTTAATGTGGTATCTTGTATGTCACTTCTTGGTTGAAAGCTACAGTTTAAAATATTAAAAAAACATACTATTTTGTTCTTCTTCCACATATAAGTTAAGATCAGGACCCGATTCGCTTATCGCTAGTATTCAGTTGAAAACGCTCGCGAGGAGCGTAGTCCCGATCTTCATACAATTATTTAGAGAAGTAGCACAAAAAAACATTTCTTTCCGTTTTACCTAATACTTTTCAAGCTATTTTTGTTGATTGATAGCTCTGTTGCTTCCTTTAAAGTTATTTTGAAAATAAACATACATTTCATTTATATCAGTCAAAAATTTGACGAATTTTAAAAATCACACGTTTAAGTTCATATTCTGATTAAATGTTTATGATATGAATTTGGAATTTTTCATATTGAATAGAAAATACGATGAAGACCGCTGCTCGTTTTACAAAGCTTGAAAATTTATAGTCTTTCTCTTACATTCATATTTTATGAGTGTATTGTTGCTTCGTTCAACATCAGATCTTATTGTTTGATTCAATATAATATAATATATAGTATTCCAGTGACCCAAATAGTTATACTGAAATCATGCAAAAGTAGATGCAGAAGTACTAGTACGTTGAACAGACTTCCACCTGCATCCGGCATCTTTCGCAAGATATACAGCTCAACTGCGTGTTACGGAAACAAACTTTGCTCTCCGACTATCGGAAATCTATTGGCCCTGTTCGCTATACTTAGCACACGCCCCACCTATGATGCCTTCCTTTGCCGGCTTACCTACTTCATACCTGCGAACATTTATTCGGTTCTATTACCAACATTTCGCCTCATGTTATACTAGATGTAACTTGGTTAATGTGTAAGCGGCTTTTTAGTTTCGTGAGTTATCTAAGATTTCGTGTTCTGTTAAAATAACTAAAGGTAGAATTATTTAGCGTCTTGTTTTTCATAGAAAACTTTAAGTCGGTAATATGTTTTAGTAGACATCAGCTGTATCCCCGTATATTTTCGTATATATACAATACTGGATGTACGGTTACATACATTTCCAACTGCCTTGCAGAAGTACACATTTCTCTTCTATTTATTGATAGAAAATACATAAGCATTACCCTTCAAATGAAAATTATACTTTAGAATAACTTATTTCATAGTTTTTGAATGATTCAGTTTTATATCAGATGTATTTTTGGCAATTTGAATTTTGTACGTTCGTAAAATATAGATTATTTTAAACCTTTGTGCTTCAAACCATTATGTTTGAAAAAAAAATGTTTTATTTTAATATCTGCGGATACATGTACATACATATAATCATAATTGCTCTGTATTAAAGTAATAGACATGGAACTTATTATACGATATCTAGATGTCGACAAATTCAGATTAAAACACTGTTTTTAATTTGTATAAAAATATATATTGTCCTGTTTCCACACATATTTTAATAGACGAATAGACCAGTTTCGCTTTAGTTGACAATGATCGCGAACAGCAAAACCGGGCCTGATTTGTATCAGAATAAATGTAGAAATAGGACTATATTATGTATTTAAATAATGCCTTTCCACCAACAAGTGACAGTTTACAACTTAAAAGTGAAACACTTAAAAAAAATAAGTTCATATCCTAATTCGATCTGCTGAACAACTTCCGTTGATATGTTAACAATGTGGTACGTGAGCGAATGCGTTCTATGGCCATGCTAAATAAATTCGCATTTCGCTTGTCGATACTCACTTTATTTCGTTTCCGGGCAACGGAAAACGTTTACCGGTAAAACACAACATGCCCCAAAGTAACACTCCATCAATTAACAACGTTAATTCCCAATATTGTGTGTGTCCAGGTGAACGAGTAACCGCGTTACGATTAAGAGCGGTCGATTGAACTCTAGTCCTGGGGGAACACTCTGTACTCTGTGTGTCGCCAAAACAACGCTTTGCCGCTGGACACGGCAAATATTTACCCACAATGCCCCTTTGAAAATGAATCAACAAACCTTGCTTCATATTGTCTTTGCTCTACAGTCTCTCAATCAAAATTTCATATACATGGAAAGATATATTGATATGAAGTTATGAATATATTCGAAACAACAAAATTTCAATATTGTTACTTTGAAAAATGTACTGCCAGTAAAATCTGATTCATTATTATTATATTGACGAGGAGCGTTGAAAGATTAATATGTATTGATATCGAGCTTTTTTAACAAGCATAGGTAAAAGATTACTTTTATCTGAACATATAAAATAATTCTTAAAATATAATGTTGGTGTATTACTTATTTATTCATAGAAATTTGATACTTTCAAGGTCATTCCATATATACATGTTATTTGCTAACACAAATAGGGAACAGTTTGCTGTATTAAAAATAGGGACCAATTGTGTCAATCGTTTCACATTCAGCTGCTTTAATTAAGAAAAAGCCAAGATATTAAAGGTAAAGCTTTGCGAAAAAAATCTTTTTATCATGGGCTTACTGCAGGAAATACTTATCGGTTTGTTCTATTTAATATGAAGATATCTGATGATTGGTATGTTCATGGCCACGGTTTATAAGTAATTTATCAGAGAAACAAATTTTACTCTCAAATTTCCGTCACATTCGTTGACTAACGTATCATTATCTGTTGGTTGAACAGGTATAAGTAGTGTCCTAGCATCATCACTAACATTCATTGAGGGGCTCCCACAGACCACTTCTACTCAGACGACGAACGCTCTATGGCTAGTCTCTTTGCGCCGCTACGCTATCCTTCCTCTACGCTGGCCGTGGAGTTGCAATCGAATTGTGAATTTGACCGGACGAGTGTTTAAAGCTTAAACGGAAATGACGCGATTGCGTTCTAGCCAGGTTATTCGTTTTTCATTACATTTTTAAATCACATTATTTTCTTGAGCTGTTCACTGTTTATGTTTTCAAAAATATAACATTTATATTAACTTTATACAGTGAAATCACGATCAATCGTTCACGCATTCATTTATTGTTTTCCTGCATTCTTTGATTTTTTAGAATAGGTTAGTAAATCAGTTCGGTAATCCTTTATTCATTGGTTTTTCGTCGTAAAGCCACGAAAAAACGTTTAATCTGGGTTCCATTGATTATAACACTATTTTTCGGTATTTCTGAATAAAATATGTTAACTATGTATTTATTCAGAAACAGTACATGTGTATTGTGGGACTGTAGATTTGGCGTTGATATTATTAGCAATTTAAAATATTAATTAGTAATAATGCCACAAGTAAGAGAGATACAAATCGTTTAGAAACTTACAAAGTTTGAGCGATTCAAGTGCGGTAGTGAATTTACATTAAACCTGCTTAATCGATAATATAATATTTATTTACGAGACAGTCTGTGTACTAGTTAACTAGTGCACACTGCATCGTTAATATAAGTATAAATTATTTATCGGCCAACATAATATCTTTAGAGTCTAATACCGCTTTGACTATAAAGGCAGCATCCTCTGAGGTCTTGGCGAACCACTGCAGTTTCTACGGCCCGCCCGAGGCTCATATCGGATGCATTCAGAGCTATATTCTAGTGTGCTTGATTTCCGATATCGAAACAATTCAACTGATTCCTAACCGTAACCATACTGGAACAGTCATCCTCGGGCGAGCATATCAAAATGCTAGACATCTGTTAGACTATCTGGAAAATTTCTACACATGTCGGATATTTACGTTTTCCTTAGGCGTATCAAATGACACACATAACATTGCAAATTGTACAGCCCGTTGTGAATATTATATTTAATTTACGGATTTTACCGGCAAAAATCTCAAATAATCTGTTTTCATTTATTATTTTTTAATTACATATTCCCCACCAATTTGATCGATACTTCTAAATACTTGACGATGCAATGATATTGAAAATCAAGCGTTCCTTTTAGAAGTAGCCTTAGACTATTCATTTGAATGCAATTCATGTGAACAGCTCCAATGCTCAATTTTTATGTTTCCATTTGCTGTTATGGATTCACACACATGATAAAAACTACCCTTCCGATATATTATAATATATATATGTATATATTGTGATGGTTTACGTATTAAAAAATAATTATTTATACCCAAGTCTTATAAGAACTGAGTTCCTTGACTTATTCGGTATGGTATGGTATTTTCGTTTTCATAAATTAATATTCATTTGAAGATTGCAATTCTGATGTAAATAGTAAAATATTTTAATACAATAAATACCAGGAAAACATTTTAAATTTTTCTTATTTTGTTTATTTTTGTGTAAACAATGTTTTTACTATCATCGATATACATATATCACACGCTCGTTTATATTCCTACCCCACAAATAACTTCCCGAGTATCAATAAACGCGATGAATATTGCCGCGTGTCGTTTGTATTTTTTCCAGCCAGAACCCGGCTCATCACTTCACGGAAGATTGCATTTCCGGTAACGCGGAGAAGTGCTGCCTCTCTCTCTCTGGTTCTATGTACTCTCTCTACCTGCGGCGGTTGTTTTTTTTCTGTTTTTCCGCTGCACCCCAATTTCGAAGGCAAACATTTACAGAAATCTGCAAATGCTGCACATCACTTTTGCTTTGCTCTTCAAATAAAATACTCGCCGATAAATAACGAACATTTTGTAATGTAAATTCCGAAAGCTGTCCAGTTTCGTTAACGATACTGGAATAGATATATATATTTAGTTTATCTGGAAGATATTTTTGTATTTACGTTATGGCGTTGCCTTTAAATTTAGAAATTATTAACTATATAAAATATATATCTGTCGATTATCTGTTAGATATATCGTGCTTATGTTTTATTTGAAATTTATTTCGTAATTAGTATTATATTTTAGCTTATTGGCGTATCTTATAAAATGAAATTCTTCTATAAAAGTTAACTTAAATTATTAAGATTTCCATTAGATCAGTGTTCAATATTTTAAAATTATATCAAATATCACATATTGTTGAAAACACTAATTTAATCAAGGAAAAACTACCAGACTTAATTATCTGACAATTTTATTTTTTAAATTTATTAATGGTGTGGAAATAGTTATATATAAATACAATAAATAAATATTATGTATATCTTGAATATTTTTCTATTCACCAATGCTATTTATATTTCACATGAACCTTGCAAAATTTGCATAATATGGTATTTAGTTTTGCAACTTTATGAAAGAGTACATTTATTTATGTCATCAAACATTTTTTTTAGCGATTCTGAAAAGTAAATAGGCAGTCGTGATTGTGTTTTATTCAATAAACATTTTCCATTTTAAATTTGATCAGCGACCCGTGGCTCTGTTAAATTTGGCCTCAGGTGAAAAAAAGAACGTCGTTTGAACGAAATTAATTAATTTCTTGTTTATAACATCGAGTGTCTTTTATATTTTTGCATTCACATTTACATTTCTAAATTATCTTTCCAATCAATATCTTGACAATATGCTCTCCGACGGAAGTGAACGTGCTTAAACGCTCGTAAATATGTAAATAATTGATTTACTCCAAGTTACTAAACCGCCACATCTAGATGGAAGTGTTTTTTTTCGTCGCGATAGATTTTCATGCCCCTTGAACGAATTGGATCTCTTGTGATGAAATACTTTGTCGTTTCTATGGTGCTTGAACCACCCTCCGATGCTATCTAGATTGATCTCGAAGAAGATATATGAGTGGGAATAGGCACTTACGATAATTTGCATCATTAAGTTGATTGGGTCGAATCAATGTTTCGTATAATTTGATATTTAACCAAATTGCCCGACATTGAACGTGAAAGAAAATAATAATTTCACATATTCCCGTCATCTATGAATATTTTGGAATATTTCCGTTAAGTTAATTTTAGTAATAGTAATTTTTTAATATTCATTTTTATGCTTTGTAAGAATGTGCGAAAAACATTTCAACAAATTGATATAACTTATTATTATTGTGTATCACAACACAAATTTGAATACTCTGAAATAATATTGTTATGCGAAGAAATTTATTAATATTTCGTGAATATCCAGCTTTTCCTTTCAGTGTTTAATTATACTACTTATTATTATGCTCTTGATAAATACATATAGATTAATCATTGGGTATGTATTGTGCAGTATGTAGTGTTCTACTTGATGCTTTAAATATATCTTTTGATATTCAATGGAAAACATATTTACCACAAGGAAATCTGCTTAACGATGAAACATAATAGTATTACTTTAAATATCATCTGTTCTAGTTAAGACGCTTAAAGCTAGTTTGAGAGTGGAGTAATATTACCTTCTTATGTTTTTGTATAGTGTAGGCATAGCTTGAATCAAAAGTTATTTACGAAATGAATGTTGTTAATACCTTGAAAGCGGTCGGTCCAAAGCTTTTATATCCTGCTGGTTATTTTTTGCAGAAAACTTCGCCGAGCGCGCCTTTGTTCTGAAGTGTTCGTCAATCAAGTTTTCGGACGATCTACTGCCAAACCTCAGTTCTGACAAAACTCTTTAAGATTTTGCCAACGTCGTCTTCGCTTTCAACTCTTCACAATTGAAAATTTTACGTCACGACTGACCGCATTTTAATTACCGCAAGGAAATGGTCAAGGTAAATTTGCCTTTCCTTTTTTGTTTTCGAATTAATCAGCCTAACGTTTTAATCAATAATCCTGATTTAATCCTTTCACATCGTTTATTGTTATTTAATTTTAAAAAAAATGGATTTTTCTCGTTTCTAAAAAAATGCTTTCTAACGCTTCTGTAAATAATTTAACAAAACAATAAATATAAATTAATAATATGATGCTTAACTTTATTATTATTTTCGGTGTGTTTTATTAACTCAAAATAAGAGGTTTTATTATGAAAAAAGATATAGATGGCGGTTCTAGAGTCTTTTTTATTTCAGTCTATATTTCTATAACGTTTCTTAATGCTGTTTAAGATGCTTCTACTTTATCTATTAATAGTATACTAATCAATAGTGGTATCTCAACACTGGAACTCATGTTTGGCTTCCAAACCAACAGTGCTCAGTTCCTTTTGATCTCATTTAATATTTACGTAATTGGAGAACGAAATTGCCCTACACTACGAGTGAATTGGGCAACTTTTTACGTCTCTGTTATGTCTGCGTTACAGTAAAACATTTATTTTCTTTTTATTACGCACAAGTTCTTGTTAAGGGAGATCTCGAAATTTAATCTTTTCCCGAATGAAAAGTCACTGGAAGAATTTTTTCGAAAATCTGATCTCTACAATACCGGTGTCCTTGTCATACTCACACGTCACCGGAAAGCTCCGTCCCTTTCCTACGCAGAGTTTCAAGATTTCTTTATCCAATTACCTGGGATAATTCTCACCTGTGACTGATGCCACCTGCTCCGATTTTAGGGTCGATTTGCCGCCGGTCTTTAGATATTGACATAAAGGTACGAAAAACATTGGAATTGAGATAGTTGACTCGGTCTAAGGGGATATCAAATCGTCAATAAAAGCTTTATTTTCCGAAATATGTTTGTGCTCGTTTGAATTCTCTTTGAATATGTTGATTACTTATTGGTATTTCAAATAAGCTTTTAAGTCTTATCAATCGTTTTTGTTCGGTAAATTTTTTCATTCATTTCATATTTTAGAATTTGTCTCACACGAAAATAACGAAAACCAGTTTGATGTGAGATTTATACACTCTATTTTTTTATTTAGAGTAAATATTTATTGACTTTATCCACTAGAATTTATATCAATCCACTTCAAAATATATAACTCACTTCCATTCCGCAAAAAGCTAATGTATATTGACATTAATATTTTTATCAATTCCAACGTATTTTGATATTTAAGACAGTCATTGAGGAAACTTTAGGACAACAAGCTTAACGCGTACTAACAGAAAATGAATAATAAAGTTTTTTTTAAAATTTGACTATTAAACACGTATTATATTCAGTGAATTAACGACGTTGCTATTGTAGTTCTTGTACCCAACATAACCATCTGATTTCAGTATAGATTTACATATTTTCAACACTAAAAATACAAAAAAGTTCCGAGAATTTACTGCTACAAATCTCGCACAGTCACTAAATGAAAACAACGTCAA
Source organism: Himalopsyche kuldschensis (assembly GCA_028554975.1). Lineage (NCBI taxonomy): Eukaryota > Metazoa > Arthropoda > Insecta > Trichoptera > Rhyacophilidae > Himalopsyche > Himalopsyche kuldschensis. Next base: position 7,192,380 of record JAHFWI010000003.1, on the reverse strand, counting down.
TGTGGTGACTTCCTTTACCGGTTTCTGATGGAAGTAAAATGTTTAAAGAACTTCAATGGAACCTTTTGATCTTACATCTATTCCGGTCAAGACTTTTGCTTTGAACCAAGCTTTGTTTCTGCACTGTTTATGTTGCAAGCCACTGATGGCATATTAAGTGATCCTTCTAACTGCGACATATTAAAGAAAAAAACACAAAATCGTGTTGTAAAAAAAAATACACATTTCAACAAATATCATTAAAATTATAATATTATATTTTTCCCATAAACTATCAACAAGTAAGTTGTTTTGAAAATTCTTACCGGACATGGTCATTAATTAACTAGTTATCTTATCGGAACATGATGAATGTAAAGTGAGATTAAGGGGATCAACCCATGTGATATTTTGAAACAATCTTCTTTTTTTTTTTTGCATAAACACGTTTAGAATATCTGGTAAAGTGATTTTACAATATTTGAAGTCGTTGGAAAGTTATTGCAGTTAGACTACACTTGTTTTGAGGCGGGACATCGGTCACATTTTGACGCCTCGGCTTGTTACATGAGAACTTTCAATACACATGTAATTTCAATTCATGAAACAAACCAAAATTTAAGCAAGAGTAAAGCAAGCAGCTTCAAAAGTCTTAAAACAGGAAGAAGAAAGAATTATCTATGGACCATGGATAGCAGATTAATAAGGAGTAAATTTTCATAGTTTAAATCGTATTTGAACTTTCAAACGCGTTTTTCTCAATACTGTGTTATCCTAATTGGCCTCCACGATATCTCAAGAACGGGTAAACCGATTGCTTTGAAATTTTAATGGTAGATTGAAAACATGTTTTTTCATCGCTTGAACTAGGACAGTGAAAAAATTCCTAGCCGTTTTGTTTTTACGTAACCAAAGTCGAAAAAACTTTGTTCAATGTTCCACATTTTCAAAAGATCCTAGTTCAAACGATTTTTACACTTTTGTAGAATAAAACGCCGTTAGATTTTTTGATTTCCGATAAGCCAATCAACCGGTCGGATGGAGGCCGTTTACCATCTTTTTTCAACATGTTTGCGTTTGGAGTGGTGTACCACACATTATGATGAAGATTTTAGTCTGAAAATATTTTGACTTACTGTTAAAATGTCAATAAAGATATGGTATTTTTCTACGTTACTAAGTTTCGTCAAAACAAAATCCCAAAAAAAGCCAAAAAAACCGGCCGTCACATGGGGGGACCCCCTTTTACGCATCGATAATGGCATAGACAGGAATTTTTCTCGGAGCATTAATTCGCGCTACGCCCTTCTGTTTGGCCATTTTACACAAATTTCCTTTCCAGATCAATTTCAACCGGTTCAACTTTTTGATGAAGATTCAAATAATAAATTTGTTAAATGGGAAACGTCTTTCTTAATAAAGAAACATTTTCATTCCTTAGTACCTAGCTGAGTGTTCAGATTTTTGTTTGAAATTGACGGCTTTGGCTTAATTTAATTTACGGTATTTTAGTACCTATGAATAATTAAAGTTGTTTGCTAAATTTCACAAGTAATAAGTTAAGTTTATAATATTTATATGTATACATTTTGACCTGTAGATTGTTTGGTTTTGAGTTTGTATGTGGTCCTTCCTTTAATTTTTGCCGACCCTGTAGACGAGTGGTAAACGCTTTTAGTATTTCGGTCTACCCATGGTTAAAAAATATTTCTCACAGTGGCGCGAAATTAGAGCGGCTCAAGTTATCGGCTTTATTTTTGTTTGAAAGGGTACGATGAGATTGATGAAGGTTTAGTCATGTAAATTACGTTAATTCTCTCTGGTACCGCTTTGTTTGAACGCAATTATTTCAAACTGTGTAAAAAGTTTTGCATTTGTCATTAACTTACCTGAAAACTATTTTCGCTGCCGAACATATCGTTATCTACCCTGTTATGCCCATTCGAGTGGGAATTGTCGAGGGGGCAATACATCACTTAGGCGTATTGAAAAAGAGGGAGGGAAGTGTGCCTTCAAGCAGAGCCCGTCTCGAAATTTATCCCCACTTTTTGAAAGACTCTCGTATGCCTCACTGTCGAAACTTTTGGCAAGGTAAATAAAAAAATACTGCTCTTCAGCGATCGAGTAAACTTTACATATTCGCGTCTCCTGAAATCTGTGTGATAGGTCTGTTAATTAGTTTGCACTTACGGTGGCTTGCTGAATTATTATTTATTGAGAAAAGATCAATCACTGCTAAATTTGGTTTTGACATCTTCATTTTATCGTTTATTTTTTTTTAACCTAAATATATATCTTTTGACGATTATTTTTAAATAGTTTTTTACAAACTTTGTAGGAATAAGCAATACTTCATCTGTTAAAAATTGAATTGAAAACAAGAAGAACAAATTGAAACTATTTTTCTTATTTTATCCACAATTTTATCAAAAAATATCTGTACGTTAAATGCTTGAATAATCGCGAATTTTTTTAACTGTTAAAAATACAACTCATCGGACTTAGTACTCTTTTTGAGTTATGATGTGATATACAAACCGTGAAATTCAATTTCGATGAAAGTCTGTATTTTTTTTCAAAAATTATACTACAATAGTTTTTAATGTTTTATTTTATGTATCATCGATTGAGTGGCAGTGATAATAAAAATTCGCTCTGATAATATTTATGAAATTTTGAAATATGTACAAAAAATAATATATTTTCATTTATCTGGATAGTTAAATCCATTCGAGTGATGAAATATAGATGATCCAATCATTCCAGATTTATTAAATATTAATTTTTTGAATAATGGCCTTCTAGGCATCTCTCTTCTCCCATTTTTTTTTGTTCATTTTTCCGCACTACCATATATTTTAACTTCTAACTTAATATGTGTATCAAGCCACCGAGTGTGAATAAATGAATGCTAAAATAAATGCATTTTATCATTGCTTATTTTTTATTTATCTTCCATATATTATACTGGATTTTCTATTAGAATACAACATTTTTACGGCGATTCCGTTTAGTTGGAGGTTTTTTCCACGCGTCGAGGGTTTTTCTTTCGGCAAACTTTAGAGTTTTGTGTACGACTAGCAAACTTTACAACCCTCGCTCGACTTACAACATCATAATACTAATAATGTTGGCAAACCAAAATTGGCAAGGAACATGCGCCTCTGGGTTGAATACCTGTTTCAACGAGCCAACTTTTAATTGTCGCCGGTTCAGCTCTAATACCTTATTTCAATTTTACTTTTGCATCGATTTGATGGAACTCTTTTTGGAATAATATAAACTATTAGTGTTTAATAAATCCCTTCTTATGAATGGAAATTTCATTATGGCCTGTTGTAATTGACTCTTTTTAGAGAATGTATTCTTTTCAAACAGAGCTAGCCATTTACATTGGTGTCAATAGTTGGCAAATATACTGTCTATGTGTTGAGCTGTGCTTTGTTATTTTATGCTTGAAAAAGGCAAAAATAAAAACAATTTACACTTTATAAAAGGTTTTTTCTATACCCATACATACTTAAATAGCTTCTACCAGTGACGTTCATAGGTAAATTTAAAAGTTTCAGACATATAATATTCACTGTTTAGCCATTTGCATATAATTTATATCATCATTTTCATATGGCAGAGGGAAATAAAAATAATAATAATTTATATCCTAGATTAAAATAATATCTGTATATATATTAATCATAACTGTAAATATACTTGTGACTTTGACTTATTCTATTCATAAATGGATATGATTTTGAAATTTTCAACACAAAATTTACACAAAATACAAATTTGATAAATAAGGATATGTTTAGTTTCATTTTAGTTTATCATGTTGGTTTTTTAGTAGACAGTCTAATATTTATCGACATTTAAAGATCATTATTTGCTAGATATTAATTTACATCATTAGACTGTCTATACCAGTGGTTCTCATGTGCGGCCACCAGAGGATTTTGTTGCGGCCACCAAAAGCTAAACTAATGAAGCATAGTTAATATTGATATTTCATAAAAATGGGTTTTAACAAGTTAATTTGTCAACAAAGACACTGAAAATGAAATATTTTGTATGCATTGCATTGTGCATCAAGAATAGCTAGTTAGAAATAACTCAACACATACATGTTTAGGTCTTTTTGGCAAAAATGACTCGTCACAAAAATTTGGTGCGGCCACCAGACATTTCCGTAGTACCGCTGATGTTCAAAAAACGGCCACAGCCAAATTTTACGTGAGAACCACTGGTCTATACCTAACGACTGTTTGAATATGTCACTGGGTTGAGATAATTGATTTGAATGTCAGACTTTTTTAAAACGATAAGTTAAAAATATGTATCTATTGCGCGCTACTGTTATCTCCGCAAACCCGAATCGTTTCTTCTTTTTACGTCCCGCCTTAAGGGAGGAATTTCTATTCAATTGTTAGCCGATATTTTATGCAGTCATTCTAATTGGGCCGGAAGAGAACTAATGTTGCCCAGGGGAATAACTCGTGCGCCTTTTTTTATTGACGCACATCCAGAGTTCGCTTTCATGCAAAGGATAATTTATCGTCCATGCCTCCTTTTAAGCGGGAAGTATCGCGGAAAGGTGCTTCGAGGTGAAAAGGGAACGTAGTCCCATTATCAGAGACGGAAAAAAAACTGATCATGATCAATAAATACAGTCAATCCAATAAGATTGACGATCTTCACATGAGAAATATTTGATGGATATCTTATCGAAATTTATTTGGTCTTTTTGATTCTGCATGGGAACAGATTTATGATAAATACCTACTTCTAATATCATTACTCAATTTTTGATTCACTCAATGTATCAGGGACAAAAAAAACGACCTTTATGCGAAACGCATATTAATTTTCGCTCGCGAGCATGACTCCTCACGGATTATATAATATTATCAGCATGTATTTTTTCTACGAGGCCAGTTTGTTACTCAGTTGCTGAACCTCTCTTCTTCGAAGAGAGTAAGGATTCATAGGATACGAGGACTAAGACAGACTAGTGGTTAGCTTATCGGTATACCCTACTTTTTGGGATCGGTTAGGTGGAAAGGGATTTTTAACACCCATTGCCTTCAACCAAAATCGATTTAACGATTGAAAAAATCTGCTCGTATCGGGACTCGAACCCGGTTGGTCTACCACGGAAGCCAACGACGTTGACCACTGCACCATGGACCAGGAATATTAATTATTTAAATGATCTTTAGTTTATGATACTCTCGTTGACAATTATTTCAATCTAAAAAAGTCATGATCTCACATGAAGTTTTTCGTTTACTGGGTTACCCAAAATGTCATGTAATATTATGGGTATAATTCACGTTAACCATATCATACAATTAATTATCCAAAAACAGTATTATATATCCGAGCCGTGTCGCTATTCATTGATAAAAAAACACGTCTATGATTGTGTTATATGTAGGTGAAAAGAAGGTGATATTTGTTCGGTAGAAAAGAGCTTGCGAACCATCAATTAGACAGTGATCCGGAACGTAGGAAGGGCTCAACCACTAAGATTTCTTACAAGGGGTATGTGAGATGACCCGTATAATTGACTCTAAAAAACGGAACCGATATATTAACCACATTACCGATTTACATACTATATTCGTATTGAATTCGAAAGGGACCTTGCTAATATATTGTCTCATTTAATCATATTATAACTTTCAGATTTGCTTAAAATAAATAAAACATGTTGAGGTACTTATTTCGCTTGTAAAGATCGGGATCGGTATTGCCAACTATTGAAGTGATCAGAATGAGTATTAATATAATTTATTGTTTAGTATATCTTCAATCAGTTTTGGTTACAATGTTAATATACGTTCATTTAAGCACACGCACACAATCCATTTATATGAATAAAATAAGGGTTGCTGAAATGACTCAAAAATATCCACCTTTATAAATTTACAAACGTTGATGTGTATGCATATATTATTTCGGAGACCTGATTCCCGTGTAAATAGCAAGAATTCATTTTTACACCTCGGAGGTCGTGCATAATGAGCCGTGATTTACGGCATGTTAAGAGAGATGGCGCTTAAATTATCCAGAACGTTAATTATTACGGCCGACCGTGTGACGTTACTTTCAACTAGTAATAAATTTTATTTTAGTCTATTTTCTACCTCAAGATTGCTGATTTCCTCGCGTTTGTGAACGTCAACCAATTCTCAGTGAATTTTCTTATACATTCGGTAATTTTCTTTGTGATATATTTTTTTTTATTCTGTTATGTTTGTCAGCTTTGATCTTTGTGACAATTTAATACTCTCATTATAAAGTGATTCAAATTTTCTTTTTATCTTTTATTTGATTCAATCATACATTAGTTTGTATTTGTAATCTACAGCAATTTCTTAGCTGCAACACTGTTTTACTATTAATATTCGGCGATCGTATGAGTATTTTTTTTGCAGAATCACTTTTGAGTCGTTAGCTATCAATTCTTGGTGAAAAGGTTTATTTAAATACATTCTTTTGTACCTTGTAAACATGTATTTTGTAAACATCAGCAACCGTTTCAATACGAAAAATCAATTAAAAATCTTTGATACAATGTTCAACTCCTATCCTGATCTTTACTAAATATACGTAAAAATAGTGCAAAAACATGTTTTTGTAGTTATTTAAAAAAATATGTATATTTTTGTTAAAACTGCAACAATCCAATTTACTTCTTGCAGCCATGATAAACGTATCGTGGTATTTATCTGATAAATAAATTCGATTTGTAATTGTTATTAGTTACACCCCGCTAGAATGACGCAAAGTCGTGTTGCGATAATATACATTGTTGTGGACATTATTGGTTAAAGTGCAGCGGCGCCATTTTGGAATATGTTTTGATGTTCCGTTGTTATTAGTCACATAATCCCTGCTTTGGTTGATGCTTTTGCAAACTTGACCGTTACTTAGTTTATTACTCGTTTTGAGTTATCCGACTTGCATTCAACGTTTGTAAAACTATTCCTTCCGACATTTTGAATTCACAGCTTCATCGACGAATAACTTTTTATGAATCCTAAATGGGTAAATATTCATATATGTAGATGCATTTTTCCAACAGTGTTGAAATACGTAGTAAGCATACCTTATCTTAAAACAGAGATGATGAATGTTAATAACATTATGTTTGATAACTCTACCAAGACTTTTGTACTCGATTAGCTCAAAGTTATCGCACATGAATGCTTCATATTTTATTGATTGGAAATTATGCAGATTGTGGGATATTTGTATAGTATTTTTCACGAATTTTGGATAATGATTACTTAAGCACTTACATCCTTGTCAAAAAACGAAACCAAAAATTGGGTCGACCGATGGATTGATTAGAATTATTTCAGTTGAAATTAAAATATTTTTTTCATAAAAAAAACTATGGCAATCGAATTGTACAGCATTTCTCGTTTACTTTTTTGCGCATTGTTTACCGTCACATACGAATTTATAAAAAAATATTTGAGTTATTCAAACAAAAGCGGTCATTAGTTAACAACTCGTGCTTTCTATAAAAAGCTTTTCCACAATAAACGTTGTTCACTAATATGATTACTTCTCCTGCGGGGCGAGCTTTGTGGCGCGCAGGGAAGAAGACTGGCGGCCGCGGTCCGGCCAAAGCGACATCGTGAATCTTTTTTTTACAAATACAACGCTCGTTTCTAAATTAATTCGCTTTCCTGTCCGCCTTAACAGTGTAAATACAATCTCCACTACGTCGAAAAAATATTGTCATACAGTAAACACCGCAAAATTGCGAGTCTCAGCTGCACATTTACGCAAAATTGGCCCTATTTTTTTTATTCCGTTCTAAATAACTACATAAACTTTACGCATTTATCGTAAAGCTTCATTATGAATACAACTATTATTATATGAATTACGAAGCTTGTTTCTTTGTTATCTTGTTTCAGTAAGATTTATCGCAGCTTAAGAAATAAGAGGTGATTATATGCGAAGCATTTTTCTTTTAAACGTGGATAATCTTAACGAGAAACGGTTGTAGGTCAGTCGATCAACTAGTCTCGTAGGAAAGGCTCAGACAAGAATGATGGAGCTATAAGAAAAAATATCAGCTAAACTCCCGTGTTCAGCGTCGAATATAGGATGTGGGATACAAATAACTACATCAATAAAAAAATCCCATTTTAGAACACTAGCTCTTGACTTCAACGCCGTGACCACTCGACTACAACACTCAAGAGTGTTCTACAATATTGTGTTGAAAAGCAGAGCGTAGTATTATGCCATGAAAAGTTTGGTTGTAAATAATCCTTGTTAAAATGCTTCATAAGTGAAAATATATTTTCGCCAGATTTGACGTAGACATTTAAAAAAAAACGTATTGTCTAGACTAGACGTATTGATCTTTCATTTGGACATCTTATGTTGCGTATTTTTTTAAAGTCTTTCTAAGCAACATTTAAATGTCTCGGAGAAAATTCGAATTCCATTGTATCCATAGCTGAAATGATAACGCCAACGATCTTATGTACGTTCAGTGTTGTTCCAAAATAGCGCGTCACTAGCAGATTTTTTCTTTAATTCTTTTTTTTACTTGCGGTAAAATATATAAATATAACATTTTTTTCTGAACGGTGTCAAAATTTAGTATGATAAGTGTATCCTGCATTACAGTGCTTTTACTCCCGTGAAAATTTCTGGCTCGATCAAATATCAAATGTTGATTTTGTTGTATTTATTGTCTTTCACTCTTTTCGGTATTTCCCGTATTTCTTTTCTTTATCAAGTCAATTGAATTTCAATAAAACATATAATTCATCGCCAAATGCATGAAAGAATATCCTGCGAATTGTCAATTTATTAAATTGTTGCTGGTTAGAAGTTTTGAGTAGATTTATATTTTATTAATTTGGAATTTTGTGCTTAACAATTTAAAGAAATCATCTACTGCGCTTTTTACAACCCTAACGTATATTCAATTAATACCGCAATTTTTTGGGCTCTTTGAAAACTTATTCTTAAATATTGCTGGTAGACACTACTCTAGAATTCTAGATCTTGAAGATATTCATATGCGGCCGACGTCTGACTTGCTCTAAATTCTAAATTCTGCTAAAATGAGCTGGCAGACGAAAAATATACGCTTATTGGTCGATTTCAATTTGTGTAGTTTAAGTTTAAAATATAGCACTTTAAAGGTGTATACTGTCAATTATTGGTGGGATGGCAGTGTACATATTTATATACATAAATAAAACAAATGAACGTTATTGGAAATGTTTGCGACGAGCGAATCCGGCCTTGATCATATCATACTGTACATCTGGAAGTAGTATTTTGTTTTTATTTTTACTATTTATATATAAAATAAAGTGTTTATAAAATAGTCAGTGCCACTTTATTTCTCTCGCATGTTAACAGTTTCTGTTATTTGTATCCGATAAGAGAAAACAAAATAACTAAACTGAAAATTAAACTGTAACTATCACAAAACGACACAAGCACGCGAACTCTGTATTTCAAGCACATTAATATTAATTACTGAATTGTTGGATTTTTTCATATCTGTTTAATTTATACTATTAACTGCAAATTCCTATCATATTTCTAACACCAATTGTTTGTCATTAGTGGTACTAAATTGTACATAAATTAAGTCAAATTATGTTGATATTCCATCGTTGATAAAGCTTACATTGATTGAGCCAAAACGGTCCATATATTCATAGCATGGGTATAAAAGTTTGTTTAATTTTTAAAACATGATGTCTTTCTAACAAGAATTGACAGTTAGCACATAAATCTATGAAAATAATAATTGGCATCATTTGTCTTTATCACGGCCACGTGCACTCATTAACACATGAAGTCAATTAAGAATTTATACACCTGTGTATTGATATAGCGTTTGATGGCAAGCATAAAGTAGATGTTCTTACCAAATATTGTAATATGTTTCCAAATGATATCATTAAAAAATTTTCGTTGATAGTTTCATTGATGAATTATTTTTGTTTTACTTGAAACAGATAAATCTCAAAGTTTCGGTTATCTTTTCATCTCATAGTCTTTTTTAATGTACCGCATGGTTTGTAAGTAAAACGCTACGCCCGGTTGGGCAGTCGGCGTGAAAGGGGGTACACTTAATTTTCGTCAAGTCTGTCCCGATTTCCAGGTTAGGCTCTAGAGTGCGCACCCCTCGAGGGCATTGCTCGTCCTTTCCGCTGATAATGATTCCCTCCTCCGTTTCCTCTTTGTCTTGCGAGGAAATAGCCCTCTGGTTGTTTGAAGTATCCTTTGACTACCATCACGGACGGCCCGACCTTTGACTCGAAAAATAAGCAATTCGGACTTTCAAATGAGGCTCTGAAGTTTGGAAGAGAAGCGTCGCTTTGGATTCGCAACGAATCGCCACAGAATTTTGAGTTTGCTATTTTGTTAAAACAGCTAGGCGGTGGTTCCTACTAGTTTGTGCAAGCGTAATTTCTAATTAGTATTATTATATATATTCATATGTATATCATATTTGAATTGATACTCAGCCTATACTGTCACAAACACAAACATTGGTGCTTGAAACAAACTAACCGAGTAAGCGGTGCTGCAATAAATTCTCTAAGGAAAAAGGACTCTGAAACTTCATGGGAAGAAGACCCAATGACATTGAGATATATGAATAAAATAAATTAGTAAATTTATCAATGATTTAATTTGAGTACATAGAATATCGAAAATGACTCACTTGATTACATACGAGGATACAATTATATTTCACTCTAATTATTTTATATAACAAAGAGTATACAAATGGCTCCAGTGAAGTTCAGCTCTTTTAAAAGTCATGAGGTTTATTTAAATTATTTTTACTTTATTTTATAACCTAATTCAAAAATAACTAGTTGGCGTGTGAATATAATATTTTATAGAAATTTTTTGTTTGCACTTTTTATTATTAAATATATACACATGACACAATTACTTTCGTTTCGTACCCCTTTAACTACGTTTTAGATTAAAAAATCATGGTATAATAAAGATTCTTTCGCGTGCTGTTATTTAGAGTATTTATATTTTTCTTTGTTAATTAATGTACACGTGACATTTTTTTCTGAGTTAGGAGGTATCTTAAACTTTCTTCCCGAACATTGTCTTGTCTCTGAGAATAATTTGACCCACCTCGCGTTGCTTTAATGGGGAATAAACGAATACTTCTCATGTACGAAATGTTAAACTTTAACGAGTACTGTTACTTCTATATGCCAGATTTTTTCCCCATTGTTTACGTTTTCTCGGAAAACATCCGTGCCCCAGGCTATTTTTAATTAGATCCTTACTGAACAGACTCTGTTATGTTGTTCAGTGTAAGGGTTACGTTGGCAAATATTCTAACCTACTTGCTACAATAAAGCTATTTACTTTGTGATATTCCTCAGGTAAAAATTTGATTATTTTCCCGGAGTGCTGATAGAAGAAAAAGACTGCATTCTTTTCACAGGGCAGTTATAATTAATTTAATCCATTCTGCTTATTTCTTCTTTAACGAACAAAGCATGAAAAGCTTTTTATGTGTCGGCGCAAATGCTCGAAGCTCTTTTGTTTAAAACGAATACCTCGGTAATATAACATCTTAGCTTACCTTCTGGTTGCTTCATTATTTTTAATTTAAAAAAAATTTACAATAAAATAATCATAATCTTTTTGATTATGTTTTGCATGGAGCAATGCATATAATATTATGTTTTACAGTTATAAATACCCATGTCTTTTCACTGCTTTGTGTAATTCATATCAGCTAACGCACTGTTCCAAACGATGGGGTTCGCGAAGGGTTTCTGGTCGGTCCCCAATTGATAAAGATTAGCAAGAAATAGTAACTACGGTCTGATAATTATCAATAATTTGAAGGCTTACAATATTTGAATAACAGAATTTTTAATAAAGATTATTTTCTGAAATAAAAATAATTTACTCCTTTTTGTCTGATTGACTGAGAAAATTTAATTACTGGATCGCTATTTACGTGACGGTAACGTTTTATAGATACTTGCCAATGAGATTCATTTAGCTGATAAGAATTCTGAGCATTTTACAAGTAGCCGTTAAACACATGACTAAAATAACAATGCATGAGTTCGCAACTTGAACAAATTTAAATCCCTTGAATTTACGTTAAAAATTGTTTATTTAAACTTGCGCTACAATTTTGTTCAGTCGCAATAATGCAGTTAATTGAAATTTGTTATTTGCCGTGTGAAACGTGAAATTGATATAAAAGGCACAACGCAATCACTTGTAAGTGTTTTTTTGCCAGATCCTACAGATGGTCTATTATTTTAATAGACATGTAATGTGTAATACACTGCGGATGACTTCAGTATAACGTGTGTTTATTTTGCCATGAATTAATGTTACCTTCTAACGACTAGATAAAGCAGTTCATGCACCTCATGTTTTTATTCGAGTTCACTGCAGTGCGAAGACCCAACTGAAGCTGCCTGCATTCATAAATATTAATGCACTCTTCATTTTTTCGTATTATCACCAGGCGAAGAAAAATCGTTTACGCTTAAGTTTTATGAATGTACCTAAGCATCATGCGTTAGTTTTTTTTTTGTGGCATACAAAATGAAACAAAAGAGTCATCGACATTTTACAGCGTTTAATTATAAATTGCAAAATAAACCAGGTGTTCTTTTTCAAATCAAATAACCGTCAATAAAATTTTAGTATTTCTTTACGTTTTTTTCATCGCCTCCACAGTCCACACGTTTTATATCATTTCTCGCAAATGACATTTGTAATTGAATCTATATGTTTTACAGAAGTAAATGGGTTTACCGTCAAATTGAGTTTGGCTTTAAAAAAATATTTATAAATTATAACATTCAACAATTTTTATTTAAAAAATATATACACATTATATATGTAAATAAAAAAATATAACGACCATGATTATTTTTTTTATTCATACAAAGAAAAACCTATGCATTTGTTTTTATATTTGCAACTATTGATAAAAAGTTGCTGTAACAATATTAATGATTTTTTTTTAAAACTTTGTTTGCTTCCAGTAAATTACTAAATTCCTGTTTTATTTAAAAAAAAAGTAAAGTCTATCTTCCAAAAATTTATCAATCTAATTCTTTAAAATTTGTGTATAAATAAGTCCTGAAACTGTATCTAAATTAACAAAAATGTACAGTTGCAGTGACAGTCTTTATTAATAAAGTTATTATTATATTATTAAAACCAAGTGTCTTTTTATAGTTTCATTTTGTTGTTAGTGAGGTACAATTAAGTGATCATAAATTACACATTTATAAGCATACGAAAAAATTACGACGATCGCCGGATTCACGAATCAGAGCATATTGCGTGGCGAACCGGCACCGCGTCTGCGAGTCAGTTAGCCTGCTCGTCAGCATCTTCGTGGCGCTAGTTTGTGTGATCTCAATAATAATAATTCTAAATCCAATTAGCGAGAGACGAGTGTGGTGGAAAAGTCTCTCAACACGTCACGCGATTTCCTTAGATCGCTGCATCATTCGACTGCGCTTCCTCGCATGCTGCAGCCGCGGCTTTGCCTGTTGTAGGCCGTTAAATGTAACGTCATATCGTCGCATTCCAGCGCGGAGAGATCAATCTCGTGATGCATTGCAAGACATCACATGATTGAACAAGAGAATAGATTTATTTAATTGCATTCTCTATATTGCATTGACTTTAATTCATTTTCATTGTGTGCATGAGTAGTTCTTTAATATTTTTTGAATACATTTTGAAGAATTGAAATAAATATTTTTACTAACTTTTACTCTTTTACTAACGGAAGGTTTCTCATCAAAAGCAATACTGACCATACGATAAATCTGATTCGTTTCATTAAATAAATGCAATGTTTTCTAGCTAAAGAATTGATGATTATTAAAATCAAAATCACTATCGCCACTTAAAATTAAATGAAATAATTTTAATTTAATTTTGTTTAAAAAATCTATAAAAATAAAATTAATCTCTTATACCAATGCCTTTCAGAGGAATTGCAATATTATGCAAAATTAATTGAACTATCTTTATTACTAGTGTATCTTTACTATACATTTTAATACGTATCCATTAATGTTTGATAATTTTACTGTCGATTTAGCTTCTATAGTTTCTATAGCACCGAAGACACCCTTGCGAAAATGATATATCATTAGATTTTAAAAGATTTGTAATACTATTTTATACTGACTAATAATAATCATCAAATAAATTTATCGAAATTATGTAATTCTACTTATTTAAACGCAGTACATAATATACTATTCACGTGTTTTTTCTGTTCCTTTTGTTATCAAGTACAATTTAGATTCCCAACGAAATACCTTTAGATTTTGCAGAGAACATGACAAATTATTTGTGACGGCAGGCATCCAGCAAAAAGTTTCCGAACGTCGATACTAATTAGCGCTCGGTAATTTGTCAATAATTAACGGTCCTTTGGCACTCGACACTTTCTGAACTGTATACAACACTTTTTAAAGGGCTTATCGCGGCCAACGAGTAGGTAGTGGAAAAACAAAACAACCCATCGAAGCCTCTTCAATTATTTACTACCTTATTTATTTTAGACGCAACCTTATTCTGGAAACATCCGCAGCCTTATATTTATAACATGGCACTGTGGATCTTTCTAAACAATTGTAATTTATTTTTGTAGTTTGTTTCGTATTTGAAATGTTGTGATTTTAAATAACGAATTGCTCATTTTAGACTATTATGTGATATAAATAAAATTCAAATCAATATTTTCATTATGTGTATGTAAATATATATGTAAATATCTGAAAGAAATTTATGATTAATGAAGACTTTCATAATATTCAATACCTCCTTTTTGGTATCTGTTGTTTAGTTTTAGAAGATAACTGACTTGATCCATGGCATGGTCCATAACAATTGTTGGATTTTTTCAATATTCAATGTAACATTCATAAGTTTGGACCTGTAAGGAGAAATACGTATTATATCAGGGTGGGGCAAAGTGCGGTCCGCCGAGTGTTTTCTGCGGCCCGCCATCATTAATCGTATTTCTAAGTAGGAATAATTTTTTTATAAAAAAATATTTAAGACCGAATAAAATTTGAAGTATTTGTTGTTTCGTAAATATATCATCTCAGATCTTGTTTTAAATTTAAATTTATAAGGAGCTTCTTTCCATGGAATCTCTTAAAGACCAAACAACAGGAGCAAATATATTTGAAAAAAGTGGAAAATTATTTAAAAACATATAATTTACAACTGACGGAGCACCTAGTTTGACGGGAAAATTGT
This sequence comes from Himalopsyche kuldschensis, assembly GCA_028554975.1. Classification (NCBI taxonomy): domain Eukaryota; kingdom Metazoa; phylum Arthropoda; class Insecta; order Trichoptera; family Rhyacophilidae; genus Himalopsyche; species Himalopsyche kuldschensis. The sequence continues at coordinate 7,177,098 of JAHFWI010000003.1, read as the reverse complement.
TGAAGCGTTAAAGAAAATTCGGGATACAATTTTTGTCGTGAAGTAATTTGCAAATCTTACAGTGCTCTTAATTCAGACAAATTCCACCAACATAAAGATTTTGCACAAAAAATGAGAACGGACATTCTGATTCTATGACCATTGACAAGCAGTTTTAAAAATATCAACTACAAAATTAACACCTGAATTTAAAAAAATGTTGAAAAGCTCAAGAATGCTTCTCATAAATTTTTTGAAGAAATTATTATTTGTGATAGTAAATAGAGTCCACCCGGTCCCTTATTACACGATTTTTATCAGTGATTTTGATTTTACGCGATTTTTTGGATGGCAACGTTACTTTTTATACGGCTTACTCGTAGTTACGAGATTTTTCTTTTTACAGAAAAGATGGTGCGCAAACTCAGACGACCAAATATTTTAAATGCACAATTATAAATACGAACTGAAGATAGGAATATAATTTTTGAATGAAAATGGAAATGGGAATGTTTCAGGTATATAAATTAACATTTTTACGCAAAACAAATTTTGTTTATAACTTTTTCCGCATTTTTTTTATGTGCGCCACTTTTTGAAACCAATGTATCGCGTAAAAAACGATCGGGTGCATATCTAAAAATGGTATTTTACTTGCGGCCAGCTGCTCATTTTGAATTCTTGGAATTGGCCCGCCATCCGAAAAGTTTGCCCCCCCATGTATTAAATGATTGTTAATCGTCTCAGTTGTATTGGCAATAAGTTTAAAAGTCAAATATAATTATGTATCGATCAAAGAATATCGTAGGAAATTTATTAAAATCCATCTACCTATCTGTAAAATACTGTGCTGTTATAAAAACATTTATTTGATTCAGTGTGTGCTATAAAATGATCATAGTAAACTTGTTCATTGAGGTTTTGTTCTCGTACCCGTATGTACGGGAAAACACTATAATGGTGGACAGTTTTCCATCCCTCTTCGCTCCGTGCTTGATGATTATTATACTTTGAAACTGTATTTCAGTGATGTCGCTGGGAGCTATCCCTAATCAACACGTATCTTCAAGTGTCATCTTTTGGGTATCTTCTTGTCTTGCGAGAGGTACTCATGTAACCGTTGTGTCTTAAATTTAGATGGGGGCTGGTCTTTGATTCAAAACATGCCCTTCTAAATGATCTTTGTGGTATTCTAGAATCCTTTGATACTGTTGCCGCTGAGATCGACTCAATAACTACAGTTTATTTAAGTCTCGATAGATTACAAAAAAACATTTGGAAAAGTTTATGCATTGAAAACGCCGTTCTATTGATTTAAACAGATGCTTTTCCACCGAGAAGTAACAGTTAACACGTTATAAGTGATTAACTAACGCACTGCCAAATTGTTTAAATTTTATGAATTATTGTAGTAATATATTGAAGATCTTTACAGCGATATAACGCTACTTAAAAAAAATTGAATAAGCCTGTTTGTAAATGTTTTAATAAATTAAAGTTTTCAGGCGTAATTCGTCTAAATCTGGAATAATTTTTTTTTTTTGCCATTTTTTAAAATGTCAATGTGGTACGCAAAAAAAACAAAGCCGCCATTGTATTATTAGTATTGTAAGTAATAGGCTGATATTATGTTAAAAATACATATTTAGAATTTTTGATGCCGCATATTAATAACCTTTCTTTAGTTTTGAGTAAATTAAAAAATGAATTACAACACTAGTTTTTTTATGAGTAATCAATTGAGTGTCGACGAAGTGATTTTTTTAGAAGCTAAATAATAATTCATAACGCTCATCATCGTATTAAACGATTTCTAAATTTCATATTACAGCAAAGGATACGGGAGTATCATATGTTCTGTAGCAATAATCATGTAGTTAGGTTTCGGCACGGTTTGTCTTATGTTGTAGCGGAGACCGATCTGCCGATTGGTAATGCTCCTCGAAATGTAAGTACCGTGGGCAGGAGGGCGGCGAAGTGAATAATTGAAATATTCATCGCAAACTCGACAAAATGATAGCGCTAGACTATAGAATGCCGATAATAGTATGAACCTTACATCGTTCCTCTCATATTGCTTTGTTTCAATATCACGCTTCAGGGGTGAACCTATTTTCATATGAGCTTGAGTCTATCAGAGGTAAGATTTAATACCTGAATATGTGTGGAATTTTTCATAATTATTTGTTATTGGTGTTTGTTAAAGAACTAGCTTTCATAGGATTGCATCATTTTAATGATAAACTCAGTTGTTTATTCTGTCAAAATGTATGTTTTTGTATTTATATTAAACAGAAAAAAAACAAATAAAATTCGCTTCCGTTTGAAATTGTATTATTTAATTTAATGCTTTATATTCACACATAAAAATAAACCAATCTGAACAACGACACAATATATGACGAGAAAATAGCACGAAGGTTCACATAAATTAAGAGGTGTAATAAAAGCGATGAAAAGTTCGTAGCAATGAAGTTTTTCGTATACTGAATTTTACTAAGCAGATTCTTATGGCATATTATTCATTTGATTATATAACATAATAGATAATCGTATGTCATAAAGATGTGTGTCATAAGACATGTGTATCATGCCTGGTGTCTATTTTTTAATTCACCGTTGCTCGCTTTTGTGATCGTTAACTGATACAGAATCCACTGCATCTTCGGCTGTATTTATGAAACCAATCTATAATCTGGTAGTTATTTAAGCTTATTTTAAATTTACTTCTATGATAGCTTATTGCGCTGCTTGCGTTCCTTAAAGATATGATTAAGACCCACCCTATGCCTGGCGTATCCCTAAAGGCCCGTACTATGTTGTGGTATGATTATTTTTATCCAATCAAACAGTCTTATTGCTGCTGTAGTGCATTATTGAGCAACTGTGGGATTCACCATAGGTATTTGCTGCTTCACTAGGGTATTTGTACATATTTTATGATACATGGCTGTTTCATTGCGTACTCGGAATTACAATCGCCGAAAGGTAAATTTCAAAATGATTCCGTATCTTGTTCATAAATTCCATTTGCTCGGGCGAATGCGTTGAAAAATTGAAGATGGAGTTGTGGATGCCATTTTTATTTCCTATAAATTTATATGTGACCAAAATTATTATATTCTAATGCATTTGTTCCGTAAGCGGTTGAAATACATGGTCAAAAGGATAGAAAACTTACCAGCTCGCTAAGATTTTGCAATTTGTTTTTTAGTCGTGACTGAAAACACATTTTATTAAAATAATGAGCAAAGAATACATTTTATTATTACTTTTGTGTAGTATTTAAATTGAATAAATTGTTAAGTATATTTTTATAAAGAAAATTTATATTAATTTATATGCAAAGTAATAATAAATTACTACTATGTATCTAACCGGTCAAATTGTATCATTCTATGCCACATTGCATTGATATTGGGCATCCGAGTTTACCAGTTGACTGCATTGAGACTTAATCATCAGACTCATCAGAATCGCCATTAAATTAATGTCCTTTAGATTCAGTTCATAGAAGAGAAGCGGGAGTAGCATTCACTGACACACCTTTGACCTCGTCATTCGGAATTCCACATTCTATTGGCAGGTTATCCCTTTAATAATTTACCTTCAGTCTGGGTATAGTTCCACTGAAACACATTACATACCTCATTCATCCCAATATAAACTGTTTGCATACAGAATTCAACAGCATTATTGCTGAAAATATTTATGAAGAAAAAAATCCTTTTTTTCCGGACAATATTTTTGCGTTTTTTTTTTTAATATCTGTAGGCGTATGGAAAAAATATCCATTTGTCAAAATTCTTTATTTACGATGGATTCGGCGGTAACTTTGTGGAATATAAAATTACTTTGCGATAATAAGTCCGAATAGGCCTCTGAAAGAGGCGAAACACGTGTCACAGTTAGTAGCACAATACGTGGAATAAGTTATTTTAAATTTCATATTAAAATTATTCTTACATGAAATTGGTCAATATATGGAATATTTAGTTGACTCTCGAATCAAGAACAACTTGATTTTTTTTATGACAGTTAAGATTAGACAAGAAACGGTGTATTAAAGATTATAGCGAATAATTAGCAAACTGTTTTTTGATCTATCTTAAACATTTTGTGTGTATTTTATTGATTGTGAAGAACAGTCATTTGCAGTATATATTGAACAAAATAGTTACTTCACAGCCATTTGGTCAATTATATATGCATCTCAATACTCCTAGATGTCGATATCAAACAACAAAATACTGAGTAGATATTCATAGATTAAATTGAAAATACTATAACCCACCGTGCGATGGTTGAAGCACCTCAGCAATCATGTTCCCTACCATGACAAAAGCCTTAATAAAACGGATTTGTATAAACGAAGCTTTGACATCGCTTTGTAGCTACCGCCAGCTTTTACTAGTCAAAGCTTTGCATTTCTATCTAGTCTGTATAGAGGCACGTTAGGTAAGCAGTCGCTGTAACTAATTTCCTATTTCCTTATAATATTGAAATTATTGGATATAACTATAAAAATTACGCACTGGCAATAAATGGTGTGTTGCTTTATAATAAAAGAAACTGATTAACATGAAATATAATGAAAATCCTAAATAATACATAATTTTTATGCAAAAAGCTGTTCCGGGTTCCTTCATCCATTGAGAATTTCTTAGATAAACTTTCAGCTATTTTTTTTTATAACATTACCTATATTATGCGATTATTTTTCCAACCAATTTCTAACAAAATTTTAAGTTCGCATAATTCATAAACAATTTAAATTAAAATGTAATGTTTTATACTTTTATAAAAAAGCCTTTACTGTCTTTAAATACTCGTGCCTGTAAATTATTATTATTTCTGAAAATCTTGTGTTTTAAATAAATAATTAGGTTTTAATAGGCGAAGCACTGGTAAATTCTTTATGAATCTAAAAAAGTTTACTTCAATGTGTTTTTTATTTGATTGTGTATCTAAATATTTATTTTTCTTTTTCTTCAGGTAAGTCGCTGGTGATTTCATAACATGGTTTTGGGACTATTAACCAGGTAAGTAATGAATTATTGATTCTTGTATGTTTGCACTTCTTTCTTCAACTTTGTTGCCCTCCACTGTGAAGCATGTGGATTGATGGAGGATCTTAACGGATATTGCTTAATATAACTGATTGTAATTAAATCATTCAACAATTCATTGAAGACAGTGAAAATGATAGAAGGACAGTTCTACGAAAGGAATTGTTGTTTAATGGTATCCTCACTTCTCACGTCAGTCATTCAAACCTGGGGTCACCGTCGTAGAAAAGGATGGATGCCCAGGAGCATTGATTCATCATTTGTCTACTCTACGATGACTTCTATATAATAATAAGCTGTCAGAAAATACGTCTGAGAACTTATCGTTACTAAGGATTAATTTTACAAAATAAATATTTCTGTCGGGTTCTTTTGCCTGAAGGACGACTCTGCTAAGCCGGTCAATCGGCCACAGATGTCACTGCAAACATTGCCACTAGTTTGTTTTTTACAAACACTGTCGTAAGTTAAAAAATAGCTCGTAGTAGCTGTGTATGAAAATTAGCTTCCAATAAATAATGTAATGAAAATTAGTTGGCAATCAGACTATATATTTAGTCAATGTTGTTACTAATTTACCCCTTTGTATTTTTTTAATAATATCTTGCCAGTTACGAAATTAAAAGTTATTTAGTACCAAAATCCCATTTAAACTCTGGTATAAAGAATAAAATATAGCTCACCTTAAATTACTCATCTAGCAGTTTGTAAAATTATGTTCCAGTTAAAGTATACACTTGATCAATTGATCAGTTCACTAGTCAATGTATAGATTTGTCAATTTTAGCGAACTGCCGTATATACGAGTGAACAATGAACACTTTAACTAGTCGATGTGTACACTAAATTCACAGATGTGGCTTAATTCGCTTAATAAAACTCGCTTGATAAAACACACTTAACGTCGTCATTTTTACTCTGTGAGTTTGTACTCTTTCTAGTTAATTCATACATTGTATAGGCAACGATAATGTGAATTGTAATTATGTTATCTTAAGAACGTTAAATGATGAGATTTCACAATTCAATTGTAATAATTATACGATTCATTTTTCTTGGTAAGCAACTTGCTTTTATGAGATGTAGACGTGCGAATTTTATTTGCTTATGTGATGTCGGTACCGACGGTGATCGAATAGAAATTGAGTACCGATAATAATTATTGAAGCTTTTTATCATATAATAAATAGTGAAATCGGCATGCGGCGAGGAGGATTTTTCTCTAGCGGAGTTGTCCAAGGCCATCGACTTCCGCGTTTGTTTCGATCGTTGGCCCGAAGACTTTATTAGAAAAAACGTGACCGTATTTATAATGCGACATGCTGTAAGCGCTGCCCGCGAACGACCGTGTGCGAAATTGTTATTATTACATACCTGTTTGGTCGCACGGTACTTACTCCGGTCGTAGATTAAAAAAACACCGACTAACGCACCCACTTCTACAGATTATCCGTCCGAAAAGCGGTCCGTCCATCGATTGATCGATTATTTAAATCGTAGGCACCCCACCCCGCACTCAATTTTTCCGCCCCTTACTCCCAAACGTATGAATGATACTGACGGTTTTGTTTTTGTAAGAGATTTTCATTGTTGCTACTTATTTCGTGCCTCACGAAATTCAATATCGGAAGCAGTTCTATGTATATTTAAATACGTAGTTAAGCGTATTTCAATATAATAAATATCCCTGATGATGGTTATCAGAAGATTACTTTTATTGACTGGGCTTAAATCTCAATCAAATTGTAATTGTTCGCCTTTCGGCATCTTCACGTATTCAAAAAGTCGAATGAATTTCATGGGACAACAAAAACGTATCAAAGTTTTCACGATTCGAATTTGTAGTCGAAATACTAAAATAAATTTTATTATTTGTAATTGTAGATAGATCGATAGTAAGGTTGCAGTTCTATAAAGAGAAAACCTAAATCCATTGCCATTGGCAGTAATTATGCCTGATACTCATGTGGGATACTCAAAGATGAGAAGAATGGCTTCATCTGTTGAAATTATAATGACTTCAATAGTATAATTAAATCAGACTTACTGTGTACAATATAAATAGCATTCAGTCATTTATAAGGGTTGCATAGCTAACGGACCTTCGTTGACCTACGCCCATAACTACAAACTCTGCGTTCCCGATAATGATGAAACGAAAAAATCTTTATTTTATAGTCAACCGTTACTATACAATGTTTCTTATTTGTTATGTTATTTTGTTTTGTATTGGTTTTTTCATGCTATAAAAGAACACGTATTCTTTTTCCATATAAATGACTTTCCAGTTCAAACGAATAACATAATTATTCGATAGATAATGAAGGATTTTATAAAAATGAATTGAGTTTTCATTCTACGTTTTAATCGTTCATAACATTTATTTGCTTTACATTTATCGTGCCATTACGTTGTTACCATACAATTGATCTAGTTTGTTTCAACAATAGATTATCTATCATTTTATCTACTAACCTTGTCATCATTGGCAAAATTTTTGTGGCTCACATGTATCATGCATTTGCCAAAACGTAATCAATCACATTTTATATTCGAGCGTGGACCACTACTGTAATAGTACACAACTTTCCCGCGCAGACTTGGTGGCGCATTGTGCGACTGGCATCGGAGGCCGCTGGGTGGCTTTATGACGCAGCAATCAAAGGATTAAGTAAAGTGGCCACTCGTTTCGGATCGCGAAGGATGGCTGGGGGGCGCGGGGCGGGGATCACCTTTGAAGTCGCTTTCCTACGCCTGCCTTCCGCCTACTTCTGACTCTGCGAGTGCAGGACGACATTGCCGTGCAGCCGCCTCCTGCCAATAACCTTTTCTGTCCGCCTTACAAATTGCAATTATTTTCACAAAATTATAATTGAGACCTTATTCCTATATTAATCGATGCTGCCTATATTCTAGGTGTTCTTATCTCACCATAAAGATAGCACTTTTAAAGGCAAAAGTTTGACGCAATATCCGCACATCAAAGTTTCTACTCCTAGGTTTTCCAGTAAATGGATTTAAATTGCACATATTGCAAAGTTGCGTGGTTATAAGAATTCTTTTCGACTTGTAATCAATTGAGCTCTTTTTCAAGAAGGATATACGGTTCATGGAACATACTTTTTTTTGATACTTGGCCCTGGAATCATTTATTTTAACGATTAAGTGCATCCATGTACATACATACTAAGGTGAAAAATATCTTCAGGGCAGAAGAAAGCGTTCGCTGAAATAACTATCAATTAAAAATCTTGAATATTTTTTACAATATTATATTAGAGTTCTACCAGTAGTACCAGAATTTATGTTTTAGCACCAGGATATTCCTTCACATAGATATAATTTTGTTTCGCCTTTTAATAACGTGTTATAAATTTAAATTCATTCATATTTAAGTTATATCTCCTCTAAACCATCTTTGTTCGATCAATTTTGCGTTTTTAGATTTTTTCTCTCAAAATTACGTATATTACGTTAGTGCACGCGCAACGTGTTACACGTGGTCTGTAGCTTAAAGCGGTCAAGTCCACTTAAGAGTTGAGAGCTTAACGTGAAAATAAATATAACAAAAACGTAGGTATATGACTTTTAACTTTATGGCAAGATAAGGCAATATGAGACTGCAGACCATATAGGAGATGATTTTATTATACACTTTTTTGTCAAGCATTTTTGATTGCGTTTTTCTCTCGTATCTGTTTTTTTTACCAAGCATACTGTCTATGTCTCGCTTCATTTAGTTATTGTTTTAATTTTGTAGATACTTTGTTATTTTTATTTGAAATTCCCATTTTTTTTAAAACAATAAGAATACGTCGTTCTAAAATTTATTATTGGCTCGTGAAAATAAACGTTTTAAAACTACCTGTTTTTAAGAATTATGTATTTAAAAAATTTAAGGCTGACATTTCTTTAATTTTATATAAAATTTCTAATAGTTTTGATTAATCAACGTATTGTGTTACTAATTGTGACACGTGATTCGCCTTTTTCAGTGGCATCTTCGGACTTAATATCGCAAAGTTTGCTTAAGTTACCACAAAGTTACCGCCGAATCCAACGAAAGTATTTTTTAGAATTACTTTCAATACATGCTGTGTAATATTAAATGTAATTAAACAGAAGAATTAACCAAACATTTTTCTACTTAAAATAACACACTTACCAGTAATAAACAAGTACAAATGTCTCAAAAAGCTCTCATCAATCACCATGTGATATAACCATACTAATATATTTTACTGACGCATTTATCAAAATAATTACATAATATCCAACATGTCAAAGGCATGTCACATGGTATATTACGGCTTAATTGTAGTATTGGTTAATTTTGTAATTTAGAAGATACTTGAAATGATTGTATACAAAATGTTGTATTATTCAAAAGAACGGATCATAAAAAATACTTTTATGACAATTTCATTCGCTCCATGTTTTTAATTGAAATATATCCAGGTTATTGTCAATTGTGTGTAGCTTGAGTGAAGATTTATTGTAATCCTTCCTTAAGAAAATTTCCAATAGCTGTCGAATGTAAATCGAATCTTAAATTGTTTATTTGTGACGTAAAACACTTATCAATATCTCTTGTTATTAAAAATATATGAGAGCGCTATTTTCATAACGCTGTATTTCTCGACAAAGAACGAAGTTTGAATTCCTGCATCAATGTCGGATAAAATTATTTATCGTATTTTCTTATCGCCTCTTTTAAATTCCAAACAAAGGAAAACAGATTTTTCAGGGAAGGAGAGTCTTATATTTTACTCACAAAGACCGGGTTTCTCGAATGTTTTGGAAAATATGTTCCTTTCAAAATGCCACAATAAAAGCACGCTTTCTCTTTTTACGTATTGCGTCGTTCATAATTTACATTTTTTTCTGAATCGTAAATAATTAATGAAAACAGACGGTCGCTTGCTTATATTGTTTCTTTTCATGAGCGATAAGCTTTGATTAAGCCTCATAAACATTTAAGTTTTCTTATTCAGTTTTCGTTACACATTTATAACGGAAATAATAATATAGTCCAAATCTATTCATAAAGGTACATGTTCGGAAAAATAATTTAATTGCACAATTATTGCACGCGTATCTTATTATTCATTCCTTAAAGAAATTATAAAATACACTTCTAATACACACATAAGCTTTCAGTATTTCACAAAGACTCATTGTCACTCCGTCTACAAAAAAAATAATTGATTGAAAAAATGATATACATACCTACAAACGCGCTAGTTTTAAATGGAACACACTTTGAGAAGTATTTAGTAACAACAAAATACAAAAAAATACTCATAGTATCTTGTTACAACGTTTCACAACAATGTGAAGAATTTAATATATTTCATACCAATTACCAAGAAACTTATTTTAATAACAGTATTTGTGAGATAAATATTTCAGATAGATTAGTGTAATTAAAGAGACAATATTATTCTTATTAAAGGATTTTTTAAGATGCAAGAAAAATTTCTCTGGAAAGGTAACTGTTTGCTTCGTTAAATATATAATTGAATTTATTTAAACGATTATTTTTATACGAAAATTATCATTATCGCTGTGTTAATTGTTCTCGTGTGGCTAAGCTCATCATTGAAGCCTAAGTTCATCCCCGTGTTCGAGGGATGAAGATGTATGGAGATGCACGGTGCTTCGCCTAATGCTTTACGCCTTCCTGACTTATGAATTTTACATGATATCGTTGTTTGTGTTTTTCTTTGCGCCTTTCCTCGCAATTCTAGCAGAGGCCGTGTCGTCACGCCACGCCAGGCCGGGGTCTCTTTCTCTCTGACCTGTGCTGAAAGGGTGAAGGCTCCACTAAGCCTGGGATGCGAGGAAAGGAATTTTAATCAAAATTATGCCATCATTGCAATCAAGGTATGGAACTGGGCGACAGCTGTAAATAATGTTATGTAGAGTACTTAAAACGAAAAATATTACACCCTTCCAATCTAGATACCGGAGAGAACATACTCGCGTATAAAATACATTAATTATCTTCAATTATTCTAGGCAAACGAAGTTATAAGATTGAATATCATCTGTTTTATGCATAGTTATCAACTCACGAAAATATATTTATCTATACATTGTATGGCGGACAAAAAACATCTACTGAAAATGTTCACGTAGACATCAAGACTACTACTTAAACTTAAAAATATTTAAGCTTTTAAAGACAAGCTTTTAAATACAATATGCAGCAATTTGGTTAAAATATTCATATAGAAGCGATTAGTTTTAAAACCATCATGGAATGACAGTGACTTATGATACGTAAGCAAATCGACAGTACATAAATGAAAACGGTAGAATTAATCGACAGTAGTAAATAGGTATATAAATTCCAATGCATACATTTTATAAATCGCAGATTACATAAATATATAATATGTCTCTCACCCGAGCATACGGTCTCCAAATGGAGTTTATACCAACCAAAGCTTTATACGAAAACTACTTGTTACTCAACCTTTCTTTTTCGAAGAGAATGAGGATATAAAGGATAGGACTAGGACAGGGCTAGTGGTTAAATAATCACTCTCGCTACATTCCATTTTTAGAGTCGGATGTGGTTCGCAATTTTGAACAACTCATATATCTATGTTTTCGTAAAAAAAATCATTAGTTGATTGACAAATGAAACTGGCTGGATTTGGATTCGAAACCGAGCGCTCCGCATCCGAAGCCAACAATGTTGACACTCGACCACGGACCCTACAGATAGAAATATATTGTATTTACAGAAATAAAATCAACTAAATTTCATAGTGAACTTTTATTATTTGTCGATATGACGCAGGACTTTTTTATGTTGTACCACGTTCTTTAAAAAAACACATTACTGTGAAAAGTTAGTATACATAGTCGAATTAATGACATAACTATATTATGTACAAGAGTAGATAGCTCCCTACCCAACTCTATAAAATTTCAAATTTCCATTCGCTTGAAGTGTTGGTGTTTTTCGTATATTTATACTCCAACACTGACAAGAATGCTTTCAGAGGTAGGTAAGTATGCCAGAGGCAGATAGATGCTTGAAATTAATTTCAATTGAATATACACTTTGAAACGTCCTAATGTATCCCACGATATTAGATATGTCTAGGGTCAGAATATTGCACGAGCAATAAAATTCATACCCTAGTAAAGATAAGTGTCCAGTTTGTGGAAGGTTTTACAAACGAATGGGAGATTTTCCATATATATTACACAATATGATATGTCGGATATGATTTCTAAACGCTAAATGTCCGAATATGTTCGTTTACATTTAATAATTATCTTGTTTTAACTCTTGTATTTAATTGAATAATTCTACAACTTTATACTATGTTTTATTTGTTGGTTTACTGAGCAAAACCATATTTTTATATGATTAGACTCTTAAGCAGCTTTTATTTGTTAAAAACCATTTGTAACAATGAGCGCACATTGAATTAGCACTACTTAATTACATTTTAAATGAAAAATAAACTTGAATGTAGCCTTTGCGTCAGTATGAGAAATTTTTATACATGAATAATGTGTGTAGCGTATTTTAAACTAAAATTTCATTATTTAATTGAAGGGTATTTTTATACTTTTGAATAGTTTCTTATGATTTCTTTATTTTGAATAAAGTTCTATGGTAACTTCGAATGCTTAAAAAAATAGATGGAAATTTATTCTTACTTTATACTGGATTGCAATTGTACTTAATGTTAAGGATATGTATGTCCGATTTTATTTTGTTTTATTTTCACTTCATATACTTTCTTAGATATGGGTCGCGGATTGTGCTGCTTAGTTTATAATATTTCGAACAAGTAAGTCTGACATGCTAACCACTGCCCCACGTGACCAAATAATCTGTTGAAAATATACGATCTGCCACTAGAGACTCCAATTACTCGACATCCCAACTACTCGAGTATCGATTAGTAAATTTTTGAATTACTCGAGTACTCGAGTAGTTTCATATGTACTGAAATACATATTATAAATTCAAATTTGTGTATAAATTTATATGATAAATAAGTAAATAAGCTTATTGAATTTTATTTATACATTTATTTCAATTTTTAAAACATGTATTTCAAAAATAATAGAGAATTAAACGTCTCAAATTTGAGTATGAGTTTAATTTAGTTCATTACGAGTATGACTAGAGTATTTTTCAAAATACTCGAGTATCGAGTATTCGATATTCGAATTGGAGTCTCTATCTGCTACAATAACGTTACAAGAAACGAGTTTATTTTATGAGTAAATGAGTATCTGTGATGCTTAAAATCTTATATCAGCATATGAAATTTTAACAGGGGGTAGCAATTTTCGATTGTATGTTTTTTTCTACAGCTATCATAGAAATTGCATTTTGATTATATCCTAGTGAAATAATTGAATGAACGTAATATGTGTACTAAGCGCATTCGTATATGTATTAACAATATTAGTCACAGAATTCTCATAAAAAATGTTTCCACTATGCTGGTATCGATTACTATGTGCACTGCTTCATTTTTTATTGCATTGCAAGAATAAAATTCATTAAGTGTAACATTTACATATAACACTGTATCGATAGTGTGTGTATCCCCGTCGATAAGTTCCGTTAACGAAAGCTTAGGAAACCCTTCCGAAGCACGTTGGAAAATTTATTCATCCCACCGTTCCGTAGCCGTTCTCCTTTCCACTGCTAATGCATTTTCACCATTTATTAAGTATCGCCTTCAAAAAGGTGTATGTACGGTTGGCCAGGGAATTTATAACTTGAACTCTACAGCTCGTCTTCGCAAGGGTTAATTTTTGATGAAAACTCGCTCTGCTCGCGGGTAGCTGTCGGTTATGTTTTGTTTTCTTTCTAATTGGTTTCGGTCATTTATTCTAAGTATACCGAGCGTGTCGATCGGGGGTGAAAATAATAGTATTTCATTCTTTATATCGTTTTGCAGAGCGGTCATCGCTTTGACGATTATTTTATCGATGTTATTAGACCGGTCGTCGGACTGGTATTCTCTAAATGCATTAACTTTATCGGCCGATACTAATTTGAACCATTTTATTAGGTTTTAAAATGACCATTTATATATGCGCTATTTTAAACCAGTTTGTTTATTCACTTATCTAATTTTGTGATCTAAAATAACAATTTATTTTAGTTTTTAATTTAACTAGTTCTGGCGAGGACATAAGCCTATTAATGTAAACTAAAATACATTGCAATTTTTTACCGTGAATTTTTCTTGAAATGTTTAATTTTTTTTCCAGCCCCAACTATTTAATAATCTCGTTCATTAGTTGCCAATTTTCACTTCAGGTACGAAATCGTGGCGATATTTAGACCTCTCCTAATTTCTTTCACACTTTTCATGCTTTTTATTAGCATTTTTTTTACACATTCTGTTTCACAAACAAGTGTATTTTTTAAGCCACTACGTCGTTACACTTCAAAGAATCATTAATCTTTGTGATAGTCTACTTCTTCTCTCAGTTACCCTCATCTAACCCTGCGTGGACGATCACGTGATATTCTGAGAACTAAACTGGTAAACAATTTTTAATACATCTAATTTTTCTAAATAAAAATCGATAGGTATTTACTTCGACTTCGGCTGTATTTTATGCTTAGTAAATTATTGAATCCTCAAAAAATAACCAGGATTGTAATCCCTAGTAATGCTAAACTATCTGTAATAGCTTTTGATAGATTCGGCGGTAATCTTGTATGAGGTCATTTAAAATATTTATACGTCTGAAGATGCATATAAAAGAAGCGAAACACGTGCCAAAATTTGTTTCAAAATACATGAAATAAAATAAGTAAATCTTTTAACTTTATATTATCTTTAATCGGCTTTAGCTCAATTATAAGCCCATTAATTCCATGAAACAATCATTTTTACCTCTTACATTTGTATTTATTTCATATGCTGAAACTTTAAAATTTTTGCGAGGTTGTATTAAGATATTCTTTTTTTTTATGTCAATGAGATAAATTATTTTATTTTTAAACATATGACATACTCGCAAATTTGATGTTGCTATGGCACAGCAGTATTATTTATAGACACACGAGTATAGTTTACATTGTGAATGTATTTATAGTATTATTATATTGTGTAGGTTCCATGAGCTTAGATCGAAAGTCTGTGCTCACAATCATATTTTCCAATTTACCTTTCTTCACCTCAATATTTTGCCGTCAAAACCAGGTTCCCATAGACCATAGATCATTTCCATGTACCTATATACTGACATATTTATATATGACTAGTTCCTAGATACGTCAATGCAAGGGTAAAATTGAACCTAATAGCTTCGATATTTTTGCAACAGCAATTTAAAAAAAATGTTGTTACATTATAAAAATTTATCACATAATTCGCTCAACATACCAGATATAAAGTTCATCTAATTTGAAATCTACGCTTTAAATCGAGAAATCATACTTGCAGAAATGATTGCAGAAAAAATACACGATTAGTCGATGTATTTTTCAAATGTTTCTATTTTTTTACTCACTGGCCATATAAATATAATACTTACATTTCAATGCTTGCGAGGAGCGAAACCGGTCCTGGTCTCAAAAATTAATAGTGGAATGAGTGAATTTTTTTTTATTATTTTTAAAATTAATTTATTACCTTGTCTCACGATAATGGTGAAAACTTTCGAATTGTTCAACTGAAGCAGTGAGAGATCGGAAGGAAAATAAATAATAATATGGTCGGAATACAAGTTGTAGATGCTGCACATACTTTTCTCGTTTATATGAAAAACTCTCAATATTTCTATCGTTCTATGCGCTATGGCAGTATTGCACGCGACTCCTATTCAACGACTTTAGCACATTCTTCTTCTTCGCCGCTTTTCTCGTGTGTATCTGCAAGTCCTGAAGCGTGACTATGAGCACATGCGCGAGACCGGACTGCATTTTTAATAATTAAAATTAATTGCTCGTTAAACCATATCTTTATTCTTTTTACTGCCTTCTCAGCTACATCTTGAATTATTTGTAAACTATGATTGATTGATTTATTATTATTTTCATCCGATTTTCATGTATAATAAAAACTTGACAAAATATGACCGTTCATTTATTGAGTTGGCATTTACTTGGTAGAACTCCATTATAATACAGTGAGAACAATTACTATTATGCGTATTTTAATTCTACAGAAATTATTTTATAAATTTGTTGATAGCTATTTCGGCTTACGCCCTCGTCAGAACTATGTTTTAAACGTGCATTAGATATATACCGTTTAGACAGGGTACAATACATCCTTTTCTCTGTTCCACTATCTTAATTTTATATGGTAATAATAAGTTATTGAATGTGACAAATTTATTTGATGAATTGAAGTTCATTCTTGAAGTGAAAGCTAATATGGGTTTTTACTATTACTACGTTTAACCTCAGTATGGTGTTTTCCTAATTAAGGTGCCGTCATAACTCATGCATCAAAACCGTCGTTCATACCTTTGCCATGGTATTTAACAACCTCGTATCATTCAAGAAATATCCCATCAGGCTTATTATAATTTAACTGATATCAGGATTACAAAGTACCAGTTGTCTGTCATTATTGCTCATCCGCTAAGTAGGCTTTTCCATTGGCATGATAATATTTCATTTGCCTTAGCACGGTTTAAAATAATGCCCATACTTATTTGTGGAAGCAATTATAATTTCAATTATTAATACTGCCGCCGTTTCATTTAAATATAATTAATAACTCGCGTGTAATTAATAATAAATTTCCAATAAAACATTTTAAATAATAAAGTAATAATCCAAACACAACCCAAATTATGTTTAATTACCATGTACTTGTATTTATATTATTGTATGTCTACAATCTATTGTGATATATATGTTAAATTTTGCGTAATATTATCTAAACTGCTATGTAAAGTGAGTGTAATAACGTTGACACATTATTTGAAATAATATGAGATTATCTCATATGGCTCTTTGAAACATTTTGTCTTAAATATATTATGTTTTATTTATTTATCTGCGGATATAAGAATCTACGATTTAAATGATAACGTTGCTATTCCTCGGGATGTGTTATTTAGTGTGACATAATCATTAGAATGTAAAAAAAATGCTTTTAAATGAAAATGAATAATACGTAGCTGCAATATTTATTAAATCTACTAGTTATTAAATGTATTTCTTAAATTGATACTTTATTATCTCGTTGTATTACTTGGTGGGACAACCAGTGAAATGAAAAAGTGTCTTACACATTTTGTATTGATTTCCACCGTAGAATCAACTGGTATTATAAATAAATGTAAAAATGTTACTTTTGGATTTTATCGAATTTTGTCGAATGAATTTGTGTCGCACGCAAACTTAATTCGTTTGCCTTTTTCATAAATTTATTTGATTCGTACAAAAAGAGAATATTTAACCTAAGGCAGTCAAATACAAATTTGACGACAGCCAATCAGAAACGAATTACAAACATCGGTCTTTGACTTTGATCGTAATAAGATTAATGGACATGTCTTCTGAGTGAATATGTACACGAATACTGTTTTATCGTGTAGGTGAGATACATGCAGCAATAATTATCTATGTCAGTCATCCAAAGAGGAACACACGCTGGCTTCGATTTCCTGGTGTTTTTTTTACTCACCTCCAAGATGGTTGCCGGCAGTAAGCTGCCAATGCTGCCAACTCGGTCAATGGCGGTCTAAGTGAGGAACAAAATGTAATGTAATAAAATGGAGGAAAAAAAGCAAATGCGCCAGCAGGCTGGTTGGCGCGACATACGTCGGCTTGTTGGAGAACTAAGTTCAAGGCTATTCTCATTGCCATACTGGCAGACATGGACCGACGAGACGAAAAGTCTCCCGATATCAGATCGTGCACATTTATGCCGACGAATGTGCTTCATTCCAATTCTTTTATCAACAGCTTGTACCTACATGTACTTTTGCTTGAGAATGAACTGTATTCTACTACTAGCAGCCCATTATTTCTGTTGGGTCATTATTTTGTATATTGAAATACTTAGTGGCTTATACATTCATAAAAAGGTTAAATAATATAGAATTTTAAAATTACTTTATTTTTATTTCTTAGTAAATTTTGATTTCACATTTAACACGGTTTTTATCTCGCTATCAATTGCTTTGAATTCACATAGATCATTATAGTTGTAATAATCTTTCAAAATTCATTGAAAAAACCATAAAACTTTGATAACAGCTCTCCCTTTTCTAAGAATAAAATGTTTTATAAATTCATGTCAGTTGGTTAAGAATATAAAATACTCAGTCAACTGATTTTTGCACAATCATGGATGAATAATAGCATTATAATTTTTAAGTTATTTTCTCTCATGAACGATATTTTCAACGAATTGTTAAACAAGATGCTTCTTGTGTGGCATTCATAAACTAATCCTTCTCAATTTAATTCCGTAAGCTTATTATTTCATGACTGAACTGAAAATAATAAATATATTTATATTCTTCCTACTGGCCTCTTCATTCTGTGTTAGCTGTGCGTGTACAATTAAAAATAAAACTTTGGAACGGATTTACGCTTCTTTGGTTTTTATGTGAGTGAAGTATAAATATTCAAATATTAATTATTTTACCATTCATTCATTCGCTCCAGTAAAATTACTGAAATAAGTATCAGTTGTATTGAAATAATACTGTGATATTTTCTTAAACGCTGTAATACCTACATCGTTTATCTAGTCACTATGTATCAACGACAGTTGGGAATAGAAAATTTGTAACGGGAAAAAAACTCAATGGAAAATCGATATTCTAGGTACCATAAGTTGGCATATAATTCCACATAAAAGAATATATTCTAGAAAAAGCTCTGGATACATTATTGTTCATAATTGTTAGAATGTGCAATTCCTAAATAATTTTTAAGTGAAAACATATTCTAAAGAATCATAAAAAAAGCACTTTTTTTTTTTTTATAAAACATTGGAAATCATCTTTCCCTTCGAAACACAAAATAATAAACTATTATGATTTAGTAAAAATACATTACACACATGTTGTTTCATGATTACTGTATAGGTTGAAAATACTTATTTCCCAAGTTAATTAAAACCGTTCTTTGGTATTTGTTAGATTTAACTGAATTGACTGTCATTTTATTTTAGGTAATCTTTTAACATCTAAAAATTTACATAATTCATAATAATATGTAGTGCAACATATTACTTATACATGTTGTGATATCAGATATGGAAATTCAATGCTATAAATAGGATATGTATTTTATTTACATGCTCATATAAAACGTGATGTTTGAATACGTAGCAATGATACTGAACGCTCTACCTATTATTACGTTACAATAAAGATGAAATAATTTGGTCGGCTCACTTTCGTAGCTTGATTTTTTTTACATAAGATTATATCTATCGATTGCGAGTAACGCTGACTAATTACTCGTATTAGGAGGCCCCATGTCTGCCGGTAGGTAGTAGGTATGCGTGCATCCATCCACCAGGCCTACACCTCAGTTGCCCAGCGCTTGTTGTTTGGTAATAACATATTTTTATTTTGCTTCTCGGTGTTGTGTTTGTGGCGCACAATCAGTTCCTTCACGATGTATGCGGGCAATGTTATTTAAAACTTGATAAAATTATCGAAGTGACGATCATTTAGTTATTGGAAAAAATGATTTCTATTGGTTTGTAATGTTTGTCTGTTTTATTTTATTTGTAAATAAGTTCGCGTTACAGAAATATATTTTTTAAACGGTTTTAGTCACAGCACGGAAAAATCGGGAGAAAAAATAATATCCTGAAAATAATACAGTGTTGACAAATTGTGATCGTAATTGAATGTGTATTTTATAATATTTTTTAAAGAAGAAATGCAACTAAAAACTCATTAAAATATCTCCTCCCGTGTTCAAACTCGAAAGCAATTTTTCTCTACGCTTTAACGTGGTCTACGGCGCTACGCTCGTAGCTCGTTCTTGCGCTTGCGCCCAGGTGAACAGATATACCTGTGTGAACGCACACTATCAAACGAAAGCGCCGCAACAGGCCCCCTCACGCACACACCTCAATGGTATTACCTGTTACGTCACATGTCCATGCCCAAGAAGGAAACAGCTACACACACCAAACTACCGCACGAAAAGAGACACCAAACATACGACCACACTCGCGTTGCATACCTGTTACGTCAGATATATATACCGAAAAAAGGGACGGAGATATGCAGCTTTGGTTGGAAGCGAAAGAGACGGACGATTTTTGAATTACAGACACATTTGCATCGTACCTGTTACGTCAGATAGTGTGTAGTACGAGAGGGATGGAAATATGCTAGGACTTCGGTCGTACGAGAGGGAGCGATAACCGTGAGGCGATCCTCGCGAGAGGCAATGTCCCTCTGTTTAGTTTGACGCGAGCAGCCGTCGGGGCTAGACGCGCGTGCTCTTTGCGAGCCCTGTGTTGTATCTATCTGCTTTTTTTACATATTACATACAGTATCGTCGTATACCGCTTCCACTTTACTTAACCGTACGTCATCGTCGCATTCGACTTCGACTCCTCTCTGTCTCTCACCACGTCCCACAGCATATCTACACTTTGTTTGGGTGAAGGATCTACTATCGTCCTGTTTCCGCTGTAATATTTCATGTTATTTGTAATTCAAATCGAATAATTTTATCAAAATTTCGTCAATTTTTGTAAATATTCTCAGTATACATTATTCGTATTTCTGAAAAAAATGTTTCTATTTGTTTAAAAGTAGTACAGATTTTATTTTCTAAAAAGATATTTTTCAATTCAAAATATTTCAAAATATTATATGTGCGAATTTGGCGGTTATAACTTTTTAGAAACTATTAAAATATTCTCTCGCTTATAGTATACGTTCAAATTTATTAAACTTTACGGTCGACCTGTTTACGGCTGTTTGTATTCAATTAAATTCATTACAGTTAATCTATTACAGT
The DNA here is from genome assembly GCA_028554975.1 of Himalopsyche kuldschensis. Lineage (NCBI taxonomy): Eukaryota > Metazoa > Arthropoda > Insecta > Trichoptera > Rhyacophilidae > Himalopsyche > Himalopsyche kuldschensis. The sequence goes on along the minus strand of JAHFWI010000003.1, from coordinate 7,156,080 downwards.
TGCTAACGGATTTTTTTACTCCCGGCAGCACGTTCTTCTGCTCGCATACCATACGAAAGAAAGCTCGCGCTCAACAACACGCATTGAAAAAACAACAGCGGTCGAGTATCGTCAAAGCCGCAACAAAAACATCACCGACCTGTCAAACTTCGCGAGGAAACGGAAAGCAGATCGAGTAAAGCCCTCCGCAAGTTCCAGACCACAGCACACCGCCTGAACTTTCGACAGACACCTCGTTAATAACACTCACTGTCTCGAAGACGTCACGACAATTCTACAACAGATTATTCGCCTTTTTTCTCTGAAGAAATCCCTCAAGAAGACATTCAAACTATCGTCCTCGCTCCGGTTTAGTTTCCAACTATCCTCCTTCGCACCTCGCGCCAGGCTGCGACTCATTTTCGCAGCGAATTCTCCCCAAGATTGTAAGTTGTCTGCTCTTTCTATTAATCTAGCGGTTTGCCTTTTGAAGTGTTTTATTCCCCGTTAAAACGAAAGTGACGCCCGTGCATTATTTCACTTGTGATTGTATGACATCTAAATCAAAGTAACTTTTTAGATTGTGCTTAAAAAGTATAATCTAACGTTTGACGAGTCGACGCGAGAAAAACACAGATTCCTTTATATACTGCAAAGAACACCGTCCGGAAACGATTAAACTGTAAGAGAAATTATATAAAAGAGAGGCAAGTCACCAAATAGTAGAGACATTGTCGACTATATTGTAAATGCTATGAATTTTTGTATCGGAGCTAAGTGCGTCTTTCGATAAAACCAAAGACTAGAGGTAGAGGGTAAACGGAATTTTAATTTTGTCTCTGTTTTAGAAAAACATTTGACATATATAATACTTTAAGACTAAGCGTTCTCAGATACGTGTGTATTTTTGTGCAATATTTTAATAGAACGTAGCGATTAGTTATCCGTATAATTGAATATATCCAGAACATATCATTTAATTTCGTGGTGGTTTAAAAAATCGCGTGAATACATCAAATTAAATTCTGTACCTTTTTATCAAAATATATCAAACCCATCGTTATAATTCACACTGTAGTTAAAATACGTTCATTTACTTAGTGTACATTTTCCTAGTAAAATAGACTAAGGTTACATTAAGAATTAGGTTTAGTTTTCATTGTGAAAATAATGAAACAAGAGTGCGTGGAGATAATCAAATCGTAGATTAGAAAAAATAATAAATTAAATCTCTCAACTCTTGACACTTGACAATCTCTTGACAATCACTTTACACTTATTCTATCTTTGATATCGTCTTATACACGTCTTATAATCAAACATTGACTTAAAAACACTGTGACAATCCTTTTCACGTTTCGTGCACGACCTTGCGACTCATGCTGTGCTAATTCTAAGTATTTCTAAATCTAAGATTTCCATTAGGTGTTTTTCTAACACTTTGTGCCGTGCTGAGCCTTTTCGACTATTGTATAAGAACCCTCTTTTAATAAATGTTGAAACGCTTTTCTCGTGTTGATATATGCTAATTAAATCTTAATACTTCGGGGTCTTCTGTATTCTCCGAAGTTCTTAAAAAATCTAACGATATCGTATCGGCCTATTTTTCATATAACTGTTCTACACTAAGTGTATTTTAATAATTATTTGTACTATTGTAATAAATCATAGTCAATTATAATATAAAATAATATAGATACGTAAGGTGAATCATTATAATATAAAAAGTTGCCAAATTTACTGCATAGTTGTGAATACGTTTATTAGACTTAATCCAGTACTGAGTAGATATTGTTTTACGTATTATATAATCGGTGTTTCAAGCAGCATAAGATATTTGTCGAATTTTTGTTTTGGCTCGAAAATAATTCAGTCACCTGAGATATAATTTTCAGTCGTACCGACTAAAATTGCATTTATTAATCGTAAGGTTTATATTGATTGTATTAAATACTCGTCAATTTCGTAAAACTTTCAAACGCGTCTGTGTCAAAGAACTGTTTCGAATCCGCGCTTGAGCGTATTCGAGTCATTTTTACTGGGGAATAAAACTTCTCTTCGTATATCTCGAGATACTTGCCAGTTGTGCATTCGTTTAAACTTGATACATATTCCATAAAACGAACAGCCAAAGAGTTAAAGAAGTGCTTTCGCCAAACGCTAGGCACTAAAGACAAGATCGCATTCCGCCAATAAGTAATTTGGTCTGTGATACATTGTTGGTTTTTAGAGTTTTTCGGAACGCTAAAAGATCCTCAGCTCTTTTAGCCAGATCTTATCGATCCGAGCGTTTTCTCACGAATAAGATTACTGGTATCAGGGTGCGTATATTGAGATTTACGTACCTCGCGAAGAGTCCGCAGCCCCAACCCGGTGCTCCCGATCCCTGCCACGACGTATTTTCAATCGTACCTGGCGTATTGCCCCGCGGGCGCCGGCCTCAGGGCTTCAGAGGCTCCCGCCGGCCGCTGCCGCTGCGCGCACTGCTCCGCTGCAGTCGCCCCGCTCGTCGCGCACTTCGCCGCCGCCCCGATCGCTCATCACCACCATCACTTGACCGGCGGCAGCGCTCTCTACGAGCCGCATCATCTGCAGCATCACCAGCAGCACCAGCAGCTCCAACAGCTGCAGCAACTGCCCGCGACGCTCATCTGCGACCTGCACGCGCCCAAGGCGGCACACTTTCTCGCGCCTAGCATGGTGAGTGGATTTTCTCTCCAACCGTCTTATTTTATTTTACTGACATTTTATATGTATCCAGTATTTATAATTTTCGACTTGATTACCACGAGACCATTCCATAGTAACATATTTCACTCCTTTTTCTTCACTTTATTTTTAGTTATATGATAAAGAACTGTTCATGAAATTTTATGAGTAAATAAAAACCAAATAAAAACAAAAAAACTACTTTGGTCCTGAAATATTTAAGCCTAGCTGTATCACATGTGGAAATTTATTTTTTACTTTTTTGTAAAAAAATCTATGTAGCAAAACTTTCAATAGTTTGACTTAAAGCCATCCAGACGATCACAGCTCATCATTGAATAATATTCAATCGTGCATAATTAACTGAACTGTAGCAGTCCGTTCTTTAAAATAGAAAATAAAAGATATCATAACAATTAAGTGTTGTAAATTAGTTGCAAAACAATATTTTGAATTTGGCGCCATTGATATATCCAACATTATTATAATATACATATGTATATCAGCCGTTTTATTTTCAGTGAAAATTGTGATACCTTATAATAAGGCGTCATTATGCAATGTAGTATATAAAGAAGCCTTTTAAGATGTATTCATCCATGTAATATCGTCGTTAATATAACAGCTTTTGTGACGCATCATTGCACACCGCGATATACCTCCAAGTCTGCTGCCGCTACAGTATTTATCTTATGGCGGCGTTTAATGAGTTGGATTTGACGAGACTACTTCATTTGATCTACAAGCTTAAAAAAATGTGACGTCTTCATTACATGACAAGAATATATTTTTTTAGCTATAATACAATATATTCCGTAACTCAAACGAGGAAATTCGTTATTTTATTTCAATTTTTACAGAATTTACTCATTTATATGTGATCTTTTAACGTAAGTGAAGTTATTTAAGGTTTACAATTGTTGTATTCTCATTTTTTTAAACCTATGACATTATATATGTATGCTAAGTTTTGCGAAGGTAATGTAAAACACAGATGTAGACAGTTTATTTTATCACCCTTTGAATGAGTCGAGTATTCATTTTTTTACATTTTATAATCGCGTTTTTAATTTGTACTCGATTAAATCGTTTTTCCTCGTATGGAAATATGATGTACATTGGCATGCAGCCTTGATGTAGCGAGCAGGAAAAATTAGTCACTTCCGCGCCAGAACGCTTTTGCTAGACTCTGTGGAAAGGGGGACGTGTTGGTGTCAAAATTGCACTTTTTATGCAGAGTAAACTGCCGATAAAAGCGTAAAGAAAAACGGTGTCCGTTCCATATACAACACACATTTTGTTTTACAGATAATACGGGATATTTTAATGAAATCCTTTTTCATTTCATCCGTGTAAACAGTAAACTCTTTTGAAGAGCTTTTTAAATGGTTACATTTTCACACCCGTTTTCAAACTCGGACCTGCTGTGGCAAAAACGAAAAAAATGTTTATTTTACAAATAATTGTTGATAAAGAAAAGGCAAATCATTAAATGTTTGTATTGAATGGATAACTTCTCAAATTATCAACTGAACGAACTTTAATACATGAATTAAATCACTGACATACATTTAAAGTTTTCGCTTTTGAATACTATACTATTTTTAGATGTTCGATTATAGAGGTTTGTAATTTCAAATCGTCTTAACGAAATGATTATTTTATTAATTTTTCACGATATTAATGCTTAAAAATCGTGGTACTGCAGAAAAGTGTAAAGAATATTAATTTATAATATGGTAGCTACAAAATTCATCCACAATCTGCACGGTCAGGATTTCCCTTAGATAACATCTTTAATATTAATATTAAGAATATAAGTTTTGCGTGCGTAAAATAGACTTGACGTCCCATATACCCATTTCAGATAATATGTCAAGCATGATGCACTGACAGTGATAGTTTCCGGTTATTATTTTAAACATGAAAAGAAACGTGTCTCCGGTTTTCACCCAAAGGTTTCCTTGATACTCTAATAAATACGATGCATATGTGATACTTGGACATTCCCAAAAAGAGATTCGTGGAATGCCGCTGTCATGAATTTCAATGTATATTCATGCGAAGAGATGCTCTAAAGCGTATCAAATTTATAAGATTCTGGAAGACTGGTGTTAAACTGTTCGAGATTTTATATCAATTAAGATAATTTCGCACGAATGATATTTAAATTCACAGAATATTTGCAAAAACCATACACTTGGTTTTATGTATGAAAATAAAGAAGAGTGTGAATTAAAACGTATTTATATATTATATATGAGCAAGACTGTAGCTTCGTATCAATATAATTATCTTAGTATGCTTATATTAACTATTAATTTTGATATTAATGTATACAATGTATACATACAAAAATAACTATTTATAAAACATTATATGCTAAGTATTATTTGTTATAATACGGTAAGAAAAATAACAATGTATTTTAAATCTACATAAATTATTTTATATATTTGTTGATAGCTATTTCGGCTTACGCCTTCGACAGAACGATGTTTTAAACGTGTATTAGAGATAGCTTATATACCTAGGCTAGACAGGGTACACTATACATCCTCTTCTCTGTTCCACCATTCCAACCTTATATGTGAAAAAAAAAAGTTATTGATTTGTTGTATTCATGAAGTGAAAGCTAATCTGGGAGCTATTGATTATACCTATTAATTTCTAGCTGTTCCAATGCATTTAGCTTAAGGTCTTTATTACAAGAATGTAAAAAAATCGGGACTGAATTTAGGTTATGTGATTCCTCTATGAAGTGGTTTGCATATTGCGAATCAGTTTTTTTTATTATAAAAAGATCTAACATGTTCTTCTGCACGAATTAAAATATTTATTCCTCTCTGACCGACGTATATTAAATCACATGTACCGCATTACATCTTATATATACCGCTTCTATCAAGTTTATTTATCCTACCTTTACTATTTTTAAGGTGTGTGCCTAAATTATTATTAACTTTAAATGCCACATTTAACAATCAACACATCACCACTTCTTAAGCCATTAGTTAACATCAATGCAATTTAAAATAAATTCACTCGATGCATCACTAACTTTGCGTTGGTTCCCACGTAATAAAAAAATGAGAAAAAAAAACCCAAAAATACCCAGATTAGCTATCACTTCATGAACACACCAAATCAATAATTTATTTGTTTCCCATATAAGGTTGGGATGGTGGAACAGAGAAGAGGTTGTATAGTGTACCCTGTCTAACCTAGGTAAATAAGCTATCTCTAATACACGTTTAAAACATAGTTCTGACGAGGGCGTAAGCCGAAATAGCTATCAACAAATATATAAAATAATTTATGTAGAATTAAAATACATTGTTATTTTTCTTACCGTATTATAATGGAGTTCTACCAAGTAAATGCCTACTCAATCAATAAATTATTTGTTATACCAGTTTCGGTTTATAGATTCATCGAATGATTCATAATATTATTTGATAAACAATTCATTAAATGACTTATTTTTTACGTAACGGTATGCAGTTAAGTAATATTATCTAAACGTTCAAATATTAATATTATTTCCACAGCCGTCTGATAAGTTACACCTTTACTGATAACCGTTTGCTTTATCTGAAAAAACCCTACTGTTTGCCAAACAGCCACATGTCATTTGAAATGAATCGGCCTGGAAGCTAGCGGCAATAAGAAAAATCGATACGCTTTTCAATGAGAAAAGATAATCTCCTGGGAAACCTTTTTTGTCGGGGTACAGAATCGGACGTGCCTGGTAGCAAATTTTGCAGTCCTCGGATGACTCGGCGATATGATTCATATCTCCCATATTTTTTGAAGGTATTATAATAAAAGAGGAAAAATAATAAGGACCTATCGGATAACGCTTTTTTAATAAGCATCGTTGATTTTTCACGTTTTGTATTGTGTAAAAAATTCAATGTATGCCTTGCCTTTTTCCTTTTATTTTGTTTCTTAAAAACCTATTCAGATTCAGTAAGCATAATTATATTGCTACATATGTAGAGTAATAATATCAATACTGTTTTGCCAGATATTTTTTAGCTTTTGCTATTTACAAAGGCAAACAATTTGCCTAGTGTGACAAATGAGACATATTGTATCAGATCAATACCATTCAATATTTTACAATAATATCAATGAAGAAAATTTTTCGTTGCTTACATTTTTTTGCAGATATTTTATCGATGAATTATAAAAAAATATCCTATTTGATATGTGATTGAAGCGTAATTAATTTTTGTAATATTCACGTTTCATGATTTTTGTTAATGTGTCAAAATATATTTTATAGCAATCCATCAAAATAAATTGTGGGCATAGACCCATAGACAATGATCAATGATCAATGCTCACGTCCCCAAGTCACACGTATCTTTCCGGGTGTATACGATGTTGTTGAGGTGAGCATTGTGCGGTCTCGCGAGTTGAACTCTTTGCATTATAGTCTTACACTTGCATCCCGCACTGGCTGACAGGTAAGTACATCACTGCGCACAGATCGTACGTAGTGGATGGAGAGTGTGGAATGCAGTCAGTCACGTTTTAAAACCATTGCGCCCTGCCCTTCCCCCTTTCTGCGTTCCTTCTCGCAAGGCTTTTAGGGCTGCCATATCGGCTTTGATTAAAAATAAGGATAATACACGGTGAAAGGGTCCACAGGTCATTGATATACTCGGAGGAATAAGTTATTTTTATACCTACAAAATGCAAAAATAAATCAGGTGAAAAAGACTAGACTATTTTTTCATTTGATCAAATATATGTGTATGTTTATAGAATATTTTTTTACGTTAAAGAAAGTATGTTATTTCAATGATGAACAACAGTAAATAATATATAACTAAAAATCGTAATATTTCTTTCTTATCTACGAATTCTTTTTCGTCGATTTCTGATGGATCTTTTAGGAAATTTTCCCAAAACTCTTTTCTTTCTACCCGTTATTTAGCCTATTTAAAAGTAATTCTTTTCCTTTTATATACGAGATCCTTTTGTTCGATATTCTAGTGAGTATATTATGTATTGTGATAAATTCATTCCATAATAACTAAGCCAATTTAAACATCGCCTTATTCCATTCTTCTTTAAAATAGAATTCTTATTCTCGATTAATAATAACAAGTTAGCATTTTAAAACATATCAAATTATATTTTTAATCTGCATATACTGTATGTGGTGTATGATATTTGAATAATATCCGTATTTAATTTAGTTTCACTTAATTATAAAGTTTTAATACAATTTTAAAAAATATATAAATGATATTATATTTTAATACTGTACATTGAAATCTCGACAACCCTTTTTCGTCGAAACGAATGCACTTGAACCTGTACATTGCCATTGCCGCTGCATCTCTCAAAGTACCGCGATGATGATCAGTGCCGGGTTCGTAAATTAATGATTTAAAAAATACCTCAACACATGTTGCGCGTGGAATAAAAATGTCAGTAAATATAAGGTCCGTGTCGTATCATTAAAATACGTGCAATGGCATGTTTTATCATAACAAAGATTGACATTTTGTATTTATGGTTATCAAAAATGTTTTTCTGGTTATTTATCGAGCTATGAAGATTTTTCTATAATGTTTTTAATTTCTGGTATTTCATGCAAAAAAAATTGTTATGCATATATTGCTTCCGAAAAATTACGTGCGACTGGTTTAAATTTGAAACAGAATGTATGTACCTTGTTCAGAGTTTACTGAAAACGTTATAAATGCATGACAAACATTAACATATATCTTGTTCATTCATATCTGAAATGTATCAAAATTTGTTCCAAAATTATTACTTCACACATGAACATATGTAAATGCAAACATTTTTTTATCTCATACTGCCACTACGGCATCACGTCATATTCTCATCGTTCTTTTTTTGGTTGATTATCGCATTTGAAATAATTAATTCACTCATGCGCCTAATTAAAAGTACGTTGCCTTTATTTTTAACGCAAGCAGCGAAATGCGACGATAGATAATAATATTGGTCAGTAGAAATGTATTGTTTTTTGTACTAACTATTAGTTATATTATTAAGAATAATTATTTTATTTTGATTAGAGATTATAATTTATATTATTTTATGTCGTACGTCACTTGTGTTAGATATGTAGTCCTGGTCTACGAGCACCCCACGTCGGATGCAACATGCAATCATCTGCAGCGATTGACGATCTAAAATGTACGCGGTCTGTGGTCATTGCAAGCATCATGCCTCACAATAACGTGTAGACGGGTATTCGGATTATTGTTTCTAGACAGTGTTTTGTACGAACGCTTTTCAATACGGGCTGTGAATGCCTCGTCGTATTTCATATTGTGATGGTTTACTCGCATATCCTATTGCTGCTTCATAGTATTTTGTCAGTACTTAAGACTATTTGGTTGTGAATTCACTGTTTATAAGCTGATAAGGCAGAAAACTTCTCTACTATAGATGTACCATTATAACTTGGCCGATAGCAAGGGCGCCACCATCGCGTGAGTGATATGTAATGCTCCACCAAAATTGTTTACTTGCTTAGAAAATGCGGTTGATTTTTTGGAAAAGGATCAAAGAGACATTGAGCGATATTTCAGAAAGAAACAGCTAAACTTGTTGGTATATTATTAATCTCATGATTCACATTTACATATTCGTTTGGAAAAAGTTTTTATACCCATGAAAATAGATTATTTACATTTAAAACTTTAAATATGCTAAATACTTAAAAAATTGGTAACTTTGAAATGAATAGTAATTATCAAACTATTAAAAGTATACGTAATGAATAATGGATAAAGAAATATGATCCCGACTTCTTGAAATGTAGTGAGGCGTATCTGGAAGATGCCGAGAGCAGTTTGGATCGTAAAAATCTATTTACGTACAATGTTAAAATGTGCACCTACGTTATTACAAAGACTATGTATGAGTTTACTACTCCGTTAAGTATTAAATTTAAATTAATGTGTGAAACTTTCCTTACTGGTTAAGTTTGAATGCTTATACAAAAAAATACAGATAATAATAATCCAAAACTTTGATCATGAAATTGTCATTGCTTTTGGTATTGAAAATATAATAAGCTTAAAAAACTTTTTACCTAATACAGCCTTAATATCTTTCATTTTAATATGCTGAGGATATTAAGAAATATAGTTTGATTGCAACAACGATTCTTCCATTCTTGATTTAACGCTAGTTAGCTTAGTCATTATGTGTAAAAAAGTTTTTATCAAAAATCGTAATGTTTTAATTCAAATTTCGCTTAAATCTTTATTTAAAATCCCCGGCGAATAAGTATACTCAAAGTTACATAGGAGAAAAAATTTATATTTTTAAGTAATTGTGGCATCTGTATTTACTTTCATTTTAGCTAATGAAAATAAACAGTGCATTTTGAATAAACAATGAAAAACGGTGACGGTAGCATTTTTATGATTTACGAGTTGCTTTCCTACGTTCGTTTGCTAAATGCAAAAAGCTACAGAGATACTTGTTGTCTTATCTACTTTTCATATATATACTAGAAACTTTCCGACCTGATTTAGTTATATATTCTCTGAGGAGACGGTAAATATGCTTTCATTGTTCACTTTATAGTGATTATTTATTGAGTATGTTTTTATTTTGTTAGTCGACGAAACTTTACTATATTTTTTAATCAATTAACACAACAATCATTTCTTATCAAAGTAAAGCGTCGCTGTAGATTCAATTTTATTTGTAGGTTTGAATCGAATATATGTATTCTACAACATTAACAAAAACTTTCAATACAATTTATTTTAATTTAACTAGAATATAACTCGATTGAATTGCATCCATTTATTGCCTAACGTATAGAATAATTATGATACTTTGAAAATACATTTTCCATTTTATCGTAAACTGACGTGCACACGCACGTCAAAATATATTTTTTTCGATTAAAATATGAGTCGGAAAGATAACGATAGTAAAATAGTATCAGTAGTAGTATCCTAAATAATTATATCAAGGATATGTTATAGTTGTTTTATATCAATTTGAGCTTTAGTGAAATTTGCAATCATACTGCTATATCACATTACACCATTCAACATATTTCTTTGCAAACAAATATTTTATGTGGCAAAATTCATTTTGTAGAACTATACGATTCGTATAGAATAAAGATAGTCCACTTTTAGTAATTAAAAGCGAAGACCGCTTGTGGGTTCAACAATTCTAATCACTGTTAGGTGCTGCATAACGAAGAAAGCATGTGCAGTCGCATTCAATAGGCATCGCAGTTCGTACCTACTGCATTTCCGTTGCTCCAAGTAAAATGCATTAAAGTTATTTGTAAGATTGTAAGGAAAGTTTCTACGCCGTGTTTCACGACGACGAAGAAGAAGAAGCCAGGTGTAAATATTGCCAGTGTCTTATTTACGAGAAGGTAAACATTCGAAATGCTTTTTTGGCTGGGCGTTAATAACTCTTGCATTATTCTGAGTGAATTGAATGCATTGTTCTGAAAAATACGCATCGCATAGCAAAGTAAAACCTATACTGCTTTTAATAAAATTTGTATCGTTTGAATTTTGTACGTTTCATTAGTTGACATCTTCAGGCATTTAAAGTCTACGAATGAACTTGAACTGATTTTTTAAAATATTGCGATTGCAGCCTCATTCTAAAATATGAATTATTACTGTTTTATCTGACGAAGATATTTAAGATTTCTGATGACGGTATTTTTTTTAAACAAACGATAATTTTAAAAATAGTTATATTGACACGTCATTGCATATATAATTTGAGAATTCCCACATTGATTTAATGTGTGTTTTAAAATTAATCAACGTTGTTTTTGTTATTGCGTACACATAGACAAGCTTTAATTTGTCAATATTTAAAAAGTTAATTCATGCTGTCTTTCTTCGAAAATTGTATATAAACCTCGCCATTTTATTGTAAAGTATTGGGTATTGTATTCCATTTCCCTATACACACATTCAGAATCACACAAATAACTGCATTGATTTAATGAGAAAACGTTACAGTTTCTCTTCACTATTGTCGTCTATTTATAGAACTGAATAGGGATTCAGTTCTTTGTCTCTTGTTCTCTGATATCGTGCAGACCGAGTAGCTCGATGCATTTGTCCTGTCCATTGGCGCTGTAGTATAAATCCGATGCTGTTATTTGATTAACTTGTTGAGATAATTATCTTTGGTTGAAAGCTTAATATAAAGCCCCCTAATTGTATTTACCTAATCTAAACGTGAAGTGTAATGCCCATCAGCTATTATCTACAAGAACAACATAGGAGGTCTAACTATTACAACCGGTTAATCAAAATTGGGGTTTAAATAACTTATTTTACTTAACTTACTTTAGTATTTAGTCTATTTGAAACCGTTTACCGTTTTTACTGGCCGTATTTCGATATGGTAAAGGCATCTAGTATAATATAACTTTTAGTTAGATTAGAAGACTTGTTTAGTATTAGGAAATTCTGTTGATTGTTGCCAGTACAATTTGAAAACTTGAAATAATATATATATAAATAGGTACATATGTGCTCTTTTATATGATTTAAAATAATGATTAAATTACTTTGTATCTTTATATATACGTGACACACTTATTAAAATAGTTTGGGTATTATTCATTAGAATAAGAATAACGGCGAAAATCGTTAAAAAAAGTTAGAAGTATAATAAAACCTTATATCTATCAACGCTTCTTCTTGCGTTATTATGACATACTCACCTTTGCGACTTATCGAATATAGTTATCGTTACATTGAGTAACAGCTTGCAACTCGAGCTACAGTGGCTTTCAGTGCAGTGACAAATTTTCATGTCAGTGTTGCTCACAATGGCCTAATGACATGTGTCAGAATTGTGCCTCCATAATTGATGCCTGCAATTCCACGGTGAACTTGGAAATGCATATTCTTGCAGGAGCAGGTTGCTGCTGCAATAATTTCTCACTCTTGCGTATCTATTTATACTAAAATTTATCACACTAGCTTAGCTACTCAAGTGGAATTTATTCCTACTAATAATTTAATATGGGCACATAAACGCTAATGATTTTACGATCGGTGTTGCAACTCCGTTAGACGTGTTATTTTTATGTTATTTCTCTTTTACTTGTAGCAATCCGTTAAATCAATTACTATTTTTACTTATGCATCTCTGCTTACGTCTTCTGGGGGGCGAAAGTAACGGTAAAACTGTTTAATAACCGAGACAGTATCTCATAAAATATTTTCCGATTGTAAAAATTAAATACTTTTCAACGTAAGTCGTATGAGTCAAGAGCCAATCGTTATTCTTTACGGATGCTGTGGCCCGGCGGTCATGCTGTATGGCTGTTACGTTGCGCGGTCAATAATTATAAACTACGTCTATGATGTTTTCATGCTCACTCGCTATATTCTATGCCGGACGAGGGTATAACGATGTGTTGACTATTGACATTCCTTTACCATATCATTAGTGTTAACTCTCGCCGAAAAAAGTGGATAAGTAATTAAATTTTGATGAGTTCTCATTTGACAGCTGCTGTCGAAATAGTAAAAAAACTTCAATTGATAAATCAATAACATTATTTTATTTTCTAACCGTAGCTGTTATTCTTACTTTTTTCATATTTTTTTCTCTAACAATGACACATCTTTTAAGTAGGCTGGTTAACGTTAGTGATGTGGGTACTTTGGATGCGCGTCGAACAGTTTTCATGGAACGATACGAGTGCACACTCCACCGCCTTCTCTTCGTTATTCCAAGCGCGTTAACCATGGGACAGGTTTGCGTGATCACTTTTTCTATTATCGTCTGCCGGTGTTGTGCATTTCACGATTCACCTGGCAAATAGGATTTGTATTCAACGTTAATTTGCGCTATCAACGCGCTGTTTTATGAACGCCACAATGGTGGAAAATTCTATGCCGATTTTGCAGTTTGCTTTGCTTGCTTTGTCATTCGATGTGCCGAAAAATAACGACAAACAACCCAGTCTGTCGATATTTTTTTTTTGTGTGTACATTCTACAGTTAGTATTCGTTTTGCACGGATATCATTTTTTTTTAAATAGATAAGTATTTAATAATGATATTCAATAATATTCTAAGCAGCTCGCAATTAGATTGACAATTTACCGTTTTGTCGTCTAATGACTAAATAAATGTCTTATTTTTACACCAGTATATTTTATCTACGTTTCGTAACACTGCGTTAAAATCATATTTCATTTTATTGATACATTGCCTAAACACATACAAAATCACTGACAAACTAAATATATTAAAAAATATTGGACAGCTCAGATCAAATATATGAAAAACTACCAAGTGCACAGTCCAATTCTGTCAAGTACAACTTATAAAAACTGTTTATTACCACTATTACGACGATGTTCTTTCAATCATTGAATGCCCCATGTGTATGCGCGGCATCTTATTTTAATCATTCATCAAGTATGATGGTGGCCCATCTTCAAAAATTAGAACCTTTTAACATGCACATTACTGAGAGGTGAACGTATTCTGCAATTTAACTGCAAATTCGCTTCCGGTGATATGAATATTTCCTCTCTTCCGCCCCCTGAAAAGATACTGCCGTTCCCAGTAGAATTGGCGTTCGCGAACAAAGTTTCAAAATAATTCACTGAAACAAATTTTACGACAACTTTCATACGGTCTCGCATGTGTAAACCTTTGCGAAATGATGGCGTATACATATGATGGCCATAAAATAGAGTTGACAACGTGTCTAGTGCCGCTTTGAATGTGTATATTCACAATAACACGGGGGATATCTTACTACTGAATAACTTCATTAGCTCGTCTATCTGATGCTTGAGCTTTATTGCTATATCTATCCACAGGTTAAGTAACAGACCATCGGGTGTGTTTGTTTATTTTCTGAAAAACAGAACAATACACTTATACTGTATATTATATATGAAAGGAATTGCTCTTTCTCTATGTATTGACATCGTTTTATTTCTGTAATTCATATATGACAATGTATCGTAGAGCAATTGACTTAAGGGGGAGCAAGTGATATTTTGAAACAATCTTCTTTTTTTTTTGTTGGTTAGAATGATTCTTTAACACGTGTAGAATATGTTGGTAAAGTGATTTTACAATATTTGACGTAGATGGAAAGTTATTGCAGTTAGACTACACTTGTTTCAAAGGCGGGACATCGGTCACATTTTGATGCTTCGGCTTGTTACATGAGAACTTTCAATACACATGTAATTTCAATTCATTAAACAAACCAGAATTTAAGCAAGAGCAAAGCAAGCAGTTTCAAAAGTCTTAAAACAGGAAGAAGAAATAATTATCTATAGACCAGGCATAACAGATTGATGGGGAGTAAAGATTTCATAGTTTAAATCGTAGTTGAATTTTCAAACGCGTTTTTCTCAAAACCGTGTTTTCCTAACTGGCCTCCACGATATCTCAAGAATGGGTTAACCGACTGCTTTGAAATTTGAATGGTAGATTAAAAACATGTTTTGTCATCGTTTGACTTTGGATAGTGAACAAATTCTCAGCCGTTTTGTTTTTACGTAACCAAATAGTCGAAAAAAATCATGAAATTTGAACTTTTTTTTCAAAAGCTTTCAAAGTCAATTGTTCAATTTTACACATTTTGAAAAGATCCTAAGTCTAACGATTTTCACAGTTTTATAGATTAAAACACCGATAAGCCGGTCGGATGGAGGCCGTTTTTTCGACATGGTGCGTTTGGAGTGAAGCACCACACATTGTGATGAAGATTTCAGTCTGAAAATATTTTGACTTACTATTAAAATGTCAATAAACATATGGTAAAATTTAAAAATTACCCGCTTAGATACAGTAGATTACTGGATTATTTAATAAACACAATTAATTTTACAACTACGAATGATTTTAATTGTACAAATTCGCATATTATTTTTAGTATATGTAACAAAATTTAAATTTTGTTAAAAAAAAATGAAATGATATTTTTGAAATAAAAGTCTCACTGAATTATTTCAAATAAAGAAATGCTACGCCTAACGACTAATGGTGAGCTCAACAAAATCCAGTTGTTTTGTGGTAAGATAATCACTTAACAGCACCGTATAATAAAACACACACACAGTTATAAACATGGGGTTCACAGTTATAAACATGGGGCTCTATTTACTATCGTTTGATGTTTTATATTATAAACAGTTAGCAAGAAAATAGTTAATTGGAAGCAGTTTGTTAAGTATTATAATATTTAAAATAAAATAGCGCATAACAGGTTGAAAATCTCTGACATTCTTCCGATTGAAAGTCCATAAAATGGATATCAGTTATTATTGCAAACGCCTTCAATATGTTATTATTATGGTGCCAATGGCTTGGGCCCACACACGGTTTATGGTGTACTTCGGTAAAGTTACTTCGGCATTCGTACATTTTCTGCGGTAATAAATATTAAATTCGTCGGTCGGCCGGGATTAGACTGCTCATTTCTGAATGTGTTTCCAGTTTAGGGATTCATTACTTTTTGTACGGTAATTAAAATTAGGTGCTCCTAAAATCTCGAAAGGGTTCCGAGGGTTAAATTTGAAATATCTACAAGGGTCATGATTACTCGTTATCAGTCAAATCAAGAGGCCTCGTAAATCAATCACAAAGTGTTGTATTAATGCTATTATTTGGTTTTTGGCTTATCGTAGTATTATTTACAACCCCCGGAATTATGCATCTTAGTTTATTGGCTCAGAATAAGCAAATTTCAAGATTTTATCTCAGCGTTAGATGAAATGGGTGCGAGTAATTCATTTATTTTTCTATTTTTCACTAACCACTTAGTCAACAAGTATTACTTAAATGTTTGATTCATATAAAATAGAATACTTTAATAAAGATAAATGTTTTTACATTTCTTAAATATTATATTCGAGGTGCTCACTTTCTTAGAAAATATACTTATTCCACATTAAATTTATTAGGATAATGCATACGATGAGCGAAACCGGTCCTGATCCTAATAAATTTAATGTGTAATAAGTACACAACATGTGTTATTAAATATTATATGAAGATATACTTATATTTTTGACAGTGAATAAATTATGCTTCATTTTAAATACAAATTTTGAGTAGAAAGTATATGTATTCTTCTGTTGCAACAAAAATCTCGCAAATTTTTATTTTGGTTGGCGCTTAGAATGCTACAAACTGATGGTTATTTATTAGCATTTTTTTTCTTGGAAATTAATATAGGCGACATCGAATGAAACATATTTTCATTCAGCATCGTATTGTTTTTCGCGCGCGATTTATGCTTTCAGTTGGAAAATTTATCGTTCCTGCCTTATTTTTTCGGTTTGTGCGTATTTAATCTTTGTTTGTTTGAAAAAAATCTAACGAGTTGACAAGTTTTGTGGGGGAGAATAAATCGCTGTTTTGCCTTTTAAGAACATTCATAAACTTTGCGTATTTTTCATAATTATTATCATGGGGGCTGTGCTTGTTACTCTACTCTAAAAATTTTCTTCTTTAAAAAAAAGGCAAGAATATTTCTAAGAAATATTATAAGATTTATATATTGTCAAACTAACTGACTTCATTCAAAATTATAATTTCGAGATTCTGACAGTTATGAACTCCTTACTGTTTTAATTTTAAATTATTTTCCAGCGAAATTCACACATTCATGAGTAAAAATATCGATATTCATATAGATTTCACTTGGCATTAATTCATAAATTAAGTGTAATGAACAAAAGATATTTTAATTTCATTTCCACAACAAAATTTAATTTTACTTGTATACTCAAAAGATATATTGATATATTTGAAACGAATTCTTATGATTATTTTCTTACATGAAAATCCAAAGTGTCAATACGACCATTACTAAGTAATCGGTTTTTATTGATGTTTACTTAAACATATAATTAAATAAAAATTATAAACCATTTTAAGTACTTATTTCACTTTGAATTGAGAAAATTCCTGCGATAAGTGAAACCGGTCCTCATCTCAATAAAGTCAATGCGCAATAAGTACAAAATGTGTGTTATTATTTTTAATATAATACCATTCCAAAAAGTATTGACAGCGAACACCTTAAAAGTGATATAATTAAATACGAATTTACTTCAGAATATACTTAATCTTATATATAAAACCGAAACGGCGTATGTATGTCTGTGGGTCTGTAATTCCCTTTTGCATTGTTGGTCATTAAGTTGCTATAAAAACGAATATGAAAGAATATATGTTTGAATTTTTATCGGCGAAGACATTTAGTCAAAATGTAATAAATTAGTCTTCTACTAAACTTTTCCCGGCTTTTATTATTAATAATAATATTTATTATTTACGTGAAGGTATTATTTGACATTTCCTTGGCAGCAAATTAGATTTTTTCCTTGAATTTGGACATTTTAATGGGCGAGAATGGGGCTGTCAATATATGAAAGGAGCTGTGAAATGTCAATGCCAGTCTGAAATGTTCATTTTAATTCCATTTTAATTGACCTAGACTTTTGAATTTTGAAAAAAGTTGTTTCAACTTGGCCCGTCTGAATTTTCGCGCCGAGGTGAACATAACCCCAAACTGGTCCGAGCTAAGCCGGGTAGCAATACTAGTTGTCTATAAGTATTAAAAGATACCGCATCTGCATCGCAGTAAGGGCGTAGTATTGTTCCAATAAGATGAATATATTATAATTTTCATTAAAAGTTGTTTCATGTGAAGAATACAAGTCTTCCATCATTGGTAGTGACGAGCATTAGATCGTATTCGCGATTTGGTTAAGATCAATCAATACACCCTTGACACCATTTATTGCTTACCAAACAGACATTCATAAAGGTCCATAAACATATCCACATATATTATTACGAGCCAACATTATAATCTATCTCGTTATCCGGTACACAAAAGCCACGACGGGCGTTAAAGTTTTATATCCGATTTATATCCGACGTTAAAAATGCACACCAGGTTAAGAAATTGAGGAAAATGTTTTTCGCGTTAATTTTATCGCCAGTAAATCATTGTCAGTCGATGGGAAGCAGGACCGAGTGGGACTCGAAACCATAACTGTGAGTGATAAAGCCCGTAATGTAATGTTCTTAAAACACTTAACTAAATTAAAAGGCCGAGGGCGGTCGTGCGGGCGAAAGGATCGACGGGAAGGGTTGTTTGTGCCCCTGCTGGAAAGACCCGCCGCCGCTTCTTTTGCCCCCATGTTTAGTTAGGTATCGCGGCGTAGGCCTTTATTATAGGACTGAGCGAAAATTGCCGTGTCAACATAAACTTGCCTACGGTTACATTTCGAATATATTAAATCAAAGACTCTGATTTGTGTATATCGCTTTGCTCATATTCAATTTCGCCTTGGATTGTTATTTGATCATGATAAACATACGCAGTACACTCGCAATATGGATAAACACAGGACTGGGAGTCAAAGGGAATTCGTTTAAAGTTGTATGTCTGTAATAAACTGCCTTAGATTTTCGCCAACGATTTCATGGTATGTATCATATTCACGATAATACAGAATTATTTAAAAAAAAAAAATGTATCCTACTGAAAAAAAAACTGTTTTCGAATTGTACATAAATTTAAAAGAGCAATTTATAACCATCGTTTTAAATTGATACATTAAAATAAAAACTTAATTTAAAAACATGTTTCATATTTAAAACATCTATGATATTATAGTTCTCGCTATTATTAAAATATAATTGAAACATATGAGTTTATACTGAAGGTGCTTGATGGAATTTCACTATTAAATTTGAATCATTAAAATTTTTAAGTTCAGTTTTTAATATGAGGTAAAACATGTCATCGGTGATCTGGCTTACGATAAAGAAAATCTCGTATTTTGTTTATCGATTTACGAGATAGCCCCTATGAAGTCGTCTGTAGCAAAAAAGCGTCCATCGCCTAAAACTTTCAATATAATATATGTATATTATTAATATCGTAACGGAACCGCATCATTGGATATGATAAGATAGATGTAATAATCATGGCCGTCAAGTGGCGTACAGTTACCCTTCCTCCATAGCTCTTGATTACGCAAAGCACTGTTAGCGCGGCGGGTTAGGAACCACTTCCCCACTGCACTGCATACAGATATTGTGTACATACAATCTCACACTCCATAATGTAAACCATCCCCGCTGTTTGCCCACTCGGTGATATAAGCCACAGGAAGCTTGAGGTGCAATCTGATAATGATGAACCTCATTAAAAAGATTAAAATCATGTCTTATAGCAATAAAAACGAAACAATCAGATGATTTGGTTAAGGTCTCTTTTATTTATTAACTTGAATTTTTTTGCGATACCAATTTCAAGTATTGGCAAATCACGTGTAAACGTACATATATTTCCCATGTCATTGCAGCTGGCTGAAGAATTTTGAACTTAAATAGCTCAAAGAAAAATTAAAATTAATATTCACTTCTTTTGGTCAACTATTTTGATGATTAAAACATTACTTTGAATACTTTGTTAACTGTCACTTTTAAGTGAAAAGGCAATATTTAAATTATAGTACTATTTCCACATATATTCCGATAATTATCAGGACAAGGTTTCGCTAATCGTAAGTATCAGTTGAAAATGTAAGCGATGAGCAAAACTGGTTCTGATCTTCAGAATATATCTGTAAATAGTACTGTGTTTTATTTATATGTAAAATTATAATCAGTAAAATTGATAAATGGCTTTTTTGTTGAAATTTTTTAATGTATTATTTTGTGACAGAAAGCAGCTTTATTTTTCGATTAAATTTAATAATGTGTATTCATTAGATTTTTATAATTGCGTCTGTAAAATCATTAAATTTAGTTTTGTCTTCAGCAATACCTTAACACGATTTTTTGTCGGTATTTTCTATACTAATATTTATGTAGTCTTTCAACTTGTCAATAAAACTAATGCGTTTTTTTCGTAGTCGTGTATTGACTTAATAAGCTAGACAAAAATAATCGGAAATACTGTATTCATTACGACATTAGAAACACGACTGTGCGAATTTATAAATAGTGAAAATCTCAGCGTTGCGACGCTCTCCCGCAGGACGTCGAGTGCAGCTAATTGCTCCACTTGCGGTGTTCAGCGTCAGCCGAGGGCGCGCCGCAATCTGCCAAGTCCCTTTTCACATACCACTGCGGGGAAACAGGCGTCCGAGGCTACCCAGATGACCAACCAGCTGGTCAAACAACAGAAT
Source organism: Himalopsyche kuldschensis (assembly GCA_028554975.1). Classification (NCBI taxonomy): domain Eukaryota; kingdom Metazoa; phylum Arthropoda; class Insecta; order Trichoptera; family Rhyacophilidae; genus Himalopsyche; species Himalopsyche kuldschensis. The sequence goes on along the minus strand of JAHFWI010000003.1, from coordinate 7,135,184 downwards.
AGCGCATATGGATCGATTTGATAAGTTACATTAAGTGCAGCCAGAGTGATTGGCAAATACGAGAGGCTGATATCGGTGGGCTAAAGATACATAAATTAAATGCAACATTTTTTACATGGATTTGTGGTATGTGTTGCAGCATTCTTCTAATTAATGAAAAGTCCAAATTGTCGTACTGTGTGTAGTAGAAAAACAAAATCTACTGAGAGCTAATGTTCACTCGTGTTTATTTGTTACAATAACTGTTGTATAAAAATATTTGTCACTTCTTTTGATAGGCAATTAAACGTCCTGTGATTTTTCTTCGTGGAATAGCGCGCTGTTGGCATTATTCATAAAAACAAGTTTTTTTGTTATGATATATATGCTTTTATAAAAGATTTTTTGTTTTCAATATATCTGTGGCTTTTGGCGAAATAATAAGACATAAATTTATTTAACCTTAAAGATTTATCTATCATTTTCCTTTATAAATGAAACACTATTTTTTTATTGATGCACAGTTCAAACTGAATGTTAGTAAATATTATTAGACTCATATGAATAACAACAAAAAAAAACCTACTGGCGTTATTTTTACAGTCTATAAAAAGTAAGTCGTAAATAATTGAAAAAATATGTTAAGTCATCCGAATATTTTCCGATGTTTCAACACGAATTTCTTTAAATTGTCAGGAAAAGAAAAGTACAAATTTGTTTCTCTACATATTGATTAAACGATATTTATTTTGACTAGGAAAATAAATCCGAAACGAAAACCAGTTGAATTAACAAGAAACATTTTTAGGGCTTGCATTAAGTCCAGTGAGCAGCGAGCTTTGGACTCGTCTACCTCATCGCCTGTTGAACCGACAGAGCTTTTTCGAGATGCAATTAAAATCCGCGTTCTATTTTTGGCCAAAGCGAATTTTCGTATCGGTTTTTACAGCCGACGCGATATTGATTGTGTTCAAACCAACCCATGAACGTATCATCGGTTATTTAACGTGGAATCACTTTTCCTCTGTTGTAATTGATACGGTATTGAAAAAAGTCGAGACATTTTTCTTTTTTGAATTCTCATTTCACTACAGTAAATTGTATACTAAGAAGATATGCTAACCTTTTCTTAAAATGGTATCTAAAACGGCAAGAACGAAATTTATGAGATATACATATAACTTATTTATTTGTGTTTGCATATTTGATAGTATTAATTATATTGCCTATCTTAATAAAATATAATGTGCTGGAAACAAATAAGTCAAAATTTATCATTTTCTTTTAAACCGTAGAATCATGAAGATTAGACGGGGGAATTTGCACACGCATAGTGTATTAAGTGTCATAATATTTTGTTCACAGAAAGTGTGAGCAAATAAAGACTAGATTTATTTTAAATCTTGCTACGTTTTTATCAATCTCAATGAGTTTTATTCGTCGTTAAACGTTTCATAACATTAACAACCCGAAAGGGTACTTAGGCCAAGTACACCGTCATCTAAGTACATTGATAAACGTGTTGTCCGTGAAGATGACCAGCACTTACCCGAAATAAAGTAAAAGTTTACTTCCTTTTAACTTGCGAGCTTAGGAAACCTTTCATCTTGATTGCAGTTCCCAGGTTCACTGATAATGTGACCTTGCTCTGAAGCTTTCTCGTCGATATTTGATTCTAAATCAACCCCCAAACTTTCCCTTAGGGTATATTCACATGTTTCGGTACGAAAGTATTATAAATAATTTTCAGAAATTTTATGTTTAACTTTTGACGGTCTAACGTAGTGCCCAGCGCCACAGTTGGAAATTTGAATTATTCTATATGAAGGCATTATGTAAGAATAAATATTTCACTAATTAATTTTAGTTTAACTGGATATATACATAAATCCAAGTCATTAAGATTATTTAAATTTATTTATACAATTCAATTAGTTGTGTATACAAGATCTTGTTGTATGGAAAATTCTACATTACATCAAAGAAAAAAATAAAACCCAACTTAATTTTAATTGCCAATGTCTGCAATTTTATATTTTAATGTTAACTACAACGTGCTATTAAAGATTGAAAAAAGTAATTGATTCGATAATATTGTTTTCAAATCATTTTCGTGTTAATTAAACTCAACAATTTCATTTTTATTCATATTTTCTAGTGTTATCCTTTCAGCGAAAAATTATAACGCAATATATTCATCAGAACGTTTGTGCTGAAATTTGATTCAAATCATGTTTTTGATTCGTATGTTTGATTTTTCGTATTGATATAGAACATTTTTTTTTTATTTAAGCTTCGTAACTTCCAATCGTATATTTAAGTCTGATGTAAATAATTCTGTTTTGATATCTAGCCGAAGAATTCGATTAAAAATCGACTTGATTGCTATTTACCCAATACTTTTTCGCGTCGGAGCCGGTTCTTTAGTGGAGTGGCAGTCCTCATTTCTCAAAGGAAAATGTTGGTTTAAATTTCTCCCCTTACCGCTTCCCTTGTACTGATTTATGCCAGTCGTTATGCCAAAGACTCGGCTCGTAAACCACACGCTTTACGTCTACGACGCGGTCGGATCAAAAATTATACCGGTGTTCGGTAAACGGACGATTTGAGGAAATCATAATATCGACTTATGTTGTACATTTCACAACGGTATACCTCTACATAATTGAGTTAACCACCTAACTCACATACAATTTTCTTAAATAATAATTTTCCATGCCTCCATGCTTTCATGCTACACACTATTGTATAAAACAATTGTTCTATTTATGATCGTCCTATAACAATGCCTTTGCAGTACAAAACATATCACCTGGTTCAATAGAAGGATATTATTATTTTAATACTTACATGCTTTTAGTTTTGATCTACTCTTTATTCTAATAAATTTAATATGCCGTTGAAAATATAGCGAATTAAGTAATTGTACAATTTTTTTGTTATTATATTACCTATATATTGGTTGACTTTTGAAACAAGCAAAACTTTGAACATATTTTCAACACGGTGAAAAAATAGCAATGTATTTTAGTTCTACAAAAATTATGAAATATATAGTTAACAGCTATGTCGGCTTACGCCTTCGTCAGAACTAGTTCATAGAATAATAAAATAGAGTCAGTTCTACCAAGTAAATGCCAATTCAATAAATATATTTTCAATATCTCATTTTAATTCGATACTTGGACTTATGATGTAATACCAGAAATGTGTTGACAATACATTATGTAATAGCATATGCAATTATGGTTTACGTGTAAGTACTCAATTGCGTAAGATACTCAGCATTTAATAGGTTGAACTTTGAAAGAAAATCATCACGCTAAAAATAAATACTGAGACTTTTTCTAAAATCTCTTCAGAATCTTTAGCACCTAGCTATGTGTTGGATCAACTCCCGCATAGTATTTAAAACTATGAAGTATACGTTGTCTTAGAAGCTTTAATTAAACAGAATTCCCATGAAAAGCCCGAAAACTTTTACCATTTCTTTCTGTTGTGTGCTTTTAATCAACGAATGGTACCTATACAATTCGCATTATTTGATTTTTATGAGAAAACTTTTCATCGTTTTTTCTCTCCACGTTAAAAAATCTTTTGTTGGTGTAAGCAGATTTTTTGGATTAGTAATTTTTCACAGCGAAAATAGAGAGGATTCAATTGAGAATTTTCCTTTGTCAAACAATGCTTTTGGTGTGGCGTGGATCAGCTAGGCTTACAACTCGACTTGAAATAAATTTATCGATTTCAATACATAGGTACTTACTTATCTCTAACATTTTTGCCGAACTCATCCCTTCGATTCGGCTGTCATTGAATCCACTGTAAATATATGAAATATTTTTGGTTTCGTTCTGTGTTATGAAATATCACACGTAATAAGACAGGTATACTTAAGTCAAGTCGGTTGACTTATACTCACTCATGATATTTCAGTAAATAGTAAATCTTTTGATTGATTAAATAAAATATTCATGTTCGAGCGAATAAGCGCTTTTTAAACACTGATAAATTACAAAGAAAGAAATTATTCTATACTAATTATAATTTAATAATGTTTTGATGTCTTAAAATTTAATTAGCCGAAATAGTATCTAAAAGAACTTCTAATATATTTTCGATGGTTTCGGCGGTAACTTTGTGGAAGTTCATTTTAATATAAAATTTAAAATAACTTCGATTATTCAACGTATTGTGTAAGAATATTATTTAATAATATATCTTTTTATTAAGAGTTTTATTTATTTCTAAAAATTCTAGACTATTCATCTTTAAGCCTTTTTTATTTACTCGGTGGAGTATCCATTCCGTAATCCGAGTATCCGTAATCCATTTTGTAATGTCATAATTTAAAATGTTATAATTTATCTTGCTTCATTACTCAAGCAAACTTTGCGATAGTAAGTCTGAAGATGCCTCTGAAAGAGGCGAAACACGTGTCACAGTTAGCTACACAATACGTGGAATAGTCAAAGTTATTTTAAGTTTTATATTAAACTTCTAATATATTGACATGTGGAATCTATGACTCACAAAATCGTGTCCCTGCCACTCAAATTTAAATATCTTTACCCATAGACAACATATGTTAGTTTTACAGTAGAAAAATGATATTTATTAAATAAAAAAAATACTCTTCATTTCACTGTATGCAATCAATCGTTATAAAACAATATTCGAATTTTATTCGTTTATAGTAAGTAGTCATACACATTCAATCACTGATTGATTTTGTTAAGTAACTGTACCCTTTTTGTAACCATGTACCGCGATCAAAGGGCTTCTGTGAAAGCAAACTTGGCACTATAATAATAAAATAAATGAATGTAAATAAAAAAAATAGAAGATGTGTATAAATAAATATAAAATATCTTCGGTTTTATGTGATTTGTGTGTGCCTGTGTTAAAAAATAATCGATAGTCCTATAGTTAAGGCAGTATTCTGGTCTAGGATTTTTGAAAATCATTTTTTTTTGCATATTTTCAAAGTTCAAACCTTTAAGAATATGCCCTTTCAAAATTTGAATTTCAATATGACTTTTCGAAATTCCGAGTATTTTCAGAGATACAGCTACTTTAGTGACGTAGTATCTAACGGGTCTGGGCGGAGCGAAGCTTCGCCCAAAACTTTAAACACGTTTATCTCGAAACTACTTTTTTCAAAATAGTTGCCATGATATCTCAAGGTTTACTGAACCGATTTAGATGTAATTTGGTGTGAATCTTCTTAATACATCCAGTTATAGCGCATATTAAGATTATATAAAAAAAACAGTTTTTAATATTTTAAAAAAGTCTCAAACAAACAGGAAAAAAACGATTTTTTTTTCAAACCTCTGCCATTTTGCGAAAAATAAATATTTTTACATTTCTCTAATATGCGCGAAAATACATCTTTACCAATTAAGGATATATTTTTTAATTATATTTTAGGTGACTAGAAAAGTTGGAATCGTGGCAACTATGGAGCGTCATTTTTTTGAGACCCCCTACTTTACCAGTCTGTAACTTTTTAGGTTATTAGTTTTTTGGTTTGAATATTTTTTGTATATTTTTAAAATATTAATAAATATCTGGTAAAAAAATGGACGGTAAAATTGTTATTACTTTTTTTTCTATAACACTTGCAAAAACACCTAAAAATTCAACCTCTAGACCAGAATACTGCCTTAAGTCACTTTTAAGGTGTTCACTGTCAATACTTGGTGGAAGGCATTATAATAAAAATAATAATACATTTTTAGTACTTTTCCCACATAAAATTTATTTGATCAGGACCTGTTTCGCTCATGGCGAGCATTGCCAACTGATTGTTTTGAGTGTCAGTTGACAATTCTCGCCATGAGCGAAACCGGTCCTGATCAAATAAAATTTATTTATTAGTTATTTATAAAAGTACTAAAAATGTATAATTATTTTTACTATAGTTAAGTGATTGAAAATTCTCGCTTATAGCATTGCCAACAGAAAAATAGCTGTTTATTTTGAATATGTATAATTATATATATTTACAAACTGGTAATTTGTTATTCCACCTCTATTGATCTAAGCATTAGAAATACAAATAACTCACTCTAAAAAAACAGTAAAATAATTAAAATTTAGCAAAACAAACTACTTACTTATCATAAGAATCTCGTGACAGAGGTAAACAAAAATACGCAGCTTCAAAAACAAACCGTTTGTCTGAAAGTTTAAGCGAGTTCTGGTAAATAAAAAAATGGCCCAATTTCTTAGGGCCTCAGTCTTCAGAATAAAGTTTGTTTTTACTTCCACAGTTCCGCATTTAAATATGCACATTCATTTCAAGGGTAAACAAACACTATTCGCTTAAAAACGTGTTCGGATTTGGTAACAGATGCAACGATATTACATATAAGAATGACTCGATACAATTATTTTTTTTAAATCGAGATTTTTCGACAAGCTGTGATTTTTAAAAAAAATGTGATAACTAAACAACTCGAAACACATTGGACAGAGCTTGCGGCTAGCATACTAACTTAAGACATGTGGTGACAACTAATTTGTCATTGTGTTTCATTGTTGTAATGAAATTCATTTGAAGATAATTGAATAGGATACAGTTATTACATTCGATATTTGAATATTTGGAACCCCTATTGTCATGTCGGTATCAGTATCGATTCGCATATTACATGAATTTTGTCTATACGAGCAATTGATTGTACTTGTTATTGGTTGCAGTTTTTGGTTTTATTTTTATCCGGTTGGATATCTATAATCCTCGCTCCCGCAATCTTCAGTGAGTTGTATCGCTTTAATGGAGTGTCCCTCGCCTGTTTATGCATAGACGCGAGGGGGAAACTCTCCCGCCGTTGGCAGCGTCACCGTACGGCCATGACAGCAGCATCCGCTTTGCAAATTTAATGCCAGGAAACGGGCAATAATGCAATAGTTAAACACCATCTCTATAAGCATTGACCAGCGATAGTCAACTTCAAAACAAACATTGCTGTTTGATCGGCAATCGTGGATTATTCACGAAATAGCGGTCAATGAACACTTTCACAGAAACACCACAAATATCCAAACATTCTCGTCAATACATGATTTATATCAGTAACAACAAAATTTATACCTTTATCTTAGTTGTTAAAAGTAGGCTACGTATTATAAACTAAAGTTGATAGCTCTTATAAGACATTTGATTGATATTTTATCAATTTCTTCATAGCATAATGGCATTCATATCATTTAAATATTCCCATTAGCAATAGGAGTGCATTGTCAAAACATGGTGCAAACATGTAATATTTAAAAAAAAAAATACTCATTCCACAATTCTTCATTAAAAATAAGTTTTTTTATGTGAAAATAATTAGGTTTTATCAATTGAATTTTTCTAAATGAGAATTGTTTTTCTTTTATATGAGATTTATCTAGCCGTTTCAAATATTAATTTAATACTTTTAAGGTGTTCACTGTCAATTAGTTACATATTCCGCATTCAATTTAATATGATCAGAATAGGTTTCAGTCTAGTTAATTGACAATGATCGTGATATACGAAACTGACCCTGATCCTAATTAATCTAATGTGGAATAGGAACAAAAAATATGTTATTATACGGTAAGAAAAATAACAATGAATTTTAGTTCTACATAAATTATTTTATATATTTGTTGATAGCTATTTCGGCTTACGCCTTCGTCAGAACTATGTTTTAAACGTGTATTAGTATAAACGTGTACAATACTCGTTTAAAACATAGTTCTGACGAAGGCGTAAGCCGAAATAGCTATCAACAAATATATAAAATAATTTATGTAGAACTAAAATACATTGTTATTTTTCTTACCGTATTATAATGGAGTTCTACCAAGAAATGCCTACTCAATCAATAATATATTACTAGTTTATTTTCAATTTCATTATCAACCCGATCAATATATTCCAGTTCAGTTTCCCAGGACGCATTCGCCGTTTCCGAAAACAATAATATTTACTGGTTCCGCACTTAACTGAGTAAAAGGAACTATCGCGATTCCAAATCTTCCCGAGTCTCATTTCTGATCCCGTCTTCCGTTGATACTTCTGCTTTCGCTAATCGTTCCAGTGCAATCGCGATGAAGTCATCTTATGCCATATAAATTCAATTATAAGCCTTGACCCCCTTTTATTCGTCACCCTGCTTTGTATTATATTTTGTGGTCAGATTATCCTAAGGTTTACGTTAACCTTAATTAAATGAAGAGCTCTTGGGAATCATTAACGAGGATTCAGTATTTTAAATGCCATAAATGATTTTAATATTGACTTACTTGAAACACTTTTAAGGTGTCCACTGTCAATACTTGGTGGAAGGGCATTATGTTTAAAATAATTATATATTCTTTGAACTAATTCACAATAAATTCATTTAGTTCCGGGCCGGTTTCGCTCATCGAGAGCATTATCAACTGGTAAAATACTTGCGATGAGCGAAACCGGCCCTGATTTAAGACAATTTTCTGTAGAATAAGTACAAAACATTTCTCACTATTTTTTAATATTTTCTGGTTTCGGATACTGTCTTATCTATGCAGTCAGATCATTCTATTGAAATTATTATACAATTAAACATTCAGAATTATCCTTAATTTAACTACCTGTAAGTTCATTTTTGTTTATATTTATTTTTATATTTTTTTTATAAATTTGCATTTAAATGCCCGCAAAACGATAAACGAATCTTAGACACTTAATGGTTATAAATTGTCAATTCTCGGTGAAAGGCAAAATATAAAAAATACACGTTTTTGTCTTTGTGTTCCTTATTTTTGAAGATTGGGATCAGCTTGTCATGCTCAATTGTATATGAACTGTTTATACTTATTTTTCATCAGTTGTCAATGCTTGAGGTGAGCGAAACCGGTCCTTATATTCATAATATTTTTTTAAAATTAGTACATAAAAAAAATGGTGGTTTTTTTCAAGTAATAATTCAAAAAAAAAATGTATCAGCATATATTTCAATTTTATCGTGTTCCAAACATTTAAAGTTTTTCAGTCTAAAAAATTATTCCTTAACAAAGGCATTACAAGTTATTGAATTCTAAAATTTGTACAAGATTAATACATTTTTGAAAGTTTGCCAAGGAAACTTTTTACGGTGTTACGTAGAATCTTTCCGAATTCCGCGGTGGTGTTAGCGAACGGGGCTGTTCCACCCCCCTAGCAAGAAATGGGATTTAATGAAATCGGCTTTGGAGTGATGCTACCCCCACAGCCTGCTGGTTCACTCCCTCCAAATGCTGAAATATTGGGTAGCAAAAACAAGACTTATAACTGCAACTTAACAAGAACAGAGATTATGTTCGCAATACAAGAGCTATTTAACTGTTGTGGAAAATGTTAATTACATCCTGCAAGTTTCATATTACAAAGAATTTATACATAGTTTCACTATTATTAGACAATTTATGTATATTTTTTTTATTTTCCTGAGTAGTTTGGACAAAAACTATAATTCCACTCTCGGTACCAACTTCGTAAATTTAAAATGCTTTACTTTTTACGATAAGTCCTTTTGGTCCGCTCACCTTCATATGGCATTAAAATTCAGAATCATTTTTCTTTACTAGCAATATCATTTTTTCCACATAATTAATTTATGTTGAGAACTATCCGGTACCCGGCAAGAGTAAAGAAATAAAGTGTTTGTGTTTATTGAAGTGCTTTCGGATGCACAATATTTTAGATACACAATTTCGATTTAATTTCACGAACATTGATCGGTATCGATGACATTTGCCGTTTGACGTTTGTTGTTTGTCTTTTGCCGATTGTATATGGGTCGACACACGCGCTTCCTACTGAATGCATACTGTACTATGCATTAAACCTTCGCGCAAGTGCAAACAATAAGTTGACAAAGTTTTATCGCAATCGGATGAACGGTATGGCAACCCATAAAATACAGACAAACATTGATTTTTATATATTAGATATATGATATATATATGTATACGTGTCATTCGTTCCTTTTTGTACCATAATGTTTATGCGTGTGAGATTTAGTCAGCTTTAACGGCGGGCTTCGATGTCTCGTTTGCTTTTGCGGATTTGTTTTGTTAAAATAACGACGCCGATTATATTTCTAGGATGAATTATTGCCGCGTCTGTATCGTCGCATCCATTTTAAAGAAACACCGTTTGTTTTGCGTTCCAAGTCATTGAACCTCACTCAAAAGCTTTTCATTGCAAATTTACACATGCACCCGCAAACTCAGGCACTAAAACACACTCACGCACACCGATGCAAATAAATATATTATTAAATCACACAAGCGAAACAAAATGATTATTTAGACGTAACTCCAACACTCCATTTGCTATTTCACTGCGTAAGCAAGAACGCATTAGTAATTTCAAACACGTCTACACATTGAGTGGTATTAAGCTAAGGCAGCGGTACCCAACCTTTATAAATAGTTTAATATCGACGTCGTGAATTTTTGATTCGGCTAACCTTCGTTTGTATAAAATCGCGCTGTAATTAGTTGTAAATGAACAGTAATAGCGTATACAGTGTCGATAAATCTTTTAGACAGTTGAAAGTTTTTTTTTTGAAAATAGATACAATTTTACTTTTCTTTTCTTGGTTGTTCATCTCTGCGCCAGAATAAGGTTGAGTATCGTGCGTGAAACTTATGTTTATTTTGTATAATAGCGTCAAGATCTTTAAATTACAGGGGGACTGAGTTACAACGGAAATTCATTATTGAATATTTTACACAATACAATTAAGTGACGAGTAATTAATTTTTCAGTAACCAACTCATTAAACAGTCAATTAAAAACTTAATAAATGGCCAATAACTTTAAAGCGTTGGAATACTGTCTATCAATTATTATCGTCAGTAACTGGAACAAAATTATATCATCCCCTCCTTGCTTCCCGTAAAAAGGAAAAATCTCCAGAAGAATTCCATTTTGTAATTATCATTTTAAAATATTAGAATCAATCTTGCCTTCAAGCAAACTTTGCGATAGGAAGCCCGAAGATGCCCCTGAAAGAGGCGAAGCACGTGTCACAGTTAGTAACAATATACGTGGAATAATTAAAGTTATTTTAAATTATATTCAACTTAATTAATGCCATATAAAAAAATGATGTTTTTTAACATCGTATTAAATTAATTGTCCATAAAAGAAAGCTCAATAAATATAAAATTTCATGACTTCGGTATTTCAGTTTTGGTTGATCGATTGGTTTGCATCGTTTATTGACATTGACTGCGAAACGCGCTTATCATCGGGCGACCTGTTTATAGCCAAGTGCGCAGAACAAGTTATGAGATACGTATGTCATTACTTAATTCCCAGACTCGAGTATTTAGTAGTCAGGGCTTCCAACATTGTCGGGTTAACGAGTCCAAGCCATCCAGTGCATAGCCATTACGTCGTTGGCTAGTTGGTACACAGTCATTGTATACTAACGCAAAATGATTCGTGGCCCGCTTCTAATCTCATCGCGAATAGAATTAATTAGCGTAGTATCCATATTGTTTCATTTAAACAATAACTATTTTATCATACAGTCAACGTTCTGTAGATCATTTTCCTTGAATCAATTTCAAGTCAACTGATAAATTATCATTATGTATACCATATATTATATGGGTTTCTGCAAAGGTATATAAATATATGTATATCGGTAGCTTTTTCGTAGATAATATCATTTGATTATGTATTTGCATTCAAGGTAGTGAAAAATTATTTTCAAGATTTAATTAAATCATATTATATATTACCCAGCATAAATACTATAATATTTCGACTGAATATTAAAGAAATATCACATATACCAATTATCCTTCCGTTCATTTATTCTTTATTTTATAAATAATATAATTTGTATTTAAGATTTTTTAATTGTGAGTAGATATATTTAATTGCAATGAATACCGAGAAGTATTCTTTTGCATGCCATTCAGATCTGATTCATCCCAGATATTTAAAGTCTATGCTTATTCTGTGGTCAAGCATGATTCCTAATAAATAAATAAACTTCCATCATCGGTTACAGATCAAGTAACATCTTTACTTCACATCCCTTGGGTAGGCTCAATACGGACCACTTTTTGTGGTGTGAAGATTAATTTGATCGTGAAGATATAACTTTAAACTATAGTATTTAAGAACTGATTTTTAATATATGTCACACTGCAAAAGCAATCCACCGGAGTTTGTGATGTTTTGATTAAGTTGTACTAAATAATAACTTTATTAGTGATCATGCGGATGGCTGCGTATTTTTCTTGGTTGCCTCTGATGTAGGGGAATTCATATTGCTTTATGTACGTTATGTGAGTGCGTAGACCTCTCGATGAACATACTCGCTCTAACGGCGAACCGTTGATAATTTCAATACCATTTGCGAATTCAGCAAATTACCTATTTATAGTATGACGCGAGTAAATGTTTCTGTCTTGACACGATGATGAATGATTGCTTTATAGCAAAGTAATCATAACTCGAACAGATAATTTACCGTTTATATACTTATAAATATATTTTCTTTCTTATAAATTAATTTTCTTAATATGTCTAGCCGCAGAGCATAAAATTGTACTGATTACTAATAATCGCTGATTGATTTTTCTATGTAATCTTTAAAGAATTCAGTATTTCTTTTAGTGTTTTTTTCTGTATTACTTTTATTTATCTCAATTATAGATACAGTAGTTTTTAAATAATAATAAATAAAATATTGAGGATTTCGACGGAAGATGCTTGGAGGAATTTCAATACCGAATTTTTATCGCTTGAATTTTGTATTTCCTAGCCTTTTGGCATTTTCAGGAATGCCAAGCGTACGAATGAACTTGAACTGACTGTTCAAATTCATGTATGAACTTAAAATACTAACATACTAAAAAAACACACCCCGGGTCTTAAGCGACAAAACTCATGGAACGGTACAAAATTCAAAAGATTCAAATCTGATAAAATATTCTTTTTACCTTATGTAAAATCACATTTACTATTATATACCGACAAAATAAAAGTAAACTGTGAAAAACTGCATAGATCAGTTGGCTTAAGATTATAATTTGTGTTCATATTTATATTTATTTTAGTTTATTTGAAGCCGTTTATTGTGACGTTCCACAAAGCTTTAAAAAATCTTTAATTATATCTGGCTTCGAATGGTTGAATGTATAATTCATTTTTCTTCTAATACATATGTTCGACTTATCGATTATCCGAATTGAAATTTATTACGAGATGTACTGCCGCACGTTGGCATAGTCACTAGTCACTAGTGTGACGAGCTCGCCTTTTTATTTGCGTGCATTCAATTTAATATTCACAGAGCGCGCCACCGGAAAATAAATGCAAAATGGCGCATTGGACGTGGCGGAAGTGATTAAATAAAGAAGTGTTGCCGGTTATGAGAACCTGTTCTACTGTAGCTATGAATTATATTACTTTTAAATTAATTTATAGTTTTGCACTTAAAATAAGAAATACCTGCAGCAATTATATTTATACTATTCACTGGCTTTATAGCATTTTAAATCCAAATTGCGTTAAAACAGGACATTTAATGCAAAATGATAATATCAAAATATTTATAATGTTTGTCAATAATCGAGGATACTTGTCACACGTGCATGTACTCATAATATCTATTATATTGTATGTTATTATTTTTCATAAATTTAATATTATTTCATCTAGTATTTGACTACATATTTTCTCTATGATATATACTTTAATTTCTTTCATGAACCTTTAATATTTACAGTATTATTAGACAAAAGGTCGAAGAAGAATAAAAAAATAAATTGATTTGAAGTGAATAAATACATACTCGTTCATAACATTACTTTGCTGTTTAACATCTTCAAAAAGATTGTTGTTCTTCTCGTATTCTTCTTCAGTGAACATTTTTCCTTTATACAAATTTAATTTTTTTCAAAATATGCGTATAATAACTTTTTAACGATACTCTTTTGTGAATGTCACTTTTAAAAAATGTGTATTAATTTACTGATGCTTTTTCTGTTTCAGGTGAGTTCGTCAGGGGTTTCAATTCGTCTGCCTGTTTCTCCAAGAAAGGTAACAGAATTATGTTTGTCATAATATTTCCGTTAGACGTGCAATAATAACTGGATGGGTTAAAATGCTTTTTCGTTGAAAAATTTCAATGTGTGAACACATTAATTTATTAAATCATTCTCAAATCAATTTTGTTAATTACTGAAAATAATTTTTACCTGGATTTATTTTGAAATAGTTGTAGTCATCAGTTGATCAGTAAATCAGTTATCCACACGTTTTCATATATGTTTAAAACCAATATATTTTTATTATTGATTGTTTTTTATATTTTTATATATTTTGACTCGCAAACAACTAAGAATTTACCTTGGCGTCTCCACTCTTCTTTCTTATTGAGTGATCGCGGATTATCTTAGATGCACTTAATTGAAACCAATATGATATTGTTTTTCAGTTCAGAGTTGTTTCTGTTGGTTAAAAATCCTATACATTTTTTTTCTTGCTAACTCTTCATTCTGAATACATCTAGATTATTTTCCAAATTAAAAAAATGTATTAAAAAAATCTTAATATTGCCATTATTATAATGAACGTAAACGTTGAACAACTCTGTTTTTGACAAATGTTCACGGCTTTGCGGTTTGAACCCGCTTTACGACGCATTTTATATTCTTGTTTTTTGAACCTGAATTTTAAAAGGGTGGCAGGCTGTTTCCAGGACTTGACTAAAATATTTACAAACAATACTCTAAAGCTAGGTCAGAAAAGCTTTCCAGCATATCAAATATACATTATCCCTTAAATAAGCCTCTTAAGCGAAAGCTCTCTCGAATATTTTTTCCTTGCGAGGGTTTGTGAATTCAAATTATCACATAAAGCTGTCTCCGTATATTTAGTAGTTATGTAAATATAAAACTGTATTGACCTTCTGTCTAATCAAATATTTGACAAAAACAGATCAGTTAGTTAATTCCTAACTAGAGTTGACAGTAGAACAATAAATGTCAAATAAAACAACCTTCGATAACACCGCTCGTCGTTAGTCGAAGTAATTATGTCACTGATGTATAATTGTAATTGTATAAAATTAAAAATGTACCTAGTCGGAATTTTCGTGTTTTTTTTTCAAGTCTTAGAAATAATCTAAATAATCTTAGTACATACTAGTAAGAATATATATTTCAATAATAATAGTAGAAATAAATCAGCTTGATTCTTTAAGGGATTACCAATTTTCTCTTCAGGTCACCTTAAATCTCTGTTTTTTTAATACAAACATCCATCAAGTGGCACATCTGACGGATTGCTCACTAACCCGAACAGAGCAATGTCTCCTCGTCCTGAAAGTTAACAAAATTCTTCTTCAATTCCTTTTATCAAAGACACTTCCCTTTTCTCATTCATATGTTATCTTGTCACTTCTACCAATCTGTCTTCCTAAATTCTTCTTCGACTAATCCGAGATTAACTCCGTGCCGATGTTTCAGTGAAAGTTCACCCTATCTCATTTACTTTTTATTTTGATATATCGGTTTTGCAAAGTATAATATTCTCACTCATTAAATGGTAGCAGTAAAATCGTCTTAAATTATTCGCTTATTTCCATACTGAAAAAGTACGTCATATCTTAAAAACGGTCGCGACATTTATATTGAATATTTGAAGATAACAATACTACAAATTTGTCGCTGAGTGTGTGTGTTCAAAAACAATTATATCGCGAAAATGATCGAGTTTTTCCCTTCTAACTAAATTTTTTTGACATCTTTTCCTGAGATGTATAATGATTTGATATTGATTAATTTTGTTATGCGATAATAAATATTATGTGTATTTAGTAAGAGATGGCCCAGTTTTTTTTACGGTAAGACGTTCGCTCAGGTGTATTTATATTGAAACCAGCTTACAGTGAAGATATTTTTACGAACCAAAAATACGCGAAAACATACTAAAATTCTCTTTCATACTAAGAGAGTTTTTGGTAAACGCCGCGATCGATTTTCCGCCTTATCTTATAAATACCCTTTTCAATACAATGGCGATTTCAAGATTGCCTAAAAAGGGAATCTGCCTCTTTTCAGCCTTTAAAAGTTTCGCAGAGAACAGCCGTTTTGAAAAGACTTCAGATTTGAACATGATAAAAAATATATTATGCTTATCTCTCGTTCATATTCTTGGAATAATAATGGCCATTATAAATTCGGCCGATAATTTTATGTACCTACAAAATCAATATGACCCTTTAGTTGTTTAAATGCTACATCGATATCGATGCCCACTTAGTGCTGTGTAGGTTTGCATCGTTCATTTTTGTACTGGCCGTTAATTATGTTTGATCTCTACGTCGTCTTGTGATGCAACGGATGAAAACATGTTTAATATTCTATAAATTATATAACGCAATTATTGTCTTAGCTTACACCATTAAAACATTTGGATAAAAAAGTTTGCTCTAAATCTAAAAAAAAGATTACTGTGATTTGGATGTAGAGACTTGCCGTAATTCCATTACATTTTTTTGCTTTCTTATTTACTCGATTGCGTTAGTATAAATTATACAAAAATGAACTCACGTATAAAAAATGTTTCTGAAAGTCTCCTTGGGTTCGGCATTTTCCAGGCTTTAATTAAAGTAGTTCATTTTTACACGTGTAATATGTAATTTACCCTGTCGATAGATCGTGTCTACGTATACTTAAACTGTGTGAATATGCGGCTAGATGCCCAATCTCCCAAACTGTTATATAAGAAATTTCGCCAGTGAATTCCTTTGCGTTTGTTGGCTTTTATTTCCATGTTTTTCGAATCGACTCGAGATTTATGGCACTATCGACGGCTTGATAGCCTCTACGTTTTTACAGACAAATGATGCTCTCCAAATGTCCAAATTAAATGACCTGTGGTTAAAATACAGATTATTTCTCATTTATCATTCCATATTTTTTGGTCTAGTTCATGTTTTATGTGTATTGATTTCCGTGATTTAGTCGCAAAAAAAGATGTTTCCTTGCCAATTATCTCTCATCATTGATAATATGATACTTATTTTAATTGCATTTTCGCCGTGTTTGGATAGTATATTTTTTATGTTATTATTGCAGTACTCTTAACGTTTGATCATTACTGTTTATCACAATCAATAAATATTTAAATGCTTACGATTGAAATAGTTTGCTGTGCATATAAAATAACAGTACATAATTATATTTTCATAATCACGAAATTTTATTTCTGTATAATATTATCATGTTCAATGATTTTTATTCTCTCAATCTTTATTACATTTATTTCCCGTCTATTTTTTTTAATAATTCTTATAACATAATCCCTATTCTAAAGGTAGATGGAAGTCATGATCCGTGTCGAAAAGTGTTGTTTCTTAGTTATATTAGTAATTATAACATGCTGATGTAATAGAAGTTCATGGTTGGTCTGTTGCATAGGTAAATGGGGTGATTTTTAACGTTCATGGTAACCTGCAAATGCTGCATAATGCAGACTGCATTCATTCACACAAAAAACTATCATATACGTAAATGCAACAAAAACTAGACTTGAGACACGTCATTAAGTGTACATTTTTTTAATCATTATCACTTTGTGCTTTAATTTTAAATAATTTATTGGAATTTTAACTTATTTGTTAAATAATAAAAAATAGAAATAGATTAATTAATGCTGAAATTTTTCAGCCGACATTTCTAAACGATTTTTCTTTCACCGTGTCCGCTTCCAATGTGGAGCATATGAACTCTTAATAGACTATCACAACAGAAGCTTTCTACGAAAAATTCTTGTTTCTCAGTTGCTCAACCTCTCTTTTTAGAAAAGAGTAGGGGTAGAAAGTATAGGTTTAAGACTGGGGAATAAGGGACTAGGAAAATAATTGCGGTAAGCTTATCGTTCCCTCTACGTCCCGTTATTAGGACCGGGTGGGTGTGGGAAAGATTTTTAGGCAACACAGACATTCCATGTCTCCAACAAAAATCAATTGATAATTGAATCTTCCTCATATAATGTAAACCCGTGAGCTCTGCAACCGAGAGCAATGACAATGACACTTGACGGCGTACCTGACCTAAAATTGATACTGAATTTTTTTTTTCTTCATTTAATTAAAGTTTCTTTAATCCTGCTTTAATTGATTGTTTCGTATTTTTATAACCTGATAATCAAAATAAACGTGCATTTTTAGAGACATAACAAGATTATAATATCTTTATTCGAGTATATTTAAACGCCAAAACATCTATATGAATGATACATATGTAAGTATGTCCGAAAACTTTATCGAGTCTGAAATTAGCCCATGAAAATTTTATTTCACTAATATTTCATAGACCGCTACCATTGTATTTATACTAACCATTTTATTTGTGAATTAAATGCCATTTTCCGTATTTAGTATCTTCATATTACAGGGGTAAATTCGTGTATGGGTGCTTTTTATTCTCGTATTTTCGACGCTTTGCCTGTAGGGTGTTTTTGTACCTGTTGTGAACATTTGAAAAATTTCGTGGTAAAATTTTAACATTCGGATAAATTACACGTAACCTTCATCTTACATTATAAGTACGCGCTGCACATAATTTCTCGTTCCCCCGAACCCGGCTCGCGTGCGCATATCACCGCGCTCTCGCGGTTGCTGCTTTTCTTATTTTTAATTGAAGCAATTACTTCTCATATTGTTATAAATTTTTTAATTGTTGTTTACGTCACGGTGCACAGAGCCGGAGTTTATTGCGCTTTCTAGGCGGCCGGCGTCCCTTACTCGGGGGCTCATCTAATTGTATTTATTTCACCACAAGGCCGCATAAATATCCTTACGAATGGTCACCGCGTGCTTTTTTTTAATAACTCTACACCTGCCAACGATCCATACATAATTCAGGTGCTATTCTTCGCGACCTGGTATATTTACTTTTTTATCAGTTTTTTCCACTCGAAAGAATCCGTTAGCGGAACATTTTGTTTATGAAGTGCTGTAATTGTTTCGCCTACTTACTTATTGCGTTCTTAAACGAACAAATTTGATAAAATTATGTATGAAATAAACGTGCTTTCATAATTATTTTGGAATATTATATTTCGTTACTTGCGTTTGTCATGGTGTAATCAAACGTTATTTCTTAATTTTTACTGTTGTACTATGGCAATTAATATGATTACATTTTTATCCACAATGGTTTACCATTACTATGATAAATAATGTACATACTTTAATAAAAATTTATTATGCTCACTCTTACTTCTATAATAGGACTCAAATAATTTTTTGATTACAATTTTTTGACAAAATATGCAGCCATAAACTCTTTTAAATAAAGTCAGACATGTTTTATAGAAAATAACTATGTGTTGTCAATTTTCAGTGGAAACAAAATACTTTTATTAATTATTGATGTGTATTGCAATGAATATAATATATACAAAAATCAATTTGTTTAAATTGATCTGTATATGCAATAAATTGGTATTTCTCTGTGTATGGATGATTTTTTAGAGAGAACGTCTGTATGTTGTGATTATGGTGTGAGAAAATTTCATCGCAGAGACTCGCTCACTCTTCTTCTGTTTCAAATTTTTACAGGTCACACATGTATCTGGTCATTTCTTTATATTTATTTATTTATTGTTAACAATTAAACAGAATACATGGCATTACAGCTGACGGCAATGCGCCATGCATTTGACAATTAATAAAAATAACACAAAAAGTATTACACAAAATTGAAAAAAATAAAATAAATATAGAATTCACAAATGTATGGAACAGAACAGAAACATATTAATTACATAAAAAGAAAAAATATAAAAACAAAGAACCAAGTTCACTACCGAAGATGTCCTTATAGTGTATAATACAATAATAACGCCATTTTACCCAACAAAAAGCTACGAATTTTTTACTGTATGAATAATTCTTAATACCTAAATATCCGACGACATTTTTGTAGCTTAATCGGAACATGTCAAACTATGTCATTCTACAACTTTAAACGATACTGCCCGAACGTGTGTCACTTACTCTATATTCCGTTGACATGAAGCCTTAATAAAATGTGGGTGTCTTCACAAAACAATTTTTCCATTCATTTTCACCTTGTCGTCAAAGGACAATCGATTGACTTTACTGTAGGATTCAAACAATCCGATTATCGCGTCTCACGTGTGAGGTATGAAAGCCTGGCATTTGATACTTTCAGAAACGTTCGAATTTTCACCAATTTGTTGTCTAGAAAATAAATATTACATAATTTCTTTTCATTATTTATACATGTCAACACAGTACATCGAATTTTAAAAGTCCAATGAGATAATTCAATGCAATTGTAGAAGTTTCTGGATTTTAGGTACGTGATTTATGTTCGCTTTAGTAACAGTATTTGATTTTTATAGAAAAAAATCTTTATTATTCATATAATAAAACACAAAAAAGAATTAACATATGTATACTTGGTATAATTTACTGTATAAAATCAACAATTCTAATTTGTATTTATCAAAAGTAGCTTCCTGTAATTATTTCGTTTAAATAAAAAAAATCTATTGAAACATCCCGCCGTTCTGAAACATTCTTGGTCTTTAACCCTTTATAGGGCAAAGGCCGAAATTGGTTAATATATTAACCACTCGCATTAAGGTCAAAATATCCAATACCACCCATAATAAAGTATAATAATAGTCAATATTAGTATCTCAATGCATCGTCGATAGTATTATTTCATCATTAAATTTTTCAAATGGCGGAAAGTTTGCGCTGTTTCCCAAAATTGGCAGTTTTTGCGCGCAACTAACTGCTTTGCAGCACTGTATTGCATTTGAACCTGAATTATGAAGGATATCTTGCGATTTATAGAGAAAACTATTTTTATTATCATTTCATATACAAATACACATACATTTATAAAAAAAATCCCATAAATTATCAGTCTGTTGTAGTCTTAGCAACATTTTATCGTCACGTTTTAATGGAAAAACCTCCAACTTCAATGTCACACAGTTGACTCAAAAAAATTATAAATTGGTCAATGTATTAAACCAATAAAAAAATTGTTTCTCACAGAAAAATACATATTTCCTTTTTTCATAATATATTTTTTTATATGGTTAATAAGTATTTTAAAATATCGTCTAAATTCGATTTTAATAATATTTAATTTGCCCTATAAAGGGATAACGACTACTTTAAAACTCAGTTTCATCATCGCAATAATAACCGGTGAAGTATTTGTAAAATATATCACAAATGTCATGCATGTAAAATAAAATAAAGCTTTCGTGAATTCAAGAATTTAATAATCATGATATACTGTTTTATGCATTTCCAAATTAATGCAGTTACCCCTTCCCTTATATTAATATTCGACTCGGCCCTTTCTTACTCTTCGCTTGACCTCACCTTTCACTAGAGCCAATCCGATTAGTGATACACAAACTTTGCTTCTGCTACAGCAGTTTTTGTAAACTGTTTTACCCGAACAGTAACTGTTAATTAAAAGACTTCCTCTTTATAAACTACTTTAAACGTAAAATTGAGTTCAACTAACAGTTGTAGGTATGTGTATCCCATTTTCCCTCGATTGCGCTTTACAGAATTAAATAATCTGTTGAAACTGTTAAGAATTTTTCTAATAATGTGAAATCCGGATGTTAACTGACTCGATAGATTTATATAGATCTTTTTAAGATACGAATGAACAGTTTTTCATTGTTTCAAATAGGTTGATGTCCGAAGAGGAAAACTTGTCAGTTTTGTTACTAATCATCATACCATTTTTATCATTGAAGTTTTGTAGAATTTAGAATGTGGTTTGTCTAATGTTAATTATATAGTGAAGCTTTTTCGTGCTTTCTTAGAAGAATAATGATCTTACTGTCAAAAGCTTTTTTTTATTATATAGCAATGTCATAAGACAATTTTAGCATAATGCAATTTATCGCGATTTTACCGACACTTAAATAAGTTGACTGACGAAACAGATTCATCATCAACAGATTTAGTTACTTAAATAGTTTGACAACCATTCTAATTCAAGAACCGGTTTCTCTGAAGGGTAGATGGCGATCCTAAAAGTCCTCTCTTACTGCGTTACTACGAATTGTGCTCGACGCTCGCTTACGTGTGCATGCGCTCGGTGAACATTAGGTTCTCATACTATTTCAAAACATTGCCATAGGCTTCTTTTGTTTTATTCTCTGATATAAGGAAATAATTCATTAATCAAAAGTCTTCGTTGCATTGAACAATATATATTAATAATGCATTGACTTGTTTGACCATTAATTTTGCCATATTTTCAGTTAATTGTAATTTTGTCGTGTGTTTGAATTTTCTGATAGATAGCTTCATACATCTGAAAAACATCAAGCTTGTATAATTAAAAAATGACAGCGGAATTCGATGGTGAACAAATTTGCTTATTTTTAACACAGAATATTAAAAAAATTTCGATTTAAAGGTTGCAATTTCATTAAATCCATTTGTATCGCATTTCGAAATCGGTGATTGTTTTATGCTGAACTTTATTGCTTTCGTACCTTGGGAAGCTCTCGGTTTCCGCGACTGGGCGGCCTTCGACCTCCCTCTCCTTCCCTTGCATCCTGAGCCTTGCCTCTTGCCCGCCCGCCTGCATACCGTCGAGCCCTTCCTTGCATACGTACACTTGCCCTCTTATTACCTGCAATTGAATATCGCCTTATTTCAGATTCGCGGCCAACCACCGCGCTGTCGGTCGCTTCGCTTTAAACTTTCGTTTTCATTAGGGAAACATATCAATAACATCTCGTCGTATATTGGAACTGCCACAATATTTAACCGACTCAATCACGTCGTGTGCCGTTCTCAGTTTCAAAGTATTACTTGCATATTTTAAAAATAAATCGTTCCTCTACGTGTTAATAAAACTGAAGTTAAATAACCATTTTTAACAAACCGTTGTTTTTTTTTAAATTATCAAGTGTATAAAAGAATCTATAAATGACTCTTTTACCTGGATTATGTATTGGGGTATGTATGTATAAATATGAATTCTTTTATCTGTGTTATCGAAAGAAGTATTTATCAAATTGAGCATTTATATATTTTTCTTAAAAATTATGCTGTTTTTTTATTGTGTTTCTATCGTGATTTAAACGATACCGATATGTGTTTTATGTAGTCTTGCACAAGAAAAACTATCATACGTAAGTAAAAAAAAATAGTTATGATTGGTTATTATCATTCAGCCATCGTTACATACAATGGACACGTGTTATTTGACGTAGCTTGATTTCATTCTTCAATTGTGTCATTTAAATATGTCAGTGTTATAATGCTAACGTCCTGTGTATGTTTTTGCTATTTTTAGGTATTCCAATCTAACATTTTGTTGATAATTAATTTTAAACATTATTAACATGACAGTTGATTGGACACTATTCATTATTAAAGAATTTAAGAGCTCTGGCACAATCTTTGATATTTCTGAACGTGGTCGAAATGAATACTATGTTCCCCTCGCTCCGCGGTCGGTCGCACGTCGTCTCTTCTCGTGCACTCCTCATTGTCAGCACGTTGGCTGCACTCGGGCAAGTGCAACCACCCAGCGCATCCAATACAATATGCAGCGTAACCTCCTTTGCACATTGCACGTATACTGCAACCAGACAGTGCAACAAGTAAACCGAAAGCTCTTCTCGTCGAGAACTTTTGCCGTCTGCAGTGCTTTTCACTTTTTCTCGTTAAAATCATTGCATGCATGTGTATTCATTTTTATTCGCACAACTATGTCTATCTTTAGTAATGTTCTGATTAAAAATTCGCGGTAACACTAAACAAATAATAATATCAAGACGATAAATTTGAAGGTGATATGTAAGTATTTTTATAACATTTTTCTTTTTAAAAAAAAAAAATCTCCCGTAAAATTAATTGCTTTTTACGGATATTTCTATATAAACATAATCTAATATTCATCATAGTTATATTATATAGGTCAATAAAATAATATTTTTCTTTGAATAGGTTTCAAGCAGTTGAATAATGTGCTATTCATAATCTTATTATCGTTCCATTTAATATTTTCTCCATGTCATCTCAGTTTTCTTTGCACATCGTTTCCTATGAGAAACAATACTTTTTTAAGTAAACCTGAAACGCATTACCATAAACCTGAACGAATGCACCATATTCTGAATTGAATATTATTTATCTTTGATTTCTTATTTTGATAAGGATAATGGTAACAGCAAACTTCGAAAGTCAATATTCCAGTATACCGTGCACTGATTATCAATATATGTAGAAGAATAAATGTTTTTCAAAAATTTTATCCTTGGTTTATATGAATATATTTTTTTGAATATGTATTTCATAGACTTTTGATCGAATACCGTTTTGTAACTTGAGCTTTTTTATTTATTCAACATATTAAATATAAATATTTAATGAAAATAACCAGTTTATTCACAATATATTAATACTGAAAAGCTTTTCATTTTTTTGAGTTACAAGTTAGTTGAAGGACGAAGAGGATTATAAAAAAGCTTTGTATTTTATTAAATTCAAAAAAACTCTTTAAAAATAATGTAGTCGTTTTTAATGGATGTACATATGTGTTTTTAAGATAGCTTATGACAAAAAGTTTCACTTTAAACGTCATTTAAAAAATATATTTGTAAAATAATTAAATTAAATCGCCTTTAATAATAAAGATAAGGCAATTCTTATATTATAACTAGTATTGCTACCCGGCGTCGCTCGGACTAAGTGACCAATAATTATTTAATGTTATATCATTCGACATAATTATATCACAAAATCTAACATCCAAAATAGAGTTAAAATAAAATCACAAACTTTATTTAATTTGATGACAGCCCCATTCCCGCCCATTAAAATGACCAAATTCAATGAAAAAATCTAATTTGCTGTCAAATAATTACCTTCAAGTAAATAATAAACATTATTATATTAATAAAAGCCGTGAAAAAGTTGGTAGAAGACTAATTTATTACATTTTGACTAAATGTCTCCGCCGATAAAAATTCAAACATATTTTCTTTCATATTCGTTTTTATGGCAACTTGCAACAACAATGCAAAAGGGAATTACAGACCCACATACATACATACGCCGTTTCGGTTTTATATATAATTATAATTATACAACCACATTGATTTAGTTTATTACGGAAATCGATAAAGTAGTATATTATCAAATTAACTTGGTTACCAGTTCGTGGCATTACAATGCTATGAAATAATAGATCTAAATATTTTAAGCATTTAATAATTGAGATTAAACACGTATTTAAACTAAAAAAAATGACACAATATGAGAGGACATGCTTCTATAATAAACTACATATTTTTAAACTCAATCAATGATCGTTTAAACAAACCGGTATTATTCTATATTAGGTAACTTTTTTATACTTTTCGCCCAAATTAATAATGGTGTATCTTTTAAAATGTGCCAGTATTTAATTCTTCCACAATAGGGATTAAAAAACAAGTATTTTTAAAAAATCGTCGCGTTCTTTGAAACTCCTATTTACGTTCGTTTCGTTTCCACTTTGATGCAGCTCAGAGGGTCGTTTATTTGAGTTGTGTGATTCTGAAATTCGCCATATCTGAATAAGAGGGGGGACTGGGGTCTAGGGACGGGGGCTGCTTGTTTTCTCTTTGAAAGAAAAACATTTATCCCTGTTATTAAATTGCCGATTGTACTAGGCATGCGAAAAATGTTTGGATTCCTGCCCACTTGGCGGAAACTTTTTCCGACCGGGAATATCCAAAAATGGTTTTAATTTCTTGAATTTTCACGATCAATTATTTTCTAGTCTACAGTTCGTTCACCTGAAAAAATATAGTATTGCTTTTTGTTATCAATCGAATCACTTAAAAGCAAAAATGTTAACATGGCTTCAATCCAGTATCTTATTTTATCTATGAATTATGGAGTTTCTTGATTGTAATTATTATAGAATTGAGGATTTCGACTGACTGAAGGTTCTTGATTGAATTTCAATATCAAGTTAGAAATCGTTTGAATTGTTTTACTTTCACTGTGTTTGATCTGAGTTTTGTCGCTAACGACATTTTAATTTTCATTTTCGCACTTAAAATGCCTGAAGATGCCGAAAGGCACAACCTTGGTCGTTGGTGACAAAACTCATGAAAGAGTACAAAATTCAAACGAATCTTATTAAATTATAATATATTGCCGAACTACCGTTTTATTGTAGCTAGTTTTTGGTTGCTCTGCTTTGTGGTAATTAAGAACTTATGGTGAAGTTTTGTATCAGTAATATTAAAATGTGACTTGAATTGTCGGATGATTGAAGTTCTAAGCACTCGATCCGTATTGCATCGTCTTCGGTGGGCTGCTTAGAGAGTGATATTTGTGTGAGCGAGAAGCAACTAGACGCCGCGAGACGCCTGCCGGAACGAGTTTTTGAATTTTTAAATTGCTCATTGTACAGTGGAATGTCCTCTGTAAGCTTCGTCCCCCCCCCACTTACCTCTTGACTCATTCCTCGCACCATTTTTTTTGAGAGGCTCGTAACGTGTGTACCCTCTGAGGTTCTCGCCCTTCTCACGGCACACTTAATGAATGCTTCGTGTGCCATTTGCCTCCGAAATATATAGTAAATCCTCAAAAAATACTCTCTATGTATCCTAATAGTATTCGCTAATTCGAATTGTACATTAATTAAGAAGAAAACATATATATCATTTTTCAATGTTTTCCAGGATAAACATATTATATAAATCATTTTCAAATCTGGTTCTTCTGGTGTCAATTCCTTATTGATAAACTTTGCCCATAAGTTTTTCTAAAAAAATGTATCTCAAATTTAAAAATTGTCATTACTATTAAAACTGATAATCCATTAATTCTTTATTATTATCATTAACGTTTATGTTATCTACTATTTTAATATATACCTACTATAAACAAAATCAATCGACTTTCACATTACTGTGCACGATGACAAAACCATCTGACGACTGCTATGTAATTTAAATGTCTTTCTTCTTTTAATTGCATTTAAATTCCTCCATGTATGAATTATCCATTGATAATTTCAATCGAAACACATCGAAAAATTGCGGAAAAGCAATTGTTTTTAGCATATTATCAAACATAGACGTTCCTTTCTACCTGTCACGATAATCATTGAAATTGATACGTTTTATGTACTAATTTCAAATCCCACGAATTAAGTTAGATTTTTAGAGATGTTAACAATACTTAATTTTTTCTTTTTAGTTATTTAAATTCGAGAGCAATATGTTTATTATTTGATATTTAAAGCTCAAAAGTCGAAATTAGGTTCAGGAAAAGTGCTACGACTGCTAATCCGATTGTATGATTGATACATTTTTTATCATCGTATTAATAATTTCGCACTTTCATCCCTTGTCACGCGCGCTCTTCCACCCTCGTTGGCATTCATAATTTAAATTTTCCGTAATTATTATTTCGTCATTCCAAGTTCATTGTCCACATAGAAACAAACGACGGTAAAAATGTGAGAATTTTAACCTGTCCGTGGAATGCTTTCAACTTCCGAGGTGCAAATCTCATAATTTAACCGACGCAACTTCGTCATTGTCGCTCTTATATCTGTATTTACGCTTTTGTTTTTTTTTTGTTGTGTTCCATTCCTGTCTCGAAATTTGCGTAATTGAATTCATTCCCTCCTCCCATTTAGAAAGCAGAGAGACATTTTCAGTTTCGCATGAGAACGCAAAAAAAACTCACGGTTTCCTTAAAAAGGGCATTTGAAAGAAAATATTTTGTTTTTACAAACATAGCTACACACCACACATGTTTCACTATATTATATAAATATAATAATGAATATCTCTCTTATACCAATTAAATAAATATGAATATTTTAAAATTTAATTTATCTCCCGTAAATGTAGTATTTTTAATATTTTGAAGGAAAAAAATAGCACGATAAAATATTTTTGATGTTTATAAATTAGCCAAAACGGGAAGTTGACTTAACAGGATGCGCCAATTATAAATGACATCATGAACTTGACCACGCCTTGGTCTTTTAATTGCACGTCTATTTGTTTATTTATTGGGGTTATTTTAGTTGATAGTGCGTCATTCGAGATCAAGCTATGCATTTATAGGAATATATCAAAACATTTGGCAATCCAAATATCATTAAAGGTTATCGCTTCTTTAACTCACTGTGGGATTTATATGTTAATTAATTGTATTCGGTAGAGCTAGCTTGGCTATCAGAAGGTTACGGGATACAATTTTGCATACTATTCTCAAGTGCCCTTTTTTAAAATACTGTAAATTGGAATAGTGCTTTAATGCTAAATATGTTTCATTAATTAAGTAGTATAGTGTTATTTAGAAAAGTAAATATGGAAAATAATTTGTGTTTTGATTACTCAAATGAAATATATTGTTCGTATTTAAAAAGATTTATTAACGTTTCCTTTTGATATACGCACAAAATAATACAGATTTTCATAAATTATTAATAATGCTTCACGACAGTCAATCGATTGATATTTGACAAATTTTATAATTTTAAAGTGCCACTCTTTTAAGATTTTAACTCGAATTTAAGAATTTAAGTTCTTGAATTATTACTATTAAGCTTCGTTCCACCAGAAGCAAAGCTTTTGCATGGGAACTTGTTCTGTGAAAAACATATGAAAGCGTTTAATTTTGATGAAAGGTATGATCTACTTTAGTAATATTATTTGAATTAATTCCAACCATTCTGAAGTATTATTTAATGAAACTCATTAAAGCAATGGAAGCACTTTCATATTGCTCGTAGAACAGAGACAAATAATATTGTATTATTTGCTGTTTGAAAATAATTGCTATATTTTTATATAGGATGAAGCTATGCTTTTACATCATAAAAAACCACTTATTTTTACTTGCCTGGAGGTGTATTATTAATGTTTAATCTCGATTTTAATTAAATCGGAACAGTTTTCAAATAATCATTCTGATTGATATCATAACATTTATTGTATTCGCTCGCGGTGAATAAAATGATATGGAACATAATTTTGTTGCGAAACACAAATTTCAATATTTCGTATAGATGTTTTAGTCGTTGTTTTTGCTTATTTATGGGTCTCGAATGTGTTTAATATTTTTGAATTTATATTCGCTAAGCAAGTGTTATATTTTATATCTAAAATCAATTGCCATACAACTATCAACGAAAGAAGGGAAAAAAATGCAAAACAAACAAAAAAGACGACAAAATGTTATCGCACAATCAACTATCAATCTTTTTTGGGTACGTTTTATTTGAACAAGGTTACTCTCCCATACCATACCTTGCGTGTACCCTCTTCATTCAGCCTGTCTGTCGATGTGTCCATCGCGGTCCGCGCTCCTTGTTTTTTTTTATTGATATTCCATTAAGTGAATATGAGGCGCTATGCGGCCGCTCCGGCTACATTTTACACCCATAAAATTGATTGATACCCTCATTCGGGTAGCTTTGCAATAAGGGGGACGTCGGGAGGTCCTCTCTCAGGGGATGAACCCACCCTCATGGCTTCTCGCTTTATTGGAAGTTTGCGCGACCACACCGGGGCGGGGCGGTTTTACACTCTTCGGCGGCGTTTTTGAAATTAATATAGGTAAGGTTCCTTCAAAAGTAAACAATAAACTTTATTTTCCTTGTATTTATTTTTTTACTACACCAGCTATACACAAAAATACTGCCCAGCCGTAATTTTTTTCCTTCAAGCCTACACATTTTTTATAATGGAATATTTGTATGGCGTTCATATAAGTTACCAATTATTATGAAGCTTTTACTTTTTATAATCGTAATATGTAAATCTCTCGTATTAATTTTGATTTTAAAAACATTTATTATTTGTATTAATAAAATAGTTGTCGTTTTAGTTCATGGGTTATTTTCCATTAATACATTTTCATTAAAAAGTATTGAAATATGAAATTATGTGATTTCGTTGTAAACAAAATTTTGCATCATAATATTCAATCAATATGTTCGAACACATAAAAGAATTTACTCACATCCTTTGCATTAAAACTAAGGATCATAAATAACCATTGGAAAATCATGCGTAGTATGAAAAAATAGAACATAATCGGTAGATAAAAAAAAACATCAACTGATAACCAAATCTCTCATGAATATCAAATTCCACGCTAAACCAAACAAACGAGTGTTATTTTTTTATGTTGTTTGGTTTTTGTGTGATTTTATAGCGGCATTTACAGCGCAGGTTACTGCACAAATTATCGCAATACAGATAGTAAAAATACTCTTAAGCATAAAATCCACCCACATATGGCATTATTTCATGGGGCTGTAATAATTCTCGGCTGGGGTGATGTTTTATTTCTCGGTTTCCAATATTCGAAATATCGATCGAGTTTTATCGGCATTACCTGTGTAATACCCGATTACACCCAAAAGGCTCGTCCGTCATACAATAATCCACGGTCCCGATATGTTTACGGTCTGAAAGGTCCCTCCCCCCCTTCCAGTGTCCGCGGACCGTGTCCCGTCAGATTTTGCGCTTCCTCCGAAACCCTTGCCACAAACGAGGGGTGCGTTATTATCTTTGCTATTTTGAATGAACGAATTCACGCATTTGTGTACACGGCCGTTTTCAATACGATCGATCCGAAAATCTAGCGATTACGAATGAGCGGGAGAATTTATGTCAATCACTCTTTTATCACTATATTTTGACATTTTTTAGTAATAAATTCATATTGCTTATTATTGTTCGTTGTTTAAGCAATTTTATTCATATATGTATCACATTTTTCGGGAGCGTTACATATGTATAATGTTTATTTTAATATACATATATTACTTTTTAATGTTATTACTCATTAATAGTTAAGTTCTATCTTTTTTGAACTATATTAATCTACACTACAATGTTGTTCAAATCACACAAGACAAATGAGATGAAAATTTTCAGATTGAACTAAGAGTCATGTCCAAGATAATTTGATATTGACATTGCCAGGACTTGAACCAGGAACGATCTGATTACTGATTTAACGAACTTACAGCCTATAAGGTCGTCAATGAATGTTCATTATGAAAACAATATTAATAATTAAAGCTATCGCTTGAGGACCCCGTGTTAGAACTTTTTTTAGAGAAAAAAATATTCTTACGTTTTCCTATAAACTACATCTTTTTTAATTCTCTACGCTTTACGCTGTATCTAAAAATAGCTGCTATTCGTAATCTCACATTGTTTATAAAAATAAATCAATATCTTTAAAACTTACCAAGATTACATATAAAATTATCTAGCCAATCTATCCAATTTGATATATGTCGAGTTATTATATTGCCTTATTGCAAAGCGATATCTTTTAGGTTCATCACTCTTCAACCAACTGCTTTAGCTGCAGTTGATACCATTTTGACTGACACGTCCTTATAAGGTTTCAATTTAACGCAACGCTTTGATACACATAATAGAATTATTTCAATGAGATTTTCACGTTTGGGGGGTAACGTGCGTATCGCTTGTGTACGCTTGCAAATTGTGTGTTAATAATTTATTATTACCTGAAGGCTTTGCAAATTTGTTTCAATTCCACATCGAAAGTAATAAGCTTTTGACTTCATCGTTCAAATTAATTTTCATATCGCGATATTGAAACATAATAATATCTACCCAGGAAACGTGCGCAATCTTTGTTACTAACTCCGAATAATATATTTTTCAGCTTATCAATTACACCATTATTAATAATTGCCCACTTTTGAATATATTGAAAGTGGAGATTATCTTTTTATTTTAATGGCCGACCATGAAAAGTTAGCATTTTTCTAATAATAACGAAGTCTAGTAATAGCAAAAAAAATACACTTTATTTAATATATATGTCTCTTTCAATTCGGAGCATTCGTGCTGTAAAAATCTACAGAAGTTGTTTTTATGAGAACCGGTTTATATTTATAATACTTGAGATGGATTAGGCTGTAACGTTATGGAAGTTCATTTTAATATCAATTTAAAATAACTTTGACTATGCCACGTATTTTGCTACTAACTGTGACACGTGTTTCGCCAATTTCAGAGGCATCTTCGTATTTAGTCGCTCATTCTTATTTTCGACCGGGTAAAGGTTAGTATAGGGGTAAGAAAATTATAGTTGTTTATAAATTGCACTTGATACTGTAATGGATTCAAGATGCGTAGAAAATGCTGTAAAAATATCGATTTTAAAATAGAAAAAGCATTTTTTTCCCACAAGTAGTCGAGGTACCTATAGATTATTTGATTTTCCGCTGACTAACCTAGAATTTCATAAATAAATTGTTTCGCCGTTGAGACGTTTTCTTATTGGATACATGTGATAAAAACTCTGCTGTAAATGCCGGAAGTACTGTCACGGCTTACCTTTTTTTGGCTTAATCCCAGTTTCAAATGTTTCAATATTATAAGAAAAATATCTGCATACAATTAAATGTATTCCTTTTTTTTTAAAATATGATTGGTGTGTGATATTTAGTATTTATCAATATAATAAATACATAATTTTAAATTTACTCAATCTTAGCTGAATTCAATACTTTCAAAATTTTTTAAAATATCAAATGCGTTAAAATTACTGTTTTCTTCCAAGTGTTGCCACAATGTTAATAAGGATTCTACGTGACCGTCCTTGTTATTTAAAATGGTTGACGTTAATTACCAAATCACTGGTACGATTATTTGTATCACTTCTTTATTGTCCGGTATTTGAGATTTTAGTTGTTTATGCCGCGTTAAGAATATAATTTAGTGCAAATTAATATTTTTATAAATTTATTAGTTCGAAACTATTTGAGAATTTATTGCACAATGAACAATACACATTTGGCTGGAATTTTAAAAAAAATATGTTTATTCTCCCCGAATCGTCGCAGTTGAAGCTGTACATGGTGGATGCCCGCTTGATATCTTGCATTTTAACAATTATACCATTTAAACACATGCATGTCATCGGAATGCTGGTAGTCGTTATATTACTTGCATCAATTTTATGTCAAATCAATCTGAACAAACCGCAAAATGTATACTTTTATAAATTAATTCATTTTTATCAAAACTCTGTTTTTTCATCATCACTTACAGTTCTCTTGTCGTTTTATTTAAATTATTTCCAAGTAACGAAAATTATTCGGTTTATTTCTTAGAATTTTTTTACCTGATTGTCAGTTTCAATATTTATTCAATTGAGTGTTCGATTCATTTTATAACACATGTATATATGTATGGAAGATTCCTTATTAAATCTAACAGGGACATTGTAAAAGTCGTTAGTCGATATCACTAATTCGATATCGTTTTCGCTGGACGTCTTTAGAAAGGCCGTTAGAAGAATGGTGAACTCGCATCTCGCGTCTTGTGGCGTGTAGAGTCATCACACGGGCGACAGCCTGGCACGTTCGAGCCTCCTTGGGAACTTCCTGTCACGTACGGCGTCGGCGTCGCTGTTCAATCGGAAAGAGACGCCGTGAAAATCGCGTCGCATCGGTGTGGGGAAACAATACCATCCCAGACGCGGGCAATCTTACACATTGCAACAGGTTTTGCGATTGAAATCTTTTTATAGATGCTGCAATTGCCAACCTTTGGCGCGAAATAATTTTATTCGGACTAAAGTTGTTGATCACGATATACGTCGATTATATACATTTTACTTAACATTTAAATACGTTGCCGTCATAATTTTGAAAGGCGTGCAGTGTCGAGCTTCTTCTGTACATAGCAATTCATATTTTGTACAAGTAAATTAAAAAATGAGTTACATTCCCGCGAAAAAGAACATATTTTTTTTTTACGAACCAAAAAATGGCACACTCTTTCATTTTCACATTCATAAGCTTCTTTTTTGCACAATTTTTACACAACCGAAATACCTTCACAATAATAGAATTATCAGCTTTTCGAGATTTTCCTTTTTCATAAAAGATTTTACAGAAAATAAGAATGAATCTTTTAAAACAAAATGTTTGCAACCACTAAAAGCTCTCTTACGAAGCGGTTATTTCATTGCTCTGTTATTGGCAAGGGTGGTTTTCTTTTATTGCTTTGTAAATTGTCATAGCGCCGCAATATTCAGCCTATCGGAAAAACTTTTTACTTCGTCATTTTGCCAATTTTTTTTATTGAAGTTGTCTCTGCGAACACAGGGTAAATATGATTCATTATATCTACTTTATTAGCGAAAGCTTAGTTTATGATGCGAATTACACATTTGAAATACTTTGAAAATTTTCACATTAAATTTCAAATCTGAATATTTTTGAGTCATTTAACATTTAAGAAGGGTGCTCTTTCTATATATTATTTCCTCAGTTTTATGTTATGCTCATGAATGTTTCCGTTCATCGCAATGTCATTTAAATCAACTGATAATAATATTACGTATGAATAATATGGTATACAGAACCAGTCACATTAGTATCTACATGTTGGCTGATCCATCATGGCTTAACCGTGGTCGCCTCTTTTATTACTACATTAGTAGTTAATTCAATAAAATTAGTTATCAAAAAAACTCCAATTTACTTGTAGTCCAAATAGAGTTTTACCGATTATTGCTTTGGTGCTTTATTTTTGAACTTTTAAGTGTGTGCTATCATCGCACCGCTTTTTTCCAATCGCTTTTATTTTTTTATATTCCTTGTGTGGAAAGCTTCAGGCCACGCTCCGGCTGTTAGAGCGCCTTCATTGAATCGTGCAATGCTTAGTCGTCTCTCACTGTGTGAACAATTAAAAACTGAACGATTGGGTCAATTTCGCAACAGACGGGCGCCTCCACTCGTTCCACCGGTTGCGACGCCTCTCTGTATGGCGACGCCTGACGGCGGCCGGCGCCGGTTTCAGCGCTGTAAGAATTATTTCCCTCCCAATTTCCTCATTTACAAATTTTCTAGGCGTTTTAATTTGTACAGAAAAAATTAAAACCGAAGGCTAGGCGACATTTGCATAAACCGTTACACATATACAACGTTTACCGTTTCGAAACATGTATCGCTTTTCTAGATGTTTAAACGTTTTATCGTTCATTGAAGACATTAAAAAAATGAAAATTTGTCACGTATTCATTTTATACTCAAAACATTTTTGTACTTTATACTTCAATAGCAATTTAGAAAAAGCACCATTATTCTTCATCAAAATAAAATATGACTATTAACAGTTACGATCTATATAAATGGAACGAATCGTATTTGTTTTTCTCATTCAGATCTTGTATGCAAATAGTTTTGAACAAATAGTGAAATTCAACAATGTTTTATTTGTTGGTGATGATTATAACCTTATCAATCTTTCGCCGTCTATTAAAGGTATGTGACCAAACTTCAACAAACTCCTGCCCCAAATCATTTATTTTACATAACCAACTCACTGTGCATAAATTAATCATAGCCAATACGAACCACTACTGTGCTTTTGATAAAATAAATATATTTTTGTTCTTAGATAACTCATGCCGTTGAAAATAATTAATATATAATTTCTCCTATTTATCTGTCAAACGTCTATTAATAATTATGGCCTTATATATTATATTTAACGCATGAATTTATGTTCGCAATACACCCTATGAGAGGCGATATATTTATTAATAATTGCAGTGAAATCGTCGGTTAAACGTTGTTGACTCTTCGAAACTTGTGATCTACATTTCCTCATTAATGGCAACCGTCTTGTACAACTAACTGCCAAGTCGAACTCCACGCAAACTTTACTTTATGCCATATCCTAAGCTCAATTTCCAACACCAATATCGTAGCTAACCTGAATTAATTTCCAAAGATTAATATAATTTTAATCGGTTTTAGCGTTTAACTATCCTCCCAGCAATTTATCAGAATAAAGGATGGATCTCGATTCAGATAGAGCTAAACATGGCTATTTATAATCTGTTCGGCTATTACTTTTAAGTTTGTAAATATAATTCATACTGTTTATATTTGTTCTTGATTGCTTAAACTAGATATGATATATATATTTTTTATATATACCAAAGGTTGTATTGGAGCAGTTATATGTCAACTCGACAATTTCGTGCAGTGTTTTAATATGTGAGAGTACATTTTTACCATTCTTTTAATATTTGAAATTTATTTTCATTCGCGAAGTGCCGCGCTTACACTTTGAACGGAAGTAATTTTGCAACATCATTAGGGCTATTCAAGTTTTGCGGCTCTCATTCACGAATCGACAGTGCTCGCCTACTGCCGCTCTCGATTTTATAAAATATTTTCGCTTTGTCATCCTGTAGGATTTTTTCCTCGCTCTATTTTCCGTCAGCAAAATAAATAATATTACTCTCGAAGCACCACTCGTAAGTTTGACACTGACCACGGCCATTTCAATCGACTAATGCTTCTCCGCACTTTTAATCGATGATGCAATTTTATTTAACATTGCTCATTTCAAGTTTGTAGTTAATTCAACCTTTACCATACGTTGTTTGAATCTTATTAATAATCTGAATATATAGTTTAAGACTGTCAATTGTTATATGGAGCAATTAAAAATACACTATCATGTAAATTAACTAGTCTATTCTATCCTTTATAATTCTGACATTAATTAAATATCTCGGCATTCCAATAATAAATCATTTATCATAACAGATATTTAGTTCTAAATCAAATAGATATGCAATCCAGGTACTTAACGAATTCAAAAGCAAACATTCTGAAAAGCAGCCGAATAATCGAGAAGCTTGTGTATGTTTTATAATAGGCAGATTATGTACTGGAAATTGGATGATTCCGATGTCGGCGACTTAGTTTTCAACATGTAGTCGTTTGTTTAATTATACGTGTATGTATATGTTACACGCTGAGAAAGTTTATTTTGCGGACTGGTTCGTAGGATCCGACAGCAGGACCTTTATTATCTTCATTCAGTCGGGCTCATTAGCGTTTCGGTTAAAACAGCGCGTCTCGCTGAAATTCGCACCGAGTTTTGCTGTATCAACTTTGCCAGGTTTCCCCTCCCGACGCTTGCTATCAACTTGAACTCTCGCCCCGTCTTACCTCACTAATTGCTCCGGTGTGTAATTATATCACGCAAGTAGGTATGAAATTCCTACGGGTCTAATGGTTGTTTGTTGAAAATAAATTAATATTCGTCTCCGGCTGAGAAGGCCGCCCGCTTATCGATCTCTCTGAAGACTACCATAGCTGAATGTGTAACAAGTATCGAATTTCGTTTTAATGTATGCGATGGCTTCAGTAAGTGCGTGAGTCTGCTGAAGCTACCTTAATTCATTACTTTTCTTTCTGAGAATCTTTTCGTTGATATGATACTCAGTTTCCACCTCTGAGTATTTGATAAATATTTTTTGACACACGTGTATGAAATTTATTCTTGCTTAATATTTAATTAAAGTTTCTTCGAAGCAAAAAAGAACCATACCAATTATTAAGGCCATGCTTTCACATCAATCGAATAGTCGAAAGATCCATGTATAATATTATTTTCTTTCTTTTTATGTAGCACTCACTTTGTGATACTTTAAGTTTCCCTTCTTTCGTATCTTTAAAAAAAATAACATGCTATTTTTTTTTACTTTACGCAAAATTTTAATCGTGCCCTTATATTGAATCAGTTCACCTAGCATAGATATATGTAACTACTATTACAATTTAGCTTCACTCCGAAATCAAGCGATCATATTCAAGTGTATACATAACGCAATTATTAAATGGCGAAGAATTTGGCCTTTTCATTTCTCGATTCTCTTGGTGTTCAATTTATAAGTATGATGTTAATTCCACTAAAGATGTCTAGGGGGTATTTGATGAATTAATTGATATCGGTTTTGCCGCTCTGTGAGCTTCGAGAAGAGTCGATTTGACTCCCAATAAATCGTCGTTGATTGTTTCCCTAAATTCAAAATGCTTCATTTCATCTGTCAGTCTGGAATGTTGGCAAAGGTATTTATTAAGACTACCTATTGGTCAGCGGCTGGTATTTGCATAATCTTTATCGAGTATTTCAATTTGAAAACACTGTTAGTTTTTTTCAACTTAACCACACATCATTTTTTAGTATGAATATATTGCTGGTTTATTTGGTTTGATTAAACTGCTGTAAAAATGTAATAGTATAATATTTTTTAGGAAAATATCAGTCTAGTTTTCGTTTGATTGTGTGGCGAAATTTCAGTATACAATTAAATTGTTTTGCCACCGAGAGCTTTTAAACGGAGTGGTATTACTTTTATCATTATACAAGAACGATACAAACTATTTGTAAAAGATGAAATGATATAAATTTAGTAACATACGGTGAAAATTTATATTTTTTCATTATGTAAATATAAAGAAATCGTCAATACAAAAAAGAATGACGTAGAAAAAAATCACAATATAAATTTTGTCAAAGTAATTCATTTCTTCTGAATGTATCATAGCGTGATGAGAATTTTTGAAGCAGACCTAAGAAAAACGTTTCCTTCGTACATCTTGCTATATGCTAACACCCGATTTCATCCAGTCACTGAATCCGAGTATGTTTTTTTTGCTTGACCGATCTCTCGGGAGTTGAAACGTGTTGGGTCGACGGCGCCCAGGCGTCTGCTTCGTGCAGGATGTGACAACTAGGCAGAGATCGGACAACCATTCCTTTTATGTTTTAAACGCCTTTGTCAATACGGTAGCACTCAAAGTTTTAAAATAGTAACCCTGATGGCATTGAAAATAAAATCCACAGACACAACTGAACTACTCTATTTGAATCGTTAAAATATAAGACACTTACATAAAATTGTATGTAGGCACACGAAGACCTTAAAATGCCAAATGGAGAAGAAACTCGGGTAGTAAGCGGCAAATTTAATTGAAGTGGACACAGTTGAAATTGTACATAGAAAATCTATCAAGCACCATAAATAGATAACGTTACTCAAAAAACCATATTTACTTAATTAAAAAAGTAGCTACTTCTTTTCGTATAGAGTAATCATTCGATATTGATGTAACATTCAGAAAATTATTGAATACTATTTTTCATCACAAAAAAATATCAATTTATATTAATTCTTTCCCTTGAATATTGTGTCAAAATCCTGCCAACACGTCATTGAAACATGAAGGTGACGTACCTCTGTTTTTGTGTAAATAAAATAATATGAATACATGTACTATCGGCCGAGCGCACTTTTCTCGCGTTTGATAGCATCGCATTTGCAAATAGTGTTATAATATGGTATTTCGGTCCAACGAACACTTCTCTTCTCGTTTTGCATCGCTCTAAAATGTCCGTTTGATATTTCTACTGAAATTATTAGAGTATTATTTCATCTTCGGCAAATACAAAAATAGCCTTCTTTTACGAACAGTTTGGATCTCTATTTTTATTATACTAAATTCTATTATTTTGAGCAATACCACAATCTTCTAGAAATGAGAATATATTTTTTTTCGCAATCATTTTTTTGATTCGTTAGTTGTGCGTTGGTGTAAGCATTTCAGATGGTATCAATTAGGTTTACTGTAAACTATTTTTAATACCTTAACACACACAAACAAGTTATTGATTAATTAGTTTTCCGATAAAATTTTATTCTGAATATATTGAGAAATATTTTAATATTATCAGACCTCAATCACTAGTAATCACTTACTCTAATCACACATCACTAATACATTATCACCACATATGTACATACATAAAATATATAAACTGCGGAATAACTTCAATATTTTGTTGCACCATGATAAAATAACTACTATTAGGGTATTTGGTTCAGTACAGTTTTAAGTATGTAATTAATGATCGTATCCTTGTGCTACAATACATAAAGAAGTGTAGCAATGCATTTTTTTAAGACTGACAAAATTTTATTTCCTTTTTAACAATGTCTTTTAAAATTTATAAAATATGTCAGTAAATGGTGCATCACATTTTTCTAGTTGTTTTAATGGCGTGCTCTTTCGCTCGCAATCATCAACGTTTTATAGAGGCAATTTTGCTTCTGTAATCATAACGTCATAAACATCACGTGTATTTTTCGGTCCAATCCTATTAGACCTGGCTTTTAATACGGCTGCCATCGGAAATTATGTTTTTTTACTGTGTGCTTTTCATTCGTATTTTTATACTGTTGCAACATTACACGTACACATTTGGATAATATTAATGCTGGTTTATGTATCTTTTCAGTCGTAAATTTTTGTTTGGGGTTACTTTTGGCATACATATACGTTTTCAACCGACAACTCTGTCCCATTTGTATATACTTGAATTAAAAAATCGCATCTAATTAACAAACAAATATTGATTTTCTTTTTTATTCTATGCTCATAGACTTGCGGAATATGATTAATTAAACTAAAGATTGGTTAATCTCAAAACATGAAGAGTTACAAGTGTCTATCTTAGCTACACAATTCATTTTTCAGTCCATATTCATAAATGAAATTGTAAAAAAATCGTTGTTTATAGTGGTTGTTTGTAATTCAATGCATCAAAAAATTGCTGTGTTCATATTTCCAATTCAAGAAAAAATCAGCCTGCCCTCTCAGAGAAGATGTATTTGGATATTTTTTCAATAAGAACAATGTGTATGCTACTTATTATTTTTATAATGCTGTAGAAAAAGAACAGGCCATCGATATAGTGTTATGGTTACTTCGTTGGTGGTTTTTTTTGTTGAATATGAGAAATTATAAAAACACATACATTCGTCTTAAAACATTTTCTGCATACCCGATGTGTAATCGATTTATAATATCTATGCCATGCTTTGTTCTCGTACCAGTTAGAGCTTTAGCTCTTGGAACCCTTTAAGGTGCATCCTTTTGAACATCTTGGCTTCGTTTTCTCGACGCGTCACTCACTTGCCCCTTTACATCCGACATTTCCGGGCAATTGGTGAAGTGGGTTTTTCTTTGGCCGCCCCCGCCTTACAAATCGCGACCCTTGTTCCATTTTTCGCCTTAGAATTTTTTTCGATGCGCTTAGAAAATTCATCCACATTTTATTTTGGACCATAACAATATGCCAGTATGTACCCATCGAAGACATTTTTTTCCTCTGAAAACTGAATTGGATTCCTGCACCATTCCTTTCATCTTGCTCAATATTATTAGCGTTTGTAATACTTCTATTTATTTGCATATATTTGGTAGAACTCAATTATGGAAAATTAGAAAAATAGCAATGTATTTTAGTTCTATATAAATTATTTTATATATAGTTGATAGCTATTACGGCTTGCGCCATCGCCAGAACTATACATACATATATATATATATTGTTCTGACATACAATTTTATAATCAATAGTTTCTAAAAACTATTTCAAACATCTGAACCATTAACACTTTTTCAGAAGAAATAGCGGTTTTCTAGCATTTAAATAATAACACACTGCATCGCTAATAGTGTGTTTAAAGTAATCTACTCGAAAAGGGGCGAGTATTTAAAAACCTCCGGAACCTGTTGATTTTGCCGCATCGAATGGAAAGTTGTTCTTCAACACCGTTTTAGGTGTCGTTAAGCGTTACGCTTTGTTAAACTTGCCAAGGGAAAGACTCGAGCGTGTGCTGAAATGTGTTCCACTGTGTAATTCTGTTCCTGCTTTGAAAACGAGCATGCAAAGAAACAACATAGCCTGTGTTTAGATCATTCTCTAGACACATTTTGCGCAAGTTTAGGGTGTTTGTTAAGGTTTCAGTCTCATCGTTTAAACGAGCTGCTTGCATTCTGACTGCAAGCTTTCAACGTGTCGCTAAGGTATTGTTCACATT
Organism: Himalopsyche kuldschensis; assembly: GCA_028554975.1. Classification (NCBI taxonomy): domain Eukaryota; kingdom Metazoa; phylum Arthropoda; class Insecta; order Trichoptera; family Rhyacophilidae; genus Himalopsyche; species Himalopsyche kuldschensis. Next base: position 7,093,413 of record JAHFWI010000003.1, on the reverse strand, counting down.
CTACAGTAATTTTAATCGATATATTTTGTTTGTTCCTTCGCAAGTTTAAATAAGTAAACTTAAATAATTTACATTTTTAAAATATTGATGTTATACATTTGGAATTTACAAGATACCCTTTGGATTAAATATAAGAAAAATCCTACATCATAATCGTTCCAGACGAATTGAAAGAAATTATTTCGAAACCAGAAACATGACTCGCTGAAACTATTTTTGACTATGTTTCGCAAAACTTTATTGTTTATTGTTTGGCCGTCAGAAATAGCTTTCGTTTGGAAATCGGGTTAACTTTGCTCACACGTCGTATAATAATTTATGATATAATATCGACTCCCGCTCTCTGTGGCTAGATTTCTTATCGGGAACGCATCGCAACGTATCCGATATTCGGACTTTTGGATTATAATATCATATATAATACATATGAACGTCCACCGATCAATAAGCCGCAATATTATTTTATAAATACCGGTAGGACTTGTATGTACAATTTTGCACGACACATTAATAATGTATTAGATTTTAACGTTCGTAATAGTAATACTGAATTTTTGATTCAGCTGATTTAAAATACAAATATTTAGGCTTATAGATAGCAGAGAACTTACTTTATAATATAACTTTAATCACGCCACATTTAATATAATAGATGTGCCGATGGAGATGTGCTGAATAATCTGTAAATTATTTTTGTAGATATAATGCGGTTCCAGCAAATATGATTTCACGAAAATCTGTATAATTTTTCTAAATTGAGCTTTGACCAATAGATATATAATTTATAATTCCATCAAATATGTTGGTAGATAATTAAAGCTTTGAAAGTACAAATTTTAATTAATTCGATGTATCTTTGAGATGTCTTGTTTTTTTTGTTAATTTACAACCTGACTATGTAATTCCATGAATATTTTTGTATAGTGTGATTGATGTATCCTTTAAACGCTTTGTTTATCATTGAGTAAGTTTCTGCCAGTGAAAACGTTAAAAGCCGATGGAAAACGTTAGTAAACACACATTTTTATGTGGAATGTCTCATCTCAAATGTAGAATTATTTACTGAACGATTGATTGACGTGACAGCTCTCAGTTATTGACACGTGATTCCGACAACGATCATTGATCAGTAAGTCAGCCTAATAAATACTAAGAATTTTCCCCTGCATCGGAGAAAATTCGAATCGCTCCCGTCGATTTCTTTTTCTTGGATTTATTCGTATCGTCATATTAATGCCCGCTGGCGCTGGCATCGCATCGCATCGCGTGCATTATTTTTTATTTGTTCATTTCTTTTGTGTGCCGCGTATCTACATAGGTGCCCAACATTTTCATATATGTATGTAACATTGTACACGGCCGGGTGGTCCAATAAAATGAACGCTCCTGATTCATAGCATATTGTGACCGTAGCGGCGTTCACACATAAATCCCGGAATAAAAATTCTATGTTCAGTCGAACGCGTCCGCCCCAATGCTAACTTCGTTCGGTCCTCTATAATCACTTTTCTCTTCTCCAGTTCACTCGATAATTTCAAACAATTATCCAGCGACTGTACCATGCACGTTCATAACTGTCTAACACGGCAAGTCTTCGGTAAGAGTGGTAGCTTCGGGTAAATAAAATGATAAGTTTTACAAAATTTGACTATTTTACAATCACCAATTCTACAAAATATATTCAAAGATAAGAAATTGCTAACTTAATTACTTTTTTTAAAATAGTAATATAATTTGAATGTGCTAACTGTCAATTCTTAGTTGAAAAGTACAATTCAACAAGAGCACTTTCTACTGAAATTCATCAGCTGAAAATATTCGCCATGAACGAAACCGGTTCTAATCATTTCTAAAAAATGTGTAAGCTGTACAAAAAACGACTGTTTTATTTCAATGAATCGTTAATTCCAAATTTGGATGTTGACGAAAAGTAAATATCAGGTCACATTTATAGTATTAAAAGTTTTTTTTTTTATATAAATTTGTTTGATTAATAAGTAAAGATGACTCAAACTAAGTGCGTGAATCCCTATTTGTTTTTCTTTGGCCGTTTTATGTATTATTAGATTTAAAAACGTCTAAGGAAGGCTATCTTTCGAATTGCGTTGAAGTCTCCACGTTGCACTATCATTGACTGACTGTTCATTGAGCTGTTGACGCATATTCGTCCACACGTCATCGAGAGCAGTAATGTGCGAGCGATTCTAAATTAAGTTCGGCCATATGGAATACAAATTCCGTGCTGCCGGGCGGGAATTACTTTCCTATGAAAAAAAGCGTGCCCCACGGCTTCTTGTAAACACCGGCCGATATTTCAGGCGATTGACTGGTCGCAGCGAGCTTTCGAATGCTCCCGCCTCGGCTTTTTCTACCGATACCAGACGGAATGAATCTGCCAAACTGGACTGTTACACATTAGTTTTGTGTATTTTTTGTCTCCGGTGCGACATAAATATTTTAATTTAATGTATTTCTTTGTGAAGTGAATGATTTGTTAGTTATGTGATTAATGCAAACATGGTTGTGAAGTTTTTGTAGTTAACTATTGTTTTGGTACTTTTATCACATGGTGTGTAAAATTAACAGTTTTTCAATTTAATCTGTGTTTCGCCTATAAATTATCATTAACTTTCAACGTTTCGTAAAAAACTTCGTACAAGTAGTTTTCAATATAACCATAGTAAGCTTTTAAATATTTGTAAAGTATTATTAATCGGAAAAAGAGTAATGATAATGGTAGAATCTCTTTTATAGAATTTTATATTTTACGTAAATACAAACTGGGATCGCTCGAATAATATTTTGTAACAAACGAGCACACTTTTTTTAATTAATAAAAAGTTGTTTCCCCGTTTATTACCTAAAAGTTTTTCATCAGCCAGTTTTTTTGCACGGTGAATTATTCATATTTAAAATCGTTTTTATTGCCCGGTTTTTTCGTTCTGCGGGATAACTTTTTAAAACATAGTCGATAATGGAGGCGAGACGATTCATAGAGCAAACAAACGTTAACTTTTTATCGAATTTAGTTTTCCACTGTAAATATTAGCGAAGCATTGGAAACTGGATATTTTCGTTTTTTGCCTTTATACGGGGGAAACATCTATCACATTATTATTTACATCTATTGATCGACAGAAACTTATTGAAGATATGTTTTCAAGCTCGTTTGATACTCGTTGTTTTTCCCTTCGAAGCTCTATTTTTGACAGAAGCTTCAGTATGGAAAGAATTTATTTGAGTGTTTTCTAACCTTGTTAGAAACGTATAACTTGGCAAGCCTTTAACAACATACATGACACTTCATATCGCTGAATATAATATTAATTTTACTTTTAAAAATCAGGGCTGTGGAGTCGGTAAAAAAAAGTTCGACCCCGACTCCAGCATTTACCAAAACCACGAATCCGACTCAAACATGGACAAAAAAACAACTCCGACTCCGACTTAAAAAAGTTTAATATCGTCACTTTTTTCCTAATTTTCCTAATTGTGTATTCAATTAAATATCAACCCTACCGATTCGGGGAATAACCAAATTTGACATATATGCAAAAATAAAAAGTTCGAACTTTTAAAAATTTCCTACTCCGAGTACGACTCCGACTCCACAGCTCTGAAAAAAATCAACGACATACAAACAATTGATCTTTAATGTTTCTATCGCATAATTTCATTGTTGAAATTATTTTACTATATTTTCGATCAAATTCAAATTCAGATTCATATTTTTTTTATTTTTTAATTGAGCAACATGAGGTGTGTTTTTGAGATATTCTCACTTTTCAGTATCCGAACTGTGTTTATATGCTTATACTAAATTCATATACCTTGATTTCCGTCCATCATTTTTTATTTATTTACTTCGTTTTATTTATTTATTCACGCTGGTAAAACTATGACGGTAGAGACCTTGTTATTTGCTGTGCATGCACATCTGTCGCTGCACTTCGGATGCATTATTTCTGGCCATTCATGCCTCGGCCACTGTTATAGTATGAGGCCAATGGACGTCATCAACACAAAACTACAATCTTCGCAACTAAGGCGCTGCGCTTTAAAAATATTTTTTCTTCATTTCAAATATAAATCGAGTGTAAGCAGTACTCAAAATAAACCGAAAAAAATATTTAAACATGAATTCTTGTTATCAAATTCGAATAATAAGCCATTTGCATTCACATTTACTTTATTTTTTAAATATTCAATTTTGCTTACAATCACATTGAATATGTGATGCTTAAACATACTATTATTCTTTTTTAATACAATAAATAAACTTCTATTTTTTTTTTGAATAGACAATTTTCATTAGTCTATAATACTAGATGTATGGTTAGTTACAATATTTGAAAACGTAAAAAGAAAATCAACCACGTATGTGTGAGGAGAACTGTTTTGGTTGACCGAATCCATTTAAATCTTTTGAATGGAAGAGATACCAAACAATTTTCATTTGTTTCCATCAAAGTCCTACAATTTTATTGTTTTTGTTTTATGTTTAATCGAAACTTGGCAATTGAGATAATTCACTAATATTCAGTCCCTTTCCTGCTGAATTTTAAGTCTAGACTTTAAAGGTGATTGTCTGAAATTCCAGAGATGGCATGCCTCTCATCCCTAATATTTATAAGTCTAATCTAAGTATTTAATTTTTGTTGTCATTTAAATATGATCATCACTTACCCGGCTTCATTTGCCGTATGCATATTTTCATAGCGTGAAATTCTCGGGACTGCGTTCTCATTTCCCGTATTCATATGCCTTTCCGATTCGGTTTCGACTCTTTTACCATGTTTTATGCGATGCTGTGGGGCTTGTTCTTGTACATACGCAAATGAGAGTAGCTTTTAACCGTGTGCAATAGCTTTTCTGGTATGTCCGAACAAACTTTTTGATTCTCTTCATTTTGCTATCGTGGTCAATGGACTAACTAAAGATATATGTTTAAACGGATGGAAATCATAGCTCCGAAATGTGTGCAAAAAATATATTTTTACAAACGACTAGTTAACAACTCAATACAAAATTTCTGTAAATATTATTTATGGAAGATTACAGTAAAGATCCCATTTTACAAAATATCGAAATTGAATACGAAACGAATGCTTATGAAAATCGGAACTGAAAAATTAAACCAAAAACCTATCAAAATAAGTAAATATTGTTTTTTTAAGTTATGCAAATTGTTATCTATTATAAATATACGATATTATATTCAAACAATTGAAATTTGTGAACACAAAATTAATGATAAGAATATTCAACCTCTTTCAATTAAACTTGACAATAATCTAATAATCCTTTTACGTTCTTGTTGTAATGTTTTGTTTATGAAATTAAGAGCTTTCTAGTATAGTTTGATTATAAATATTAAGATGCTGTCTTAACGTACGTATTATCCGTTAAATCTCAAATAATTAAAGTGTTAATGGTTTAATTGTTATATTTATACAAAACATATTTATTTACAAAACAGTGTCTGAACAAACATAGCCATTTCAGTAGTGTTTGATTCTTTCAACTATATTACAAGCTGTGCTAAAAATCGTGTGATTCTTAATCCATCTATTATTATTATCTGGACATGCTAAATATTTTCACCAAAAAATTTTCTTTCCATATTCTATTTACAATGACATGGAATTACACATTATGTATGCTCTGCTTAAAATTTGTACACTCAATCTATTTTACACATGCTTTTAGTATTACTAAAAACGAGCAAAAGCCACGGCTGCTATACGTTTGTATGTTCCCCTCACAAAGTCCGGATTACTCCCTTGTATATAGAAGTGTAAATATTGTATGGAAAAATCTTTTTTTTTCACTAAGCCATTCACATTCTCTCAATGTCATGTTTTTGCCACATATTTTTGTTTGGCAGAAAAAATATTTGCTCGCTTTTATAAATGGAGTTTTGGGCTTTTTTCGCAAATCGCTTATCATAAATTATAGACGTCTTTGAATATAATGTTTTTTATCTGTTACCTTACGTCGATTAAACGAAATGTTCGATAAAAACTGAAAGCTTGTAACACTTACAAATTTTAAAAACATTTTTCCATATACATAGTCAAGGTTAAAAATATATACTTTTGATTAAGTCTTTACGAATAAATGCTTGTTCCAACTATCGATTGTCAGTAAATTATGTCATAAAGCTTTAAGGTGTTATTTAATAACCGATGATAATCCTCGGGATTAGCAAAACCGGTTCTGATCTTTATTCGGAGGAACTTTGTATTGAAAAATGAGTTTTTTTATAAATATGTAAAATATATTATCGTTCAAAATTTATCATAAATTTGATTCTGTGGCACGATTTCAATTGCAGCTGACTTTTTACCTTCGCATAAAGTAAATATGGGGGAGGTTTACACCAATACTAGCAAGGCTTTTCATGTCATATATCTATTACCACTCCGCTCTTAGTATCCATTGTGAGAAATATACTTAAGTAATGTTGGTCGGCAGCGAAGACGCTTTTATAATGGGAAATGGTGTTTTCCGGGAACGGCGCCGCTACACGAGAGCATTTTTGTATCATTTTCCCAGGTCTCGCTCTCGTCGATCCCCTTTTCCGTTCAAAGAATCAACCTTTTTCTATAAAAGGCAATCGATTGTAGTTTTATAATACGATGAATCGTAGGAAAGTTTCGTCGGATAGGAATGGATCGATATGAGCTTTCTTTACTATTTTCAAAAATACACATCTAGCTTAGTGGGTGGGTGATGGGCTTTATGCATTGTTAATGTTAGTCAAACTTTGATTTATTGTATACCGACTAGTTCGGCGGTTTTGCGGAGATAGTTTTCTTTGCTTTATGAAATATACCCCTCTAGAATACACTGTAACTAGAGTGCTTTATTATATTCTTAGTTCGTTTTAAGTTATTTCTAAATTAATTCTATCTACAATTCTACTAAATCAAGCATAATAAAAGTTGTGATTTTGATTTAGATTGTTGAACGAATTTTACTCTGTAATAGTTATTTTTATTCTTGGTGATAAGGCAATTATATTTTTGTAAAACAAACACATTTTTTTGTATTACGTACACATATATTTTGTAAATATCAGGAAGTCTTCTCATCATTTAAAAATGCTCAAGATGTGCTAAATCGGTCCTGATCTTTACAAAATACATGACGAAGTTGCATAGTAAAACAATTCTATATATCGATTAATCGTCTCGTTTCAATATACAATCGGTTACTTAATTTAAACTGTTTATATATTATTCACATTGCACGGCACACATATACGGGCATCTAAAAACCTATTTGGAATTTATTTAAGTACATATAACGTCCGGCCAGTGCTCGATGCGCTTTTGTTTATCATTTTATTTTATATCATCTTGGGAACAAATGGCTTTCCAACAAGCTGCTTAAATATAAAATGAATTTATTGTTTTTGAAGGTGTCTTTAAGAAAGAAAAGTAACATCAAACAGTAGTGCACATTATAGTCCGATACTTAAAAATATTATATTTCAAATGGCATGACAACTAATTTGTGTTGCTTATAATACATAGTCAGTTTCGCTCAGCTATATCAGTAATTAACAGAAACAATTATTTTAAATAAAATTTTACCAACAATTGTCCACTTTTTAACATTTGATACATGTTCCGATTGAGCGTAGTGGTTGATAAGCCGCTTATTATCATAAGAAAAAAGTCTTTTAATTCATTCAAATTATATATTTCAATCTTCCCTTTAAATGTACTATTGTTTTTTTTAAGATAATTTTATTGAAGGTGTTTGTTTGCCAGACGTAAGCGTGATTCTTTTTTCAAATAATATTCTATAAACATCTTTCCATTGCAAAAACGGGGAAGTTATAGTGAAAGATTTGTATGTAAAATTCTATTTAAGTGGGAATAGGTAATTCGCCAATTTGAAATTATCTGATTTTTTAATGTTAAATTATATAATTTTCGCAGTTATGCAGTATGTTCGTTCTATTATCGTGTAAATAAAATGTAAAGCAGTTACTATTTAATTGTCACTTTAACTTAATGTAATAATATGTATGACATACCCTCTTATATGCTTCGTTCAGTGGGCAACCCAAGTTGGGTACACTTGTAATATTCTTGTAAGTCTTTCCTCCTGTTCTTTCATTGTCTCTAAACATTTAAGCGAGGTTTGTGAGGTATAGGGGGCATAGGGGGCGTTGCGGAGATTATACCTGCTGCCCGCATCCGGGAAAAGACCACTTACTCTTTCCACCGGAAATATGTCGCACCTGCATTGTCAGCCTAACTCGGAAATTCGTTTTCCCATTGAAAAGGAAAGAAGCTGTATTTTTGAAATAGTATCATAGAAGTTAACCGTAACTTGGATAAAACTGTCTTGTGTGATAGAAACAATTAATACTATCTCACGGTGATTCAAAATTATGTGTTTTTAACGTGGTTTTAAACAAATGCCAAAATTAATATCATTGTACTTTTATTTTTCCAAGGATTGAGATACCGTTATAAGATATATTTGGTTCCGTTAACTTTTAGAAATCAATGATTATTATATTTTATATGCGTGGCAATTATGTATTTGTATCGTACAATAAATGACAAAGCAAAGAAAAAACTTAAATATATATTTATCCTTATATTCAAATGAAATATTCTATTTTTATATTAGTAGTGAAAATATTCTCAAAGAGAATAAGTTTTCTTAGTTTGAACTGTCGGTTTTGATAAAATAATATTTTGCATCACTTAACTATGTTTCCTATTATACAATACTTTAAATATTTCATCGTGCAAAACCCAAATTGTATCATTGAATATTCTGTATAAATTTCACTTTTTTCTAATTGACAAATGCGTGCATCTCACGGAATTCTAAATCACCTGTAAAAGCTTTTTGCGTAAAATTTACATATTTAAGGCTGCATTCATCGGATTTTCCTGCTGGAATCATATTAATGTAGTTATTTCGCCGATCCGGAAACGATTCTCGGTCGACGTTTTTTGCCAGAGGCCGGAAAATGCCCCCTGCAAACGGTTATTTAAAACTCGATTATACAAAACCCCGGTAAGCGGATTTGCCATCGACCAATAATACCTCGCTGCCCTCTACCCAATGCCGATTTTCATTTTTTTTCACCTGCTGCCAGTATGTAGCACTGAATATTTCCCGCGCTTTTAGTTGATACAAATACACAATATCGATTGTATTTTATTATTACTTTTTTTTTGAATGCACAATATTGCTGCATGAGTTTTGATTGATTTAAAAAAAAACATACATTCCCTGTAAAATTTCATTTGTTGTATTATGAATACTCGTTCAAGTTAAACTTTGTGTATACTTGTTTTTGAATAAAGCTTCTCACTTCTTACTTATTGGAAGAATTTAGATATTCTAGACCGAAAAACTCGATATTGACGAAAATTTTATTGTAAACTTGGAAGTGATTTTTAGACACGCCATTGGCATTTGGGTCGATTATGTTCGGTTGGGTTTATAATCTTTTTTTTAACTTATTGACGATGAATCTTGCTAACCCAACCTTTTGTTGTAGACATTTGGTCGATTATTTATTGACATTAAAAGCTTTGATTATTTCTAATTCAATATGCTTTAGAAATATTATTACAATTAATTTCACCCGAATAACGGTGAAGTGAGATATTTTAGTTTCTAATTGATACATCTATGAACCATTTCACATTCTCATCTTCGTTTCTTCATTTTGTTTAAATATACTAACTTGAAATTATAACAAAAATCGAATACCCGCATTATACATATATTATGTTATTTTGGGCTGTATGCAATCCACCGGCAGTGGGTTGCGTATCACTGCTAAAAGGATGGAATTTTTTATTTATTGATAACTGGATGCTTCACAGATCGAAAATATTGTTCCGTATTTACAATTTTTGTTCCAACTTCAGTAAAATATTGATCCGTTGCTGTAAATTATCCCTAGCTAAACGAAACTGCTCAACATTAGTTTTTTTATATTGTGATATTAATTAAAAATGGTATATATAATTTTAAAAAGAAATACTGGTCTTTTCGTTGTATTAATATATTTACAATTTCTTATATTTAATATAATGTATTTCATAGTAAAACTTTAATGTAAAAAGACTTTGTGTTTTAAAGGGTAATAATAAAAAATATGTTAACATTTATTATTAGAAAAACATGTACTAAAAGATATTTTTTGTGCGAATAATGGATAATTAACGTGCCTCGTTTTTCTATCAATTTTTCGTCGAAATGATTGGTAAGAATTATAAGATGCGAACCTTTATTTTACATTTTTCGTCGTCTACTCAGTAATTCACGGTAAGCTTTTAATGGATATTTTTTCATCCTTCAACACTAGACATTTAAATGCCTAACGCATATACCGTCAACATTTTCACCTGGGTATAAAACTTTTGAAAAAGCTTTCGCACACGTTTATTTGCTGTATCGGTTTGGCTTAGCATAGATTAGTTAAATATATAAATCGTACACTGGTATGGTTCACGGTTACATTATAATGTTTTTTTTTATTGATTACGATAAATTACGTTATTTTTTTGATTCTTCAATACATGCTTAATGTCATATTACTAAAATCATTGTTAAAAAATAAGCATTGCTGAAAAAAGCTCTTGAAAATACATAATACTTAAAGATCACTCACTGGCTAGTTTTACTCATTGAATTAATAAAAATAAAATTTCAAAACGATTCAGTAACGAATAATATCCATTATAGAACTATCACTGGCTTATTATATTAGTTAGATAACCATTCCTCTATCTTCAAATAGCATTTAACATGGCAATATATGTAATTTTTATTCCATAAATGTGTTATAAAAACGATTTATATGAATTATATTGAGTGTGTTTGTATATTTAAAGATTTTGAATGACTGGGGTATTTTCTATCTTCGTTTTTTAACATTCAAGTTGATAAAAGCTTACGTGCGTGCGATTTCTTGAGACACTGTTGTTGCGTGTCTCGTATTATATATATTTCCCGTGAAAGCCTTTATTTAAATTTGCATCAAATGTCGTTTTACTCATTTCCGTGTGTTTTATATCATTTTTCCCGACGCTTCGTTTATTTTATTCTACAAATTTTAAACATAAAGACGAGACAATTTTGTGTTTTTTTAGCCTATGTAATATTAGTAAATGAAAAATTTGTTGCTTTTATTTTTGGCAGCAGTTTATGAGGTAATTTATTTTGAATGAATTCATTAAAAACGGTGTCTACCTTGACTTCATAGATTCTTTCAACGTGGTATAATGTTCAACTTCGCATTTTTTAACACGTAAATATAAATCAGCTTTTTTCTTCATGATTTTACTTCATTTAGTTTATTAATCAAGATTCAGACCCTTTCTTCCCTGCGAACTTTCAGTCAATCCATGCTAAAAAATATATATATTTACAATGATGGATCATTCCACCACATGTTCTGTATTTTTAAATTTAACGCAGTATATTGGAATAATAATAATTTACATACAATTTATTGTTTGAGTAGGCATTTACTTGGTAGAACTCCATTATAATACGGAAAGAAAAATAATAATGTATTTACGAAGGCGTAAGCCGAAATAGCTATCAGCAAATATATAAAATAATTTATGTAGAACTAAAATACATTGTTATTTTTCTTTCCGTATTATATACAATTGTGGTCGTCACAAATTTTCCCGTTTGTATTGATTTTGCTGCTGGTTTGGGTTTGTCAAGCCATTAAGCGTGTTTCTGGGCATACAATTAAGCTGTATTTTTGAAGTGTTGGGTACTATTATTGTACTTAATGTAACTCAATTAAATTTAAAAATATTATAGGATGACGATAATCAAATAAAGAAGTAAAATTTTCAATGGTTTTCGCAAACTTAGAGTATCTATCATACTTTCAACGATTACGGTACGTTTTTTGGTAAATTATGGATATCTGGTCACGGGACAGAATTTTTGTAAAGATTTATGAAAAATAAGCACATTAAATGAAATGAATGTATGGCTTACGATTTTTTTTGAAATGTTTCGTCCATGAAAGATCCTAAAGAATTCTTCCCAATAAGTGTATGGAATCGAGTTGTTTTATTTACAGGAGCAAAAATGCAACCACAAACTACACAAATAATAATATTATACAGATAGAGACAGTCACATAAGTTTATTATATGTTTAAAATAAAAAGAATAATTTTATTATAGGTTAATATTAATTCTTCTTTCAGAACTCATATCAGTAATATTCTTCAGATTTAATCATTTTGATTCCACATTTTATAATAATCCACAAGAACTCAAAGAGTAAAGTCAAAACATAAAATTATAAGCCAGTATATATAAATTTTTTGAGCTTAGGCCGAGAGAATTGGGATTCTGTCCCGTGACCATATATCCATAATTTACTCGTTTTTTAATATCATTTTTGTCTTCATCGAAGATAATATAATTTTAGTTTACCCGTTCTGAAGTATGATATAGTATATGTTCATCTACGGCTTTTAACAATAATCTTTCTCAAATTGAATGCTTTCCTAATGTGCTATAATTGTAATTGCCAGCTAATTATCCAATTCACTGTTTGCCTAAAAAGTCTGTAGGTATTTTGGAACAACAATTTTCAGGAGTCATTCACCATTGTAAGAGTTCAAATTTGATATTGTTGTTCTCAAGTTTGACATTTGTGTACAAATACAAATGTCAACCTTGAAAAAAAGCAGCGGTAGTCAGTAAAACTAACTGATAACTTTTGAAACACTTTTCCATTTACACTGCATTGCTTAAGAAATATTTGAATGTGTTAATTATATGTCTTTCAGTCAATCTATAATTAATTTAATGACGTTTAAAACTTTCGTAAAAAGCCTTGTAAAAATAGTCTGTTTTAGCGTTGTCCAAGAGAAACTCTTGTCACCTTTTTCTGGCTATGCGAGCTGGCAGACGCTTTGTTATTTTTGAATAATAAATAATTAAAAAAAAAACACTCAGGTTGCCGATGAATAAAAGAAGAGCATAAAAAGAGATGATTGATTAAGCTTTTATACATTCTCTTTATTTAAAAAAGCAAATGACTCGTCGGGCCACTGGAGCTTTTTAATTTACTCTTGAATATTTAATGTCCAGAGGTGTGAATTTTCACCTTCAGATTGCCAAAGAGCCGTGAAAGTTGGCCGCCTCGCACATTTTTGCCTTTATGGACAAAACTGGGATAATTTGGCCGTCGCGAGACATTAGCTAATTGCAGGGGGACTTTCTGGGAACTTGTCTTTATTAGCATTAGCGTAAAACTGATTTTTAAGGCTCAAAGGTGTTCGCAAAAATTTAAGTTTTCACACTCTTTTCTCAACTCATAGTCGTTTCTAGTTGACTGCTACTTCATTTTTTGAAAAACCAGCATACATAAAATATCTCAAATTAAATTAAACGGATTTTATTTGAACGGTAAAATTTCAGTATACATATTATGCAAGTTATTTTTAAAAGAATATGGTTGTGATGCAATTATTGAATATTTAACAATATTGAGTTTGCAAAAAGAGTGTTATTTGATATAGAAAATATATGTAGAAAATATTATTCACAAACACATATTATAAGTATCAGTAGAACAGAACACCGACTTATTTATTTATTTTTGATTTTACTGAACTAATTCAATTTTTTTCGTTGTTACAGGTGAGTTTGAGGCACATCACTAACATGACTCCACCAATGGTAGTTCCAGTGGAATCTTCACTAATGGTTTGATATTACATCTCTATTTCCTCTTTCTCTAAGCAGCGGTTTTATTATATGTATAATATTTCAATGAATTATCACATTTGTGTTAATACGGTTTTATTTGTGAAGAAAGGTGTCTAATTTTAATACACCCAAATACCAAATATGAGCCGTTTGAATTTTTTACATTTCCATGGTTGACACTTACTACGTGAATGCCACCTTCGGCATCTTCGGGTATTTCAAAGGCACGGATGAACTTGAAAACATGTCGAAAGGCATAGAAATATACGAAATTTAAACAAATAAATAAAAAAATCTTTGCTTTTTGAAATTAAAAAATAAATACTTAGTCCCTTTTCAATATATATATATTATTCTTTCTATAATCCAGCATAGCAGGAATGTAAGCAGGCTCGCGTTTATTGCTCGATAATCGCCAGCGAACATTATTCGAAATATTCCATATTAAAATTCCTGTTTGTACTAACTAGCGCCAAACAGATTAAAGCCTTTGTTGTCCGATATTGATTTCGCGCTCACAGTTTAGCCAACATTGTGGAATTAATGATGCAATTATATAGATTTGCATAATTGAATGTTAATCTTCCAAAATGGCCAACTTCCTCACCGAGGACAATGCTCGAACAAAGGACATCGCGCGTGTTATTAATTAATGTTCAATATTCACTCGATTCTAATATGGTAAATGACAACACAAACAATGAAAATTTTATGTGTCGACCTTTTTATTTCATTGTCATTTAGAATTTGGGAAACTATTTTTGTAATCCATCAATTCGTAAACATATGACGAATCGACATTGAACAATACATCATGTTTTTAAGACAAAGTTTTTGATACTATTTAATTTCGTTTAGATAAATTTTCCATTGGTCAAGACATTTATTTACGTTTAGAATTTTTCGCGCATTTAAGTGAAAAATGAAAATAAATTAAAACACACAAATATGATCTTTACAACCAAACTTACTGGGTGTAATTCACTGAGGTCGAATTTACAGTAGCTTTTAAAAGGTTGGTATATTACTCGACAATTTATGAATTATGAATATTTGTGTAGGATTGCTGAACAGTAAGGAAAGTTGTCACTTAGCTGAAAATATTTTTCAATCCTTTGAAAAGCGCAACAATACCTACTGCTGGGAATTAGCCTCTCGGTTAGCTGAATTATTTCTACAAACACTAGTATTTTCGCTTTCACTTGTACATTCTATCAATTATTAAAAGGGTCAAACCAAATTTGAATAGACGAATGCTATGGTATGGTTTAAACAAAGCTGCGTGGGTGGTCGTTGCCTGTAATCTTGTATTAACTCAATCCCTGTAAAATTCATACCTATTGTTTAACATCAAATGTGAGCCTAGCTTGAGAAACAATTTGAATGTTTAAAAAAAAAAAAACAAATCTTTCCACTGATTATGTGTTAGTAATATAATTTTTTTCTTTAATACCTTTTTGCATATACTACAAAAATTTTTAATTACTAAAATCAGTGGAAATTATAAGAAAAACACACTTTTTTTATTAGTATTTTCTATATTGTAGATTGATACATTCATAAAGATTTTTTTTATAAGATCGATCATAGTATTACGTAATTGAATTGTGGATTAAAGGTTATGAAAAAAAGACCAATTTTTGTATCTTAAGCAATATAATTATGCTTATTTTTCTGATTCAATTATAAATCTGGTAGTGTATTTAATCAAACGGCACACGTCGTATAAAATTGTCATATACCATCTAATTATAATCAAATCTAAAGTGCTTAGACCTAAATATGCAAATAGAAGTCATACTTTTATCCAGTATAAGATAAGTAACATCGATTGTAAATATAATATGTTGAAAAGTGAGAAAAAACATCATCTTAAAAAGTACTCAATTTCTTTATTGCAAAGAACTTATCCAAACCAAACTAGATTTCACCTAAGTGGTTTTGCAACGTTGTATACGTACCGTCTGGATTATTGACATTACACGTTGAGCACGCCACATCCAGGCCGTGCTTGCCTCGGCTTTACAGGTGCGAGGAAGCCTTTCCCTCGCACTTTCCCTTCATAAATAATTCGTGGCATCAGTCAGCCGGATCGGGCTGGAGTCGATAAGGTAGGCGGTTTCGCAGATGGATCAAGTTCTCACCGCGAGGGCGGCTGCCGTGGACCGCCCGCTTCGCCGCTCTTGTTATGTAAAGCATCCGCGACAATAATCCTAAGTAATCCCGCCGGGACAAGGAAATGGGAAGGGGATCGAAGGCTCTGGATCCGGGAGACAGTGATCCGGAAGTCTTTTTTTAAGTGTATTATCCATAATTTCAATATTAAATCATGTTTCACTCAGTCCCCTGTTATATGATCTTCGCGTTACTTAAATTTGTCTTGTTTATCCTATTTATATTTGCCGTGGAAGGAAAGTAAAGCATCAAAAAAGTGATTATCATTCAGATATTCCAGAAAATAAGTCGTTTCAGTTTATTCGGAACAATATTTTGATTTATTGATTGAATTGACCCTAACTTGGTAGAACGCGGTGGAAAAATAGCAATGCATTTTAGTTACAAAAAATAGTATCTATTTTTTCACCGTTTCTAATTGAGTTCTGGCAAGTAAATGTCAATTCAATCAATAGTTCTTGTAATTACTGTAGGTGCTAACTGTCACTTCTTGGTGGAAAGGCATTTTACCGTGCTATATTTTAATGTTAAATCAAAATAATATGACGTATTATAATCTGCCGCACCTATGTATGAAGAGATGTTGATTCTTTCTTAATTCCTTTAGCCATATTTCTTTACTGCTAAATATGAACATATAAATTTACTGCCAAAAAGTAACTCCCGTTGATCTATAAAGAACACACAATGGACAAATATTGACCAAAACAATTGGCACCGATATTTGAAGTTGTACAATAACGTACATATTATAATATTACTTTCGTAAAAATATACAAATATTGAGATACATAGATTGAGATGTCTTTTTTTTTATTTTGTCTGATTTAATCGTTTAGTTTTTGGGTTAAAGCTCACAAACCTCTTATTGGTCACATCTGCCGGCGCGCGGGCACCTGTAATTCACGTATCGTGGGGTTTTTCTTTGTTGAGAAAATTTCGGTCGCTTTATACCTGCCGCGACTTACGCGATTTTGATGACAAAGGAAACGTATTAGGGAGCCGTCCGACGGTACAAAGTGTTTTTTATGCCCCCTTTTGCAGTCCATTGAAATTTGATTTATTTATCTAACTTCGTTGCAAAGATTGGGTCTATTTGTTCGCCATGAAAAAGTAAATGTTTGGGATAAAATTATTATACCACAAATATGACATTTTTTTATTATTCAGCCAAGTTGCTATTGGTTGGATTGCCACTACTTATCTTTTGTATTTTCATGACTTTTTTCCCTTCTGTATTCTATATTCTTTTTACGTCGTACAGTTTATTTAAGTCTTTATATTCAATATGAGATGTGTCTTCATATCACTCGTTGTAGGAATGAATGTCAAGATATAATATAGGAATATAAACATTTTCGTTCGCAAATAAATAATTGGAGATTTGTTTTCTTAACTGTAAAAAAAAATCTAAAAAATCTAACCATACCGTATACGCTATTTTTGTATGTTCTTCTAAAGTTTTTCATTCTGAATATTCTTTAATATTCCACAAAATATGGCAAAGATTTTTTTTTAGTAAACGTCATCGAATAAAGATAATAAAAAATGTTTTTGTTTCCAAATGTATTTCCTAACTTCATAACTTTTACAATAATTAATATTGATATTTATATGCAAATAACATCAGCCGATAATCTTGGCCACGTTTCATAGCATTAGTGCCGTATAGAACATCTTTCTTTGGCTGCTACTAAATAGTCCACTACGAATCTTGTAGTTGTGATTTATTAAAAAAATAAATATTGCAAGATGAGATTAGATGAGCCAGAGTGTGGGTCGCATCAAAGTAAAACATCTCTCCCTCCATTGTATACTAGACAATGTACGATTGCGGCCATGACGTATCCAGGACTTTATTTCAGGTATTGCATTTCACCAGACGCTCTCAGCTCGCATAAAGCGTATCTCATTAGTGTGGCCGCCGCCTCGTGACGAATGTAAGCTTAAATATTGTTATTTCAATTTCTCGTTCGGCTGTAATACCCATGCAACTCATCTCTATCTCATGTACTGAGGCATCATACAGTTAAAGCCTCGATGAGAGACGCATCCTGACGACTTCATTAACCGGCTTCTTAAGTTAGTTATATTCTTGTACCTGTTGCTGAAGCACTACTTCATTTCAACAAACCCCTTCTTATTATGTCATTAAATGTATGATTTACATTCTCTTGCATTTGAAATTCATTATCTCGACATTTCATTTTAATTGCTTTCAATTGTTTAAGCTTCCCGCATGTATCATGTACAAGTACTGTTACTATGATTTTGAATGACTTACTCTCTTCCGTCAAAGTCTGATGGCATTAATAAATAGAAAATGAAACTTTGGATTGTCATTACAAAATACTTCTAGAAACGCCCAATTCAAAAACATTACGATACAAATTTCGCTGTTAAAAATTGTATCCAATCAATAGTTTACATAATTAAACCTGTATCTTTAAGGATTATTTTTTATTAAAAAATTATGGTTTGAAAAGAGCGTTTTGATTTGTTACAACCTCAATACGAATACGTAAGAGTGTGTGCACGGATCAGTGTAAAATAAATACTTTCACAACTTCGTGTGCATGTCACGGAAGTCGTCAAAATTCTTTCTTGTATGTAAATTATATGTCATAGCAGCATTGCAATGCATCTAAAGTTCCCGTGGTATTTCAGTTACATAACACCGGGTCGTCGGAATTTTCCCCCAACACAGTCTGCTCGTCTTTTGAATGGGATCATTAAATGATCATCTGAGTATCGTTACGCCGGCTGCTTAACAGCGGCTCGCTTTTACGAGTCTACAAGCAAAAGCTTTCTAATTGTCGAAACAATAGGCCGGCCCAAGGCGAAGCTTCGGTCGCTTCTTGCAGTGATTCTCGACTGCCACTTCAGTCGTTATCGAGGCTTACAAAGCTTTTTGATAATTCTTTCACAGTCGTTATGTGTTTTAGTAGTGTTGTGGAAAACAATTTTCACACGAACCTTAAAATCATCATTGGAGGTGAAAAATTAAAAACATTTCCCGTTTCTTTGGGGATTTCTCTTTAACATTTTATATTTCAATTTCAAGAGGCAAAATTTGGGATTCGAATGCCCCACATTATCATTTTTACATGTAAATATGATCGTTTTTAAATTACCAACTTGTGCAGCCTTCCGGTGTTAGGTTAATTAAGACTTGTTTTATATATTTTGTATTAATGTTTTAACTGTACGAATTTAATGCTACCACTATAAATGATATTTATTTTCCCCAGTTTTAATTTGATTAAATATTGAAGCAGTTGGGCTTTTATGTTGATATGCTGAGCAAAATATCTAGATTTGACAGGTTATTAAAATAGTTTCTCTATTATCAAAGATCCAGCTTCCGTACACTGCATTCAAAAACAATGTAGCAACATGTTCGTCAACTACCTTATTGCTACAAAACATATTATTCTATTATTACTTATTATCATTCATGTTGTATTGATTTGAATGATTAAAATGATACTTAGCTTATTGTTTACAATGAATGTATTGACAAAGGAAATTTTAAGATTATCAATCGTTTTTCTTCTCGACGAAATCAAGTAACATCTTTTTATGTCCTATGATTTGAGAATTCTCAATAAATTATACCAAATAAGAGAAAAATAATATTTGTCAAAAAACAAATATCATTCGTCAAAAAAATAAAAAGGGACTTTCAAACAAATTTTGATTGCATGATAAACATATCTTCAGAGAGAAAATATGCGAAACTCTCACTCTTACTAACACTCAGTGATAAGAAAGTTACATTATTACTTTATATTAAAATGATTAAGATTGATATAATTGAAATGCTATGCATGTGTATTATATTATGTATGCCATTCACGAAAGTAAATTTGACGTTACCAGAGAACACGTAAACGTTATGTTTGAACCGTGGATACTTTTCGCTGAACAGAATTTGAACACCGCGTTCTGATAACAATATCTTGTTCGAGAGGTAAAGCCACGATGGCCCGGGGCAAGACTGTGCCAATTAGGTGAGATTTCTCGTACAGGGCTCGTTTCGTTGTCAGGTCGCGAGAGTTCGGCTTAACATCAGCCTCCACTCCACGCATCTTCGAATATTGTATTAGCGCGCGCTAATTCCACTATCAATCTGGAATTATAATATGCCGCTTGCACGTTTACACAGCTCACGGCAGTACATCGAATGTTATTATAGAAGCTTTATGTAAATATCGCTGTTTATTTGTGACATTTTCTTTGAGGCAACTGCCGGATTTAGATAGGGCTAATATTGCTTTGTTTAAACCTCGAGTAACTACTTAATTTACAACAGTTAATATTTAATTAACTGGTGACGATTGATTTAGGCCTAATTAGTCAATTTGTAATTCAGTTAATTTATATATTATAATCTTTGTTCCTTGGAATCGATTCATATTAAAATATAAATTTGAATAAATTTACTTATACAATAACTCAAACATTTTCCAATGGCAAGAAATCAATCCTATTATAAGTATAATAATACATATGTATTTAGAGTATTCATGCGTATGAAATGCTTTTATAACTGTCTTTATATGAAGTCTTTAAGAACATTAACTTATACATTTTTGTGTCCAAATCAACTTAGCTAAAAAAATAACTACCAAAACTTATTGTTTTTTTAAACGTCAGACCATTTTTTATAATAAAATTGCAAATTCAGGTTGAGTTAATAATGACAGATTTATATTGCTTTTTTTATATATAAGTATCCATATTTATTGATTTACATAATTTTATATGTACAGTTAATTCGACATAGCGTGTTCCCTCGATACCAAATAAGATCTAATTACTTTAATAAACATGTAACTTATGTTCTTATTTTATCTCTCGGGATTATTGTTTTTGTACTTCTCAGACGTGCATTTATTTATGTGCGTATTATTTCCTTTTTCAAACACGATAACCATTTTGTAACCTATTCTATTTATTCGCATGCACTATTTACCCCCGTAAGGTATCCTGATATACATAGTTTTATTCTAAAGCTTTAATCTTGTGTTAGTAAACATGAAGGTGAAATTATAATGGGCGAATTGGGAATGTGTTTGATTTCCTAAGCTCTTAATAGATACATAATATATATATGAATATATTGTAATGATAATTAAAATATTGAGAGACGGGCCCATATAAAAAAAAATATATTGTTATTCTATGCGGGCAAGTAGTCGAATAGTTTACGTGCCAATCAGTTGCGCTGTCAAGGTTTCGAATCCCCCAATGGTCGCTTTCATATGATTATATAAATTTTTATCCAAACGAATGGGCTCCTATTTTGGTTTTTATGCATCCTTATTTAATTTCGAGTAGAGGGAAGGGGGGGACACAATTCTGACACTTTTATAAGCGCATACCATTTTTTATACATGTAATAATAAATTTATAAAATGGTACAATACCAACCAACTCTCGGACATTTTATTTGGATTAATCAGATTGAGCCCAAATAGCTTTTTTTGTGTATTGATTTTCGTGCTATAAGATGTATTTATTTATTTAAGAAAAAGCAAATCATGGCATTACAGCTGATGCCAATGCGCCATGTATTTGACAAATATAAATACATGTATTTATATATATACATACATGTAAATACATAATATAAATCACTAATTAATGAAAAACAAGATGAAAACATTGTAGTCATAAAAACTGAGAGAAAAAATTTATAAAATCATATTAGAAATTTTCTAAGATGTCAACCGAGTGCGTTCTGACAAAATCAACTTTTATTTATAAAATATAGTATTTGTCTGAACTCACTCACGTCAATATGAAATATGTCGACATCCGAAGCAATGCCGTTTAAAATTGTTAAAGCTCTTCCCAGAGGCATTCCCATTGGCAGACTGGTTCTACCCCTTGGAAGAACAAACAACTCACGCTCACGATTCCTAGATTCCAAGATGTCCAGAAAAGAAGCCTCGAGGCAATTTATTATCATCATGGGCTATATTTTTGGTTCAAATATTAACAAATATATTCTTTGCTATTACGTTTGATCTTTAAAAAATTTCACGCCCTTTTATTAGCAACATATAATTGATAATATTAATAATATTTTTTAAAGTATGATATGCATGGTTATTTTAACAATTCAAAATATACCCGCAATTTTTATTATTTCTTTTTGTTTACAATCGGTTGTAAATAAATACTTTGTGTTCAGCCAACTTGACATTTGGAAATTTATTTAAAATATTTTATCAAGCATCTATGGTATTATCCTATTTTACGATAGAAGCCGGATCTGCCGTCATATTGGTTGTATGGGGGCATATGTGAGGATCGTGTCTACTTCCGCTAAGCCATTCCCACTGCCTACCCGTAAAGCCTCCGGCCGGAAGGCTTCTAACTCTATAGAGACCCTAAATAATGCCATGGAACTAGGCAGT
Organism: Himalopsyche kuldschensis; assembly: GCA_028554975.1. Lineage (NCBI taxonomy): Eukaryota > Metazoa > Arthropoda > Insecta > Trichoptera > Rhyacophilidae > Himalopsyche > Himalopsyche kuldschensis. The sequence goes on along the minus strand of JAHFWI010000003.1, from coordinate 7,071,065 downwards.
AGACGTGATACACTTTATGGTCCGTCAATTTTTGTGTGGAATCGACTTAAACTTTTATGTAATTAAAACCTATGTTCAGAAATTTACATAGCTTATTATTTTTTTACTAAACATAAATATTGTACGATGGCTAGTTTTACTTGTGATTTTTTTTGAGTGAAACATATAAACCATTTGACGTTAGTAGCGTAGACAGCAAATAAACCCAAAAGAATAATCACTTCAATCAAGTCCAATTAACGTGTTCTTGGTGTATTATTGGCGAGTAAATTGAACTACAAAAAACATACTCATAAAAACATAGAAATTTGTTACAGTCATTAAACTGAAAGCTCGAATTTTTTTCATTTCAAATTGTGAGTGGTAATATGACTTCTGAAAATTTATAAAAAATAACTGCACAAATTGATCGATTGTTGTGGCGGCTTTAACACCGTTTCCCGGCCTAAATGCAGTCGAAATGTCAAAGAATTATTCGCATCGGTCGATGGCTTTCAATTTATTTGGCGCGAAAACCCGCGAAAAATCGACGCCGGCGAGTTTCCCGTCCGCGTGTTTATCGTTAGCGGCTAACCGCGATTAATGGGGCTCTTGTCTGGACTTATGCCCCGTAATCGGTCACGTAGAGACTTCGTTGACTGAATTTAAACTGGCTGAAACATTTTCCCCCAGGGGCATGACACGGTTAACAGAACTAGCTCGCATTTTTACGATAGTAATATTTTATTCATTATTTGTAATTTTTCAATCGCCATGTTCCCTTCAGCACATATCACTTCCAAATGGTTCATGGTTCTAATATAATTTTTTTAAAGCTATTTTTATTTTGACACTAACTAAATAAAAATTTTCTCGAGATTCCGTTTAGCCATGTTTATTTTATGCTAGAAATGATTCATTTTTTACGTATGAACGCATATGTTACCTTAACATACATAAAACTACAAAGCAATTCAACTTCGAATGATATTACTTTAAAATGTGTTTATGTTGGTGAAAGCATGGAAGTCGTGTATCTTCGGTTTTTACGACCAAATTTTACTAAAATCCACATGGAAGAATTGGAAACGTAAGTTTTATTCAAGCATCGAAAAAAGATGTTTCACTCGATATCCATATTATTTATCTCTTGGTTCTCGTAAAAGATATGCTTGTTCCCCACCGGCAGTTTTCAAGAATTTCTCGTTGATTTATGCCATTTTTTATACCGTTCTAACCACAATACTTTAATTTCAACGTTTTTGCTTCTAAAAAGTAATTATTTTTTTAAATCATCATCGAGTAATTTTCACATTTATCTGCTCATCAGACGCTGCAATTTTATAGCAGTTTCTGTGTGGTGATTCTCTTATTTTTTGACCCATATTTTGTCAATAATTATATATGTATTGTTTGGTTCGTATTACTTTAAATGTTGAATACATGTAAAGCAATAACAATGTACTCAGTCTGTTCACACTTCATAAATCTGAATGTCCACGGCTAATTTTACAAAGTAAAAAATATACATATGATACGAAATTTTATCTTGCAGCCTCATTATGTCATTTTAGAAATGGTAAGAAAAAGCGATAGAGAACAATGCTAATCTATCAAAAGTAGAGTAATGGTATGAAGACAGAAAATTGCAGTGTAATGATAATAACAAAAATGTTATTGTGAGTAATTTCGATGTTCTTATAAAAGATTTTTCGTTAAACATTTTGTATTCCCCTAAAAATTTTACCCCGAAAGTATCTGATCGAATTTGCATATTAAAATAGTGATTCATTTTTTCTCTCTATTTTATATCCGTAGTCAATCTCTTGTGTGTAGTGAATTTAGCAGACCACGCAACGGGACCAATATTTCTTGGATAAACCGCTGGGTGGAGCGGCGTGTGGGTCTGGTCCCGGGAGGACCTTGCGGGATCCCTTCTCGTGAACCTGCCAAACCTTCGGAGCGCCGAGGCGTGTCTGCCAAGATGTCTGACTAAGCCGGGCTTTTAGTGGATATAATATTAATGTAAACCGAATTGCGATGAATTTTGTTAGTTATGTATAATTTTGTTTCTCATGTCCCATTCCCAAATCGTTCAAAGCTGAAGCTCAACAGATACTCAATAGTCTTTGGATTGTTTTATTGATATACTTTTTGCTATAATCGTTATTAATTCTTTTCTACATTGTCATTAATAAATAATCAAATCCATTTATTATCGTTTTACTGTTTTATATTTTTATTACCTATTTCTTTCTTCATGATGCAAAATCCTATCGTGTCAAAATGTTATTTAAAAGAAACTTTTTAAATATAGTAGAGTGCATTGAAGCTATGAAAATAATAGTGATCCGCGTCTTTGAATAAAAATAATTATTGAACTCACAACCGAGTTTGACTGTTCAAAACCATTACGACTTTGCCACGGGTTACTGTTCAATGGATATATTTAACGCAAGTTCTTTTTTTTATTATACTTAAAAGCTTTAACGTTAGATTCATTTATAAATGATATGCCGTATTGTGCAAACAGTGATTAGAAACTATTACCTGTTATGTTTTTGTTGTTTTGATTTCTGCATAAGCGCAAATTATCTGAGGCAATATAGCCAACCCATAGGCGATAATATTGGCGAAAGTAGCTTTTATATTGAACTCTGTTATGACATCCTTTGTGCAAGGATGCTTCCTTTCATGTGCCCTGTCACAATATGTTGCCATAAACAACATTAGCAGTGAATTGATACGTCTGCCAATGTACTGATATGCTAGAAATACACTTTCCTTAAATGGAATAATCGGTATTGATCTGTTATTAACCGAATTGTTTATAAATGGCGGCGCCAATGCATGGCTCAACGCTACGATTTGCCGTCATATTACGTTTAGTAAGTTTGGTAAAAATTGTAAAATAGCGTTTGATTTATTTCCCTGGAAAATTTATTTAGAACAATGCATATTATATCTTAAACAAATTGGCATCAAAATGTCATCTTTTCAATGGATACTCTCCCCTTTAAGGAGATGTCGGATTATGTAGGTAATCTTAAGCAAATTTATTTGTCGATAAAATCAAATTGCGAAGAAAAATAAGTCAAAACCTTTTTTTATATATAAGGTTTCTTGCGTTGCTCAAAGATATCGTACGAATTCCGAAAACTGCAATTATTATATCTGACTGGATGGCATTTATTTGTAACGATGTCAATAAAAAAAAGACTGTCTCTGCCGTTTGCTATCGCTTTTCCAGGTAACAATTTCACTGGAAACAATAGCTGACGCTAATACGTTTATCCCGTAGGCATTCTTTCCAAGTTTTTCCCTCCCTTCCTTTTCCGCGAGAAAACACTATCGGCGAGGCCTCATTTGCTCCCAAGTTTTTCGCTTGGGAAAAGTTGGCAGAACTAACGTTTGGTCTTGTCACCTCTCGGGCACTCACTTCAGTTGTTTTCTCTAGGGCTTCCACTTAATTCATTAATATAATATATTGTAGCCAAGACTATATTATATCAATAATAATAATAAATATATATGTACGTATCAATCCTACCAAAGTAAAATTATTGTATTTATGAAAATAAAAAATAAAGTAACTAAAAAAAGCGACAATTGTGCGGTTAATTTATTGTTTAATTTTGTGTCAAAATTCCGTTTTTAAATCGAAACACTTTTTTAAATCTTGACATACACATTTAAATATTATGTTATGTGTTGAATTATTAAAGGTAACCAATGTTTTTAACTATTTTGAATACTCCATTATCGAGCGTTTTTGAATCGTAAAAATTTTGGGCTCTTCAATTTGTTTTGCCACTTACCCGGGCTTCACCTTGGACATTTTCAGACATTCAAATACATAGATTGACTCAAATGACCGCTAGTTTGACTAGCGTAAGTGAATTTGATACTTCAACGACACAGATGTGGTTTTTAGTGCCACTACGCACCTATTTCATAAATTGATTAAGTGACTAAAACTTTATCGATGGCGTACGTTTTATCGTCTTTTTTTACTTTCGATGTAAGCCTAAGCCAACTGAAAAAAAATATCTTGTTTTTCAAAACCAGCTTGAAGTATTCTAAAATCCGAGTTAATTAAATCCAATTTGTTTAACGAAGAGGATAAAACAATTTTTTAATGTCGTTAAAAAAACAAACGAAAAAATCTTTTGGGTCGTTTATGATATTTTTGACATTAAAATTTTTCACTAATTGTATAATTGAACTTTTTTTAAAATAGGCACTCAGAATTTTTTCCTTTCAGGTTTGTTTACTGAGATAAAATATTTGTAAACACGCCAGCCCTAGTTACAAAACACCATTAATCTCGCAGAACCTTTGGTCCCAAGTTTTGTTCGTTGGTTACTGTACCGCGCCATTGAATTAGCGACCGCCTTACCTCTTCTTTCGCTCGCTTGTTCTCTTCTACCATAAATAACAGTCTTCTCTTCGATATAAGCGGACGCTATTCTTCACTTGCTCGAACGTACACCTGTACATTTTTCGTTCACACTTTTGTAAAAATTGAATTCAACATTTTCCTTTTATCGCGAAAGACGGAGACGCTGCAATAGAAGACGAGTCTTTAAATAACGAATGCCGTCTTATTTTTATAGCAGGGCTGTGAAATTTTCTTGTAAACAATAACATTCAACATGCCAATGAAAATATTTTGGAATCTACTTACCTATTTCATACATAGCTATCATTTAAAATAACCCAATTTGATTTTTATTTATTGATAAAATATATATCACAACAGTCTTCGGTCAGCGAGTGTGCTAGGTTTAGGCTTGAAATTGATCACATTTCATTTCTTGTCTTTTAATTTATAATGTCATTTATTTAATGTTTAAATTATGGAATTAATCGTCTGCCATTGTTAGTATCTTAACAACGAAAACGAAACAACTTTGAAGTTATGTTTTTCTACTCGTAAGCCTTAGCTAACTTTTAATATGCAATACGTAATAATATAATTAAGTATTTCGACTGAGGGTGCTTGATGGAATTTCAATATCAAGTCAGTTCAAGTACATCCGTGCACTTGGAATGCCTGAAGATGCCGAAAGGCGAAACCCGGGTCGTTAGCGACAAAACTCATAGAAAAGTACAAAATTCAAAAAATTCTAACGTAATAATATATTAAAATCTTCTTAAATGTCGAAGTTTTTTACATATACACATCAGATAACGTTTTATAGGGCGCATTAATACTATCTTCGGGTATAATTGTGGTTCTGTTTGGGTATTTTTAGATTTTTTATATAAATTTAAACCTCTTTAATAACGTCTCTCCACAAAAACCGCACATAAATATTGAAAATTATCAATGAGTATCTTTGATTTATTTATTCGATTATGTCGAAACGACTAGAACAGTGTACTTATCTTTCATGTGCGTTACTGTTTTGCCATCGCAGCAACTTCCAATCTCGTTGCTAAAATACATTTGATATTGTTTTCTGAAATCCTAATATGTATATGCATTATATTGATTAGCTGTCTATTTATTTAATTACAATTTATTTCCACTAACGATACTGCTTTGCTTCTTGCATTTGTTTCGGTTGTTATATAAGTATGAACACTACACCATACGATTAAGAATAACATATTTATTTATGTGGCTTAAAAAAGATGACATTTATATAAAAAGAGAAATATCTTCATTGAAATTGATTTATGTTTGATAACAATATTCTTATCTATTTGTTAGACAATGCATACAAATCTTTTAAATTATCATATAATAAAAGATCTAAACGTATGTTATAATTATAAATATTCACAAACTTGGCCATTTATTTTAAGAACTTTCCGAAACCGAATATAGTCACTGATGCATTATGTGATGGCAGTTCGTTCACAGCCCTTTCGCTCGTTTCCAACTTTTAACTAAAACTTTGTAGTGGTGCGCTTAAACAAAGTAAACCACCTGCCGTTGTCTCTTACCTCTCTTTATGGAGAGCTTAAAGCTTTTTTCGTTCCGTCAATATGCCAACATCGAGAGATTCCGCCGGATGTTGGTTTTTCTGTATTTTTCGCATTTCGCGGTTCAAGTTAAATGAGTTTTTAGCAAAAATTGCTTTTACTTCCTCATATTTTATGCACGAAAATCGCTACTGCTGTTAATTTCCTTTACCTCTTCCCCGTTTCCCATTGTTACATTTTCCAACAAGCCAAATTATTTCTTATGTTTCCCAACTTTTATCTAATTATTTAATACCATACCATTCTGACTCTTTCCAACAATCTACACTCCGCTTCAGCCACGTCTGATTACGGCATTTATTCCTTAATTAATAAGTTTAAATGATAAAATAATTCTAGTCTAAATAATATCACCATTATAGTAAGTATACAACATGATTTTAATTTTAGATTTATCCATACCTTTTCGAGGTAAAATTTCTTCAATTTCATTATTTACTAACCTTATTAATGTTAACAGAGCAATAAACTTAGTGCCTTAACAATAAGTAGTTAGGTATTGCTTGGTACTTTAAACTATCATAACAGTGACGCTCGTTCTGTTTCTAAATATTATCATCTTAACCGTTTTTTTTTTTAAATATTTCTTTCATTTTATGTTTATTGCATGAAAACAGCATACATATTTTATATTTGTTTTTCCGTATTCTTTTTCTTGATGAGCAACAAAAGCTCCAGTCAGCTCTCTCATCCTTTCCGCGAATAGTGTGCAAACTTGTATTTTCGTATTACGTATGTATGCAAAAAGTTAATCCCGCAGCTTTGCTGTTTTATATGCGGAATGAATGAAAAAATCTTGGTATATTTGCATTGAATGGCAACTTTTGGAGCGCAACACAATGGGTAACAATCATGTAAAATGAACCCCGGCGTGGCTATTTTTAGTATGGCGATTTACTCGTCTCTCTATCTGAAGCATTGTTTAGTTTACTAAAGCGCGCGAGTACTGTAAGTATTCAAAATTCTGTATATTCAATGCAGGAGACGATATTCGTGGTTGTTAATGGGACATGAAAAAACTTGTTATTTATTTAAATTTAAACGTTTGTAGCTCAAAACATATGAAGAGCAACATACGTGTAAAATTCTAAAGTATCTAGATAGTAGAATCCCAAAGATAACCCAATTTTCATATCAACTCATTTTAATGGAGTACACTTCCAAATTAAATGAAGATGATATTGCACTGATTAAGCCATTCCTTAAAGAGTAAGTCGGTCACGGTGATCTAGTGTGCTGGATTCTTGTCTCGGCAATGTCAATATCAAATTTAAATTCTTTTGTTTTAAAATTAAAATGTTTGCGTTGTCATTCCTCCCTTAAACTCGTATAAGTTATTATTTTGTTGAATTTTCCATAAGCTTTAAATCTGTACCCGTGGCAATTGATTCCTATACCTAGTTCCCAAATTTACATGCACTGTTTCAATACGCCGCGATTTTTCCCGAGCCTCTGGCGTTTTTTTAACATTTTCAATTCATACCACATCGCAGTGCTGAAAAAAATAAGGAATACGAGAAACTTTATTTCAAAATTTATATCACATATTTTGACAGTCACTACCAATCAATATTACAAAACAAATTTAAGATTTCTTCGTGTGTTTGAATTCTACAAATAAAAATAAGCTTTTCACGCTAAGTAGTTAAAATAAGAGTTATTTAAAGTTTTGTATGAATTTTCATTTGAATTCGATTTCTGCCTATATCAAATTTATTAATCTAATTTTAATACTTCTTTAATCGGTTTGATATGTATGACTTTTAAATAAATATAATCAAATCGTGTTTCTTTGATTTGGAATGTTAAAGATGAAAGATATTTAAAGTAAACTATTTTTACAAATAAGAAACAAAATATTATCTTACAGACGAAACAAAAATGATGACGTATTATTATTCACTCTTAAAAATAATGTAAGACAAATTTTCTAAAAGATTTTTGCAGCAAGTCGTATAAATACATATCTTTGTTTATCTAAGAGGTTGTAAAGAATAAAATATACAAAGGTTACTTTGAAAATCATGATTTTGTCGATGTATGTGTATGTTAAGATATGTATTTATAAACGTATTACAAATTTAAATTTGTTTACAGTAGGAAGATATTTAATCTCACGTTTCGTTGTTTTGTTTTTTTTAAATACTTAATTCATTAAATGAAATGTAGATACATTTTATTTGTTTATTTTTAAATTGGAGTTGTATCTGATGTATTAAAATAACCTTTTCCTATTTTAAGCTGTTAATAATATTTCTTATTATTGATTTCGGTAAATGAAATTTTTTTTCGCCAGAAAGTTTTTATGCAGTTATTTAGTATTAATTGCTCGACTGCTTGATTTTATATCGTCATATTCGTGGTCCGTTTGAACAATAAAGGAAAAATCTCAGTCACAATAATGAGTGGCGGAATGATTTCACACCCTTTTGTGCTGGCCGGGAAATAAAAAAAACTGCGAGAGCTGTGAAATAAGATGAAATATTTTCGGCAAACTTTTCCTTTTCATCATTCTTTTGTCTCTTTTCTGCTCTCGAGAAGCCTCATGCCGCGGACAGTGTCTCGCGGAGCCATAGGTAGACTCGGCATTTTGTCGTGGAGGGAGCTTTCCTCCGGCAACCCCCGGCGTTTCGCGACAGGAAAAGTTGGGAAGACAATGTGCTCGATAACGAGTGAATAAAATCTACCGCGATTCGTGAAGTGGTCGTGTTTTATCTGCTTTTATTCTCGCGAATGTTTGTTCAGACGTACATACGTCTGTGTGAAGGAGAACTTCGCTGTGCCGAATTGGCAACTTTTCACAACGGTGACGTTGTCGAATTTATTTTAACGTATTAAGATTTATACAGCCGTGGGAGGGGCGGCCTCGGCACTGGAAGAAGTCTTCTCTGTCTCCACCTTTTGTCGCCCGGAAGCCGGCAACTTTTGAATCTTTATTACTTCCTGCGCCACTCACCTCATTGCTATCTTAGAAGAAGTCCGAAATTTTTCAATTCCCGCAGGCCAAATTTAGACACAGTCCGTAATTAATATATGCACTATTTTCATTAACTTCATATCATAGGATCATGAAAATTTTATCTTGTTACTATACTAATTATCTTTTATTTTTAAACTCTCCATTTCCTGCTGAGCATACAATTTTTTGGTTTAAAAAAGACACTTATTTTCCTAAGTTAAATACTAATTATAATTTGTGTTGAATCTAAATGATTCACAATATCACTTTCTTCTTTTTACTTAATAAATCTGATCTCTTATTTCTTTTTAGAACTACCATTTTTTATATATATTAGATTGGACTTGTCAATTTTATGGGGCCTTAAGAGAGCACGACGACAGTAAATATCAGTATAAATAGACATTAAAAAATATCATGCTTGAACTATTTGACGCATAATTTCTTATAAGTACTAAGATAATTTGATGAATACATTTTGTGTTGTCCTCATTGTTGTTCGGAACGATCTTTTATCAATAAAACTTATATCATCCCATCTGAAAAAAGTTATTGCATTTTGTCGAAGTAAATAAACCAAAATAGCAAATTCCTTTCTCATTCAGTTTCAAGCAGTTGAAAATAATAAAAAAGTTCTCGCGTCTTGTGAGTATTCTTTTTCTTTAGTTACACTGACGCTTTCATCTGGTGCGAAAGTGATATCCCTCCTTTCTGGACCAATGATTTCTTTTAAAAATCGCTCACTGTTTAAAGTGTTTCCTTCATCTCGATGTACGCTATCGCACACACTTGACAGAGGAAAGGAGTGTTCTTCTCAAATATGAAGCCACCGATCGCGAGCGACGCTATCTGATTTATCCGTTGACACGAGGAACAAAAAATAAATCGACAAACAAAACTCGTCGGGAATTTTACATAACATTGCTGTCTCTCAGTCCTAGTCCCTTTATGCTAGGCTCTCTCGATAGCGTTCCGGAGCAGAGCTGAAAGCAAAGTTTTGTATCAATTTGGTATTATAATTTCCATTTGCGTATGGCCGTTGAATTGGCGGGGGCTGGAGGTACCCATCTAAATGCAAGAAGATTTATTTGTTTCGTACTTACTCCATCTCTAAGTGAAGTATAGAAACACATTTCTTTGGAAATTGTTTTTTGGGTGATCGATTCTTTATTTCATTTATGTTTATCCTCCCAGTACTATAACTTTTAATATTTTTCAATTATCACCGATCAACGACAATTACCAAATATCAAACATAACAATAACATCTCCAGCAAGTGTAAAAGACACTATAAGTTGAATGCTTCATTTTGAAGTAGAAAATAAAACTTTTAAGCCTTCATCTCAACTAATTCAGCTCGAGACAATTAAACATAGAAACATATTGTACTACTTGAAAATTATATTAATATGTATAAATAAGATTTTGAAGTGATCGTTATAATCGTTATAATCGTTTTTATGTTTTTAAATATCGACAGAATATTTTCAAAATAGTGCATTATTACTATGGCAGTCTTAATTTTATATACTAAGAAGAAATTATAAATTTTAAACTGCTCACAATGTATTGTATACCTTTGTGAACATAAGGTTAATTAAAAAAATCTGATTGCAAGCAGGACAATTTTTGTTTAGAAAATTGACCAGTCTCACCCAGCTAGCATTTCCATCAGATTCAAATACCTTAAACGGACTATTATTAATATTAATAAAAACCCGCTAAAATGGATAACTATCGCCAAGCATGTATAACGGTAGCGTGTTGAGGTAGTTTTCCGTATTAATTACCCTACTTTTCCATAATAATCAGTATTCAAAGAAATTTTACGACTCTGCGACATAAAACACATGAGGCATTTCCATGGACATAGCAGTGAACGTCAAAACGACATCTCACAAGTTCCCCTAGAAATAAAGAACAAACTAAAGAAAACTAAAGCAATAACCACGGTGTTCACGTACGTCGGTATATAGTAGTACAATTATGAAACTTGTACCGAAATATATTGTTACGTTTCTTTCTCCCTGAGGATTTATGTCGAGACTTATGAAAAAATGTGCGTCTCTCGACAGTCTCTATTTTTCACATTCGTGTTTTCACAGGCTGATCATATTATACACACTTAACGTTTAATATGAGCTGTTAATCTTAAACAATACATCTTGCAAGACTATGTACAAAATATTGATCAAACTTACTTTTCGAACCAAACGTTTTCTTTTGAAAAACCAGTGGTACCATCCTAAGCTAAAATCGCGTTCGTGAGCGTCCCAACTGATTTGCATCAACACAAAGGTCTGACCAATTCCCATAAAAGTTTCTGTTATCCTTTGCACTAACGCTTATTTATAAAACTCTTTAAAATCTAGAATTCATTCAAAGTTGCTCTGTGGCATCTTCGATTTGTATTTTATTGGTTTTATTATTTTTCTATGTATGTAGATCTTTTTAATATTCAATTATACAGCTCCAGTCATTAAACACTTACAGTATACAGACATATACTTTTTGAATACATATTACGAACATTTAAGATATGAAATCTCCGTTATAAATAATCCAAACCACCCTGTAGACGTATGTTTCGCGAAAGTTAGAATCGTTTTATCAGCTGAATACACCTTTGTTAACTTGTGACCGTCTTTCGTGTTATAATGAGACTTTCTTCGTATCTATATATCACAAAAGAGTTGACAAACTGTAGTTCAATTAATCTATTTTCTTCTCAGCGGTCGGTCGTTCAAGGGTAAAACATTCTTGCTCTTGATATTTACCGGCTGTAAATAATCTGTGAATACTTTTTATTTTAAATTAGTTTGTTTATTGCAATCTGTGAATGATATAAAATGTGGCACATTTCTTTGATAAACGGCTAAGGATGCTATCTGCTTAGTCATCTAAAATTTTATATTATTGTTGGATATAATTAAGGATTTCGACTGAGGGTTCTCGATGGAATTTCAATATCAAATTTGAATTGTTTTAATTTTTTACTTTTCCATTAGTTTTGTCGCTAATGACCCGGGTTTCGCCTTTCGGCATTTTAAGCATTTTAAGTGCACGAATGTACTTGAACAGACGCGTAGTAAACAGTTTGTATCGTTTATATACAAGAATAGAAGTAGATCACCAAGTTAAATTTACTTTATTAACTAATTTAAATTCTTATAGCAATAACAGTACAGTACAAAACAGAACTGTTATTGTTAGATTGTGAATTGCCAGCGATTCTTAGAAGTGGTGCATATCGTGATCATCTATCAGACCAGAAATATGAAAATCAAACATGAAATAAAATGCGAACTTTTATAATATTTAACTCCAAAAAGAGTGAATAAAATACCAATGTAACTAAGGATCTTGTCATATTGTCTCAACGATGAACCGTGGGAATACACCGTCATTTAGCGGGGGGAAATGCGACCGGCTCGCATACAATCACTCATTGTTAAGGAAAACACCGAGCTTTGCGCTTTTCACCCTGACAAATGATTTTTCTCACCTGGCCACGAATCTGCCATGCTAGGTGTGAGGGAGAACCGACTGCCTGCTGTCACCTTCTATGGATTACCTTAGATGTTGGATCGCTCGTCAGCTCACGCGGCTTTCACATCTTCAATAACAATTATAAACTTTTAAGGTGTTCACTGTCAATTCTTGGTGGAAAGGCATTATAATAAAAATGTGTTATTATTTTTATTTCAATTATAAACATTTAAAGACAATTTTTTTTTTAATAATCTTTCACAATAAACAGTATGTAAAATTTTTAGTATTTATTCAACATTGAATTTATTTAGATCAGGATCGGTTTCGTTCATCGCGAGAATTATCAATTGATCTCAGAACATACTCAGCTGAAAATGCTCGCGATGAGCGAAACAGATTCTGATCTAAGTAAATTCAATGTAGATTAAGTACTAAAGATTTTTTATTACTTTTATTATAATGCCATTCCACCAATGTATTGACAGTGAACACATAAAAAGTGATAATCTTTCACGTTGAAGTATATGAATGGCACGAGAATACTAATTGAAGTTCAAATATCTTCTTTTGGTTCGTGATAAAAGTAATATTTGCTTACCATTTGGTACAATTTCTTATTTAATAAAACTATTATCTAATAATTTTCTAAGTGTTTTTTTTTATCTTAATTCTTCTTGTGCTTTAGCTATAAACTGTATATTTGGTAACTTCATGAAATTTTATTCTATTTTAAAGAATAACAAACAGCTAAAATTTTACTGTGTGTCATACATGTTTTCACTATCAGTACTATCACTATCGGTGACTTCATGAAGATTCAAAAAAACCAGCATTATACTCCTTCTCTGTTAAGCTTACGGTTTTGTTACCATTGCGGTACTCGTAAAGTGATGTCCCAACACATCCTCAACGTAATAATAGACGCGTTCCCGTTTTACGTTCTTATACACCCTGCTTAAAAATAATACGATCTTATGACTTATTCATGCTCGATTAAGTTTTATCGATACAGCAAAACATTTCCTTATTTTTTATTGTTTACTTGCTATTCTTACTAGTGCCTGTATCTTATTTATACACAAACACGTGCTCTAAAACAACACTTCTTTTATGATTATGCAATATTAGTTATTCATTAGATACATATTCATTGATATTTACACATTTGATTCATGATCATAACTATTCGACTTTTATTTGATAATAACTTCCTTCAAAAATACTTATACTGGAGTCAAAGCGATCGATCTATCGTACGGTTTGTGTTCCACCGCCTAAATTATTATAAATCCCTTCAAATTTGATGAAAATCGTACTTACGCAGCGGATCACGGTTGTCCTCATATAAGAACCCTTTCGCGGGTTACCCCTAGGATTAGGGAATCAACTTAATGGAGCATCTTATGCCTTTTATGCCCAATCAAACTCTCTATGGGCTTATATCACCTCATTCCAAAATATCAGGTGTGCACGTTCATTTTGTTTTCAGATATATTATTTTTGTTTAACACTTGTTATATTATTGTTAAACACAAATGTTATTCCAAAAACAAATTGTGATCTAATTTTATTATTTAAAGTTTATTTTTAAAATAATTAAATAAATCACAAAAAAAATACAGTCCAAATAAGATCCTTTTATTTATAATAGAATGCAATTTCTTGTTTTGTAAAAATACATATGTTCAATATGACTTCAAAATTAATATTTCCATGTATGACACCATTTAAATACATTTATTTAAATTTAGTATACTTTTTAGCAGGTTCATAATATTCTTATGAGATATCTTACCATGTATTTGGTGAAATAACATTTCATGTAATATAACTATCAGATGTTTTCAAAAACATTTACGAGGAGTGTTTGGTTTCCTCTATGAAAATAATTTTTAAAATATGCAGCAGGTTTAAATGAATGAAAAGTTTTTCAGTAACTTTTGCACAGCTTATTTACTTATTCTGTGATAAATGAAATTCGACAGTTTCATCAGTGATGTAGTTTGAACTCGGGGTTTAGTTTTGTATTCAGTGGGCTTTGGTACGCTTTTGAAGATTAAAATTACATTATTGTAATCTCACTCTCTCTCATAAAAGGCTTAGCTTAATGCTCAGGGCATGCACGATTTCCCATATAGAGAAATTTCTCAGCATTTGCTTTCATTTCAATTTAAAACATTTCAATGTCCCACTTGCATATAAATATTCGTATTATTTCAACTGTAATATACTCATACTACTCAGTCATCAAAATTCTTTATTTGAATGTTTTTATTTTGTACATGTTCATTTTTTCATACACACCGATAAATTTATTTGAAGAATAAATACTTATAGAATTACGCGTTCTTCCTATCCCACAAATATTTTTGAAAAAAAAAACAATTCACTCATCTATATATGTAACTGAAATATTTTTTCCCTCATATCTTTTGCAGACTTTTGCTAAAATTATTTTTGTATTTTCCCGTCTAGTATCCTGTGCGCATCTCGAAAGCATTAAGATTTTTCAAATTCAATCACGATAGATCCGAACATATTTAGTGGAACTTCATTAAAGCTTGGTGTTACGGATTTTTTAAAATACTAATTTAAAATGTATTTTCAAGTTCATAAAATAGTTTGTGTTTATAAACAGTGTCGTTATGTAAAAAAATGTTGGTTTTCTTTCCGCTATAACGATTCGAAAGCTTTCTACACTGTAAAATTTTGCCTGTGCTGCCTTAATAACTAAATAAGAAGTCTCACTTTCCTTGAAGCTTTAAATTATTTTTCGTTTAAGAAAAGCATTTTCGTGCCTTCATTCAATGTTGACTACGTGAATTTTTTTAACGTTAATTCTTAGCCTGCAATAAGCTGTGTGCTACAATTCTCTCGGCATGCTGAACTTGTAAATAAACTTGAAGTGTGTCTATCAACAGGCAAGTATGGTTAACGTGTAAATACTCTGAGGAGACTTGCCAGGTGTTTATTGCCTCCACCTTTTCACCTTTGTTAACTTACGGATCTGCGTTTACGTACATAATTAGACTATTTGTGTCTCTTGGTTTATGTTGACTACTTATCACCCGCATGTTTTCATCAACACGTTGTCCATCACGTCAAAAAACATATATGTACCTAAGCATTAAAATCAGGGCTGTGGAGTCGTGGTTTTTTGGACGAAGTCGGAGTCGCCGCGGTGTTTCGGCTGGATTCGTGGTCAGAGTCGAAGTCGGAATCGTGAAAAACGTTGAACTTTTTATTTATGCATATAACAACTAAAATTCGGCTACTGGTTGGTTGATATTTAATTTAATAGAAATACACAGGAAAGGTAGGAAAAAACGGGAACAGATTGAACACTTTTTAGTCGGAGTCGTGTCTTTTTTTAACAACTCCACATCCCTGATTAGATTAACTGACAAAGAATTATTTCATGGACGAAGTTTCAAGAAATCGATTACATAAGTATTTAGCACGACAGCAACGAGAGATTAAAAAACGTAATATAGTTTTTGTATCAATAAATATTTTATTTATACGTTTAATATAGAAAAAATTTATGAATGCCAAAATCATCCAAACAACATTTTCGTATACGAATTCTAAAATACATTCTTATAAACTAATTTTATATCAAGAATCCTGAAGTCTAGACAAAATTATGTTATATGACATTTTGATACATTTATGACGTCGTCTCTTTCTCAGTCGGTGAAAAACAATATGCGAAATCCCAGCACACAAAGAATAATCTTGTTGCAGCTGGTCGGTTTTAAATTAAGTGAAATCAAATAGCAGTCACACAGCATCTTGCGCAAACGAGCGAAACATGACGTCGCGTCCAAATGACGTTACTGCGAACTCGTTGCTGCCCCGTTAGTCGTATGTATCGCTAGGGCGCGATTGTTTGATCTTTGTGTCGTTCGTTTTTCATCACTGCCCAAAAGCTCACCTGTTCAACTTCGTATTATAACCCACCATCATTGTATTTTTTTTTTCAGCGACAGACAAGTTCTTTTTTGCAGATTGTAATCTTGTCATATTTTGTTCCGTATAAAAAGATAATTTCACTAAATCAATTAAAAAAATACCAACAGTTATAACCTTGGATCATTTATCATCAGGAAAAAGAAATCATAATTCTTGAGATAAATTAAAATTTCATTCAATACACATTTTCACATCCCAGTCATTATAGTGAAAATATTTTTTTCTTTGCTACTATAATAAATTATGTAAATAATATCATGCGCCCATATTTAAAAAAAAAAAATCATTTTCTTGTTTTTTAATTTTTTAGTAATATGAATGTATGTATATTCGTTTCGAAATTTGATTTCATACATTTTTTTTTAAATCAAATCAAATTAACATCTTTATGTTTCTTTTTAATTAGTTTTGGCTGTCGTGAAAATTTACCTTTCGTAAATAAATTTGAACAGGATTATAACAATTTTATTGTAAAAATAATATTAAATTTAAGTATTTTTTTGTCGTTTTATGCTGATTAAATTTATGTTTAGCTTTCCAAATCCATTTAAACTTTTGCCTTTATGTTCCTGTCCGTGTAGTAAAATAAGTACTGAATCAATTCCCTGCTTAATAACACAAACAGATTGAGTCATGAAAGTTTCCCAAATTGACACCATAAATCCAATATTTTATGCTTAATTTGTGTTGTTATAACCCCTTCCGGTGTAGTCCTCTGCGGAACACAGTTTAAAGAGCGTTTTAGGAACCCCCTTAAAATATTACGACCTGCCTTTCGACAGATGACTTAAAACAATTTCGGAGACTTTTTTACATCTTCAGTGCGCCGCAGATAGATTTTTATGATATCACCCGGCGAGATCTCGCAATATTTTTATGCTGTAATAAAAAGCTCGTTTTGGTTTTAGGCCGGGGGCTTGCAGAGCTTTTCGCCCAGTTTATTTTCTCCCCGTTCGTTCTGGGGTCGGCAGAGCTACTAGGCGTCTCGCTGGCGAATTGTAGCAACATATTGATAGAATGGCCCTATGGTTAACCGGAGACACCTGTTCGCTTTTTTCACTCGAATCACTAGATTTTTATTTTTGTAAGGCTGTGTAAACTTATTTACTATTTTCGAGTTTAGTTACATTATCATCTTCTACTATTGAACGATAATTCCTTCAGAAGTATCTGCCATCTTCTTTAAAGTGTGAAAAACTATAACGATTCTTACTTTTAAGAATACCCTTATGATTATAAAAGCAAAAGAGTTAATTGCTTAAAAATTATCAAGCAAGATATGTAGTTTTTATTCTTCTCAGCTTCCTCCGATTGAAGTTATCGATGATGATTTTATTAAAATCAAAAAAAAATGATATCTCATCTGGGAATGTATTGTAAATATTCAATCGATGTCAATTCTTTTTGAGTCTGGTTTGTAAGACTGTATTTACTTTTTGCTGAGTTGTTGTTTTTTTATGTTGGGTGGTCCGAATCCCGAAACAATCCCACCATATGATCGCATAAATAGAGGTATGTACTTGTGTCGACCTTTTTTTCTTTTTACCTGCATATCTTTTCTTGTTTCCCCGATTTTATCGCCAAAGACCCTTTTTTATTTCAATTTACTTTTTCATAAAACCGTAATATGAAATTTATGGAGTGGTCCTCACCCGCACGAGGTGAAGGATGTTTTTGCGCCACGAATTGTTTTTTTTTTTTTACTATTTGTCCATCGTAATAAATGTTGATCGCTACAAGGGTTAACAATAACGTTTATATAATAATATACCGTAGAGTTAATTTGGAAAAAGGCAACATTATTTTTAAATTTACCAAACCGATAAATATCTATGACTTTTTTCATATATTGCTTTTAAATTTAATGACATAATTTGAGAAAATATTCATTTGCGTTATCTTAGTTTTATTTTTAAAATGCAAATTCTTCCTTCGGATTGAATCAAGATGGAGTATAACGTCCAATTACATGTATACCAGTTTTGTGAAATTACTCATTTTTGTTCTATTTTAATTGAAATATTATGCAATAACTACTAAAATTTGTGTAACATTTTTACACTGGATAAGTGTATCAGTATTAAATTTCTTTTTATGGCCATTATTTTAGAACATTTACTCGTAGAATTAGTACGTAAAACAATATTTAAAATTTTCTAAATAACAGCTTAAAAATTTTGGGTTTAATAACTTTTAAGCCCTTAGTTGTGATGCCTCTTTGACAAAACGAACATTCAAGCACTATTTCTTGTTTTTATATATTTTGCATCGGACACTGCACATAATAAGCTGCGTTGTCGTTAACGACACCTCGCATTAACGGGCGTCATCTCCTGCGAAGCCTCCCGCCCCCGACCGCAATCTACCTGTGCCATATTAGGGCGGAAGATGGATGTGTCCGCACCAGGTGCCGCCCGACGCGGTATTTATTATTTTCTTTCATGCACACGTCTCAACAAGCCGACGTATGCTGTGATTTGAACAGAATATACGAGCGACACAGAAAAACGATGAAAAAATATTTAGCAGATGCTGCTTAGATTCCATAACTGTTCCTTCAAAACAAACGTTGACATCAAATATACATAACAATGCTACAATTTTAAAGTTTCACTATATTTTAACATCATGGTTGTAAACATATCGTGATGAAATGCTACAAAAAACGCAGTCTATAACTCGATGCTTCTATGAAAAAACAGTGTACTCTTTTAGAAAAAAATATGAGAGAATTTAATTGTTGTGTCAAGGCCTGTTTTTTATTATAATATAACATGTCATTTTATTTCGATTCAGTACCGCATTAAAAGTTCCTGTATTGTATTATTTTTATTGTGTTACTAAAATGTTATCTATTCAAGCATTTTTTTTTCTCTTACTAGGCATGGCAGGTCATCAAT
The DNA here is from genome assembly GCA_028554975.1 of Himalopsyche kuldschensis. Classification (NCBI taxonomy): domain Eukaryota; kingdom Metazoa; phylum Arthropoda; class Insecta; order Trichoptera; family Rhyacophilidae; genus Himalopsyche; species Himalopsyche kuldschensis. The sequence goes on along the minus strand of JAHFWI010000003.1, from coordinate 7,051,765 downwards.
TTTGCAATAAATACCGCTAGTTATTATTGTCACCTTAAATCGGCCGAGAGAGAATAAATATAATACTTAAAATAATAAAATTTTAATATCTTTCATTTGCTTGCGTGCATGCCGCTCAGGCAAAATTATGATCTGAATAATTGATAGAAAAAGTTTTACTGTGCCCTTTTTTATTGCAGTCATGGAGTAGTCGGCACATAAACATAAACATTTTATGTATCCGCCACTTGTGGAAATTTCGTTTAATATTCTTCATATGAAAATTTAACCACACGTCACTTTCATTTCGTTATATTTCGAAATGTGTGGGTAAAATATATTTTTTTATTTTCTGGAATTTTAGTCAGCTTGCGTTTTGGGTCTACGACACATCATTGTCATGTTTTGACAAGCAGTTACTGCCATTATTGCTTACATGTTTTTCACGGATAGAATTTGAAACGATGTGCCTATAATACACCTAGGATTATAATATCACCCAGAAATCGCAACATGTGATTTTAAATTAAATATTTTAAAATTAAAATTACAATAAATTATTTTGAAAATTGATTGTTTTATTTAGCAGACAATCACGTGCCAATGTGCTTACCGTTTATTCTCGGTAAAAATTTATTGTTATCATTAAAAAAAGGACTTTCGTACCAACTTCACGTTTTTTTTAAATGATCAGGAAAGGCTTCACCAATCGCGGATATTTTTCTCCCTTTCGTTATAATCAGAAAACATATATATATTCAATGGAAAGTTACTTGTGGTTTTTCTCATTAAGTTTCTGTTTCGATTGAAATATTACATCCTTTCGAAGGTTGGTGGTAATGCACTCGTTAAAAATAATTCCTAAAAGATCATGTTTTTTGACTACGGCTTCTCCTTCTCCTTGAAACTAATAAATTATTCTAGCGTTATTACATTTCTTTCACTATTATTGTTTTCTTCATATTTACCGCATATTATATTTAGCACTAAGTGCGAAACTGTCGACGTTTTTTTTTTTTTATGATGCTTTATGATATAATAATTTTACTATTTAATATTATACTCACCTTTTAATAAAAATAACTTGCATTTTTTTTGTTACAGAGAGGTTCTGACGAACTCCTGTCGCAAAGCGGCGTCACCGTCATGGCGCCCGCGGCTCCCCACCACCCAGATAACAACAACCAAGATTCGGCGACTAAAAAGGTAATAATTTTTTTTTTTTAATATTTGTATTGTAATCTGGCTTTAATTTTCACCTTGGACGTGAATTATTTTACGCCTATTTTATAAGAATTGTATTTATAATTAAAGATGTATTGTGACCATCTCAAAAAACGATGTGATGTAATAGGTAGAAGATCTTTTGTTGCTTTGCTTACTGTGTTATCATGTAAGTTGTATCTTACAGCTACAGAAACTTGTTTGATGCAGAATTTTCTGGAGTGATTTTCATACCACTCTAGCTGTGTATACGGTTAAGTAACTAGATTGCTGTCACATTGTTATGCTGTTACAATCTATGAGTTGACGTAAAGCCTGCGGAAGGAATCGAGAATCACAATTCAACGTAACATTGTTTTACTGAGTCAAGTGCGAGGAAACTATCTTTTCGTCGTTTTCGGCGTGTAGACTTTGTAGGATGCGATGTTTTACCGCCGTAATAAACCATCCTCCTTACTTATTCATTCCGATTTATGGTCGTAGCTCGTAGCAACCGTACCTTCGCGTCTACGGTTCGCTACGCCGCGACAGCACGCTCTTCATCTAAACTGTTTTAAACAAGAGGCCAAGACTCTGTTCGGGAAAATAATTCGCTTACGTTCCTTTTTGCCTTACTTAAGGTGGAATTTTATTTTATTAATGGGCAATAAATATTCATTGGCAATAAAACCACGACCTAGAATAATTTAATAATTATTTAATAAATAAAATTATCAATGCGACCTTATATTTAGCTTGCTTATTGTAACCTTAATCTGATTTAATATGGCAATATATCTTTCATATTTCAAGATATTGTTCTACATACCCCAATTTATTAATATCTCCCGGCCACTTTGTTTCCATCCTTAATACTATTACTCCATTTAAATAACGAGTTTGCTGTATCATTATCACTATTTTTCATATCTATTTTTCCATTTCATTTGCTAAAATGCTTCAAGAAAGGTTCCCTCTCTTTGTTGATCATAAAAAAGTTTTACTGTGAATAATATCTCACTCAATCTCAGTTAAAACGTATTAGTTAAAACGTATATACGTTATTATTTATATACAACCCTCAAATCAGTTTAGTTCTCATTCTTAATCTCTAAGGAAGTCACTTAAAAAATATTCGCGATATTTTTATACGTTTAATAACATATTACATATTAGTGTATCTTGCATTTTGATTTGCCACTGTTACCTTAACCCATTTAGTGGAATCAAATTATTATTAAATTGCGTTTACAAGAGCAATAAAAATAGTAAAACTGTGCTGGCCATGCTTCTTATTTTCATAATGTTTATTTTACAGCAAAATTAATTTAACTAGATTTTGGATATACCCCAGTACGGTTCTCAGGAGATGATTTATTGATTTAATACCGTGTGTGTGGAATGCTATGCGAACTAATTTGTTTTACCCATAAAGGTAAATAGTAACATACTGAAATCTCTGATAGCCTTTTAAACCGTGAGGCTTTTGGTGAGACGCCTGAGGGTTGGGACAGCGTTTGACGTCGTTTGTTGTTGTCGTGTGTTTATGATGGGTCAAGTATTCCTAAAAGCTTTTATTATTATTCATATAGAGAGGATAGCAAAGAGGTTCCTGTCTAATACTGAAAACTCGCTTCGAAACCTCTTGAACGTAGATTTCTGCCGAAGAGTCTTTTAAAGAGATCGCCTTTTACGTCCTTTTTATATAAGTTATTTTTTTATATGTGTAGGTAAAGCCATATATTTTTTTTGTATAGGTATATATATTATTATGTCTGTATATCAAATTTAGTCCCGCATCGTCGTCCTTTTATACACAGAGAGAATAAAAGAAATGGGCTCTGGCTTTTGAAGATCCCGTTTGACATTTTAGGATAAATGAGTGTGTTTGAATGTCATTAGTTTTGTCAGTCGGCGGGGAATCTTGAAATGTGTAGCCCTTCTTAGTGTCTGCTTCAATAACAGAAATAAAAATGAATACACTTTGAAACTTTTTTTGTTATCTTGGAAAAGAATTTTTGTTTCATTGAAAGGAAACAAAATATACATTCCGGAATTATCGGAGATAAATAAATCCTAAATTAGGTTGCGTCAAAATAGATTGATATTTCGTTATCAATTCTTGTTGAAAGGATTATAAGCTAAATTATTCTCTTAACATTGATTGATTTTGATGGATGAAAAATTTCAAAATCTATTTTTTGACTTATGCTTATCATTTTATGTGTTTTACTATTCTCCAATATCATCAAAACCGGTTTCTCTCGTAAAGCAAGCATTTTCGGTGGACGAGTTTCACTAAATCATCTCATCCACAGAGAAAAACCTATCCTGATAGTAATGTGGGCTCAAGTATCAGTTACACATTTTTTTGTTAGATATTTCTTCAACATGCCAACAATGTACAGTAGATAATTGATGTAATTGGTTGAACTCCATTAAAACATAACATATTAAAAAATAGCAATGTATATTAGTTTTAGTAAAAAATATATAAGACAAAGTTGATGGCTATTTTGGCTTATGCCCTCATCCGAATTTTCCTGTATTTCTTTTGTTCTGACGAGAGCGTCAACTATAGATTATATATTTTTTTTCAATTCTAAAATATATTGCTATTTTTTCAACTTGGAATTCACAGTACCATAACATATATTGCTTCATGTGAATACATTATATTACATGCATGCAAAGATACCCTGAACAATTCCAGTGATTCTCCCCTCCTGCACATGGTAGATTTCATATTGATGAGAATGCGGCTCCGTCACCGTAACACTCCCCTTTGAGCTGCTATATGGCGACTCTTAATATTTAATACACCAAGCAGGCGAAGATTAATTCTCAGATTTGCCCGTCGCAAGCCCCAATCGTGAAAGTTTTATTAGTAGTCCGTCTGACCAAAGTGAGCTTTGCGTCACTGCAGATCTTCGCTTGATCCACGCTGGTAGAAAGTCTGCTCTCCTCTATGTGGTGTTAGGGGTCAATATCAATGGTCAATATTGTGGTCATATCAATCATAATTACTGCTAATGTCGTGCGGTAATAGTTCATCGCATTGTTGATCTGCACGCAGGGGAATGTTTGGAACTATTTCTTTCCGCCATTTTTGAAAGTTTTATTTATTATGTAACGAATAGATTCACAGCTTTTTTATTTTTAATCCAGTCGATACGTTAATAAATAGATAAATACTTCTTAAATTAAACGATTAAACGTTCTATTGCATATCGAATTATTCTCTTTATGATTTTACACGGTCACTGTTATTATAATATGGTAGGCATCGTGTTTTGGTTGTCAATAATCACCAAAGTTGTAAGTTAGTAAGTAAGATGTTAGAATTAAGCCGACGATATGAAGCTTTGCTTCCATGAAAAACTTCGCTCACTTTTAATGTCGGTTATCTTTTTTTCAACTATATTTTGAATGAACCACGGCTTAACTTTCAAGACATTGTCAGGATATTATAAATTATTAATATCATATTTTATTACTTTCCGTTTCAGGTTAGGAAAGTCATGTCATAAGATGTTTCCACGTTAAATTATACAGCTATTTTAAATATGGATAAAAAAATTAGTAAACGCTTTCGCTAATTTTATCGGCGTTATATTTATAAAAAATCATAACTGACCGTATGAAACGTGGCGCACCCTAGAATGCAAACTAATCCATTTACCTGTTCCTCCTGGCGATGCACGCGTTGAAAAATCCCATTTACCGTGCGACCCGTTGCATTGTTATCCCCCGGCCCCGGTTCCATTACCCACTCGTGTCCCCGCTCGAAGCCGTAATGCATTCTACGTGGACGCTGGAAAAAGGATTCCATATAGTAAGAATATACTGCCTGTCATTGTAAGGAAAATTCATTACGTCTCCTCGCCTACGGGTAATAGGCTTTGATCCGCATTATGGCTCTTTGCACTTGATTAGGTCAATCTTCCTAGTGATTACCTCTTTTGCTTTAGAGTATTTTAACCAGCTTATCGGTATTTCTTTGAGGATAAGCGCTACATTTTCGAATTGCCGCTATCCTATCCTCCGCTATCTTGCTAATCTTTTTGTCTTATTTCAAAGCGAAGATTTACCAAGGCCGACGCCTTGTTGAAAGCTTGTCCCGCTTATTACGGCTGTTTGTTTCTATTTCAAATAACTTTTATCGCGTTTCGAACCATAACATTTATTTACAAATTACACTAAAAAATACAGCGTACTAAAAATGTTGCGAATCTCAACGTGATTCTCAATCGATTACATTTCCAACAAACTACTATTAAAATGGGCATAAATTATGCATACATGTGCCAATTCTTTAGCCCAGTGATCATTGTTCAAAAGTTTCGAATCCCCGAATGAAATCTCGGGAACATTATTCTTCCAATCACTTTTCTACCAGTAATTGTATCGAAAGATTTGTTTGTATATTTGGGGTGTTTTCATCCCTGACACCACTTATCCGATCATGGAAACTGGAAGTGCTAACTCTTATACATATAAAATGAAAATAATACCCCTTACGAAAACAATTGAGATAAATATAGTTTGGCTTCGAATTGAGTAACATGCTTTTTAGTTAAATTGATATTTAAAAAAGGGTTGTTACCTCTGTAGAATATAGTAAATTAAGTTGAATATTTTTTGATATTAAATTTGACGATTTTTACCCTAGAGATTGTCTTGTGCTGTTTACTAACTTGTATTGTTGCTCTCCATTATTAAATTACCCCGAACAAAGAGTTCAATTTTGTCTCATCTCATTGGTGTTTCTTCCGTCGGCCGACTCCTCGACAGGTGGTAAGCCGTCCTTTGTTGTTTGGCAATAATGCTTTTATATAGTCGGATTTTTTCCGTATTACTTCCTTCGTAATATTAAAACGCCAATCGCATTTTCTCGGGCCAAAGCGACTTATTGTGTAGGCTTAAACAATTTTATTCAATGGCTGAAATGAAAATATGGTATCATATTATTATTAGATATATATTTATATTATATTGCCATTGTTGACTTTTTTCTTTACAAGTTGTCTCTTCGTAAACAAACGTAAATAATCGTGATCGAAATACATCATTTTATTCAATATTAGTTTTACAGAACCTTTTTTCTGCAAACCATTATTTACTGTGGACATATATTTATATAATCTCAATAAGTTTTATTTTTTAATTTCATGATATTCCGTTTTTTGTTGCTATCATTTTTTAAAATAAGATTTCTTTCCCAAATAATATTTTTTCTCGTGGCTACATACAATTCTGTTCAAATATATAATTATATATGTATGTTACAGTGAAACTGTGCTCTCAATGAAAATGTAGTGCCTAATGTTTGTCTGTGTTTTTCTTTGACTCTCTTTTTATGAAAGGACTTTTAGGCCCATAATCATCGATTTGGGCCAGTAATTTTAATGATCGTGACCAGTGAAATCATGTTGTCATACAAATCTATTACTTACATTTTCACTGAGAATACAGTTTCACTGTAACATATATACCTTATTCGTATTGGTAACGTATTGGTGGAAAACATTCATGTTCACTGCATATTTTTAACACGGTGTTTGTTTGGGCGGTTGTTTTGCATGTAACGTGTAGAAAGAGAATCGAGCCTATATTCAAGGAAACTTATGAAAATTAACACATTTTTTAGCATTGAGAAATTTATCATACGAACATTACGTTAGGTTTACTTTTGCGGTGTCCTTAGCTATTGAGAGTAGGTTATAAACTATTTAATAATCATCTATAGCGAGTAGTAAAATAGTCGGCCTTCCGTTTTACTCTTTTTTTTCAATATTCATGCTCGGTAAAAATTCAACAAGTCGATCGGTTCAGCGTCGTGGCTGCAATACGCCGCCGCGTACTTGTTGCTTGGCGTCTTTGGCGATTCGACGCTGACTGCTGACGTGACGCGGCGCGGCGTCGGATTGTGAGCCCCGCGGCGCTGCCGGAATTCCGCCTGTTTCCGGATTAGCCCGCACGCGATCCATTAGCCGTACAATGCGCATTTCCGGAAGGGGTTACCAGCTTATGCGATAAGCTTGATGATTTTATTTGAAACGTTTTGTTTAGATTCGATCGATCTCATTTTAACACTGCTCTTCCGTTACACTGTTATTTCACGATGAATTTATTCTCCGAACGCGCCATTCATATCCCTACAGCTTGCACTTGCACTGATATCTGCCAATAAATATATTTATTTTTTCACATGTAAATAAATATAAAATTAATTACACTGATGCCTCACTTTTTTTTCCTATAAGCTCAAATGATCAGTAAATAATTCGTTGCTTAAAGAAAAACCCTTTGAGCTCTTGACTGTTACTTTTAAGGTGTTCCCTGTCAATACTTGGTGGAATGGCATAATATAAAAAAATATTAAGATTTTTTGGTACTTATTCCACAAAAAATTATTTAGATCAATTTAAAAATGCTCGCGATTGACGAAACCGGTCTTGATCTAAACACATTTACCGTGAAATATTATTTCTTGACTGTTAACCTACCTGTTTAAAGGCGATCGCCTGATAAAAATGTCATTATTTTTATCTATTCAAACCATTTATTAATGCAAAAGTCCAATCAATTTTAAAAAACATTGTTTTTCTTTAGAAAACCATGAAATATTGTTCTGTATATGGCTCTTAATTTGACTATTGTTATCATTCTTTCGAATTTTCGAATATCGTTGGCATTCATTTGTTGAAGTTGTTAAAACACATGCTCGGTTATTTAATGTTATAAAAGAGATTAGACGATTTTCGATTTGTGGAATCCCCACGATAAGAGCGCCACAAGTGCTGCTTCATTTATACGTTGGCTTCGGCCGTTCGGGTAGCTGTGCGACTTTTATTGATACAAATTGTTAGCAGTGTTGCCTCGATTCAGCGGAGTTTTCAATGTCTTTTTGTTGCCGAGTAGAAAGGGTCGGCAGAGCAAGCCAGTTCATTCAATAAAGATGCGGAGAACACGCAAACTCCTGCATTAGAAATGTTTTCTGCCTTCCCGTTTATATGTTGTCTCACCCAAACAGCAATCTACTCGAGCATACTATTCTTTTTTTGTTTGTTCTTTATTTTACCCCTACTGATACTCTAGTCATTTTATTTCAAAGTTTTGTAAAATATATTCCCTTCGGGGCAGGTTTTCGGGTCACATATTATTTTTATGGTTCCGTTCCTGGGTACCGCTTTTTTATAAAATCTGGCTTTAGACACTAACAACATTCTTCTTAGATGATTTATTTAAAACGCCTCTATTTAAATGCGAATTTCTGTTTAACTGTTGAGGATATCAAACTTATTTACAAGCTAATTTAAATTCACGAGTGTGCAAAAACTGTTATATTTCTGTTTCATTATATTCATTGAATTTACATCAAAACATTCAGATTGCGATAGTAACAATCACACTTTGTGATTTGCTTTTATTTTTATATTTAAGCGATAAAAAATATTTAATACGCGTCAGTTCAGATTCATTCTTGTACTAAAAATGCCGAATGGCGAAACCTGGATCGTTAGCGAAAAAATTCATAGAAAAGGAAAAAAAACAAACCGTTAAGCACCTTCAGTCTAAATCTAGGTATAAGTCGATAGATATTTATCAAATTATATGTGGACGAAATGCATTTTTTTTTGAAAATTTTAAACAATGCCTTTTTTTTCATAATTGATTGACCCAAGGATTATATTAAATCGATGACTTAGTAGGCATCATGTCATAGCCTTCGGAGTTTGTATTTTTTTTACATATCTGTTAAAAGTTATAAAATTATTTCATTGTGTTTATAATTGCACATATTTCAACTGATGTATTTATTTAATGAACTATATATTATTTACCTATTATATCTGTATGTCTTAGATTACTTTCTCATTTAAACACGGCCATTCTAATGCCATGAATTACTAATAAATGTTTAATACCGTTTTAAATATGCACGCACATGGATATTTAATACATCTTCGTAACGCATGTAATTCTAGTTTCCAAAATGATTATAGAGGGAATGGTTAGTTTTACTTACTTTAGTAAGATTAGAACGGTCTGACATCCCCCGAAGCTTATTTACTCCTTTACATATTCCAGTAAAAGCTTTTACTTTGAAAATCATTGTTCGTGTCAGATCAACAAATCGAAAACAGTTTATTTTCATAAACGCCGTCATGTTTGCAAATTGTTATTAATTTTCCTATTAAATAATTAGCACCCTATTCAGAAATAGTATTGTGTGCTTTGTCCATTAGCTGAAAATGAGTGAGATTAAATGAACATTTCGTTCCTGTTCCATTTTATTTTTTTGAACAAATAAATAATCAAAATTGAAAAAGTTATTATCACAATAGATTAGCCGATTGTATTTTTAATTAGAATACGTGCGACCTTTTTATTAGAAATCTTTCAACCTCAAATAAGTAAACATAAAGCATCTTATTTTTGTGTTTTGAATATCCGATCATAAAGTTTTTTATTTTCGCTATTACGTTTCAGTATTCGAGTATTAATTATTAAACGTTTATTTTTTCGAATTTTACAATATTATTCATTTCTACCAATAACATTCATTACGTTTTACACGTTGCTTGACATATTTTTTACATATTAAATTAATCTTTTATTTACAAACTCAAGTTCCAATTATCATACGAAATCATTTGCTAAAATTGATAAAAAAAAAAAATCCTTAGCTATTGATAAAATAAGCAAATAGTCGAGTTAATTGAAATATCAATGGTAGGACTTTGTTGTTTAAATGTAAAAAAACAATCTTTTGCCATGACAAAAGTATTACATAGATATCATATCGCTAATTTAATTATCAATAATGTATTTAGAGTTTTTTTTATTGAATATCGTAACTTAAAAAAATCGTTTTTTGTGCCGTTTATTTTTCACAGTTTTCTATTTATTTTTACGCTGTTTGCATAATTATACTGTATGATGCACGCACATCAGTATGCCTTATCTTTAATGACTCATCCTCTTTTTGTTAATTTATGCATACTTCACGCGCTGGAGGCTTTTCTCCCATTTTAACGTTCACAACATTTCACAGAAACATATAAACGGCTATTAAAAGAACATTCGGATAATGTGTTTTGCTGTTGTAAGAGGTGTTGGCAGTTTTGATTAAATTTGACTCGGGTCAAAAAAAGTCATTTTTCATTACGATTCAAGCGTAGTTATATCAAAACATGCATTTATTTTTAAGGTATTACCGGTCGATTATTGTTTGAAAGGAAACTTAATACATTTTTTTGTACAAATTTGTGCACGAGTAAAAACCGATTTCGCTCATCCCTGACATGATCAACTGACAAGGTGGATAACACGTTGATACCTATTTACACGTCTGCTATAATTTAAGTTACATCTAATACTAGTTATGGTGAGAGAGAATAAGCAAATTACATGAATTGAATGTTTTACATTTGAAATTTTGACACTCTTGGCCAATTAAAAATGCGCATATATGTAGGTGTATGAATGTGTTTGTATTCTTGATCATAGTAATGTTTTTTGCAAAGATCTTGCTTAGCTTTGTCGTAATCATTAATTGCATTTTTTTTTTGTTTCAGGTGAAACTTGAGCCAAATGTCGGGAAACCTTCTCGGGTTATTCACATCAGAAACATCCCCAACGAGACTAGTGAGGCGGAGATCATTCAGCTCGGCATTCCTTTTGGCAGGGTGACCAATGTCCTCGTCCTTAAGGGAAAAAATCAGGTAAGAATTTCGCACAGTGGAAATCATCATTCATGAATTATCCATCATTTTTAAGGTGTGTTACTGTCAATACTTGGTGGAAGGCATTGTATGATTTTTTTAAAACTATTATTAGTCTTTATTCCACAATTATTTTGTTATGTTCAGGACCGGTTTCGCTCATCGAGAGCATTTTCAGCTGAAACATTTTCGGTTGAATAAATTTCAAAATGTTTTTTTCTTTATTTACTTATGTATCATGTAAAATATTTACAATTCTATGCATCTATACAATACATCTATGTATATATATATGTGTGTGTTAAAATAAAAGGCTTCCTGATGCCGTTATACAGCTATTTTAATATCTGCCAAAACATATTGTCACCTGTCATCTTAAAATGCTTCTTTATTGATTCTAAAAAGCTGAAATCGTTAAAAAGTGATTTCATCATTTCGTTGTTAATTGTATTATTGTTTCTTTACAACGGCAACTGAAGTTTTATTGCAATCGATCATGGTAAAGTAAATTTTCCATCATTTATTATTTTAAACAGAAAAAAGTTTAAAAAAAAAGCTTTGCATTTTTATTTTCCGTAACGTAATCTGAAATGCAAACTTCATTATTCATTAAAAGTTAAAGCGACATGAATTAACGGGCCAACTTGTGACGCAAGGTTGCTTGATTGTATTGGCTGATTTTATAACATAACTTTCTGACAATGCACCTTCTAGAAATAGAGTTGCTCAAAAATCATTAATTCTCTTGTTGAGAACTGGCTAAGTAAGCTGAATCAATTTAAGCTTCGCTTTTATAATAAATAAACAATGGCTCTCGTCGTTTTAAAATATTTTTCATGAAGTATCTTCACTTTCGTGTTGATTTTAATGATTCAGATGCTAACGATAACGATGACATGTAACATCTAAACTATCATACATTTCAATCGTTTAATTTTTTACTATTCCATAAGTTTGGGTTCCTTCCGGGGTTCGTCTTTCGGAATCTTCAGGCATTTCAAGCCTACAAATGCACTTGCACTGACAAAATTCATACTTTATATTGAATTCCATAAAGCTCATTCAGTCGAAATAATGAATTATATTATTACGAATTATATGTATACTGCAATAATTCCAAGCCTTATATTGGGATACCAATAAAATTATAACCGGGGCTCCGTAATTTTGATCATTTTAAACCATTTTTTTAATTAAAAATATCGGTATGTCTATATTACACAATATAATGCAAAAACTACTGCTCGTCAACAAATATGTTGATTTCATATATTTTTATTATGTCAGTAATAAAGTATCGAAAAACCGCATTGCCTTATTTGTCCTGTATTGCGAAGTTGGAATCGCAATGTAATTAAATATTATTTTTATTTGACTTTTTATTTTTATTTATGTATTATGATATCCTGAAATACTGGTTTTGGAATGGTCTTCCGTTATTTTGACCACTATTACGAGCTTTTGCATTAAATCCTTCATTTTGAATAGTCGGGTGATGCATCCGTCACTCTTGTCAGCAGTCATGGCAACTTCCGTTCGTTCAATATTCAACAATATTGATATAATCTTGCTTTTAATTAAATTTATGGCTGAATTAACTATGCCCTGCTATTTGAATATCGAAGAATGTAAATATATTTTATTTTCAAATCCCCGATTCTATTTCAATATTAAACCAAGTCATTGAAAATTCTGATTAACGTTCAATACATTTTAGATTACACAAATACCGACCAGAAAAAAAATTGTTTTGATTAGTTTCATATTCGTTGGATCCAATTCATATTCAAATTGCTATGAAATATAGTCGCATCATGAATTTTCATATTTTTCACATGTAAATAAAATATTGCACGCAATCCTATACGTGAAAGGTTTTTTTTTTGGTATTGTTTTTTTGTTCGAATCGATTTTTATCAAGCGTCATATTTATATATTTTTCATGACCTTCAATCATTCTTTTCAGCGATTTCCTTTTTCATTATTTTATATATTTATATTTTTTTCGAAAATATAATACAATGACTGTTTTTTTATCAACTCGGTATTTTATTAAATATGCGTGGCAAACGTTGAAAGTTGTTCAAACTAATAGTCACAGCGCCATTATATTGTCGTTTATTCGACCCGACTGTGCCTGCGAAATGAAAGTTCGCTTCGAAACTTTCCAAGCTTTTAGTCAATATATACGACATTTATGCGATTTTATCGTTCCACTGTTAATGAAGTATTCAACTGATTGTTAAATCGATTAAAAGTTCATATTTCCAATCCCCCGTCATACTATGGGTCGCGTTTTATCATTGTGACTGTTGTATATTTAGTTTATTATCGTTTTATACCGTTTGTCTAACGATGCTTTTATTCTTTCGCTTGTATTTTCTAACTCATAAAACCTTTGTTGTTACTATTTGCGTGATATCGTTTTGGATTATGTTTTTAATAATTTATCGCAATTACCCCATGATAATATCTCTGTGCAACTCTAAATAATATTAATTTTACGATAATTTTGTACGGAATATATACATTATTGGATAATAATTCGCCCTTGTTAAATATTATGGCCATGGTCAGTGCTAATAAATGGTGGCCCCCGTATTTTATACCTAATAGACAATTGAAATCTGTGAGGCGTCCCACCGCGTAATAATCTGCGAAAGTTGGCCGTTGCTAAGTTCGGAGCGTAGCGCACCCTATTTCACTCGCCAATTTATGAATGCTAAATTAAATCTCATTTTCCTCTCGCGATTTAATTGCGCCAGGGCCTCCATTCGCGCTGTGTTCAAATGCTATTATCAATTATTTACAAGAATATCAAATATTGGCATACACAATTCAGTCTATGGTATCTAATTCTGTCCACTAATGAAAACAATAACGACGCAACTTTTCAGAAATGTTTGATTATATCATACCTTATAAATACACATTAATATTCGCTCCTCATATTTGATTCTAATATGAATCATTTGATTTTTGTACTTTTCCATTAGTTTTGTCGCTAACGTCCAGGGTTTCGCTTTTCGTCTTTTTCACGCATTTCAAATGCACGAAAACACACAAAATATTCACGTTTACTCATAAACAAGTACAATATTCATACGATTCAAACTTTATATTGATATTCCATCAAGCACCTTCAGTCTAAATTATAAACCCTATCAGTGACAAGAATATTCATTATTCTTTCCACACCTAAGTATTCACATTACACCAACGTTTTTCGTTAATTTTCCTTGACGCAAGGTTTTTTATTTATCTATCAAGTTTCGTTGCTATCTGTACTTAACTCACCTTTAAGTTGGTTAATACATTTAATTAATGTTATTTTATTCGACCAATGATTATAGAAATCTTCTCTAAATATTACATAAATTAACAGTCTTACTTTGTTAAAATACTGTATATTTGACATCCATCGTCGAAGTGTTTTATATTATTTAGCAACTTCATATCTTTTAATCAACTTATTTGCTTCAAAGCTATTTTCATCCTTAAACCAGCACGTTAGCTCGTGTGCCGTAAATTTTCAGTTAGCATTTCTGCAATGCCATATTCACTAATTACTCTTTCAAATTGCAGCGCCAAACATTTGATAACCGCAAAATATACATATAAATAATTTCGCCTTAAATATTTTACTATGCTGAATCCAAATAATTTACATACCAACCAAAATAATTGGCGTTAATTAACTCTCAAAAATTATTTCATAACTCATGATAAAATAAGAAATTTTTACATATAATTTTCATTTAAAGAATTTTCAACTAATATTTCGTCTATTTTTTTGGCAAGTAGAAGTTTTTATAATTCTTATTTATTGTAAATTAAACGAATATATTAATTATTGCCAAAAAATAATTTATCGTTGTACAGTTTTATAAGGCTACAATAATTATTGTTTTTTATCGAATAAATGAAGATTTTCATTCATTTGTTGGTATGAAAAGCGATAACTATGTATGGTATTATATCCGTGTTTAATGTTAATTATAATAATCTCTACTTTGTCATAAGGCTTACGATATTTTAAACATTAAAAACCTATGCTGTATGGGCTATAATGTAACTATCTTTGCAATGAATCGTTTGAAATTATCTATACTCAAATAGGTCGTTTATATTCAATCAATGAAATTTTAAACCTCCGCGAATTGTTTGGTACATAACATTTAATCAATGTCTGGCTTCGTTTTTAATTTCGATATCGTTTGAGTAATCCACATTAATACTGATTAACAAACATCGATCTTATTTGATGTTATTTTCCATTTGAAGGCAATATGTATAAGTGACAAGAGATCAGGAGTAGTCACTTACAATTTAGTATTCAAGGGTCAAAGCAATAGCAAGTTACGGATAGCTGTAGATTCTGGGTAGGATAATTTTGCTACTCAAAAAATTGGGAAGATGAATCAGAATGCGCTTTTTTATTTTAAATAAATTTCTTTTATAAACCGTTAATATATTTATGAATCTTATTTTAATCGTATTCAGCGCAATATTTTCGAGATTTTCAGTCTTTTGCATCTTCTAATATGTGGATATTTTATTTAGAACTATGTATCTTAAAAAAATGTTTCAAGACAGCAAAAAACGTAAATTGATAAATTTTACCATTCGTCCATAGGATCACAAATTTAACTTTGTTTATATGCTTATTATCAAATATTTTTTAATAGTCCCGCGTTTTTTATAAATAAATGTATTTACATACCTCCCGCTGGCGGGATTTGTAAAAATAAATCCCTTGTAATCAGTGCCGTGAGTAGCTGGGACTCCACCGCTCTAATGCTTGGCCTCCGCAAACATTCGGCGGATGCGGCCCCCTTATCCGACCCCAAATGAAATTACTCGCCGCTCACTGTTTATTTATCTGCGAAGCAGCCACCCTTTTACCGACGTGTGTAACGCACTTGTAACCGCGGCGCTATGGAGATGTCTTTTGCCTCCGCACATATTCCCAACTCTTGTCACAAAAAAACACATTCCACGCAGTGATATCGTATTTTTTTAATTTGCTTGAATCTGAAGAATGTGAGCCATGTCGAGTTTTTTTATTTTATATACACTGCCAAGTAAGACATGTTTTCATTTTTTTGATGTCTCCATTCAAGTAATTATTCAAGTTAATACATGCTATTAGGCAGGTACAGATATCGTTGTATTACAAACAGATAATTTTCATACAATATTATCTTATTTTCAAAGCATTGAAATATCACTGCTTATTTAATTCTGACGTATCTGTCTATTTTATTAGATTTGGTTGCGGAGCTTACGGGCTCAATTCCCAACAAGGATAGCATCATAAATTGACCTTTTAATCGGTTTATTGATTTCTCTCTTCTTTCACCAGTTTTATTCTAAAAACGGGACGTAACGAGAGCGACTAGCTTACCACTAGTCCTGTCCTAGTCCCATTCTTTTAACCTTACTTAAAATTAGAGGTTTAGCAACTGAGTAACATGCATGCATAAACAAATTATCAGTGTATATTCTCCACATTGTGGGAAGATATTGTAAAGATGAAATCAATCTTATTATGGTGTATATATTTTCATTGTCTAAATGTATCCTCGGCTTAAAAATAATGCCTCTCGTTAAAATAAGTATTTATCTTTTTTATCCGAAATGTTTTTCAATTTTAAAAGATTAGTTACACATTCATTTCGCAATTATTAAAAACGGCGCGAAGAATTTCATGCTTTTGAATTTATTGCGAATATAATAAGAAATATTATTTTTAAGTCTAGGCATTTTACATACATATTTTAATATATTTCATAGATACTAAAAAACATTACGATGTTTAATCAGACTTGTGGAACGATATTCTCCGCTCAACAAAACAAGTTGTCCTTTTTATTGTTTGTTGTGTCGCACAATCCGAAAGTGTGTCTCCTGTATTTCTATTCTGCTGTCCTCCGTCATGCGCCACTTGTTCAAGAATTTACTATAAGAATTTCACAACGCCAGAGAATTCATTTTCCGCAAATAAAGAAGAAACCCTCGTGACACTGCGGTCGAAACTATTTGGTTTGGAATTCGCCACAAACATTACTGTCCGACTTTGAAATATTTTATTTAAAAGTTGCAGAATATTTCAATTGCATGTTACTTTGTTTTTATAGTGCTCGCGAATACTATATTTATTTTCAAGACGTTTATTGAATGATAGTTATATTTAAACGCGCTGTATATCTTTCTGGATATAAAGTTTAAAAGGTTGCACAAAGAAAGACATCTGAATAATTAAAATAGTATATTACAAAGGAAATATTATGTTGCATAATTTTCATTCGTGAATTCGAAAAGATCATATCTTTCTTATCTCAAGTTTGTTAATATGTACACTGAAAAAGTCATTGCTTTTTTAATAAAAAACAATATTAATTCTTATTTTATACAGAGCTTGCGAATTGCATTTTCTACTTGATAAATTAAATGATACAAATACTTTTTTGCAGCGATCTTTACTCTTTCTTTAAAATACATAAGATACCTCATACCTAGATTAATACGGTAAATATGACATTTTCTAATTTTCTATTTATTTCAACACATGCTTGTTCTTACTGGACTTTTTTTGAGTTTTAATAAATGTAAATGGTTTAACAAACCGGTTTATCATTTATTAATTTGCAAATAGTTTCTTGAAAGTCTGGCTGCTGAAGTATCTAAACAGAAATAAACTGACGTAAATAACAAAGTTTATTTTTATGTTCCCCGACGACTTCATGTGTATTTTACATAAGATTTATTGTAGTAGGTTTTTTTCAACTTCACACTGAAAGGTTTCAATATCCTCGTTTTAATTATCATCTATCTTATCATATAATTGCCACGGATTATCAATTAGTTATAGGAAACTCTTTCTTTTTGACATGTCACATGTCAAATAAATTTTCACTTAGCTTACTTATATTGTTTATCTTAAGCGTGACCTTCTCGGGGAAAATCCCATTTACGCGATAATACTTTCATACGCTTACAAATTGAAAAAAAAAGCATCAACAATATTCATCACTCTTTTCAACTCGCCAAAACAAACAACTAGCACGGCAATTTGGAAACAGTAACTTTTCAAACCCTTTGTTTTTAGAATGTAGTCGGCACTTTTTTCTCCGCTTAGGATTTTAATGCCTCTGAATTAACCTTGCCGACGAGCGATGGCTTTGCAACACGTTCACGAAATCCTTTTTAAATTACAGCTATCGCCCAAACTCAAATGTTTACTATTTAAATGAGTACGTTAAGCATATCACAATCGTTTTTCATTTTTCGATTAAATTTTAACATTAAGATATTTGATATAATATATTCTGCTAAGTATCCCCATGTCTAAAATATACTCTTTGCTGACTTTAGTGTTGAGAATTGCGTGTTTTTTCTTCAGATATTTTTTTATACCACAGACATTTTAACATCGTATTTAAAGTGTTAAAACTTTGCAATGTGCACATGACATATTAAAGAATTAAGAAAATCAAAAGAAAGTGTACTACTGCTAGTTTAAAAATTCTCCAAAATTGGTTTAATACTCATATTTCAAGTGTTCAGTAAATTATGTTTAAATTGATATTTATACTATAAACATTGATACCAATAATTCGCCGATTAAATAAAAAAGTTTTATTGCCATGTGTATTGACGACAGTGTTTTTTTTTTGCAGGCCTTCCTGGAGATGGCTGATGAAACCTCAGCAGTCGCAATGGTCACATATTTTAGCGGATGTATGGCGCAGCTTCGCGGAAGAGCGGTATATGTCCAATTCTCCAACCACCGAGAACTTAAAACAGACCAAACACATAGTAATGCGGTAAGTACAAATTTTGAACGTTTATTCCTCATGGAGCGCAAGTAAAAAATTGTCGTTTTTATCCGATTCGTAATGTTTTACTTTACTTTATTTTTATAAAAATATTTTCATATCTTAAACTCGTGATAAAGCTCTCAACTATTTTGGTCGTATTTAAAAAAAAAACTGTGAAATCTTTCATATAAGAAAAACAAATAAATACAAACCGCTTTAAAGAAAGCATGTTTTCCGATAAAAATAAATATTGCTTTCATTCTTATTTTTATAAAACTTTAAAAAAATATTACCAATTCAGGCGTAGGACGGTATTTTACTTGGATTACAATAAATATAAATAAAATAAAAATAAATACTTAAAAAAATATTTCAAGCACTTAATATGAGGGATACAAAACTTTTAAACTCCACCGACAACGAAAAAAAAACATGCATTAAATTGATATTCTACGGCTTATTATGATTAGGCTTTAATCATTTTGTAAGTAAGACCAGTTCCTTGTCATGTGTTTTTTTTGTTTCGTGGTAATTTTGAGCTTCTGCTCTGTTGGCGTCACATGTTTTTGTGTGTCGGTAAAGTGTAACGTATAAGATCTGGAGCTTTAAGTTCAAAACGAGCCATGAGCGAAACATCAAAGAAGACAAGTGCTGTCAGGTTTACAGACTTAGCAACACTCTCCAACCCGTATACACTTTAGACGTCTAACTTAGTTTCGTAGTGTGAGCTTTTTTGAAATTAATATTTTAGACTCCTACGTGACTTTTTAGACCTTTATATTTAATATATTTTTTCTCTTCAATTATCACGCTGTACGGCGCGTGATTAATTTTAAAATATTATTAAAACCCGAACGGTTCAACAAATCAGTATGAAGAATTTATAATATTATGATATCACATCTTTTCATTGTAAAAACTTCCATTACAATTTGTTTTTTCGCTCGTGATACAAAAACTGAGATAAATATTTCCATTTAAAGTTAATAAGATGTTTTGCATGTTTTTCACTTTCCACTAGCAGTTAATTACATTATATAAGAAATGGGATTGTCTTTAGACATGCGTCTAATATTGAACGACTGCGAATAAGCTGCGTATCAAATATTACGTATTCTTTGATTGTTAGGTAATCGTTAGTTTTAAAATAATTAAATAATCATGATTACATCCTTAATGTGTCATGACTACTACAGCGCTATGATCGTACATGTAAATACAATACATTCAACGTTTAAACTCACGTGCACATTCCGTCAAAGTCACTTGGGGATTTTTTAATGTAAATATTTGCAGTCGTTTCCGCTCAAAATCCCTTGCGTGTAGTACACGTATAGATTTTACAAAACTCTAATTCCGTCTAATATTTATTTTCTCTTAAAATACAATTTGGTAGACTCGAACTTACATGTGCCGTGAATATGGTTTGAGAGAGTATCGTTCTTGTAAAGAAGAAAGTAAATCTACATTTAGATAATATTCAACATGATTATTGTAATCATTTTTTTTTCTACTTTTTTATTTTTACCAAATCAAATAATAGTTAAAATTTATTTATTAAAACCTAAACTCACTACGCTATCGTCCTGACCAATTCCCATCACTAGTGATGAGATCTAAATCATTTTTGTACTTATTCCCATGCATGCATGTTTATGTATTTATTTATGAACGAAATATTTATGAGTGAAAATATGAGTATGGTGTATGGGAAAGTAATATACATACGCATATACATAGATGAAAAGGCTGACCTCTTGAACTGGCTTCACTATGGATCTGTCGCCTCTACACCGAGTACGCCCTTCTGTCGAAAAGGGGGGGGGGGTATGCAAATATAAATTCAAAGCTTAAGGTTCCGTGAAGAACTTTGATGATAACGTAACTCACAACTTAATGCTACATCAAATCGATACAAATTAATATATTATTTAAATTTTAGCAAAGAATATCAAATTTAAATTCTTTGTCGTTTCTCTATATAATGTTTGCTTAGTGCTTATAACTAGCGTTTCTTTGATGCTGTATTGATGTGTTGAATTAAAATTTAATTTGAGATCTTAATTGATATGAACAAAGGCTATTCCTTAATTTTATTAAGCTACTTCAAAGTCTGCACTATTGTCAGGAATATTAATATCGTTGTGTTTGTTGAATCAAGTCCATCGCGTTCCGTTTGTTGTCACCATCCTATCTCGAGCATATAAACATAAAGCAAGGCGAGAGGGAATTGAAAAAAGATCTTTCCATTTCTCTTGCCTTGGACTCGCAGAAGCTCTTTGTCCCTCCTCCCCGTTTATGTTTCCATGTCATTAATATTTGCGAGCCATTGAAACGAAGGAAATCGTCGTCGGATTTGCCTCACAAAAGACGCTGTTTATCATCCTGTAAATATTAATACAGCAATTATATTTAATAATGTATTGCCAAGGTGCGAGACGAACACCTCGGTTACGAATAGAATACCTGTCCACATTATTCAAGGGATAAATTAATGACGAAATTTAAATAAGAAATCTATATGCAATTCAATTGTTCAAATGTACATTTTAGAAAAATAAATATAACATTTACCTTGAAATTCTTCACCTCAAAAACGAGCTTGACCGTCTATATTTTTTATGTTTCCGTAAAATCGTTCAAAAAAATCATAAGTTTAATTGTTTTAGTAAATATAAACATATTTTTATTTTAGTAATGTGTTATACCGTGTGAAATACAGTTATGGTTTATATCTTTATACGTTTCTTTTAACATAATATATTATGTTTCTTGTATACGTTATTTGTATGACATCAACCTCTAAAACATTACGCAAAACTGATTGTAGTGGGCGCCTAGGATAAATCAGGTGTGGCGAAGAAACAATAGTCAGTGTGATGACCACAATAAAGCGCACCATTTCATTCTGCCAAGTTTTCGCTCTCGAGGAATCCCTTTATTTTCATTACAGCCATTCGTGGTTAACCGTTCCTGAAAAATAAGCAACGTGAAGCTCTACTGAATGGACGATGTTTAGTTTCCATTCTATTTGTCTGTGAAGTGAAACAAAACTAACTCTCGGGACTCGCTTAAAAGATTTAAAATTTGTTTATGTTTTTATAATACACACTATTTATTATTTCCTGCTTATTAGTTTGACTATAATAGTAATTCCTTATTTTTTGGTTATTTTCGTTTAATGAAACCTAGTTTCAAGAGTTTGCAGTACCATGCTTACACTTTTAACAGTATATACGTAAAGATTGTGTATATTCATGTGTATGTACATATGTATGTTGAATTTTCTCAGCTCGTATTTGCGTTCAGTTTACAGAGTAAATAAACAAAGAAAATTGTTAAGCCCCATTTTGAAGCATCGTCAGATGAACTGAATCTAAAAAAATAATTGATTCTTATCAAGCTATTTACCAAATATATGAGTTTAATCGTTTTAAACAATAGAATAGGACAAGAGCGTATATTAAATATGTAAAAGTTGAGATATTATTCGGAATAAAACAGTTCAAATTGTATCGACATACCTGCATCAGAATAAACATAATTTTCATCCCTTTCTGAGGAATTACGCATCATTCACAATTGAGTCCTTGCCCAATAAAACTACCAATACTTTCGATGGTTTCGGCGGTAACTTTGTGGAAGCTCATTTTAATATAAAATTTAAAATAACTTTGATCATTCCACGTGTTTCCCTTTACTTAAGCAAACTTTGCGATAGTAAGTCTGAAGATGCCTCTGAAAGAGGCGAAACACGTGTCACAGTTAGTAGCACAATACGTTGAATAATCAAAGTTATTTTAAATTTTATATTAAAACTATTAATGTTTAGCAATCAATTGAACAATAATGGTTATGCTTTTATGCTTCTTTTAATGTAAGTACTATAGCAAGGTATTATGTTTATTGTATTCGAAATATGAAATAATAAAAAATATTGGTGGCTAATTTCTTAATGGATCATTATTTCGTACAAGGGTTCAATTATACGAATCAAATAATTATTTCTCTAACGTGCAATGCGGAAAGTACATTGAGTTGATTTTTTGGATTATTTGCTCCGATTTTTTAAAAGTATCTAAGGTATCCAATAACCAAACGATCGTTACAGCCAGCTTTAGCTACAAAAGCCTGTTTTTCTTTTGCTTAGGGAATAACCCACTGCAAAAACCTGACATCAAAGGATCAACCGCGGAGGCTCTAGCGCGCAGGAGTTCACCCGTGGCTAAGCTTTGCTGGATATGTTTTCATAAGCGACAAAGACTTTGCCTACCGTTTGACACCTTTGTTTCACGGGACGCTCTCGATTATGGCCAGCTTACTTTGGAACACACCAACCTAAAATGAACTTAGCCAAACCTTACATTTACTTCATAGATATAATCATTTTTATTATAAACTGCTCATTTTTTTCACACAACTCAAAAAAGCAATACAATATAATATTTTTGAAATAAAATACTGTTATATTTCGGCTTTTTTTCAAGTGAAACAGTTTGATTATTACTAGTTAGAGTGTTTAAATTCTTATCGATTAAAGGTGTGCATAAATTTATGCGTCGCTTATAATATTTATACGACCAATTTACAAATATTTTAGTAAAAAAATGAACGGATTCTCGTTTGATTCTGAGAAAATATTTCCCAATTTAAAATTAATATTACGCAATAAAAAGCCCCGGTACAAAATTAAACTTGATTTTGTGGATTAAAGTTTATGAAATACGAATAAATGCCGACGTTACCTTCTTCTCCTTACATATATAAATGTCATTTTTACTTTGCCGCAAATTTATTTGAACGCTAAAGATATTTTCATTTAATATGTCTCGATTCATTTTGTCGAGCTTCGTAATGTCGTTTTATGAGAAGGTATCTACATCTGTAAATTATGTCATTTTTAAATACTTCGCGCTCGGCAGCCGTTTTCTCGGCATACGAAATATAATGAATTCTAAGGGAGTACTCAGTTTATTCTGCTTTAATTAAATTGCTTCAATTATACGCAAACTCCTAGGCCTGTTATAGGGGCGAAAGGGGTGAAGTGTTTTCCTATGGTTTTCCCCTACAGCTTGTCACGTTAGACACTTTCTTAAATTGCTATAACAGGACCGCGTACTCACCGGTTTTATTTCCACTCTCGGCGCGCTGTTTGTCGAATTAAATTATATTAATTTCCACATATTAACTGAAAGCTCTCAGTTTCTGACTTTGCTCGTACTTGTTGCGCTGAAGGCAACGCTTCTGTTCTTGTGCTTATTTGAACATTGGCACGTTTGTTCTGTTACGAGTACAACAGCCTTTGTATTTTATACACCGTTTCGACCTTTCATATACAAGTGAACTTATGTTTTCAACAATATTAATTAATATACAAAGCGCTACATATTTTTGATTCTTGATATTAGCTTAAACATAACTGTGCTAAATAACTGTTTTTATACATACATTATCAATTCTTAAATGATACTCAAATATTTTTTTTAAAAAACTTGCAATTAATTGAATTCAAATGTAAATACTTGACTGTTCTCAAATAACAATGTTGAAAGTTAGACTTAATTTATGTATTTATAATTTGTAACAAATATTTTAAAGCAAACCAGTACAAGTGACACAGAGTATTTTGTCTCGTATAAATAATGTTCAGAACAGGCTTGATTTTGTTTAACGATCTCTTTATAATTGATGACACTCAATAAAACGTTTTATTAAATCGTGTGAATCGCCTCAAATGCACCATTCTCTGTACTTTAGTCGTCCACTATACTCTTTCAAGCCCTCGTAAAAAGTGTTAAGAGCCTAGCATTTGTAGGTTAAGTGTTTTTGCCACTCTAGTCGACTTTACGTCTGACCTCCCGGTAATTTCTCCAAGTCTCCATAATTGTGTCCCTTTTAAATGCGAATAAAAAATATTTAAAATTCATAAACTAAAAACGATTACGAAGCTTTAGATTATATTCGTCAAATTCAACAATTGACGATAAATTATCGCGTGTTTTTTCGACACCTTAGTCGGTTGGTTAACACTCTTGTATTTTCGTTTTACTCCACAAGATCATAAAAAAATCCAAAATAGATTTCCTTATCGTTTTGTGTAATTGTGTTTAATGAAAAGATGTCTATCGTATTTTTACTACCCACAATCCACTACATATTCGATTATAAAAATAGGTCGTATCGAAAAGAGAAATTATGCGATTGACGAATTTTATAACCAGCAAACCTAAAGTAAACCTAAACCAAAAGTTATAAAAACGGTTTTTACTTCAATTTTTCGTTCATCAAGTCAGGATCTTTTTTTTGAGAAATATCGTTCTAAATGTGTGTTTAGTGATTATTAATTATTAGTTACTATCTTATGAATATTGTTTGCATGTCAAAACTTTTACTTGAAAGTAAAGCTAAATTATTTTACAAAACGTCTAGATTGATTTATAAATTGTTTTCGACATTTATTTGTCCTTGTTTCATTTAACACAAACGAAAACATATCTAGAATGTAGAACATTACATTTGTGCTAATTTTAACAAATACCGCTTCTTTGTAATGCGACACTCGTATAAATTATGCGCGCCTAATTACCCGCAAAGAACACTCTCCGAACAAAAGATAATACATTTGCGCTAGAGCCGGACTCGATGGGCCCCTTTCCGGGCTTATGGGGGCGTGGGGTGGGCCCCATCGCATTACAAAGGCCTAATGGGCCCCTAATAACCCGACGTCCCGCCCGGAGACATATGCTCCGGTGTTCGGTTGTTGCGCGATTACGCCTGCCAGTGGATTTCCCGCCGCGAGTCGGCTTAATTTAACCTAAAATTTCACATTCATTGAATTGATGCTATTAATTTTAAAACTAAACCCGTTGCATTATAATTAATTGCACATTTATTTCATACGTATGTATTTTTTAATTGAACTTAAATGTAAATCATATTGACTCTGCTTTGACTGGTTTAAGGTTCATTATATTTATCTGTAAAAAATGATACGCTAGCTTTCCATTACATAGACTCATAACCAAGACAGGCTTCACAATACAATGGAGAAAATTCAACTCATTTTTGCAATTATATTTCGTTCAAAAATGCTATAAAGTGTGTATTTCAAAAATATTAACTTCTACCTCTTCACAGCTAAAACCATAAGATCATAATATAACCCAATGTTAACATTCTATAAAAGCTGTGTTCATTTTGGAATGGACTAAATATAATTAAGACGGTTCGACAAGTCTCTGCCACTTTATTTATGTATTTATATTAAGCGCCGTTTCTTCTTTATTCTGGGGTGGATTTTTTCCCTTTTTCGGTACTAGATCAATTCGATGGGAAATATATGTTCAGTCTTCAATATGTTCGGCCAGATTGATCGCTGAGCATATTCGTGCAATGTGGTGGAAACTTAGGGACTAGGGTTGGGTTGAGCTTGATGTCGATTCATCTGCAATTTATTTGTCCGATTGATTCACATAATTGGCCTCATTATGGAACTTTTACGCAATTATTTACATCTGTATGAGATAAAGCCATTAAAAAAGAAATGAAATATCTCATCGAACATCACGTACGATTCCCTTCTGGTGTAATATTTAAGAAGTTTTTCTTTCATAAACTTCAGGTATATAAAATATTCCGTCATTGTAAAATTATATAATACTTGTCATTCATATGCTTAGTAAACAAGGTCTCTCGGAATAATACTCTTTCAATCGAATCGTTGTTTAAATAATATAAGATCTCATTAAATACTTTGTGGTGAAAGATTTATGTTATATTTATGGATTGTATTATAAACATTATAGGTTGATGTCGCGTTGATAGCAATAAAAAAATTTTACCTTGGCCTTGACTTATTAACTATAAAATATTCGTTTACTTGTTGTTTTGTCGGTATTTATTACAGTTTCATATCTGTGTCGTTTATATTGAATAAAAGTAACGCAACACGCAATTGCTCCATAGCAAAATGACACGATATTGCTATGAATATTAGATTTGATGGTTTCAAGTGAAAACTTATTCATGTTTTCTGATAGAAATATCCATAAATTATAATGCGACAATATACAAACTTTTATTATTTAATAAAAAAAGAAAATTTCGCTCTTTTGTCCTGAGACGAAAATAAATAAGCTATTTCATATTTTTATCTATCGTTGATGTTATTTATTTATTTAAATTCATTATAATAGCTCATCCCAGTTCCGTGGAAATTCTTTTTGTATCTTTCAGTTATATAGAAATTAGTCTAAAAATAAAAAATGGGTAAATTTTTTTGCTTTACATGTGTTTACAAAAGATATTTTTAAATATATTAAATCAATCTTATTTGATATCAAAATCGCGAACGACGTAGCCCCTATCTACTTTTAACAAAAACATATTTCATTACACATTTCTAAGGACGTGTTTCTTGTTTGTTAGTAGCTTTAACATTGAACTGGAAAAGTGACTGGCAAACTTTTTAGGGGAAAATGTGCTACTTAGTTTTTTTCATGTTATACAAAAATATTGCGTGTCGATCTTTTGATGGTAGTTTTTCACTCTCCCCACTTATCTCTATTGAGATGGGAAAAGTTTTGTGATGGTTTATTTTTCTCTTATCTCGAGTGGTTTTCCCTTTATAAATAAACCTTTCGAATATTATATGTACATAAAATACCATATTTGTTCCTCTCTCTTTGGACCGTAAGAAAGGATCGACCTTATGTAAGTTTTTAATAAAAGCATCTAAATTTAAGTATCACGCAAATCCCGTTTAGGCTTTCTTCTTATTTATTTATGAAATTGATACATCAGGTCTTTAGGAAACCGAAGAATAATACCACAACAAGTGTTTACGTCATTTTAAAAACTATATAAATACAAAACCAATTCTGTCATTTGATCTCGAGCAATCAGTAAAAGAAAAAAATCGTTGTCACCTTAGAATATATTTTTAATTGATAATCGTTTCATATAATACTAAATATTACCACTAACCTTCTCAAAAAATGAACAAAATCATCTTTAAAATCTATTGAAATTTTATATAAAAAATGAACTTTCACAAAGTTTCCGCCGAATGACATCGTATGAATCACTTGTTCCAATATTTTTATACCACATCTGTACATCAAAATCGAAAAACGAAAAACAGCATTAAAAATTAATAATGTAGTATAAGTACCACACTATAAAATAGAAAATTTTTTAATCTCATATTTTTTAAATTATGTATCTACTACAATCAAGTATTCACTTTTGAACATAATTTTGCTTAGTGAGCATTATAAATGAAAGACCCATTCGGTCCAGCCATCCAACTCAGGGATACGGCATCAAGTTTACATATGTATGTAAGTGATATATTAATTACAGTCGGCGTCGGCGCAGGCCGCTTTACAGGCGGCGCAGGCTCTGACAGGCGTCGCTGCGGCTGCTACCAACGGGGGTCTTCCAGGAGTGCCCGGTGACATCCAGGGTGGTCCCAACACGGTCCTGCGGGTCATCGTAGAACACATGCTCTACCCGATCGTTTTAGACGTTCTTCACACCATCTTCCAGCGGTACGGGAAGGTGCTTAAGATCGTCACTTTCACCAAGAACAGTAAGTTTTTTTTCTTATATATTTACTTTTTTACACTAATAAATATTCGGATTTGTATGTTCCCATAGCAATCGAATGTGTACTTAACACGTCCTAATACATATTTACAGCTAAATATTTAGAGGCACGACAGCTTAATGCGCTTCCAAATAATTGTCAAAAGTGCCTCAGTGGCAATTAATTACCCAAGACTTGGTTAATATGCACAAATGTTGAACAAACTAGAAATGAATTATGAAAAGATATTCGTATCACATGACAAAATTATTCGATGCAATGTGTGTAGTCGTAGAGAACCCAGAAGTGTTAACGTTACGATGAAACACAGGGTGTGATCAGTTCCCACGTCATCAATGCCACTTATACAATCTGGCACATTAGTCAACCGGCCAAGTTGAAAAACGTGTCTGCATATCAATAAACATACCCAGTTATCAATTTATTATCTATTATGGTAGTCAAAATAGGTAAGTTAAGTTAATGGGATGAAAATGGTTATTTAAACTGTTTATATTTATTTATACACGTGGATTCTTTTTATAACACACTAGCTTCATTGGTTTGGCATTTCTAAGATTATTAATATTAAATGGTTCAGTCCTCTATAAATGGTTAGAATGTGTTCATTATTCTTATTACATTTAATCTCAATTCAATTTATTTATATTACAAAATGAAAACAGCTCATTGCTGTTAGAAATGATTTTGTAAAAACTAATGACAAGGAAGCTTTCAGAGTAAAATCCATATCTTATAAATATCATTTATTCATTAAAGATGACAATTTAATTACAATTAATGTAGCCAAAGGCGAGATTTTAATATTATATACACTTGATTATTCACACCGGTACGTGGAGAATTATAAGTGTAATTAAATTCATCAACTTGAAATTTATTCATTTATTTTTTCTCCGAGTAGGTCTTCTGTTGTAGAATTGTTTACAGTAATTAATTGTAAGAAACCTCAAAAGATTGTCTGAAGTCTAGACATTGAACATTTATTATGAGTATCTTTTGAGCTCGTAATCTTATTGATAAGGTTTTTTATTATTAGCAATTTATTCTTAGATGAAAGCTACTTCTGTATCTGACGTTTGTAATTAATTTTATTTTATACAGTGTTAAATAACTGCTTCCCCTTGTATCACATTAACATGACACGAGAAATTTTGTGTAATGTATTTCAATTTTACAGTCAGCAGCACAGTATGATTCGAAAAACATTTTCACACTCTTCCCGTACCCATAGATAATTTGATGGGAAAATATCGATTTTATTTTGTCTTAAAATCAATAAGAACTGAATTAATATGCTGTCTTTTGCTCTATTAGTCTATGCAAAGCACATATGAAAAATCGTTTTTTTCGTTATGTACGTTAAGTATATCATATTGATTTAGTGGTAGTGTTAGTCACTTTCCGTAGAAACCATCTGAGCCGTGCTTAACTCAACTCTCGTTTTGGTTGTGAAACCACCTTAAACGCTTTCTGGTTATTTATCCAGGGGTAGCTTAACGCAAAGTTTTGTTTATAACCCACGGACACTTAGCTGGCAACCAATTCCGAAAAGCTCTCACCTAGATGCTACAATGTCGCACCTTGTCCTAGCTTGAATTTCGCCTCCGCAGCCGCAAGTGCCGGTGATACGTCTCGAATTTACGGGGTAAGACACGATCATCTCATCATCCCTCGCATCATGCCGCAGATCCTGTGCTTACCGATCTGCGTTCGTCTTACTTGAGAACGTTACCATATCTCTTACGCAGACCCTTGTTTTAGTAGTGCTAAGAAATCAGTCTTAAACCTATTATTACATTTGCGATATTGTCTGCTAATTTCGAATCGTGTTTTTGTGTTTTTGGAAAGTATTCTTTTCAACGAATGGTAACTTTCTGGTAATTGTTCACATCACATCACATCGATTCTATTAAATATGATTTTTGTTTTATACAACGATCGCTATTGTATAGTGAATATAATAAAACATTAATTTATATACACTCAATAAAGACGTCATACATTAAATGTGTATGTCATCAAATTACATAAAAATATGAAATATTTCAAACATCAACCAATTATTTATAGTTTTCTATCTCTTTTTTTTATATTTTTCGCTCATTTTTTCTTCAGGCTACATTGTTTTTCTTGAAATAAAAAACTATTACCGTGGAATACGGCTCAAAAAACTTTATGTTTCGCTTGCTAGTCAATAAAATATGTTTCTATTTCTATCCGGGTATTAAAAATGATATGTACTACGCAACGCAGTTTTTATGAAATTCAAGGTTATTGTTTAAAATCTTCGACCATTTGTATTACTATTTAGACTGTGTTTCAACACCGTTCCAACATTTTCGATTACATGAGTACAATATAACTAAGCACAGTCTGATCGCATACCGGCTCAGCCCTATGATGTAGCAGATTAGAGCAGCAAGTTTGGCCCACACCGCACCCTGTAACTTTGCCCATAAAGATGTATCAGCCAGGCAGTGGGGTTGGCTGGCGGTTTGAAGGTGAGCCGAACTTGCCAGTGCCTCCATAAACATGTATTATGAACGTATCAAGTTAAATTTACTTCCGCTGCGACGCGGAGGTAAGTAGTGCGCGAAGCTCCGGCCTAATGCCAGCTTCTAATTTACAATTCTTGGCGGGTTTAGTTACTTACTTGGCCGTGTATGGGATGTGCATCTTCCGACGCGAGAAATCCGATATTATACTGCTACATATGCGTAAATGTAATATTTGAGAACGTTCTCACCGTACGTAATTCCCGAAAAATATCTCAAGAACTGACTTTAACGATGCTGCTACTGCGTAATTTTCAATGAATTTAGTAATTTATTAATCTCTCTCCTCCTTGTTTTAAGACACACATCGTGTTCATATTAAAAAAATAGTGCTGAATACATTTTAATAAAAAATAATAAAACATTTTTTGTACTTATTCCACATTCATTGTATTTAGATCAGAACTGGTTTCGCTCATCGCGATCATTTTTTACGGATAAGAAATACAGCGTTATTAATACACATACTAAGCAAGATTCAATAAAACAAAATATGCATGCATAATTGATATTAAATATACTATAGCTAAAATAATTTGGACCTCTTACAAATATAAGCCATACTGCATTACAAAAATACGAAAAACCAATCAAGTAAAAACGGTAATTAACAATGAAATACGAAATCAAATGGGGAATTTTAGTAATAAAGTTGATTCACGGAGCAATGTGGGGCAGAATATTTTCGAATCCAACGATTATAAGTGTTCTGAAACTATAATATATTCACAAATATAATTGTTCCGTTTAACCATCAGTATTTTTATGTTTTTACAATTTTGAATACCATGATATGTTGTCGAAGAAATAATTAAACAACTTATTATGTGCTAATTTTAGTTGCTTTATTACAACATATCTTCATAAACTTGTTTGAATTCCCGAGTATCGAAATATAATGTTGTGAAATGCTTTATTTATTACTGTCGAAATATCTGAATTATTCCTTTAGGGTGATAATATATTTGATTGGGATCTATAAATTAAGCTGCCCTTCTCAAATCGTTACGCTTGTTTCGAAAGTTTAATGTGTTTTGAGCTTTTGGGTTCATACCAGGCTTTCGGAGTTCGAATGAAACTTTTCGATATTCGCACTCAAACTATGCACATCATAATTAACTGAAATGTCAAAAACTAACAACTAATAATAAACAAATATATTGGTACCGATCTCCATTCGTTTTTATAAATTTATTTATTTTATTTAAACCCCATTTTTATCAAGATAATAATTAAAGTAAAAGTAAATTTAAAATTCTTGTAAATCAAAGTAAAATATATTGAAATATTTATCATACCATAAGATCTTTTTTTATAATTTTCAGTCGAAAGTTTTTGTATTAAAGATACTCGCTGTTTATGGATGACTATCGTTATTTCAACTAAATTGTACTCATTATACAAAATGTAAGTGAATAAACACTGGTATCATTAATATTCTAATGCGATCAAAACTTACTTAGACTCTTGCATCGTATGTGTGTGAGTTTACTGCTGGTGTATTATTTATTAACACATTTTCACAATATTTAGTACGTTTAACATTTTAAATGAGTCGCTCGGTACTGAGAAGCGATAATCAGGTTTACCGCAGACCCTAAAGCGTCTTTAGTTTTGCTACAGTTGCTTATATTAATTCAAAACCAAAACAAATCCGACCGTCGTTGCCGAGCTTTATAAAAAGCATACTTCCTTGGCTACAGTCGGATTAAAATGAAGAATATTAATCCGGATTAAGAGATTCTAAGATTTTGAATATTCAAATATTGTAAAGAGTCTGCGCGCCCGACGGATTTTCTCAGATCGACGATGGAGTGAGTCTGCAGTTTCGACTTGTAATTTCTTAAATGCATATTTTTTTGAATATACATTTACGGGAATCGGTTAACGGTTTCAACAAGAAACGTTAGCTTTCGTGCTTATCTTTCGTCTGTTGCGAGCACACTTCTAATACACTTATAAAACATCTCATTAAGAAAATGATTCACAAGAAATGGTCTGGAATAAATTGCTTTTTTACGAAAAGATTGAGTTAACATTCAATTACCGTTCGCGAATAACGAATTAGCTCAGTGTTGTATGGCTTTTGTTGCTAATATTCAACAAAAATTATTGAAACTTTTTTAGGATTTCATTGGAACTTTCAATATACTATTTATATTTCTCTGCAAATGTGGCATCCTAACATGAATAGAATTTCCGTACTCCAATCTTAACTCAAATGAACTGTTAAGTTACGTCTACACTAAGTCAATAATGGGAAGTTTCAAGTCAGCATACTTATCAAAGCATACTGGCTTTTCGAAACTATTTTATATTTTTTAATTCACTTAATACAGTCCTAAATTTGGTCCAATTTCGATTTATGATTTCTTCATTATAGTTATATATTATATGTATCGTATAAACATTTTGTTTGTTTTTTTCGTGACATGATTACAATTTTATCTATCTGTTGTGTTTTATTTATATAAAAGCTTAACCAATTATTTTCTCGATATGTACCGTATACGTAAGATTGTTTGGTATGCGCAACCAACGTACAAACAAATTGTGAACGGTTCTCTATAAATGGAGTACTTCTTTTTCATCAGGCTTTCTTAGTTTGAGCATTAAATCATTATTCGATATACTCTCGCAAATATTAATCATCATCGTTAGATATATCTTCAAATTATCAATACAATCACGTCTCGCAAATTCAAAATGTAACACTTTTGTTCAAATAACTTTATTATATATTATAAATTATATATTTGAGATCAGTTTGTACCACTGCAAAAGATTTCGTATATGTAATGTTCAGCTGATTTTTGAATAATGAAACATGGCATTCCATAGGTAATTAATTCGACTCATCTCATGGCATTGTCTGCTAAAGTTGTACGCCTCGTGCAGGTAGACAGCTGTAAGCTTCGCGGGTTGACAATGCAATCTTTTGTGGGCTTTCCCATTACTGAAGGATTGCCTCAAAATTGAATGAGCTGACTTGCGGAGGGCGACGCCGTCCCAACCCCCGCACAGTCAGCCCGCGGAGTGTCTCGATAAATTATCCCCTCTTAGTGTTTTACATGATTTCATTTAGCTCAATTCGATTCGTAAATGATTGCACCTGAGAATCGAATAAATTGACTCGGTGAATTTCTCCCGTAAATTCCTTGCGTTTTTTATTGCGGTCATAACGAAATGAATCCATGATTTACATGTCGTATCTTGATTTTTCTAAATATAACCTTAAAATATTTTATTCGAAACACTGTCTGAATTCAGTTTATTCTAACAGAAAAATGAATCATAAAATGATAATTTACCTGGCATATTTGTGTGTGCTACAATGCGAATCATCTTATTTTTTTATCACTGTAATTCTATTTAAAATATCATATTCATTTAGTTTTTCCTCTTTAGCCGTTTTACTAATAAATTCCCCTGTTTATGAGTCAAAGTTAATCTCTAATTTGTTGTATCAACATTTTATATTGAATCTTTAAACTACCTTTTTTACACAACACATTTTGTATCATTTGAACTGACCGTAAGCAATCTTTCTGATCATATTCGGTTCATATGTGGATAATATGGCTGCCATAAAGTGAATATGATTCTCACCTTCAATATCTTCAACTTAGAAGTAACCAATATTGCAGTATCAGTTTATCAGTTTTTTATATGAATAATGTGATAACAACTGCTCTTTACATATGTATATCTTCCTTCTGTTTTAAATGAAAGTATTTAGCCAAAATTTACTTTTGTATCATATAAATTAATTTAAATATCTGTATGCAGTTGCAATAACGTATATTGATTAAAAACTTGCTGTTTTACTGTTAGACTTAGTTCAATAACTATGACGATAGATGTTATGTTGAACCGGTAAATGTATTTTTTACGTGGAGTTTATCTGGTTTCATGGTAGGCAGGTATTTCTCGCGATGCGCCGAATAGCCTCGTGCAGAAGCAGTCTATCCTTTATATATATTACAGCTTCCCTCTCGAAATCTTCTGGGAAAACGGTTCGAGTCTGAAGCTGTACCTTGTTGGCACGAGTTCATGTTCTCGGGCTATTAGCCGGCGTGTTTTCACGTAATGTGCGCCGAATATTTTATTATTTTTCTCCACTTGAAATTCATCGATTCTTCTGGAATTGCAATTCACATATTTACATCGGAGATGCTTTGCGAGAATATAAAAATATTTCGACGTAACCATAAGCACATAATACACACGAATAATTTGAATTTAGGTGTTTCATCTGTATCACAATCAACAAAAAAATGAACAACTATTCCTATACTTATTCCTTTACAAATATATACATCATTCTGTTCCGTATCTGGCTTCAAATTATAATATATAATTGCTCCTATCACTCAGCTATCCGTCACTAATAAGGGCAATTATAATGAAACTTTGCATGACTAGACTTGAAGAACTTTAATTTAGAACTTCTTGAAAAAGTTTAATAATTGACTGCAAATGATTTAAAGTGTATTTAATATACTCATTGAAGTACTAGTATTAATTGAAAATGTTGACTGGAGGTGCTTGATGAAATTCCAATATGAAATTTGAATCGTTTTTGTTTTTTGTTTATCGTGAGTTTTGTCGACCCGGGTTTCGACTTTCGGCATCTGCAGACATTTTAAGTACACAACTGAACTTAAACTGACGCGTAGTATTTGGTATCGCGCTTATGTATAACCAGTATTCGAACCCGGCTTCGCTCGGACCAGTTTGGGGTTATGTTCACCTCGGCGCGTAAATTCAGACGGGCCAAGTTGAAACAACTTTTTTCAAAATTCAAAAGTCTAGGTCAATTAAAATGGAATTAAAATGAACATTTCAGACTGGCATTGACATTTCACAGCCCCTTTCATATATTGACAGCCCCATTCTCGCCCATTAAAATGTCCAAATTCAAGGAAAAAATGTAATTTGCTGTCAAAGAAATGTCAAATAAAACCTTCACGTAAATAAAAACATTATTATATTAATAAAAGCCGGGAAAAGTTCAGTAAAAGACTAATTTATTACATTTAGACTAAATGTCTTCGCCGATAAAAAATCAAACATATTTTCTTTCATATTCGTTTTTATGGCAACTTAATGACCAACAATGCAAAAGGGAATTACAGACCCACAGACATACATACGCCGTTTCGGTTTTATATATGTACTACTCGATACTCGAGTAATTAGAGTCTCTACACACACATTGATATAGAAACAAATTTACCGTCGAAACTTTCGCGAGCGAAATCAATTCGATTGTTTGAACTTCCAACAACAATGCAAAAGGGAATTACAGACCCACATACATACATACGCCGTTTCGGTTTTATATATAAGATAATAAAAGAAGGGTAAAAGTTCTCTCGTGCATTAGAAATGCCTGAAGATGATGAAAGGAAAATATCCGGTCGTTAATGAGAAAACCATTGGAAAAGTATAAGTATAGTGGTATCAGTATTAACTGAGTGTCAAAGTTTCAATGATAAAGAAATGACTGCATAAACACTTAAAATTTCATCAACAATACAGCGACGTACACTTAAATGAACTTCTACTGCAAAAAGCTTACAATTCATACAAATACTTAATATATCCATATATCGTACCTACACTCAATAAAACACTTTTCACCCAGACCCTCTTGCCGTTCAATTGTATACGAGAAACAAAATACGAATGCTTGTATTCTCAACAAGGGATTTAATGCATTTTATGCGGTAAATTGTATGTAAGCAAGTACTACGCAAGTACATATCGGTTTTGTAGTATCATTAGAATGCCAACTTGCCGTATAATAAGATACCATACCTTTGCGAATCTACTTTAAACATTAGAATTAAATTAACACTCTCACATTTCAATATGTTTACTTAGTCTTTATTATAGATTTCTGTTTTTGCAATATGAACTATTGATGACTTTTGCAGATTTTGTGGCACCCCTTTTACGAATATATTACATCGTTATAATTAGGGCTTTAAATATTTTTTTGTTAACTAATTTATTCATCTACAAAATAAAATCGATACATATTCTTTGGTAGCAAAAAACGGCTAACTTCAATCCGTCTTTGGTTTGTTTATTTTCCGTAAATATTTATAACAAACAGTTGATTAGTGCTGGCTGCCATCTGTTGTCGGTGTGATAGGACTATACATTTATAAAAGAAAAATGTGTAGTTATTCAGTAAAAAAAATTGTATTACATGATCGGTACCGGTTTCGCTCAGCGAGTGAGTATTTATAATATATCAGAAGCTGAATATTAAAGAATGTTTATGATATTGTTTATCAATTATTAAGAACAAAAAAATACTTAATCGATCGATAAAAATATTGATAAACTCTTTAAGGAATTGTTTAAAGTTGAAATTATCCAAAGCTAAATATATGCCAGGTACGGCAAAGTTTTAACTCACTATAAAATTGATCCCAGTGAAATCCGGTCTAAAATCCGTCTCATATCAATCTTTGACTTTAAGCACCATACATATTGTACCAGCCGTCTTAGAGTTATTTATGTCCGATATGACGGTCCTTACTGTAGCGCTAACCACGGTAGCCAAGACTTCACGCTCAATGAGATTCAACTGCACCGTGATATTTTCATTTGGATATTCTTACTTGGCAAACATTGCATGTCCCTTTAATAGTTGTTCCCTGGTTGCCTATGTGTAAAACTTCTCTATTGGACCTTGATAGAAGCTTTGCTTGTTGTTTTCGTTCATTTCACTTCTTTTGGTTGATTTTGTTTGTTTTTTTTGATCGGCCATAAACTGGTTCATATCCAAAATTTCTGTTTTAGGTCAGTATCTTCATATCCATTGAATAGTCAACTCATTTTGAAATTCAAGTAGTTTTATTAGTAAAGATAAGTAACAATATTCTTTCGAATACTTGCAAAATATATCCATATCAAAATCTTCTCTACTAATTAAACACGCCTCATTTGAACAAATATTTAATTAATACTTCAAAAACACTGTAAAAATAATTGAACGTTATATGTTCTGTTTTGTTTCTCTTTTAACCTGATCTCTGCCTAAAGCGTATATTTACGCGCTACAAGTCCGTGTTCAAGGGGCCGTCCATACAAAATGCGCGTAAATTTACGCTCTCCTTTGTACTTAATTTACAAGTTACCAGTTCCTATTTAAAATAATTGAATTTAACTTGCATATAGTGACATCTTTTGAGAGCGTGTTGTACTACTTGAACTCAAAGAATATTGAATTTTAATGTGTAATACATCGATAATTATATTAGGATTTATTTTTTGAAAGAAAATCGCGGCCTCCTGTGTACGGCCATATTGATTTTTACCGGCATAGAATCGGTTAATAGTAATTTGAAAACGTGTCTTCTTTTTTTAACTTTTTACAATGTGAACTGCGAGTGTTGTATTCACAAGCGAACATCTCTGGTAACATTTTAAAAGACGAAAAAAACGGAATCACGCAAGGAGCACTAATAATATCGTCGAAATAATGATATTATTATTTTACACGATTTTATATTCTTATTAATACATATTATTTTACAAATGTAACCCTTTAAACGCGGAGCGTGTAGCATGTGTGGCCGCTTACGTTTCTCCCGCGCCAATACAATAGCTGAACGACGGATCGTAAAGCAATCCCTGGGGAAGCGTTTCGGGGAAAACATACAGCTATTTCCGCGTACTCGTAAAACGTCCCGTCTCACGCCTGCGAAACTCGATGGAATGGCGCGCCGAGATTTGCAGTTAATAATTCGACTGCTACCGTGTAGAACCGACATGCGTCTCTACTGGAACACTGTGGCTTGTCACTCATTTTTATTTAGATTATCTGGAATCGTTACATAAAAATGACATCCCGCCAAAACCCTTTTTGCAAACATAGTTTCTCACCATTTTATAAATATGCACATGAATAATTCTTGTAATACTCATCGAAAATCTTTTTTTTAATACTTTAACACGATAATAAACTTAAGCCAGCAAGTGACTTGAAATGTTATATACCTTTTACGATAATAAGAGCATTGATTAACTACCGATTCCAACAAAAAAAATGTTTACCGAAACTCTCAAGCTAAATAAAAATTTTCAAGGATTTTCGTTTTTAATTCGCACGGGGGCGTTTCTTAATAGGTTTTCTTATAATTTAATAACCCTATTTACAAAGAATTTAACAACGTAATTTCGAGGATTTTTCCCAAATAAGAGCATCCTTATTCCTTAATTATTCGGTTAAGTATTTTCGACGAAAAGTTGTCTTATTATTGTAACAAACTATTGCTTAAATTAACTAGCGTACTTCAGTATAAATCCAACAAACATTTTCTTTCATTTTACTCAAGTTTTGAAGACTGCCCGTAGCGCCTTAACTTTCAAGATAGATGTTTATTTAACAGTTTTCACTACATTGATTAATTTAATGCGCTCGTTACTAATTGGAAGTTCTTTCCATTTTTAGAGAGCAGCTTATTTTTTACGGCTATATGTAATTTTAATTGTAATTGAAATATTTCCGTGCGAGTGGCAGCTTATTTTTTCGAATTATATAGTTACTCTAATAATAAAATAGATTCTTCAGAAAAACTATAAAAATAAATGGCCTGCCGTTCAAAAATAAAACTTGAACTCACGCTCTTGAAAATACATCTGTGGTCATAAACCGTTAAATTGACACCTGCAACTCGGAAGAAGGGCTTATTGGTTGACATTTTTAAGTTTTTATTTAATTGGCTTTATATCAAAAGAAATCAGCTTTTATTATGAATTTCTATTGTTTAAGCGTTTAAGGCTCGGTCTTGGTGTCTTTCATCAGTTGTTGACAAATCATGGTCTATCTTAAAAGGCTGCTGCCTAAACTGGTTCGAATTTTAATGGCAGTTCTCGTAAGACGCGAATGTTTTTTTTCATTTTAAGTGTGCCTTTGAGAAATCCTAATATTCAGCAATGTAGAATTAATATGAGTTCACTCACTGTTCACAATAAACTTAATACTGCCCACTCGCAAGACTGTAGAAAAAGTCTTATTTTCGATAGAAAGTCGTTGAAACCAAATCTAATTCTGAAAATGATGATATAACTCGTTTACTCTTAAAACAATTCTTTACTATTGGTTCTTTTTAACATCTTCACGACATTATTATCGATTTCAATACTATGTGCACACATGTAATATCAACATTTTAAGAAAATAGCACCTGGAATACTCATTAAATATACATGTGAATGAGTAGCCATAAATTATATCTTTATTTTTCCGCTATACGTATGAATATCGATAACGACTACTCAAAAAATGTCATCATTTGAATGTTACTTCATAACTGAAGCTTGCAATGGGCTGAATGCGTATACAAATGTTTGTGTAAAAAAAAATATTTCATCGTGTACCATTTTAAATTGATTGAAACAAATTAAATCTAAATTTGTATTGACATTTTGTAAGACCATCACGTGTATAACTATTTTGCACCATTTAATAGTATGTGTAGCTTTTTGATTATTTCTATAAACCTTTAATGTCTGAATTTACTCAAACTAAACATCGTACAAGAGAACCTGTATCATGTTATTTGTATGCCTAAATGCAATTGTATCTCAAATCCACGTTCGATTGAATTCTAGAAATTTCTATTGGTGGAAAAGGGATACACGGCTGACTGGCTTTGTGCGTTAACCCTGTCTCTTCTAGTCACTCGACTTTTTCCATCTTTGCATGAGGCTTCCATTCGTCTCCCTTGGCTCTCTTTAGAAGGAAAACTTCCACTCCCATCGCAAACTTGTAATTTAATTCTCGCCCAGACATTATTTTTTTAACCAGACTTAAGTGTGCTGGTATTTTTTCTGCTAAAAGCTACAAAAAAAATGAATCAATCGCAATATTTGTGAGCGGATTTTTTTTATAATTTAAGTATTTTTTCTATCACGGTTTAATATCGATCTATTTTGTAAGTGAATTGTTTGATTTATAAGTTTTTTTTCTATTTATTCTATTTTTCATTCTTTAAAAAACGGTGAGAAATGCTCATATTCTTCAAAATTTGAGATATATACATTTTATAAGACAATGAATTTGTTTTGTTCAGTAAATGAATATATAAAGACTATTTCTCAAAGATATGAAAATCATATGGTTATGAATGAAAGCACTATAAACTATGCATATAATGTCAAATGTCGTCTTTAACAATATGGTATGTCTTAT
Source organism: Himalopsyche kuldschensis (assembly GCA_028554975.1). NCBI lineage: Eukaryota > Metazoa > Arthropoda > Insecta > Trichoptera > Rhyacophilidae > Himalopsyche > Himalopsyche kuldschensis. The sequence goes on along the minus strand of JAHFWI010000003.1, from coordinate 7,010,645 downwards.
AACATTTTTTTTTATTTTCAGATTCATTCCAAGCTTTGATCCAGTATCCTGACACAATATCAGCACAGACAGCCAAATCGGTAAGTTTTACTTTAAAAAATATGTCGATTCGTGTTGACAAGCTAAATTTGCATATACTGTATAACTATGTATAACTACACAAAATTATTTGTCAAAGATTTCAATTAATATTCTCTCGAAATCATAATCTTAATCTCTCAATAAATCCGGCTACGCAGAAAGCTCCAATACTTATTACTTGTCAAAAATAATTTGTTGGCGCATTTTTGAATATTTGTGTTTTGAAAGTATCGCAGAAATGTTTTGGCGTTTTCCGCGAAGACTCCGTGGATTTCAATATTTACACCACTCAATAACTTGGCCAGATTTTCGGTTTGTTTTTTAAACAAATACTAAACGTAAATACGGTACACGCACAACTCAGCTAGAAGTATAATAAATTTATCCGATCAAAATGTTAAATCAATCTTTGAAGTTGCTCGGAAAAAAATGATTGAAAACGTTATTAGTCTAAGACAGCTTTAATCATAAACAACGCAGTTTATTATATATTCCGTGAAATATATTGTAAGTAACAAACTGCTCAACCAAACAAGATTTTTCTTTCATAAACTTTTCACTTAAACTATTTTACAATGTTTTCCAATTTTATCGGACATTTTAACTAGCATTAAAAAAACTATGTATCCTACATAGCCTTGTAGTCTAGAGAGTTTTTAATAACAACGTGAGTTATTTACCATCCACTTTAAGTTACAGTAAGTACTGAACGTTCTAAATTATTTTTTGAACATTGACGAGATTATATTTTTTCTTGTACACAATTTTCAGGCTGCTATTAGGCTTTATTTGACTTTTGTCTTTCGAGCTTGAGAATAAAGTTATTATTTTCGCTAGAAGAAACCGTATATGATAAGAATTAATTAACGTAAATTGGCAGAAGTGGGTAGAATTTTTAACGCTTTTTTAAAAAAATTGTAGATAATTGAATGATCAGTAGGCTTATGGAATACATTTATGCTGAAAAAACAGTCATCAGATTTAACCAGCTGGAAACATGCGAATAAAAAGGATCTTAATTTACCTTATAGCCATAACTGACGGTGTATAACGAAATGCTATAAAGGGCAATTCCAGCTCTATGATACGTTTTGCCAACAAATAACTGAAATGATGTTCTGTTTTTATTTAAAAATGTTTTATTAATATAACACTATCACTACAGCTGTATCAACTAGTAACTTGTCTGACAAAATATTTCCCCTTGTTAACTATTTGTTACATTAAGTATTCCTTTGGTATCGGTTCTATTTGAGTAAAAGTCTTCTTGTTTTGTCTACTGGTGAGTTAAGATAGATTCCCCAGCTAGTATTCTCACAGATTATGAATATCCAGATTATATAATTCTCTTTGTCATTCTCAGAGAGTTATTTTATCTGTTAAAAGCGCTTTAAGCCTTTTGTCCGCTATTTAATTTTGCAGTACAAGCGGAGCCTTAGTGGTTTTAACGATAAAATAGTTTTCCCCTGAATAAAGTTGAAAAATTTGTGTAAATTTAATAATGGAGCGTCTAAATCGGCATTTTTAATTTTCCCAGGTTTTTGTCGAGCGGTAAAACTTTGTTGGTTTTATGTTTACATAATAAAATCGACCTTTTTTGCAAACGAACTTTCAAAATGGCCGTTGCTTTATCGATGCATTCATAACATTTTTACTCAATCGATTCTTCTATTTCACAGAATGTTTTTACTGTTTATTGCATACATATTGAAGTTATTAGTAAATATCTAACTGATTTTCTTACAATAAGATGAAGACCACGCAATATTTGTAAAGTTACTCAATATAATTTTTAGTTCAGTTTTATTGGTTTATTGTGCCAACTAACCCGAATATTTTCATTCCTTTTCTGATAATTTTTTCATACATTTTCTTTGATCTCGCGATCCCATTAATTATATTAACGCAATGTCATGCAAGATAAGAAAACTCCATTGAAAAAGAAATTCCCCTAGAACGACTCAACGTGAATCAAATCACAAGTATAATGCAATGAAAGCAATGATACCTATACCATAATACGATTCCAAAGTAGACCTTTCAAAGAATCCACTTTTCTATTTTTCTATAATGTTAACGTATTTAAATTATGCCTCGGATTGCTTTAGTCATTTCATTTATTTACAATTTGAAATGAATGATTATTTTCCACTTTCTATCTACATTTTTTAGTGCACGTATAAAATTTTATTTGAATAAAAGCGCAATAAATCAGATGTGGGTTGATACTCAATTCTCAGTTTTTATTATTTTAATTTTATTTTCCATGTAAAGATATCTTCTCACTTCACCAAAAAGACTCATTTTAATATTGGCTATTTCGCATTTTCTTTCCAATTTCAAAAGTTGTGAAAGTATCAAAGCAATCTCTATTTAACTCACAATCCTTTTAATATTGAAGTTCCTCAAATAAACCTCACCAGTAAACTAACTTTAAATAAACGTCCGAAACACGTGATCAATATGTATATCAAAATATTTCGCTGGCTGTTCCATTTACCGATAACCATTTTCATCTTTAATCCATGATATAGATACTATACATGATTATTTCAACGTCTCAAGTGAACAAAAATATATAGTTTCATGTATTTTTGAATTGATAAAAATGATGGTTAACATTTATGGATATTATTAATTTACAAAATTGGATTGCAAAAGAAGCGCTATCCCCTTTATATCTTTGAATGGAGAATCCATCTAGGTAAAACGTAAGCGGTGGAATAATTTATTAACTTCGTTTAGCAATCAATTTAAACCGATACCTTCTCTCTTTTCCTTCATTTGTTTTTCTCCTACTTTTGTCTTTGTTCTTATATAACGAAAACGCCCTTAGGCGAACAGCCCCTTTGGTTTGCTTTATTCGCCCGCTCTCTAAAGCAATCGATGTCGGTAGCCATTAAAACATTACCCATTTATTAACATAATTTTATTTAAGCAAAGCCCGTTGTTATTTATACGGACATGATATTTAATAAAAGTTCTGCCCAAGCGACTTATAATTGTGATATTACTGCCTCCGAAATCCATCTGGTATGAAATTTGCTACAAATTTAGGGATATTTATAAAAAGTAACAATTACTGACATAAAATATTTTCAGCAATATTTTTTTAGATGGATATTCAAGATTGCTAATTGTTTTGAATTATTTCCGAATAAGCTGTTTCTACAACGTTCATATTAACAACTACCTGCAAAATAGTTTTTTTTTTGCCGTCGATATTATGTTTTTATACCAATCGTATATGTAAATATTTCAGCTCATTTTCGATACTGAATGAACAGTTTTAACAAAAAAAATGTTGTACCAGAAAGCACGATAGTCTATCTAAATGGTATGATTAATTGTAAATTGTATTGTAGTTAGTTTTTAGTTATTTTGTTCAGCTTCTCCGGGAATCCAAATAAGTGTCTCGCAGATGTCTGCTTCTGACTATCAGGCGCCCGTTTCGTTTCAAAGAGATCGCTCGCGACTTTGCAAGCGGTAAGGCTTCGCCGATTATTCGTAATGAGCTTAGTATATTAGTGAGTCCCTTAATAATTTCACGGGCCCCCGGGCTCTCTCTCCCAGGAATTTGCAAATTGTAATAACGGAGTTATTGCCGTTTATTTTATTTGTCGAATTGAAATGATTGCCCCGGGCATAATCTGATACAAACGCACGATTTTAATACTAGTTACTGTATTTTGAGAAGCTTTCAGATAAACAAATTAATATCTCACCAAATTCACGATATTTTATTAAAAGCACATTAAACTTATTTTAAAACACTCAGCTGGTCTCTTTGCGCACGTTACTTTCATATTTAAATATAATCTGACTCGATCTTATAAATAAACATATTATGCGATAATTTGCTGAAGCCAACGTATGGTTAGTAATTTACGTAATATGTATATATATTTTTATATCGATATTAAGATGAAATTGTATTAAATTCGTAAATATGACATTTAACTAAGTATGTATTCAATGTTTGACTTTTTCACCACCAGGTAATTCGCGCAATTCACGTAATACTACTCGAGGAGTACTCATATCGTGTTAATAATTACATTTCGTTTCTCATTCGTCCTTTTTTGTTTTCTTCTTATATTCGCTTTGTTCTTGTTAAATTAAAAACTTTGAGGCACTTTGTACGTGGCATTTCTTTTCACAATAAAGTAGCAAAAAATGTGCGTAGTAGTGAGCATTTTACATCATTCGAGTAGGTAATGCGTAAGAGTGGATAATTATTTGTTGGCGGTGAATTTTTTTTCAGGTGTGTTACATTTTTGTAGCTCAATCAAAAGTTTGGTTTATGATATTGATTTCACTAGTTAAAAGTGGTTTAAGTCATATTTTTACCATTTGACACATACATTTTATATAAATATATACACAGCTATGGCATACTCTTCTGTGTGGCATGCGATTAATTATTAAAATTGTAAAAATAGTAATTTTCAAAGAAAAAATGCACTTGTTCTTAATTGAAAATATCTTTCCCTCGTTGATCACTTATATCTATGCAATGAAATAAATAACTTACTTTTTTGATATTAGCTAACTCAACCTAACCTTTTATTTCTTTACTTATTTTTTAACCATTTTAATGCTTATGGTCGTTCTTATATATTTCGAATTATTGACATTTTCTATAGTTCAGCGTAATCATTGTCGTTTGGTACATAATATTTGCGAGCCAGATGCGAAACGTTATAATAATATTGCCGGCTCGTATAATATCAACCCTTACCGAAAGATATTCGTAATCTTTTTCCCCCAGAAGTTAAAAATATGTCGTTGTCGTTTCTATTGAATGTTCCGCGGGCTTTTTAATAACAAAAAGAGTCTACAGGAGATGCGTGTCTCTTTACTGCTAATAACCGCGACGTAATGACCCATTCAGGTTGTTGCCGCCATTATGTAAATTTGGCTCTATATTGCCGCCGTTCTGATAAATTTTTAAATACCGATTCAGCTCCGGTATTAATTTTTAACTTTATGAGTGCTCCGCATTAACGTTTATTTTTCAGCGCCGTAAGCCAGCGACTCAGCGCCGACCGCCGCAATGTCCGGATCGCGGGGATTATCTTGAGTTTTAAGATTTTCGTTTCTTATAAATCTACAGGCTAAGCGGCTTGTGTACAATTTGTTTGATTCCCTTTATGGAAATGATTTTCACCGTTAATATTTAAATACAAACTGGCATTTATATTTTCTTATTACGCGTCAAGCAAACAAACAAAATGGCTACGTTTTAAACTAGAAATAAACACTGAACAAGAATTGAACTTTATTTCAAATCATTAATTTAATGTGATGTTGTGCTTATAATTATTTTCTTTTTTGGTTCTTACTAGTGATAGAAATGTCGACCTATAGTTGTGCGCGGCCCAAAAAAACCCGCGCTCTCGTTTTGGGTTGGCGCGCACTCTGTTGATGAATTTGATGACCCGATGAATAAATATTGCTTAAAAGAACTACAAAATGGAGGAGCATAAATGTACTAAACATATAAAAACATTTTGTGTAAATATTCAATAAATTCTGCTATTTTCATGTTTTATTTTAATAAAACTGTTAAAAAATGTTGTATAAATTATTGAATGTATAGCAAAACAAAAAATTAGTTTTGCTCAGCAATCAAAAGACTATGTTTTTATTTCGTGAATCGTGTTATATTTCATTGTAAATATGATGTCTTTTCATACAGGAAATGCTTGTGAAAAACTTGATTTACTAATTACATGTAAACATTACGAGTTATCCCTGTGTCCAAGTAAATATTCTACCAAAATATGGCTTTGAATTTATTATTCGATACATTCATGCATTCCACGTACGAATCGCAGCCATATTCATAAAGAGCAAAAGTTATCCTCGGCGAGGATTTTTTCTCATATTTTGCATACCCTCCTCGGCCGAAACGACGCACAATCAGCATATTATGATACCTCATAACATATCCCGAGTCGGATCGCCGTCAATATAAGTCACCTAAACACCGTGCTTGCGGTGTTTATCGTGCATACAAATGGGCGAAGGGCCGCCGCGTCCTGGCATCCGCCTCCGCGGTCGCGTGGGGTTTTTATCACTTCCTGCTTATAATCCACTTCGGATGTTTATTAAATATGCACGCGGCTTTTACGCTCTTCCTGCGCCAGGATCTTCGGCGGTCCATCGGTTTCGTTTTACAGTTTCGCCGGGAAAAGGGTCATCGCGGGAACACTTAAGCGCGACCGGGAAAATTTTCTTTCTCTGCTATCTTCATGCCAGGGATTCACTTACATTTGTACCTGCTCGCTGTAAAAATTTACCGCCCGGCTTACACTTATCGTACTTTTTGCCCTCGTGTATCTGCAAACTGTAAACTTAACTGAGTTAAGTATCGTCGTTCTGAGAACACATTGCTGTACTCGTAAATTGAATTCTTATCTTCATAAATTTCCTATTTGAATTTAAATCTTACATCAAATGTCGATCAAATTAAATCGAGTTTTATAACATTGTTCTGCAAATAAAAAATCATAGTACTTGGAATATTTATCTGTACCAGGGAGGTAAACTACACTACATATGTCGTTAATGGCTCTCTACGGCTGTTGAAAGTCTTTTTATTAAGTGTATTCTAAAATGAAAGTGGTGTTATTCTACTATTTGTTATGATACGATTGATGATAATTCGACTACGACATAGTTGAGTATACTACTCGACAGAGCGTCCCGAGTCATAGAACACTATGTCGAAATCTTAAATTTTTAACTTAGTGTAGTTTACCTCCGACGTACAGATAGTCAAATCAGCAATGCTTTTATTCCCTAAAAAATGTCTCAATATTTTGGATTTTAGATAGTTATTTGTACATATGTATATGAAAAAAGAATGACAGTATTGCAGGCCTTGAAATATGACACGTCTATGATGTGTGATATTTTGTATGGCTATACAATATTAGTCTAGTTTCTAAATTTAATGTTTTGCTAGAAATAAATCGCAATCGGACGATTTATTGCATTTTTCATTGTATTAAAAATGTCACTCATGCGGTTGATTCTTTCAATCTGGCGCTAAACAATCCCCTCGGTGACTTAGCATGATAAATATTCATTTAGTTTGGTGGATCGACGGAAAACGGCTCTCAATAAAAATCGCGCCCATAACTTTCGACGAATCAGTAACGTCCCCTAATGAAGCGGCGTTTGATAAATGACCGATGTGATAATATTATTACGATAAATTGTTCTAACGGCGGAAATTGTGATTGTTTGCATGAGTGATTGAAGCTAAACTGATCACAGGAAATTAATTGGTATGGTGACTAACCATAAAAAATGTATACAAGCCTAATGTGTCCAACCACTACGCTCCAATGAAACATTTTTTTTTATTTAATAACGCTTTTAAAAAGTCTATATGATTTGAACACATTCCTCGCATTGGAGCTTAACAGGTTGTAAGATCTGAACGTTATGTGAGTTTACTATTCTAGTTAAAATTCATTATTTTCAAAAAATAAAACACTGATTAATGAAACCGGTTTTTTTCATTATTTTAATTTGTAAAATCGGTACGAAAAGTTTGTTTCCATTTTTTTTAATAATCTCGCATTATTGTCATATAATTGAAAAATATAATTTTGTGTAAAATTATTATACAACTATGTACTAAAATCTTTTTTTTTTATTCATACATTCTCACAATCCAAAACATTGATCAATTTCCAATGCTTAAATACAACGCCACAAATACGTGGATAAATTGTATGTCAATACAACCAAATGCATCACATACTACGTTCTACGGTTGGACATTTCAGGATATTTTTTATGTGGTTTTTCAGTGAACTAACAATGATACACCTGCATAATTTTTCAAATATTTTATTGATATTTCAATATTTGTATATTTACGCCGCAGGAGTTTAAATTTTTGGTTGAAACGTTCGTCGGCAATTATTATTACGGATAGAGTTTTAATTAGGGATATCGATGTGTTTTTGTATTTGATTGCGCTATGGTCCCCGCCGGCTGGATTTAGGGTGAATCGGCGAACTGTTTGTATTTACGGAATCCATTGTGATTCGGTTTCTGTATTCCTGTTTACATTTACGCAGTTCCGAAACCGCCAGTTTGCAAAGTGGATGAGCACGATTCGATTTTGCGGTTATTTAATGACGTTTCCTTGTCAATTACTTACTTCATAACTTTTATATTAATTATTATAATTATCTTATCCAGACAATTACTTTAGACTATTAAATGCCACTTGAATATATTTGCATTTTTTCGAAATAAGGATAAATAATTTTGTTGCTTACTTATTTCGCCTATCGATTTTTCGCTGCAATATTTCTGTTTTTTAATAAAAATATTTATAGAGAGGGATAAATTCCAGCGGCTACCGTGAAAACTAAACCGCGAAATAGAAGGTTTATTGTTCACATAAAATGATAAATTAGTTTCATTATTCTAACTAACTTTATTCATTTTCTGAAAATAAAATAAAGTTTGTAAAGTAATTGAAAGCTTTTTATTTATTCTGTACAGTGGATACTAATTAATAAAATTTTGTTTCACAATATTTTGTGTAGCTATCAATTTGACTATAATGATACGTTCTTATTCCGTCTTCTTCGACTGTCTCATTTAAAATCCATACAAAAAGAGAGTCAGGTGTTAAAAATTTCTCCCTCTCCCTTTGAATTAAAAAAAAAATAATCAACGCCTTCTGCTCTTGATCTTCCGTCAATAGATATTATTCCAGTATCTATATAGTATCAAATCGCCAACTCTTGGACACTAAGCCACATTCAAGACTATCGTTCGACACACTCCTATACGTTGAATTCCGTGTATAAATTGAATTCATTACCATTCAAAATAATATCCTAGATTTACGTGTGTAAAAATTATCACATTGTGTGTCTTGAAAACAAAACGAGTTTAATTAAATTTGAGTACTATATACTTTTAATGCTGTAAGATTTCTTGTTCTGTTCCGTTATAATATTTTAGGTGAGTATATATATATTTTAATGAAGACGAATTGTAATATAAAATTTTCCATTTAAAATGTTCCTTAAAATACGCTTCCTTTCAAAATCTGTTTTAGTTACTCTCCCCCTTTAGAAAGTCACCCATCCTGAAAATCCGCTGAAACTTCTTAAATTCTGAAAAGACTTTCGCATCACGTTTTTTTATCTAGCATGTTAATCCTTCTTTTGTTGTTTTATTTACAATATTTTGTGGCCTCTCCCTTCTTATATCATTAATTTGATCTCCGGGACGTTCATAAGCTTCGTCAAAATCTTACACAAAAATCTTTACCTTCAATTAACGGCACATATTAAATTATAATTGGGTTACCTAAATTAACAACACAGAAACGCGATATCGGGAAGATAACGGGCGAATCTTGATTCTGCGAAATCGAAAAATATCTTGTGTTTTTATTTTACAATTGTGAGTATTATTTTTCATAAATCCATTCATGATCGTGAAATGTATAGTATAATAAAAATAAAATAATCCTCACATTCATCAATACAACACAAAAAAAAAACGATAAAACTTATCATTCTTATCACAGGTAGTTTAATTATTATATGATGAGTAAATCAGCAATGAATGTAATAATAAGAAGATACTTGACATTGTAAACTATGTAGCTTTCCACCCATATATAAGTAGGATTTCAAATATTTTACTCGGTTTCAAATAGCTAATAAATGATATCTATCGTCAAACATAAAAAATTAAAACTACAACAACTAATAATGAATTTCTGTTGCTTACATTCTAAATTTTAATCTCTCCAATAGTAATTTTCTTTCCTAACGCTGTAAAATTGCTGTAAAAATGATGGCTTAATGGCGTTTTATGTGCACTATTAGTAAGAAGTACTAGCTTCTCGTTATATCCATTATAAATTGACTGCATCCATTATTCAGCGATGTTTGCATCAAATTGGAAATATCTAATACCATAATGTCGGAAGCATAATATTCCACCTGCAAGGTAGTTTGAGTCGTGCCTTAATGCACTCATTATTTATTCATTGTGCGACGCCCCTCTCCAAAGGGATGGATGAATTCAAAACACTCAGTCATACGCCAGGCTTACTTCGCCGTGCTTATCATTTGGATATTTTCCCGCTTGGGAAGATGTTTATTCCATGTATATTCATTACTACGTCATAGTGTATATCACGACTGATTATAATTAAAATCATATTATGCTTGTAAATGGATAAACTTGTGTGACATTTATATGCATACAAAATTATTTACTTGAAATTATCGGCAATTTCAAAACATTATCTTTTGAATATAATTATCGTTTTCAAAAACGAATTATTGTTCATAAACTCCAAATTATGAATAACCATAAACAAAACACTGACTTATCGAATAAATGATCTTGTTATGTAGGACATTTTTAAACAGTCAAAAAGTAGGGAGCACATAGTTGCATTGAATCGTTTGAATTTTGTAGTTTTCATGAGTTATGTCGCTAACTACCCTAATTTTGCCTTTCAGCATCTTCAGACATGTCTCGTGTAAAATTACAAAATTTAAACGATTCAAATTTGATATTGAAAATTCACCAAGCACCTTCAGTCGAAATTTATATAGTTGCATGTTCGAAGGCAGTTTTGTTGCTATCTTTTTAAAATAAATTAAACAATTGTTTTTTACTACTTCCTTCTACTGATCAGTTGAAAAAGCTCGTAATTAGCGTAACCGGTCCTGGTCATTATACAATTATACGTGGAAGAAGTGCAGAAAATACTATGTTGTATTTATTTAAATTAATGCCTCTTCATCATGAAATGATAGGAAGTCATTATGTGCTAACAACGTTACACTCTGTGTTGGTCCATTCATTGTCCAGCCATGCGTAGATTGATTTTTAAATCGAGTTTGATTGCTTTATTTATTAGGTCCCACTTATACACCTTGACAGTTTTTCCAGAATAAATTGAACCGACTTAGGTTTGCACGTCCATCTATAATTCTTTATATCACAAAAGAAAACATAAATATTCATAAATAAACTTTTGTCTCTTATTTTATAAAACAATTATTCTTTTATTTTTCCAGCATCCAAAATGAACTGTAAACAGACGTAATAATACAATGACAGTCTATTTTTTACGTAGTTCACACAAGCCCGTCAGTGTTTACCTTTTCCGACCTTGTTTAGGTAGGAGTCGGCTGTATAGAGCTACCATGTAAACCCTTTATCACCAAAACACACCCTCACACTCGTATATACAACTACACCATGCCGTGAAACTCGTTCACCGAAAAGGGGAACGTTTTTTTAATTTTATGAAGTAATCTTCATAATGATTTATACTCGTAATGCTCCATTTATTTTCAACGAATACAATATTTTTATTACTTTATGAAATAAATATTTCGTAATATATATATTCATAGAAGTTAACGTACATTTATTTAATAAATCTATTTTCCGGGTGATCCTTCAGACGAAGTAATATTTAAACAGTTATCTTGATTGGTATCTTATTAAATTTGAAAGTTTATTTAATTAGTCTGATATTTATAATTAGTTTTCTCGGCTTCAGAAATAATACGTATTAGTATCTATCTACAATAATTGTATTAATGAGACCTGCCTTCCTGTTTTTAAAAAATAATATAGACTATAGAGTACGTTGCTTTTATCCAATAAAATATTTAAATACGCTCCGATATCTGAACTTTTAATCAATCTTTTAACATATGAATATTATTTGAATGATCAAACTTAACCGTCTTATATTCCTAGTCTATATTTGATTCTAATCATAGCAACTTTATTCACAGAAGAATCATTTGTTTAAATAGTGTTTGTATAATATAACGTATGAGTTATATTTAAACTATAAGTTCTCAACAATTTCGTCATGGATTCAATCAGAGTAACTCAAACCTTTTTTCAGCTCTGTGTGCCTGCTGCAGAATTAAGATTCTCCTTAAGCGATTATTTTTTTCAATAGGGAATATTCATTTTAAACTTTCTAATTATATGTTGTGAACTAGGCCTGCCAACAATGATGACCGTATTCTCTACTAGTATTTAAAGAAAAACAGCCTTACATTTTTTTAATATACCATATATAGTATTTCACATATTTTTAATCACCGAAAATATTGTACAGCTTCAATATATAATCAATGAATGCTCTTTGGGTATATAAAATTTCCGACTCTACACTTGAATATTTGGAATTAGTTCTAAAACTTTATTTTCGACCTGTTTTTCTAGAGTACCTCTAGTTTTAAATTGAAATATTGATCATAGCGCCAAAAACGTGGGCCGTTCCTTTTCAAATATTTGACTTCTAGTTTCGCTTTAAAATGGATATACAGGGATACTTTTAGTTTAGTGATATAGTAATCATTATTTTATTTAACAACTGAAATGGCAATGGCTGGCTATATCGTCAGCTATATCTAGTTGGTGATGCCAGATTAATAAATAATCAATTTCAATAGAAGCGTGTGGCAGTAATCGTAGAGTAAAAAGATAGTATAGTCGATGCTGGCCACTGATGAAATATTATTTCTGATAGTTTAATGAGATCCGGAAGAAATAATTATTTTTCAAAAGTGTCTATTATACGTTGTGGCATGTTGTAAATCATTCATTGCGCAAAATATCATACGTGGTGTCATTATATTGTGTCATAAGCTTATAATGTAAAACGTCGCACTAGCATTATAATATACTCTTCTGCTTAGTTTTCTATTTTCGCGAGAACACTTTGCAGCACGCGGCGGTTATTATTTTAATAAATTGCGAATTAGTTTGACGTCACCTGGCGCTTTCGTCACATCAGCTTGTTTGAATTTTGTCATTGCTGGCTTTGCTCATATTTGAGAAAGAGAAATGGGTTTCGCGTTACGCTATTCCATCCCCCACGTACCTACTGCGCCGCCATTTACTCGCGCTAGGAATTTACCACCATAAGCACCATGATTATTTCAAGCTATTCGTACGTGTCTCGACGTGAAAACACGCTTATCATAATATACCAAAAGGATCCGTTTAAATTATTTATACGTGTTAAATAAAACCATCAAAATATGAAGTTGTGACACTTATAATTAGTTACTTTTTGATTTTCTGATAAAATTTCTACTTTTTCCAACAATAGATTAAAATTAAACTAATGCAGTTGAAAAAAAGATTTCGATCTTTGGCTTTGTTATTTTCCCAACGGTTTTCTGTGTACAATCATACTCGTCCACGTATCACTAACTCCTAATATTTGCTCAGCACTTGGTAAACCCAACGTCTGTTTGCTATATGCACTATGGTTGCATATTGTGTTCTACCTACATTACAAAGTGCCACTAACTTTTCAAGTGGTATTGAAGAGCTTTGAACTGCATCAATATTGCCAATATTACCAATATTGCATGGGCTTATCGATTTTTATTTGCACCACATGTATATTTTTCAAAAGTGATTTTGATCTGTGTTTTTTTACTAAGTGGCTTCTTCAACAGCTACCAGAAAAGAAAACTATTTCAATTAAGACTGGTAAATTTATAAATCTCTGTTAGTTAAAATAATATTGCAATAATTATCTGCTCCTGTTTGTGATTACAATATGTAAATTATCGAAACTTAAAATATATTTTTGATGGATACAAAAACTGGTTACCGTATCTGATGTTGTTCTTAAAGCTAGAATGAACGCCAACGATGATGATCACAATAACGATTTACATTGAATATACGGGAAGGATCGCTTATTTATATTGGAACTTATGTAAAGTTATTGTTTTCCAATATTATGTTACAAATCAAACAAATACTACTTTGTATTTCATAACATGACCCACCCTGCAAATATTGCTCGAAATGAACTCATTTCCATGAAGTAACATGGTTGTTTACCACCAAATATAAATAATACTCACCCGATATCAATTCGGCATAAAAGTCAAACAGTAAGTGTGCCCTTTTCAAATCGCAGCATTCGAGAAAGCTCGGTTTTATCTTTAATTTCCCACAAACAACCGTCTATTTTCGATTTGCGCAAAGTATATTAAGGTCGTTTGTGTGTAATAATTAATCAAATGCCGCAAGCTCCCCAGAGTGTCGCCTACCCCGTGCCGTCTATAAATGATGTTAATATACTAATTGTATCATTTTAATTACTTAAAAGACTCATTAGTTGATTGCCCGAAAGACTTTTACTTTTCTTCTTGCTACATCCTATCAAGTTGGAATGGGTAACCTCCTCGCCCGCCTTTGACATCCACGACCAACTCTCTCAGGTACGAACGTCGCGCGGCGGCACTTCTTTAAGAACATACAAAAGGTGTTTCAATTCACAAACAACGTCTCTGGGAGTGACTCTATATACTGACTATAAAGAGTTATTTTCTTTCTTTCTAATGTGGTCTTTACTTTATGTTTGAGGATATTCATTGATGTCACTTTCATTGATATTCCAAGATATTAAGTGTTTTTATAATGAATATCTGCAAGTAGCTGTAATAGTTTCAGTTCTTATTTTTCCATACTATTCAGCAGGATACATGTTTCATTTGATGGGTAAAATATTGTTTATTCATTATCGTTGAATTTCCAATCCAATTGTATAATTATTAGACTCGTGGAATAATATACATAGTTAACTAAGCGCTAACGAGCGGAGTGATCTTACCAAGATTATTCAGTTGTAATTAAAAATATCATTGGAAAGCTATAATTGTATTTGATTTTATATTGAAACACCTTCGAAAATGTAAAGTTTTCGAGATATTTTCAATGAGTCTCAAGCCCCCCGCTCCGTCTTCCCTCGCATCCTCACTTCTATTTTGTGTTTTGATCGCCCGAAGGAATCCGCGAGCCGTGTTTATGTTTCTGAATTTGTATTTTGCCTTTGCAGTTTCCGAATTCAGGATGTTTTGGTGTCTTTAAGGGCTTCTTTGCCTTCTGAGTGATATAAGATGTTCAGCTCAAACGAAGGAAAATACGCAGTAAACAGCTCGTACCACCGACCAATGTTGGTCTTATGAAGTTGCCTTTCAATACTTTTGAGTCAATACTAATTTACGTAAGATAACATTTCCTTTAATATCCATCACTGAAATCGAACTAGTTACAAAATTTTCACTCTGGAAATTCTTTTAATGTAGTAGTCCGTTCACTAAATATATTATTCGTTCTATATTTGAATTAACAAACAATAATGTTGACTAATCGCTTTTATCCATTCGATCATATTCGGTTTTATAATTTGATCAGTTCAATATAATCAAGCACGTGATGAAAATACATGGTAATAATTTTCTGGTTTCCTAGTAGGTATTATATTATCTGCTATGGTCATTCATATCATTCATCATTATATTATTATACTTCCATTAGCAAAATTTAGCCATTTAACGTTTTGTCCAAATTGGTCATTTATGTTATCTAACATCGCGTTCGCACAATGACATGAGACAACTCGTTATTACGTATATTATAGTATACTATCAAGTTTGTTAAGCTCTGTATTTTCGGATAAAATCCTTGGATCTTATAAAGGGGTTTGTAAAAATATCTTTGACTTCATTACTTAACATACTAAAATACTTTGATACAAACCTAATTTTAATGAAATACTAGCCGGTACCTGGCAAGCGTTGCAATGCCACTCAAAGAAAAAAGTGTTTGTGTTTATTGAAGTGCTTTCGGATGCACAATATTTTAGATAAATAATTTCGATTTAACTTCACTAACATTGATCGGTATGACATTTGACGTCTGCTGTTTGTCTTTTGTCTTTTGCCGATTGTCTATGGGTCGACACACGCGCCACCTACTTAAAGATAGTTGTACTTTGCCTATAACCTTTGCGCAAGTGTAACAATTAGTTGTCAAAATAAACCGTATGCCAGCGCATAAAATATGAAAAAACATTGATGTTTATATAAAAGACCTACTATAAGTTGATTTTACTATGCGTATAACCTTCGCTAAGTCCAAGTTATAACTTATTAGTTAACAAAGTTTTATAGTTATCGGATGAGCGGTATGGCAACGCATAAAATACGAGCAAACAAACTAACATTGATTTTTATATATTAGATGTATATAATATGAAAGCACAATATGTACATACGTATTTTTTGGTGTAAATTTCCGTTCTTGAAAATATATGTGCGTCACTGACATTTTCATTCAAAACCATCCGGATATTTAGGTCACGATGATATACCGTCATGTGATTTTTTGCTTTTCAGTATCATATTGAGCCCGAAGGTATGTTTATACATGTTGCTAAAGTTTCTCGGATGTATGTACATACATATATTATAGTATATTTTTTAGGCCGCGTGGGACGGACGCTATGTTAGCGAGCTTAAAAAAGATAAATAAGTAACTGTCGGCAATCGAGCTTTAAAGATTCTTTATTCACACATTTACTAAAATATAATTCAATTTTATATGACTTCACATATACAATGAACATGCTTAAAAAACTTCTGTTTGTTTTTTTATAATTTAGACTTGAAAAATCATCTATGAAACGCGCCCTAAATTCATTAGCGCAATATTTACATTTCTATCACCCTATGTCATTTCCTTTTTGAGTATGCTCTTTCAGACAAATATTTATATCGTGTAAAAGATTAAAGGTCCCTTGTGCTCCTATCAAGATATCAACTCCAATTAATGAAGGTACACTCGTTTAGGCAAAGTGTATAAAGAAATCGCCCCTTTGCCGTCATAGTCACAACACTTGCTTCAAGCTGATTCTATTCTTTGAGGCTCATCATATTTTATTATTTATAGACCCGGGCGTGGAAAGAAGATTGAAAACACACGTATAGTTGTATTTTTTTTAAATAATTTTATTTTAGAAATATGTATGTAATTCTTATCTATGTTTTTACAGTATATACTAAGTTATTGTCCTGAGTAAAGCCTAGATGATATTTTCAATGCATATATAAAATTTAGCGAGTCATAAAATGTATGAACGATAAGGAAGATAAATATCACATTTAACCAGTTAAATGCCAAACACGAAGTACTTGAAAGAGCCCCTCCATCCGGCGTTTTTGGATTTTTTAAAAAAAATAATTATGTATTTGTGTGTTCTGACATATTATGTGTCTCCACCACATTGTCTATTGCGGATCAATATGACTCCATCCCATACTGTGGATAGATACCACCGATGTACTATTTTTAGTGTATGAAAAAATGTTCGTTTATAAGCGGGAGTCGTCTGACGTTTGTTTGAGTGGGAACATAAATACAAGTTTATTGTCGTCAAGTAAATAGATAAAATAAAACAATTTGTTCGTGTTAGAAATATCAGAAACTGTGTAACAGATAAAAACGTCTGGAAACCTCTTCATAATGAGGCCCACGACAGCCGCCCTCGTCCGTCCCGATGTATCAGACTACGTATCAACTATCACAAAGGAACAACACCATTGCAGAAGATTATTGAAATAAGCTTTTAAAATGTAAAAGAATTTAAACGTACACAATATCTTTTTATATCGCCACTGAAACGTGAATTCTAAAAAGAACGGCATTTGGGAGGGTTTTTTTTCCTCTCCTCTGGTCCTCGATTATAGAGCGACAAATAAATTTTGAACTCGCGCCTTTTTTAATACCGCTTTGATCATTTAACAGCGTTCTGAGAGTAGGTACCCTAACTACGTGTTTTGATAAATTTGCATTGCTCTATTAATTTTATTTTTCGTTAAGAAATTTCGTTAGACAATATTGTTTAAAAAATATTAAATTCATATTATTTAACCCTTTCCGGCTGAGTCGATTTACGAATATTCCAAAAACTAAGATTTAAAAAAATTATAGTTTGTTTTAAACATACTCATGCAGGTTATCAGACCAAATAGTACATATCTATTTAAATAAAAAAATCTGGTCTGTGATAGATTTAGCACTGTTAACTAGATTATTTGTTTTTTAATATCATTTTGCAACACACCACAATCAGGCGTCTCAACTGAACGTATGAGATCCTAGCAGTCAACGGGTTAAAAAAATGGAAAATATTTTTGTAAATTATGAAGTGATTATATGTGTATTAAATATGTATAATTGCAACATAATAAAAGCATTAAAATTGTGTGTACTTATCATGTTATTGTGCTTCTTTTCCAGGCTTTGGATGGGCAGAATATATACAATGGGTGCTGCACCCTACGCATTGACTACTCCAAGATGTCATCCCTAAACGTAAAGTACAACAATGACAAATCGCGTGATTACACCAACCCCTCATTGCCGAGCGGAGATGGAGACCATCTTCAATTGGGAGCAGCCGACCTTCTCCCAGGACTATTGCTCGCCGCCAGACCTGGACTCACTCGAGAACGCCTAGCGGGTAAGCAACCAAAGAGTATTCTAACATCCTCAAATATTAACCCGGCTTATATCAAAAACTTTAACAATGTTTTGTTGTTTTTAATAACTCATCCAAATCCTCAAAAAAGTGACATGTCAAATGTGCCTTATTCTTTTAGGTTAACCATCACTTTATCACCACTGTGTTACTTTGAAAAATAATACAAATATGAATTTTGACCTATTACTAATTTATATTTCGTTTTTTTTAACTATGTCCAGTCCCATTGGGGAACATATGGACCCCTAATTCAACACTTCAACGTAAGGTGCTTGCAAGTCAGTCACTCGACCCCTTTTTTCAGAGAATGATAGAAGGATTGGGTTAGTAAAACAATAGTAATTAAATAATCCTCTGTAAACTTCCTATTCTCAGGATAGGATAATGGGGCAAGTTAGAAGAAATGAAAATGTCACGAGTTTTGACATAGATCTATAAATATTTGAAAAAGTGTAAACAAGCGACTGTTTGGGAATTAAATTGTTTGACTGTGGAACTTGGTAAAACAAAAGCTGTGTTATACTCGACTATGGGACGAACAAAATGAATCTGCATGAATGATCCTGACAATCTTATATAATATTCATTTTGTTACACCTTACTAGAACCTGAAGTATTGATATGCTTAAAATTGTTTAGATGTTGAGTAAACAGTGTGGATTTTTTTTCTCTCGTTATGCTGGCATCATAGGACCCGGCGTTCTTGCACCACCGTTCGGTCTCGGCCTAGGTGCAGGGCTGGGGGCCAGCCCTTATGTGAACGCGGGGATGGCTGCCGGTCTTCCAGGATTCGGAGCTCTGGCTTTGGCCCAGGGAGCCCTCAGCGGCGCAGCTCCCGCTTTGAGAGCGCTGCCTCAGCCTTTGCCACTCGCCACGGTTCTCCTTGTCTCAAATCTCAATGAAGAGGTATATTTTCATTTTATTACTTAGAATACTCTACATCTTACAACCACTAATGATAACTTTCAAAAAGTGATCACAATAGTATGTTTTATTATAATTGGTAAGTATTTATTGTAAAAGTGTATGCTGTACTTGAAAACTTTGACAGTATTTGTTGTGATGAGTTTCCAAATTGTGTGAATAATGTGGTATATTTGAGAAATTGTGTTTTTGAATATCTATTTCATAACATAATTTGTTGATCATATATTATGTATATCCTATTTAAATAATACATATTTACACTTTTACTATGCTGTGATATACCATGAATATTATCCTCTGAAACATTATGTCCGCTTATAATTGATAGAATTACACAATAACAAATCAATCATCTACGAATCAATCCTGTGTCATTCGAAAATCTCTATTTTCGAGTTTTTATGCATATTCTTGTGATTTCAACAAGTAACATGTTACATCAATCAAGAATAGACTAACAAAGCTGTTATTATGATTTCATTTGAACTGCATTATTTGAATTTTGTTTTATATACATACATGTTGTTAGATGTGGTTTTTCTTTCGCTTTTGGTTGTCATCGGTACAAATACATTATTAGTGTTCAATAACTTTTGGTATGAGTCACCCGAGTCATTCACTTTACCTGTTCCTTAATTTTCTTTGATCACCTTAATTTTCGATGACTACATTTTCATGTGTCCAAAAATAATACCAATGTACATCAATTCAATTTTCACCCCCTGTCACCACCATTTTGTAATGAATACAATTAATAATTCCATTTTATATAATAAACAACAGACCTTTAAGTATCTTATAGAAAAACCTTATATTTGACAAAAATTCATTCTTATATTTTGCACTTTTTTCTGTGTCTGACAACTACTAATTTAGTTTCATATATTTTCTAAAAATAAAAGCTACTTTAAATTAACAGACTTTTCGGTATCCATTTATACTTGTTTTCGAAGATATATTTTTTGATGTTGATATGTTGGCATAAAATGAAAAAATCTTTTCATTTAATTGTGCATAAAAATTATTTCATTGATTTGTCATTGCTGTATTGTTTTTGGAACAGCCTGTAGTATATTATTTAGTGTGATTCTTTTGACAGCCCTTGTCTAATAGCTGTTCTTGCTTGATGTGACCCGCTGATGTGTTATTTCAATCGGTAAATATTGTATCTATCATTTGGAAGTTGGCTACATAATATTTAACTGAATAAAAAACTATTTTACACCTAAATATAATGCTGTCTCTATCTCTCCTGTTGTTTTAGATGGTCACGCCTGACGCTCTCTTTACCCTTTTCGGTACGTGTGCACAATACCATTTTTATTATTAAATTTAAATTGTTTCTGATTTGATAAACAAAAATAAATTCTACCCTTGTATTTTCTTGACATAAAAAATATTTAATATTTATGAATAAGCTTTTAATTTTGATTATCCTTAAAAAAATCTGCTGCTGCTGTTAATAATTTGACAGTGTTGCCATTGTAGTATTGGTCATTTGAATCTTTTTAATCTATCATTCCTCAGTCTGAAATACTCTTCATCAATTGCAATATCGATTTTTGTTTATCAAATTGATGTCCGCCTGTTTTTTTAACATTTTCTTTAATTTAATAAACTTGAATATTCTTGCTGTTTTATTTTCGTTGTGTTATTGTCGATTGAAATTATTTTATTATTTAAAATTCTATTCCAAAGAAATGCGATAAATATTTTGAGGCCTATGAGAAGAGTTAAAAAACTGACTCTTATCATATCACCTGAAACCATTAGAAATCTATTTATTGATATATTTTTTCACTGTTATTAACTTCTTATATTTTGAAATGTATCGCATTTAGTGTGGAATTAGTGAGTCCGATAATATTTATTTTCTCTTCTCCCTGCTTACATTACTAGTTTATATTTATTATTTGGGTGTTTCGCTTTTATAAAAAAAAATGTGATTCAGCAAAATATCTGTATTCCAAAACAAAACTCTTCAACATGACATTTCATATCAAAAACCCTTTTTTACCATTTTTCATTTTAGATAAATTCAAAAATAATCTTTTAACAAAATCACAACTTTGTGAATAATTTATTTTTAATTTTTCCAGGAGTATACGGGGATGTTCAGCGAGTAAAGATTCTGTATAACAAGAAAGATTCTGCACTTATTCAACTTGCAGAACCCCATCAAGCACATTTAGGTAAACCCACTCGAAAATAATAAGAATAAAAATGAATATCTCTGTGAGAAAGAATGGGTATCTTTATGATGTTAATACTATGAATTATGTTTATCCTATTTAAATTGAAACTTTCCTATCGAGGGGTGTTAATTTATTTTTATTTTTAATAGCAATGACGCATATGGACAAGCTGCGTGTCTTCGGAAAAGCTATGAGAGTCATGCTGAGTAAACACCAGACCGTGCAATTGCCAAAAGAAGGTCAACCTGATGCTGGACTGACGAGGTATTATATTTTTCTATTTTCATACATTACCAAAATATACCTACCAGGAACTTAAGAAATATTTTTGTCTGTCTACCCATATCTGATGAGGTCTACGTCCCTTTGTATACATATCCCAGCGACAAGTCCATCAGGAAACCTAGAAGATGGAAGCAATCAATAAACATCCACAATTTAAGCCATGAGATTTTTTAACTACAGCACTTGTCTATATCTCAGACAACAGATAAGTCAAGACCGGAAATTAATCCATTCATGTAGTTTGATAAGCCTTGCTGAGGACAATCCATTGCTATCAAAATTGAGTCTTGCCGATTTTATGACAACAAACTTAAACAAAACACGAGATTAACACTTTATATGTTGATGAATCGTGTATAATGACAATGATAAATGACACTAATGAAATTGTATTTTGTTTACAGAGACTATTCACAGAGCCCACTACACAGATTCAAAAAGCCAGGAAGCAAAAATTATCAGAACATCTACCCACCCAGCGCAACTCTGCATCTATCCAACATTCCGTTAGTACTCTTTTTAAATCGCTAGCTATTTATCATATATGCCAACACTTAATAATGTATTTCGTTGACCATATATTTTCAAATTACAGAGCCACCGTTTCAGAAGAAGAAATTAAAGAAGCGTTTACTAAAAAGACCTTCAATGTGAAAGCATTCAAATTCTTCCCGTAAGTACTTCTATGTAACACATATATTGAAGAGTATAAATATTTTTTGCTAACTCTTTGTTTCCAATTCAATAAAAAAGTATTGTAACTGCTTGAATAATGTAGTCGACATTTTACTTATAGTCATTATATTTTTCTGCTATAAGAAATGTGTCATTTCACAAAAAAATCTTAAAAACTAAAGCCACATCATATGATAATGTTTCGTTAAAATATTTTCAGAACAGAATTCAAAAATATTTTTTTACTGTGTTTTTAAAAACACTACTTTCAGTTGTTTTGCAAATAATTTAAGAGTGATTTTTCTTTTGTTGCCTGTTTTTACATTTCTTTTTTCTTATGTTTTCAGTAAAGACCGAAAGATGGCATTAGTTCAGCTCCCCACCATAGACGATGCAGTCGCTGCCCTTATCAAAATGCACAATCATCAGCTCTCGGAGTCAAACCATCTTCGAGTGTCATTCTCTAAATCTAACATTTAAAATGGGTACCTTTTAGGCATCTTCGTAACTTCGCCATCTTGTTGTAATTATTTCCTTAAAGTTATTTTTTCGATAATTTATAATTCTTCAATATAATCTCAGCCAAATTATAGTGATTTTTGAACTGCGCTGAATGATGAAATCTCAAACATATTTTAAATAACATTTTACATCAAGATGCAATAGAGTTGTCGATGCCATAATATAAACAATGTTGTACCAAAATAATGATAGAAAAACATCATGTCATATATAAAATTAAATATTGAACAAAATTATCATCTCAAATGAAAAGTGATATCCCTACAGATCAAGAGACAATATATTTGACATTCAAAATGGCTTGTGGACTGGTGTAAAGTGTTTGGTGATCGATCTGATAGTCAGTCACGAGGTTGAACACAATATAATGCCAAAAATACACATATTTAAGAAACACGATTACGTAACATTATCCATGAAAAATGGTTGCTTATAAGAAGAATCTGTTTCATGACCAAATTGTTATGAAATTTATCTTAATCCATTTTATTGTCTGTACTATTAAATGGAACCTTTATTGGACATTTTATAAAGCCAGTAGACTTTTTCTATAAACATATTATAAATTTATTTACTCTAAAAGTTAGGTTAATATTTGATAGTATAAATACAACATTAGTTTTCATGAGAATAACAATCATCATATTATTATTGTACTGTCAGAAAATTGTTTACGTACAATTTCTGAAAACTTTCGTTGACTATATTCCAAAATGGATTTCTGCAAGTGTGCTATTTTTTCTTCACTATTAGTTGATCACAACTTTTGTTATAATACTTGTGAGTTTATCCATTTTGGAAACAAATTGTTACAAAATGTTTTAATGTGACACATACAAGTATAGATATATGTCATATTTTATATATTTTATTAAACGCATACAATCATAGGAATATGTGAATTATTCGTATTGAAAGAGTATATGTATGTGTGTGCAATATGCAATTATCTATTGAGATTTTATTTTATTAAATTAGGTTATATAAAAACTGAAAGTTTTCAGAAGAGTGGAGTATTTTTTTTTTGTAAAGGTCCTTTCAGTGTGACTGTCGGAACTTTAATAGGATAAATATATAAATGAATGTTCCTTTGTTACTCGTTCAGAATGCACCTGATAAATTCGACTCGGTTCACCGTTGTCTTATTCAAATAATCTAATGATCTAATGATCTAAGCGTTCAACAAAGGCACATCTTCATTCCGAGATCTGATAAAGCTCTGCTGGAATCAATGCTGCAGTATGAAAATAAAGTATTCAGTATTTTTGTCTGTTATATTATAATTTAAGATGTCTATTTTAAGTGTTTCAATTATGTATTTTCTAATGTTTTATATTTTTGTCGCCATTTGTCTTATTTTTATCCTCAAGTATTCAATTCAGTATCTGTATTAATGGTAGCTAAATATATTATTTTTATTTTGACTTATTAAGTATTTTTAAATATTTACAATTATTTTGCTAATAATTTTATACAATTTGCATTTGTTATATAAATGACTATTCGTTTAACGTTTGCTTTATGTTTATCTGATGTCAGAATATATCTTTGGCATTTAGAATTACGCTGATAATGGTGACTATCTTTTCATTGTTTCATCAATAATTGAATATTTTATAATTTAGATATTTAATTTCGAAACTATTTTATTCACTAACTTAGTCTTAAATGCTTGTTTCACTTTTATTCCTACATGATGGATATCATTTTATTATAGAAATAATTTTTAGCAGGCAAATATTATTTTCATCAATATGCCACCTTATATAATTTTATTGATAATATTTATTACCTTTACATGAACAAGTATTTCTTTTTTTGATTTATTTATTTTATAGTGAATGGTCACAATTTCATTTATTGCAATTTTTTTTACCCTACTAAATCATTAGTAAATCACGTAAATAATTATACAATTATTATTCTTGTAACTGTTATTTTTATCTTGCAGCTTGTAATTGTATAGTAAATTAAGTATATATTATGTTAATAGGCAAAAATATACAAATATTTTATTTGCAATGTCAAGATAATATTATAAAGAAATTATGAACAAGCCAAAATGAACATTCAAGACCAGTGCTTCGCTTTTAAGATTTTTTTTATTGTTTGAGA
The DNA here is from genome assembly GCA_028554975.1 of Himalopsyche kuldschensis. Taxonomy (NCBI): domain Eukaryota; kingdom Metazoa; phylum Arthropoda; class Insecta; order Trichoptera; family Rhyacophilidae; genus Himalopsyche; species Himalopsyche kuldschensis. The sequence goes on along the minus strand of JAHFWI010000003.1, from coordinate 6,985,451 downwards.
GAATGATGAGTTATGAAAACTAAAACCTGATTTCATACGAAAATCTCATCCCTTCATAATATCTGAGGCAAAACTTTCGCTGTATTTGTAAAAAATATTGTATAACATTAAAATTTAAAATAATGAATAGAGCTTAGAATGATTTCATGAAGTATTAGGAAATAATGTTTAAATTGGAGTTTAATAAATATTGATTTGAATTATTCAGAGTTAGCTGAATTATAAAATACTAGGAGACAGGGTGTGCAGCATTGCCCTATAGAGCAGGACGGAAGGTGGTGCCTGGCGATAGGCGTTAGATAATAGTCAGCGTCATCCTTCGGGGTAAAATTGTTTTTTATAACAATCGCAGAAAAGTTTATCGTTTAGGGTGTAGAGTGTTAAACGTCACTGAAAATTAACATGTATAAAGTGGTAATAGTTGATAATATCATTATAAGATCATTTGAACATACCTACATTATCATTTTGAATGTATATTTCAACATCTTATTTTTTTATACATGAATATTTTTTTCATTCATCAACACAACTATATTATTTTTATAACTGACGCACATTCTGCGTATATGAATCCCCCTCCATGTGGTAAATTTATTTTACTGTAGCAAAAAATTTACACATCAATTTTTTTCTGTTTGTCCCTCTCCATAACGAAGTATATTGAAATAATTGTTTCTATAATGTTTTATTATATTAATATGATAGTGTTTGTCGCATCTACTCGCTGAGATACACTCACAAGTAAGTTCACATTGATTGTTCATAGATTTATATTCAAATTTTTATACTTTCGAGTTATAGTCACAGTTTTTGCATTTTCGTTATTCAAGGCTGAATTTTTACTATGTAGATTTTGTTTATTTGTATGTTATGGAGCTCTTTCTTAATTGTATTCTTATGGAATATCAAATAGAAATTGTTGCAATGTCGTGTTTGAAAATTTATTGTTATTTCACATTTTTTTTTTTTTTGTAAAGTCAACAGTATTTTGTATCTGTTTACAATAGTATAGGAAATTATTCATAGTTCCTCCTTTTTTTTATCTTATCAACTTCAGACATTAATCAAGAAAACATTTCCAACACAAAGTTTATCATAAAATTCATCAAATATATACATAGTTATATAAATAGACAAATAATATATCCAATGTTACCTTTTTAGGAAAACATGTAAAGAAAATTCAGTGTTAGAGCAGTGTAAATTCTGTATAACCTTAATAATTAGACGTACATAATTCATATGTATCTGTGAGATGTGAGAGCAAAATTTTACATAGATCCATATAATAAAATGCCTGAATAGTGAGTCGATGATCTTGAGAGTAATAGGTATTGTAATAGTAAAAAAGATGTTCTTAGGGCCAAATGCCAAAAATACAAGTCAATATTTAATAGCGACAATTTAACATTTATAGAATTTATTGATAATACTTGAAACATGTGATTATTTTATAGAAAGTGTATTATCTATTTTCCGATATTATTTTTGGAACGATTCATTTTCATCTTCATCTCTCAATAATAGTTTTTTCCTAAATAATGCTTTTATGATCTTTACAAGACATGTCACATCGGTAAGATTCAGTTTTCTGTCTCGTCTGAAATGTTTTGTATGGATTATACCTGAAACTACGCACATATCCTGTCAACTTAAATGTTAACAGTCTCTTGAATAAATATTTTTCGCCGGGAGCTGACTCCTTTCATACATACTGCTTTCATTTCTATTGAAATATTGAAATAATCTTCAGGAGCGATTTCTTTTTAAATTTATCTACCTATTTATGTGTTAAGGCTTTTCTTTTTTATAATTTACTTTAGTGGTGCATTGTCTTTATTTCAAATTTTGAAATATGTTAGCAAGTTTTTGAGCTTAAAACCGTATCCAAATTTGTATGAAACATTTGTATCACATTTTTGTCGTACATGCAGTGTTTTCTTATTATATATTTGTTTATTTGAAATACAAATTAATACTTCAATGCAATATTGTTAACAAATTTCAAAATATTTTTAATGCTATTTTTTGTACTTTTCTTTAGCTAACAACATTATTAATATTTCAATTATATTGACTTTGGTACACTTATTTTTATTGTTTTTGTTTTATTTATTTCCCTTTCCCCTTTATTTTTTTGTCTGCATTCGGATGTTTGCTTTACTTAGTCCCATACTACTTGTTAAGTTTATTCAACCTTCACTTTTTAAATAGTGTTCCTCTTTCACTTTTTTTAATAATTTCATTCTACTAAAGCTATTTCGATTAACAAACATCATGAGATATACATATTGCGATATATCCAAAAATAATATAGAAAATAATTAGGTTTCAAAAGCCACAGATGGGTGATGATACTCAAATTTGTTGACTATTTTTTTATCATATCAGAGATTTCGATTTATTATAATTGTCATAAGTATTTAACTGTAACAATTGTGAGGGGTATTATTTCTTTTCTTGTGCACAGTATTCAATCGTTTTTTTTTCATCATACTAAAAATATCTAAGCGAACACTAATGGGAACAATGAAAAGAAAATATTTAATAATAAAATGAAATTCATTCCTCAAGGCAAGCATTTTTTGTAAATGGTTTTGTTTGCATATGAGCTTTAAGAATGTCTGCATTTAACCTTCTCCATTCAAGTTTCTGTTTCATTTTAAAAGTCATATTTTCAATTATAGTTCTGATACTTATTATATGTGAAATTTATTAATACTTAGGAAACATAAAAGATGTCTATCCATATCCTTGTCTATATAGTGTTGTAGTGGAAGTTAGAATAGCAAAATGATAAGCGTACAGGTTTTCAAAAAGATTACAATTGAGGAGTAATATAAGCGACACAGGTAGACGATATCTATTTTATTTCTGTAGCGTTGGAAGGTTGAAGGTATTAATTTCGGAATGATATTTCAAAAATGCGATCAATAGACTTTTTTGAACATATCTATGAATGAAGGGAACACTGACATGTCTGAAATTTATGACAGTTAAATATATATAAATTTGATTACACAATCAAATTTGTGAGACAATTTAAATTGTATCATATATTTATTACTGCGAGTGGTAATCTAAATGCCAAAACCTTATTTTATAAACCATACTTCGGGTATATTTAAGTATAAACATTAAATCTCGACATAAACATATGTAACTTAACTATCTTAAATCTAAATTTATCAGTTCTTATTTACATTATGATAGTTAATCTTTTAGTAGCAAAGCATAGGAAAATCATTTTAAGTCATGTTATTTCAGAAAATGACGTCATTCATTGTCTGATCATGGGTAGCTTATATTCTTAGACTAAGTATAAATCTAAATTTATTGTTACAAATTATCGTTAGTGGAATCTTGGGCACAAAAATGATTTCTCGTAGTTTAGGCTATTTTTTCCTAAAACAGAATTTGCCATTTTATTTTATTTATTTTTACTGGAAAATTTGAAATTAATATTGAAATGGATTTATCAACAATTGAAGCTTCATCCAGAGGAAATTTTTCTATACCAAATCCTAGGTGTTCACATTCTTTTTGATATATCGGAGAGTAAATATATTTGTTTTATCAATATTTTTGTCGCATTTTTTGAAAGTGGAACTACTTTTCGAACCTTTTTCCAAATAAAACATTTGGTGTATTGGGCTTAAATATTTTTACTTTTCGATGTGTTTAAAAGTAGCACTTTGTATGGAAAAAGCAAAGAAACCGAATCCAATTATTTTTTATTTTACCCAATACCAGTTGTCAAAACATGAGATATCTGTATGGCTCCATAAAATATTATTCAATTCTGTCAGCATTTCATTTTTAGATGGATTTATATGAGCAGAGTATTGAGATTATGTTTGAATTCATAAGAGAAAACAACATCATGTGGATATTGAGGTTATTTTATTCTTCATGGCAAATTTAGTTTTTATCTATATATTTAAAGCTACAACTACATACTAAACATTTTTCTTTTATTCTGTGTGCATGGTAGATATTCCAAATATTTACCGATGCATTTTTTTCGTCACAAGATTTACAGTATTTCTTTTTTACATTCTGTAATTAGTGATGTATTGTATGATGATATTGAGCATATTTGGTGGCGTGACAAATGGCAGATCGGTTTCATAATCTTTCCAATGTATTTAATATAACATATATATATATATAGAAATAAATATGTGGTTTTTACTATTATAAGAATGTGTTAATTCTAAAACAATGTGACAATTTTTCGCATTATTTTTAAAATGTCATTTTTGCATTTTGAAATTACACGTCAAAACGATTGTTTTAAATGGACTGAGAGCATATTAATTTATTTAAATATATATTTATAGCCTGAGACAATCAATTCAGGACTATAAAAATAAAAATATTACATTCCATTACCAAATAAAGTTGTAGATACTCACGGTGGTTTCAATGCCGTCAATCTTAAATGGCTTTTTACATAGTGCAACTTTTCTTTTCTTCTCCACAAATCTCTGTAATACTATGAAGGAAATTATTTGTAATATCCGGTACGGAGTATTATCTAATGCTCTATTATTTTACTTCAGAAAAATGTTCGTCTAACAATTATATTCTAAGCATGACAATCTTTATCTAATGTACTAATCTTAATTTTAAGACTTCAACCATATATGTCTCGCTACCAAATATTTGCTATGTTAATGAATTAAGTCTAAAATGAATGCATTGGCGTATCCTAATTAACTTTGTAAAGAAATATTCTTGAGTATTTTGTGTTGCAATTGTTGGTTTGGTACACAAATGAAGTATATATATCTCTTAAAGAGCTCTTCATATCAAGCCAACAACTGCAATAAACTCACCTCTATTACGTCTTCGTATTAACTATACATTTTCTTTTATTTCATTAGTACCAAATGCCGAGTTCAAGATTATTTTATTAGTAGAAAAGTTAAAAGAATAACTCTTCTTTTACTATATCATTCATCTTTAAGGTATTTATAATCGTAATCGACTGTATAAAGATAATTTCAGCATTGCTATGATTTAATCGTTTTTTTTTTGAAAATTTAAAACTTCTCTAACAATTCGTGTGCACTCAAAAATGTTTAATTAACCCTCAACTGTCTTTGGAAGAAATATATTTCATATACCTAAGCACAAACACCTAAAAATATAATAACATTAAACAGTGTTAAATTTTTTTTCTGTAAAAAATATTTTAATAATGTTGGGTGCCAACTGCAGTATTATTCATTAAAACTATAGATGAATGTATGTTAATTCTTGAAAATATTTGTTTATTTTGCTGCATACAAGCATAATATAATTATTGAAAAAAAAAATAGAAAATTATGTGTTGTGTTGTTTTAAAAACAAAATGTACCTTTTATTTAAGTATTGAATACAGAATATGAAATATGGCCAGTTGTATATGATTTAGCGTGGATACTTTTGTGTTCCTGTTTCTTGATAAAAAGGTGATATTTAATATAATTGAACGAGGTTTAAGGATTCAATCTTTGACACTTTCAATGACATATTTGGTGCGAAAATAGTTAACTTGTCATCATCCGCTATCACTCGATGTATGTACATAATATCATATTGAAGAAACTGATTTCAGGCAGTAAGTATTAAGTTTTCTTCATCAATCCTCAGGAATCGACGTAAACAAGCTGAAATTTTACAATACTTTTGTATTATAAAATTTGATTGTTTTTCGGGATCTGCCTCACTCCATTGAATTTTCGCAACCAATGTATGTTTTGTTCAATTATATGATGTACAACTTTAGGATTGTTTAACTTATAAGGGTCATTTAATAGATTATTCTTTGTCATTTTATAATAAAATTGATAAAAACGTGCCAATTCGTTTTACTACACCTTATCCATAGTGACTTATACACGTGCAGGATTTTCCTCTATTTACTTATACTAAAAAAATAAATTGTACTAATTACACACATTTGCTAAACTTTTGCTAAAATGGGTCTATGGTGCAGTGCTCAACGTCTTTGGCTTGCATGATAGACCTCACTTTTTGTTCGAAGGCATGGGTGTTTGTGTTGTCCAAAAATTCCTTCACACCCATTTGATACTATAAGCAGGGCATTGCGAGAGCGACTAGCTTACCACTTGTCGTGTCCTAGCATTGTCTATCCATACTTTCATCAGCAGGTTAAGACATTGGGAGCAGACATGGTTTTAGGAAAAGGGGTTATATGAAAGGATTTGCTACTAAGGAAACAACACCAACTGATCATAGGCACGAATTTTTCAGGCAAACAAGCTTTGCTTAACCTGAGCATTGTTTATTTACCAATAGTAACAATGTCACCTTATGGCAAACGGATCGATCCAAAAATTATATCAATGACAGATTGTGGCTTGACATAGACAATATAAAAAATTATCTAACATACTATTTAATCAACAATCAAAAAAATCTTTTAATTTTTCACCCAGTTAGAAATAAAGCAACAATAAAAAAGATCACTGGATAATAAGTAAATAGAATTTGTGCTTTATTTAAAAAATACTCTTTTTGATAAATGAGGTGTGAATATTGGGTGATGGGTACATATAATATAGTAGGAGTGTGCGTGATGACTCAAACTCCCATACATTAACAGGATGGGCAGTGAGCCGGTCATATAGTTTCATGATGCAACTGATCAGATCTCAATACTCATTTTCGTAATCATTGCCAGTTTATTACATTCATAAAAAGAACAAGTTATAAAAAGTGGTTTTTTTCCAACGTTCTTTAATTATGTGCTGCTGGACATCTATAAAATGAACATAATTGCATCGTAATCAAAAACATTCTGCACTTAAAAAATGCTCTATGCATAAAGAAGTAAATATTCGACTTATTTTCTCACTATCTGTGCATTAGCAGTATTTCAATGCAAAAATAATACAGTATAACCTTGAACTATGACTGATATGTTCTCACAGGGTAAAGTTTGATGTTAAAGATACAGACAGCTTATTTATAAAGTCGTATGCTGAATTTACATGTTTTAATTGAGACCAAATAATTATTGGACGTTAATGCAACCTACATACTTTTCCACGCTGCAGCAAACCATATATAAAATATAGTGAGACACCTATCAAATAAGCTAAAAGAGTAGAGACATCTATGATTAAATGCCGTAATTTTTAAAGAAACATTTTGATAGATGTCACTATACTCATCTAACCAATAAAATATATATTCGTATTGTAATAATTCGTATATAGCATATGTTCCCAACCTCTTTCGGGTGGCGAGCCGTTTTTTTAAAAGCCCGTGACCCACATGCAATTCAAAAAGGCATTTTTAATAAGGAAATTAAAAAACATCATCGAAATGCATTATATTATAATTTTTTTTTTATTATTTGACTTTAGTTGGTGACCCCACAGAAAACCCGTCGCAATCCATGGGTTGGGAACCCAAGACATAGAGTAAATACACCACGAACAGCAAAAACTAGATGCATCTTAACTAACGATTTTTTTAGTACTATATTAGCCTAAGAGAAAATTTGTGAAAAAAATGAATAAATACTTTCAAACGCGATAACTAAGCTCCTGCAGTTTCAGTATGTGCTGGCTCATGATTTTACGTACCACACATCTTTTTTCAATTAACATAATATTTAAATCCATGTATGGAAACTTAAGTGACCATGCATATGAATATATTGTATCGTTTATTTAATCAATAATTAAAAAAAAATCATCTATGTAATACCTTGTTGCAGAACAACTGACTTTCGGTTGCCCTCGTCCGCATTAGTCCGATTAATCAAGGTTTTAGTATATTTTGAAATCTTTTTATGTGAACTTTACAAAAACTATAAAAGCTTTTTCGGCATTACAAAACAAGAATCATAGCTCAATCATCGTGAACACCACTGATATAATCTATTTTATAATAACACTAAAAAGGATTGATAATAAATAACATAGTCACAAAGAAATTATTGAAAATCAATAACCAGTGAATAAAATTAAAGGTACAGAATTACCTGTTTGATAATTTATTCTATACAAAAAATTTCCTGATTAGATAATGCCAAGTGCATCTCGATTTAATGTGTATTCGCAAGTGTCCGAAAACTGCCTGCAATCAATAATTTGTCGGTCCCTGTGGTCTAGTGGCAAGAGCTTTGTCCTAGCGATCTGAGGACCCATGTTCAATTCCCGGCAAGGTCAGATTTTTTCAATTGAAAAAAGAGATCTTGGGCTGGGTGTATGTTATTTATCGTTGATTTTTTTGTGCCCAACTGATTCATTACTTATCATCGAGTTAATCACGTATGACTTTCACAATTAATAATATTTGGCGCATTGGCGTAAGCTGTAATGCAAAATATTTTTTAACTTTTTAAATATTTTTTTTTTTTTTAAAAACTCTTTTGATTACGATATAAATAAATAAAACACACATTAAGACATACAATATAATATTTAATATTTCTTTATATAGAAAATACAAAAGTCATTTTAACTTTAATAAAGCTCTAATAATATAATTATATACAGTTACGTAATGAAACAATCACTTTGTTATTCACCCATATTTTTAAATAGAAGTTATTGTGATCGTCCCTTAAAAACATGAAAATTAAATGTTTGAGAACTGAAATTTTTCATGAATAAAAATCGCTATGACCCACTTTGCCAACATGTTTTTTGTGTTAACAGAATCCCACATTTAATATTATATACCTACCATCAATATATAGGTATTTTTAAATTTTTTTTATGCGTTCTTGAATATAATTTACAATTACGTTTAAATTTAACTACATACTATATAAAATATCGCTCACAAGGCAAAACATGATAGAATTGTTCTTTATTGTAATATATCATTTTAATCGGTTTAATTTTTGATAGAATCAAGAAAACGTGAATCCGCTATTACATTAATTTTATTTGGCTTTTTATGCAAACTTATTTGATTGTTGTGTGTGTGTTTTTTTATGATAGATAATCATTATCACAATATTAATTAACACGTTTGAAATATATTAAGATTACATTGTTTGGGTGTATGGAATTAAAAATTAAACATTTCATTTTATTATCTCTAAGGCACATTTTCTTATGAAGAATTGAGCAATTTATGATATTATTCTAAAATATACGGTGAAGGTACTTTATTTTATTAATATATATTTATCGCGAGCCATTCTTTTTATATTGTGTTCGCTATAAAAATAAATTTGAAACACTATTATTTTTAAAAAAATCGCTTTTAATATACGTATATTAAATAATTATAAAAATATTTATATGTACACATCGAAAAATTCGATCTTTTTATATACTGTCACCATAACTGCATGAATCAATCACACACATAAAAATTGAGGAACAAGAATCTTATTCGACTCTCAATCTCCAAAAGATTTATTCTGCAACTTTGATTGTTTAAATAAGTTCAGCCTTCTTTATGTGTTTTTGCTTAGTGGACAATTTTGAAAAAAATGTAGGACTTGACAACTTTGATATAATTAGATTATATTTTTTTAATAAAATTTCTAGCCGGAATTTGTGACTGTTAGATATTTATCTTGATTGAATGTTTTCAATAGATATGTATATAACATAAGAGCAACGATATATACATATATAGAAGAATGCGTACTATAAAAAAAACAATGACTTTCAAATATCAAAACAATCTGATTCTGAAAATAGTTTGTAATGTACAACTGTTAAAAAAAGTTTATTTAGAACACTCGCGCTTTTAAGCATTCAATTAAAATGATTTTTACGCTTTAGTTAGATTTGAGCACTGGTCATAATATCTATTTAGTTATTCAACATTCGCTATCGAAAATCAAATCTGGATCATTTAAATTATGATAATATCCTACTATTCAAACCATCGCAAAGCGGTAAAAATCGTTTCATACTAAAAAAGGTAATATAGCGCATTCCTACAAACACACAGATTCACCATTAATGCTATAAATATTCTAATTAGGGGAATAATTTATCTAAATACTTAAAATTACCACTAATGAGGAAGTTTGCCTCCCGTATCGGTGACTTAGTTATTCTCTGTGTAATTTAATTACTTAACTAATACTGAACGTCGCGTGTCGCTAAAAACAAGAGCGTCGAATAGGCATTTCATAATAATAATATGATATATTTAGCATATAATATTATATAAATAAACATGTCTATTATATTTAGATTATTGTTTGAATTCACGCGTTTTGAGAAGAAATCTGTTATACTAATTGAAGCATGGATTGGTGAAAGGATTACTGAGGCGAAATACCCACGTACTTGAATATTATGCTTAATATTTCATTTTAAATTGAGAATTGAATAAGACACACAATAATCCTTTATTTTCAGAAATAATGTGAATGTTGAAATGAGTGGTAGAAATTTTAACTATCACTCGCAGTTTAGTTTTAAGAATTGGATGCATAATACTTGCATTCGTTTTTCCCCGGTTATAAATTTAATGATAACATTTACGAAATATTAACCGGTCGACCTGCATATTCAGCTCAGTCAGAAACAGGATTTTTTTCAATTGAAAATATTTTATCGTGATTGCACATAGTTTTAAGCGAGTCTAGTTTTGTTTTTGCGGTGGCGTGGTAGCGTAACCAAGCGCGCGGACAGTTTGTTTGTTGACAGGTGTTTGACACGGCGAATAGTTGTCGATTCGACTCGGGTAAGTTACCCGACTCTATTGGCTCTTCTTTTGCGACTCGACAGCAAGTTTTTCCTTGTTGTAACTTTGGACGTAGAAGTTCATGAAAAGGACGATGAATATCACCGAATGAAGCATTAACCCACCAGCAATAAGTCTGTAAAAAATATATATATAAATACATGTTACATTTTATTGGCATGTATTTAATGGGTCAGTAACTAATTCAAGTTTTGGTCAGTTAAAAATCAAAATGGTCAGTTAATATTATAAACGGTCAGTTGTCATTGTATCAGTGTGAATGTGGTCAGTTAATAAATAAAACGGTCAGCAATATATTTTAATGGTTAATTATTTATTAAAAATGGTTAGTATTCAATTTAAATAGTCAGCTTTTTTTAAAAAATGATAATTTTTAGTTTGACAGCTATTGAATTTGATCAAATATGGTCGTAATAGGCAAATTTAGGACATATTCTTTTTTTTTAACTGATCATTTATTATTTTTACTGACCATTTAATATTTTTAACTGACCGTTTTAAGTGTTTATTACTGACCGTTTTAAGTATTTATAACTGACCATTTATCGAATTAGAAGCTGACCAAATAATTAGTAGTCCATTTTATTCATCGAATCTATATTTTAATAATGAAAACAAAACAATTTAAATTTGATTTCATCGTAGAGTGCAATTGCTATATTTTTCAGTTTTTATATATACCTTGGATATCCGCAGTCGAAGACTAGAGCACTTGCGGAGTGGAACAACACCATGAAGAATTGGGCCTGAAATAAATTAAATGTTTTTGTTAGAATAATGCTCATTCTAAATATTTCGGAAGAAAGTTGTTTTCAGCTTTAATCTATTAACTACATATACTTTAACAGTGATATTTCTTAAAGAGTGTAAGATTTTAAACCGGGAAAATATATCTTTGATATTGATCATTTTAATACACAAAGGCTAGATCTAATGCGCTGTCATTTTTATCGCGTTTGCCTGTCTTGTGAAAAAATGCTTTCAAACATTCTTAGATCGACAGATTTTTCATTTAGTATGCTCAGTCTAACCTGGTATTTATTACAGCTATGTAAGGCTTTGTATATATCATGAATATTTTTTCATAAAAATACCTAAATAGGTATGAATATTACTAGAAAAATAATACAAATATGATATTGCTCAACAAAGTAGTAACTAATACTTTCGATGGATTCGGCGGTAACTTTGTGGAAGTTCATTTGAGGTTATTATTTTAAGTTACCATTACTTTAGAAATCTTTGCGATGTTTATCCCGAAGATGTCTCTCAAAAGGGCAAAACACGTGTCACAATTAGTAACAAAATACGAATATCCAAAGTTATTTAAAATTTTATATTAAAGTAGTAACTGCTTAATATAATTAAATTTGTTTGATTTACTTTCAAAACAGTTGGTTAAGTTAAGTTAACTGAAACCATATTGACATTGTTTGTTAACATGAAAATACATTTCATGTCAATGTTACAACAAATTTAGCTTCATGCGAATGGACAAACATCTTTAAATTTATAGAAATGAATTTGATGTAAATGCTTTTTCTTCGTTTTTTTTAAATGAAAACGGCTCATCGTTTCTGAATAAAATAATAGCTGGTTTTTGTTTAGCAAAAGAATGTAATATTTTCTCTTGCGCACACATAATTAATGCATTTTTTGTTTGTTTAATTGGATAATTACACAACGGTTTGTTCTTGTTTCAGTTCGTGCGTAAAATAATATGTATTTTACAGGTTAATGATACATACATAGTTCTACCTTGAATGTAAATTTTACTGTACCAACACTTATATTAATGTATTTTTCGTCTAATGGTACACCCGATACCCAATATTTACGAATAAAATATTCTAATGAATCAATTTTATTATAATTTATGAAGAACTATAATAGTAAATTGTGAACCATTAGTACTTTTATGCTATACAAATAGTGGCGCATACAATTATTATTTGGATTCATTGATGCTTAGCTTTGATATAGTATACCAGGGGTAGCCAAACAAAATAAATTGAATTTATTATCATTGAAATAAAAGAGGAATTAAAGATGTCTACATCAGATCACCAGACAGGCGGACGACTTGGAATAGCTACGCGATCTCGCTTTGGCCACCCCTGCACTATACCCATCTCGAATATTCCTATAAATTATTACTATTGCATTAATAAAAATGTACCGATACTAATAGAAAATAAGCTTGAAATGTTTAAGTATACCGTTGACTACATTTATTTTTTTACTAAATAGTAATTATGTATAGTTAAATGATAAACGTATAAATATTATGTTCAGTGAGAAAAACTTCCGTGTCTCGTGCCATCTAGATATTTATAAAAGGTTAAGCTGAATAACTTAAGACCTATTTACAAATACTCGTTTTAATTAAGTTAATTAACGGAAAAATGCATTGTTATGTTGTTGATTGCCACATTATAATTGTTTGATAGATTGATATTGAATCATACGAGGGGCCTCTTTTCGGTTGGTTGACTAAGACGGGCAGTGCAACTGGTGAGTGGGTCACGGATGTTGAAGTTGCAATGTGTATAACTAACAACTAGAGACTCCAATTCGAGTATCGATTACTCGATACTCGAGAATACTCATCCATTTTTCAAGTAATCGATACTCGAGTATTTTGAAAAATACCCTAGTAATACTCGTTGACTATGCTATGCGAGACTTTCTTTTGTTAGTTTTGCTTTGGGTCCTGCTGATTTATCTTATCAATAACAAGAGCCAAAATAAAATATCGAAAAATTAAATAACAAAACTGTGAAACAAATTAAAATTTGAGACGTTTAATTCTCTATTATTTTTTAAATATATGTTTTATAAATTGTAATAAATGTATTAATGAAATGAAATAGGCTTATCTATTTATTTATCATCTACAGTGAAACCCCGATTCTACGTTTTTCAAGGGACCGTATAAAATAAACGATTAATACAGGAAACGATGAATGCGGGAATGTTTTATATATGAACCAAATGCCGGGACTATAGAAAATGAACGCACCACGCAGGAAAACGTATAATGCGAGAACGTAAGATCGGGGTTCCACTGTATTTATATACTCAAATTTGTATTTATAATATATATTTTGGTACATCTGAAACTTCTCGAGTATTTAAGAAATTTACTACTCGATACTCGAGTTGTTAAGATGTTGAGTAATTGGAGTCTCTACTAACATCCCGTCCACCAATATTTCCACCCAGTTGGCATTGCGTTATTAATTGCATCGGTTAATCTACAATGATTGATTCACTTTCATCATGACAGGCGGCACATTTGGAAGAGACTAGTGTTTTTTTCTTCAATTTTGATGCACTGTGTTTTACGGAAAAAAAAATTTAATGTAAAAAGTAAACCACTGTTTATTATTTGCTTATCGCTGATTAAACAAGACTGTACATGATTCTTTAGAAAGGTGGTTCAATTATTGCTGATATCATTATTTACTGCTCACGTTTACGGTGTAAGCTGTAAGCGGTCGATTTTTGTTGGAAACGTATTTTATTTATGAATACAATCCAATATTTTGAATAAAAATATAATTTTGTGACACAAAATAAAAAATTTAACACATTATACGAACGAACTGAAAACGCATTTTATTCTTTAAACCTATGACCATTGCTTTCATCGTCTTTCGTCATTGAAATATTTTTAAACAAAATGACTCTTAATTGACCAAGTAAAAAAAATATTTCTGTTTTGGATTATTTTAATTTCTTGGCTAGACACTGTGTACCTATTTCATTAAACTTGTTTAAGCATCCATTACTTTGATTCTGCTAACCACTTTGTGAATATCTGTGTGTTTTTGTGATTGTCTTTTGTTTTGTATATTATGATGTTGTTTCTTATTATTTTTTTTTAAATAACTAAAACCAAGTAGTCACACTAGAGTCATTGTACAGCTGTAATATTTTTTTATTATTTCAAGGTTCTTTAGCCAGTAATAATGACAATTTGTATCAATACAAAAAATAATCAAAATCTTACACTTTTTTGGTAAACTATAACAGGCATCATAACAATCACCAAATAATTGTCCCAAGGCCGTAATCAAGTCCAAACCTCTCACTTTTCGAATGATTGCTCCTATAACTAGAAGCAATCATTGCAATAAAAGAGAAACATCGTCTGTGCTTGCCGCTGATTTGTACCTGATAGAATGTAATGATGAAGTATTTATTGTTGATGAAAATCACTTGTTATTTCATTCATTATTCCCGATTTGAATGGAATTATGTTGTAAGACTATCCATAAAATTAAGACCAAAATTACGATAGCAAAAATTACGTAAAAATAAATGACTTAAAACATAATTTAATGTTCATTATTGAATGAATTGTAAAAAGGCGAAAATGTTTTGTTTATGTATCATAAAACATCGCTTATTATACTCATTTTACCGTCTTATTATTGACGTAAAAAAAATTGTGGATCCGATACAGTATTCGATATTATTTTTGACCTCTAGCACTTTTCGTAATTGATGTCAAAAAGGTTCGTTTATTTTACTGTTTGACGTCATTGAAAATAATTGAGGAAAATCTTGTATCACATACTTAAGGTATTCGTAAAATACGCGCGAATTCTTAAAATTGAGCGTAGACTTTTTATTAAAAAACGTAGAAGGACGTTTCGATATTGAATATCAAAATGTTTTTTTCTCATCTTTTTTTAAAATATTTTCTTAGTCAGTTTTCGAGTTAAAAATTTCAGGTTGAATAAACAATATTAATTTAATTGTCTTGACCATTAACGGCATTCGAAGTTGTTTATTTATTTTTATACAATTTAGGTATATTTAATATTTTATATGATATTCAATTCATGCCTTTTAATATATTTATAATTAGCCGTACTTCTGGATATAAGTATTATTCCACGAGCCCCGTAGCCGAGTGGTAAAATGTAGACAGTTTCATAAATTGATTTTTCATTCGGTTAATGCATTTTTTTTCGATGGAATATACATAAGTTTGGGTGAGCGTGGTATCAAAATGGTATTATCAAAATAAATACAATAACGCTTATAGTAACAAAATATCAGAAAATTATTCAATTCTTATAGGTATTAGGTACGCAATATAAAGAAACATCGGTCTAATACCAGGTAACAAATCCAACCTTTAATGCTACGAAATTATACACTATCCTTTTCATATTAGAATCCTAAAAAACCATATATTCATGTTTTAAATTGTATTATTCAGCAATAGCGGAATGCTGTCATATTGAATTATTGTTCACTAGCTAATGATTTAAATTAACAATATTTATATTTAAATTGTTGTTTTATTGATTTAAGCTTGACCGTCTTTTTATTAGGTTTCTAATAATTTGTGTCACACATTTCTCCCGGATATCCAACACTGAAACCTCTCGTAAAATATAAAGAAAATGCAATTTCATAACTACATAACTCTAGTTTGTCAGTTTGTTTTATTCAATTACCATTTTAGCGACCAGTAATAATTGATATTGTGTAAGACCAGGAAATATCTGAGATAAAAGAATTTTGGTCCAATCAATATATTTGATAGGTAAGAAAAGAGTTTAGTGACCGATCGAGTGTCGATGGTCGAAGCTCGATCCAGATGGAGGCACTAAAATTTTGCAAGGCAGTCATACGACCTTAACATAATTTCGAAATGATACTTTCTCTTTATATATCTGAAGAGATTGAACTCTATTTGAAAATTGAGTGTATACATGTTTCAATTTCCATTGGTTTTATAGAAATTGAAATGAAATATTTAAAAGAAAGATTGTAATTTAATCAAAATATTCGAGTAGAATTCTCAAAAATGAATAGGTTTATTGTATCTTTGCGAGGGGAATCTATGTTTGCGTGTGAAACAGGTGTCATTTACCTTTCTATGTCAAAAAATAAATGAACATTTTTTTTTATCTTTTCTCTCTAAAGTACTCATTTGTTTATTATTTATTATTCGCATAACTGTTTGTGCATTAAATAATAAACCACCTTTTCTATGAATTTACACCGGGTTTTGAATATGTATTTTTCATAAGAAACAAGGAACTACACAAATTCGCCAATTCGCGAAATATTTTTAAGTTTTTTAGTATAGTAACTTGCCAGTAATACTTTTTTAACAATCTCCCAGCTCCCAGCTTGGTGCATATGGACTCCTCACGAAGTTTATCTCAACATATGTTTTTCTACGAGAGCTGTTTGTTACTCAGTTGCTCAACCTCTCTTTTTCGAAGACAGTAGGGATTGAAAGGATACGAAGACTAGGGTAGGACTAGTGGTTCGCTAATCGCTGTCACTGTGCATCGTTCTTTGGGATCGGAAAGGGGGGGAAAGGATTTTTAACATCTCAAACACCCATTGCCGCTGAGCAGAATCGATGTATCGACTGACAAAAACTGCTTGTACCAGAATACCAGTCCGGGCAGTCCGACACGGTAGCCAACGACGTTGACCACTGCACCACGGACTGCAGTTGTTGTATAATTGATTTACTAATCTATAATTATTATATTAATTTTATAATATCCATTTAGTAGGAAGCTATGTCATATATAAGAATGAGAAATTTTAAACAAAAAATAAATGTGTTGAACTTAGTATCTCTATAATTTTAGTTCACTCACCAATTGAAGAGTTGTGAGATGTTTCTTCCACCAGATATATTTTTGATATTCAGGTCCCATCGCAGCCAACATGTAGTAGAAGTACATAATAATATGCACCATATTGTTGATGATGTTTGAAAAGGTTCCATGGCCACCTTAAAGTAAACATAATAAATATTTTTTAATAAAAAGGATGAAAATCTCACTATTTTATTTTTCCTGGTATTGTTTTGGTAATTTGTTTATACAGGTTAAAGTAATTATTAAAAAAAAATGTTCCATATTACGATCACAGCTTTAATATAGCATAAACTTGCGAAGTTAAAAGAACATTCAAACCGGTATATATCACTTATATGTGTAATATTTTTTAATTGCATTTATCATGATAAAAATTAAAATGATGATATTCAAATACCTAAGTTTTTATTTGTGTATTAAATAGGAACTAATTGTTTTAAAATTCCAACAAAAATTTTCAAGCATTTAACCTTTTACCCATCATTAAAAAATCTTTCTGTCGTACACAAATATGAGTGTAAATCAACCAATTCCGCGTTAAAATTCAAAAGACCACATTCAATGACGCTTATGTTTCCTGTGCAGAAATTTTCATAAAAGAAGTTGGAAACACTACGTAAATTTAAATTATAAAGGTAATAATCTTTAATCACTTTAAGGATTTAACTGTCACTTCTTGGTGGAAAGGCATCGTTTAAATTAAAAAAAAAACATATTTTTACTGTAATACTTCCACATAATTGTATAAAGACCAGGACCGGTTTCGCTATTCGCAAACATTTTCGACTTATCATTTCACCAGTTGAAAACGGTGATAATTTTTGCGCACTCACTAAATAGAACCACAGTGTGACCGTACAACGTGTTGAATAAATAATCGTATTGTATTTTAGATAATTAAATATGTTTTAACATAGTATATTATGATAATTTTTCATTAAAATGTTTAAAGTGCGATTTTATTGAGACTAAAAATATATACACCTAAAAATACTAACGTCTATAATGCCATTTTTTACCATTCTCTTACATCATCTAATAAGATGTTACCCAATGGTAATAGATTAGTATTACATGAATTATACATCTTAAAACTAAGCCGCATTAAAAACGCATTAAATTGATCTTCTTGGCTATTTCGCAAGCAAAAAAAAAGCTGTTTTGCCAGCGCGCATTTCAGTTGAAACAAATGATAAACTCGCTTGAGGTCAGTTTTTTACGTTCATTCAGTCTTGGAAACTTAAATCATAAATAATAACAACAGCACAAAAAAAGCGCGGAATCAAAAATAGCAACTGTGCATCTTGAGATTTAATTCTAAGATCGATACTCGTATACCAAATGTTACTCACATATTAATCAACGTGATTGCTCCTGGCATGATTCGGGAAAAGCTTTGTTCGACTGAATGAAAATTTAGCTTTGCATTGAAGCATACACAAATTGTAATATTAAAGCTAATATAATGGTTCAAAAAGTTCTTTAAAAATAGTAAGAAACTACCGACAAAAATACCAAATCATGAAAATGAAGATAACTCATGTATTTTGGTGAAGGAATCTCTTCCTCAAAGATAGTTTAAAATCCAGTTTTTAATTACTAGACAAAAAACAATAATGTGATTTATATTTTTATCTGATATCAGGCATGATAACCAAACGTATTTTTAAAACGATTATAGGTGTATGTTGTGCTCCATAACATAGCTATTATGTTACGATTTATAATATTATGATTCAAACATGTGTATAAAAAAATAGTGGAATATTCTCAATGAAAATGATACAAATATAAGAAAAATTCATTGCTAAATGGTTCACTTGTTTTTTAATATACTAACATCTCCGTAAGTGAAAAGTAAATTTTGTTTGATTAAAAATGAAAATTTTAAACGTTGTTTTTATATATAAAAAAAAATTTACAATAGAAAAGTATGTCATATAATTTACTTTATTATCGTTGATTCTACAGTGGGACAGTAAAAAAATCTTTAACCAAACGTTGCATGTGCTTAATCAATAATTATTCTTGATTATTATCTTTTCGTTTCTGTCAAATTTTCTAAAATATGAAACACGTTCACGATCGACTGCAAATATTCATCAGTATGAATTATCTGCGACAAGAATCATATTCTGCTTTTTGAGTCATGTTAAGAAAAAAAATGAAACTGAAGCACGTATTTCGATGTTTATTTTACGATGAAGATGTAAAACATATTTCACACAGATATATTTTTAATATTATTTTAGAGAAAATATATATAAGAGATGTTATGCGTGAACGACTATTTTACGTTTAATAATTATTAAATTGGTATGGTGCCGCGCTTTAGGTCTTGTTGTGAATAGTTTTAGTTCTAAACGTCAAAAGTGCCCTAAACTGACATGAGAGACCTGCAACGGGTTTTAAATGTCGATTGATTTCCCCCGACACGGAATCTTCTAAATATAATAATCATTATATTTAGATGTTTTGATTTATGGAATTGCATATCTTCAATTATACAATCCAACAATTAATTATACACAACTGTTTTTTTTAAATCGAATTAATTTCCCGTTTTTATTTTAAATATTTTTTTTTGTATATCGTAAAAAATCTGAGCGTCAGCTTGGGAATACATATTTTTTAACTGCAATAAGTAAGATGAAATGTCTCACCAATGTTTGTTTGCCTCGGGGGAATTTGAAGAAAGTTGTTAAAATAATTTTAATCACCTGCGATAAATTTAACGAGCAGCCAAGCTTCGAAAGGAGTGAGACTGTGGTGGTATAGATGAAGCCAAGTCACTTGGTTGTTCTTCTTCCTCAGTACAAAGAACATAGTGTCAGCAAACTCGGACAGCTTTGAGTAGTAATACACCCAGCAAAGGTTCAGCATCTAAAAGAAAAACAAACATTCAATCATAAAGTATATTCACATATTTTAAGCTATTACTTATAAAAAGGTTACCAAAGATTTATCTTCCTGCGACATACAAGAAGCCATTGCTACAAAAAATAATGAACTTATCACATAACGCATCAACGTGGAATGCTTTACTGACCAAATATCCTTTTACAGTTATTACTATTTTGTAATAAAATGTAAAGTAATTGCTCAAATATTCTTGAAAATCAATAGCAGTCGATTGTGCATTGTACGGTTCGAATGGCCGAAAACATCCATACATTTCGGCGATAGAAAATATTGGCGGAAATTAGAGAACAGAGACCAAAAAAATAAATGTACAATTGCTTAATTCTTCTATCGTGACGCTTGCGTTTTAAAGGAATACAATTAATGGGTTATATTTTTTTCTATAATATTTTGTGCATTACAAATAATAAGCTCCATCTTAACCTTCCATTTCATCGTTTTATTATTCAAAAAGTTTTTAAGACCCTCATATAGTATATCTAGATCTCTTACCGATATTATCAAACAACTAGTTCAATAATCTATGAGCTAAGAGATTTGTGTTCATGTATTACGGATAACTTCTCTCATATTTTTTAACTAGTTCTGATCGGAATGTTTCATCCAAATAATGGGCTTAATGATGATAATAACCTCCTGTTTTTTGACTCGCGAAAGTTAAGTTATATAAACGATAAGTTGCTATGTGATTTAATAAAGAAAGTGTCAGTAGATCTCAGAGACTTTTTTTAGAAATGATTACAAAAATATTAAACATCCAACGTTTACATGGGTGTGTGTGTGGGTCAATTAATATAACATATTACCTTGAACTAGCACTTTATATTATGCCTAAAAATCGCTCGGACTATTAAAAACCAGTCACTGACGGAATGGTGAATGACTCTGCATAGCGGTAAAGATAGTCGACGAAGCGAGTCAACATTTTTAACACATTGTAAGCACGAATGAAGAATTTTATTCACGAAACAAATAGTTAAGGGTGTGCACAGCTGAATTTAAAAATGTACCATAAAAATAATTACTGGTTCGTAAATAATTGAACCGTACCTTATATTAAATTATGACAGTAAATAGTTTGATTATTAAAATAATATTTCACATATTTGTAATGAATCATAATATTTGATATGTTTCGTCATATTTCTTTAAAGTTTAATGTAAATATGAACAGATGAAGAACGAAGGTTTTAATATACAATTTTGGTACGGATGAAACGAATTTTCCATATTAAAGTGAGTTTATTATTTTCGTCGCTAGCTAATTTATTAAGAAAAGTGGTATAAGGCTGAAGGATAAAAAAAATAACAACGTAATAAGGACGTAGATATTAATCATCAAAGATAAAAGGTGTTCATAACAAATAAAATAACACAAAATTATAAACAAGAAAATGAAGATTAAATATGTTAATTCATATGTTTGACGCATCTGTTGGAATGATATATTATATGTATGTCTACGCTTCATTAAGTTAAGACCTTCAAAAAAATCAAGGAAGTGCGTTTGTTTTGCGAAAAAAAATGTTAGCAAATAAGTCATTAAAACCACAGCAGTAGAACACTTCATATTTTGAGTAGGCATTATCAATTAGTTCATATGCTACTATTTGAAAATGTTACCAAAATCATTTGTCAACGCCGTTTTCAGTCAATATTTAGAAACACCTGCGACCATTCATTTTGATATATGGCAAGTTAGAGTGAAGAAAAAGTGGGACGTTTAGTGTTTCTATTATTAGAATAGTTGATACTGTTTGGTAGGAAATACGTTATCTCATTACCAATTTAGAAAGTGCCGCTGAGCAAGTTTCGTTCTTAACCGCTGTACAGAAACCACTTTTGTTTTGCCCGTGATCTTGAACATCCGTTATGTTAAATTATTTCTCGTCATGAAACGTTCGGCATTTACTATTGAAATAAAAGCGAAATGTTTTCTTACACTGAGCGATGCCGCTTCAAATATGTATCTTCAGAGAAATTAAGCTCACATAGAAGATGTGAATCATTTATAAGGCATTTACACAAAATTATGTGGTGCAAAAAAGTTTCTAATCATAGTTTCGTATCCAAATCAGATGATGGATGCTTATTGATTTCAAATTTACTTTTCTTATTATTGAGCTTAGATAAATTATTATTTGAGCCGCTATATTATCTACTGATTCTTATATTTTTTTTATCTAGATATCGTTTATGTTTAAAAAAATAAAATTTACATTCAGATACGCAGTTTTTGGTCCAATAATTGTACGATACAGAATAAAATAAATGGATTTTTATAAATATTAGTCGGTCCCTGTGGTCTAGTGGCAAGAGCTTTGTCCTAGCAATCGGGGGGCCCGGGTTCAATCCCCGGCAAGGTTAGATTTTTTCAATTGAAAAAAAAGATCTTGGGCTGGGTGTTATGTTATTTATCGTTGATTTTGTGCACAACTGATACATTATTTACCATCGAGTTAATCTCGTGTGACTTTCACAACTCAGAATATTTGGCGCATTGGCGCAAGCTGTAATGCCAAATATTTAAAAAAAAAAAAAAAAATATATCGATAAAAGAAGCAAATGAATTATACCCATTGCATTATGTAACAGATACGGCTGCTTAATTTAATATAAAAAAAAACAGTATTTCTTACTATGTTTTTGATTATTTTTCCTTACTCGATCTACGTACATCGTTTATACATTATAGGAATCTGGTTTTACTTGCTTCAAAGTTATAACATATGTAATGTCAGTTTTTTTTTATAAAGAAACAAGAAGAGTCTCATTTTATAATTGCTAATAAATGCAATTGCTTGAATTATTTATAGGCGGTGGATACACTTGCTTATCTTGATTGAAATAACTGTACGTGTGCCACTTTTTTCCATCGAAAATGTAGTTAGTATAACCTTCGGAATGAAGCAACTAAAATATATTTAACTAAATTCCAGTGTTCACTGCTATAGTTTAAATAGCTTTGATTTATTTAGTAGATAATGCTCATGAGTATTTAGTTAATTGACGTGAAAACACTTAATAATATTTGTAAAATTATATTGAATGGTTGAAAAAAGTATCCAAAAAAAGATTTTTCAATTGAAAATCAGATGGATTTTTGCTGCCCTCAAGTTTTATATTTTAAAAAAATAGGCAAACATATTGAACATTGGAAAGAGCTTCGAATGTTCTTCATTACTGTTTGAATACATTAGTATAAAGACATACTTTGTTCGCTCTAAAAATATTCGTGAATTACATTTTTTCGCTTCGAAATATCACTCGTCTGCAGCAGAGCGTTGATAATGTTTTTACCATACATTATTCGAAATTTAATCAAAAAAAAAACTGTTTAAAAGTACGTCAACCAATTTCAAATATACAAGTTGTGATTGAGATGTTTTGATTTTTATTAAGATAATATAATCCACGATACATTTGCAAAAAATAATGGATATTATCGCACAACAACTGGAGAATAATTAACGATAAAACCACTTTTCCGGTTTCTCTTTTTTGCAATTATAATAAAAATGTATCTGTACTGTGTGTATGGCTGACCATCAATGTACATTGCTTTGTAATTTGCATTAATTGTAGTCAGGTAAATTAAAATATAGCAAGATGACTAACAATTTATTTTACCTGTTCTCCAATGTCACCGTTTATTGTTAAATACATTATTTTATCTTTGTCAGAATAATCAATTTTACCGACATATGACATCACTTCACTGAAGCCAGAATAATGTTTGTACCTTGACAAAATGCAGTGTTTTTTTAAGTATACTTTTAAATCTTCCACTCAACAGAAAATAGAGAGATTAACAGAATACACAGTGTGCTCTTAATTCATTATTTGGTGAAGCTGGGCTATACTAAAATTCTTGCTAATTTCGATTCTGAACAACTTTTCCGGTAAGAATAAGATTTTTCCAAGTGGAAAGCATTCATATAACAATAATTGCATTGTATGGCAAAGCCTAGGAAGGCTTTTAACCTCAAACTTATGTATCTTCATTGACTACAGTCTGTTTCTGGGACAACGATCTTATACCTTTTAAGCTGTCATTTTACTATTATCTATTTTTAGTTGATATACTAGGAGCCATTGATACTATCACATTTGAAAAATCTTATATTTGAAAGATAATCAACAATCAAACAACCCATAGGATCTTTATTGTCCGCGAATGTCTTGAAGTGTTCTATTGACCATCTCAAATCCACTTTTATGCATCATCAATATTTCATCTCACAGCAACACTTTTAGCTTTTAGTAGTACTTTGGCCTTTCTATTGTTTTCTTGTTATTGTAAACGGTGCTTTATTATCAACTAAATCAATACAGCTTTATGAAAACCAATTCAAAAAAAATTGCCAAGGAATCCCAAATAGTCTTGTTATGATTATCGTAAACTATATTCGTCTTTTTTTTTATTGAATTTAGTTGAATCGAAAACAAGAATATTTAACAACAGCCAATCGGAGATGAATAACACACACACAATGTAAATTGTAATGTAAAAAATAAAATAAAAACAATAGTCTGGCTTACCCTAGTGGCAGTTCCGCTGTGTCCATAGTCAACGGGTTGGCAAGATAAACTGTAGTCCCTCCACCATCCTGACATTAAGTGCTGCAAAAAAATAAATAAACATATAGCAAATTTTTTAATGTCTCATTTAAGATAACTGGCATGAAATCATCTTTCTTGATTACTTCATACATGTATTTTTTAACGATGCCTAATTAAAGAGTTTATTCACGTTTCTTACTATGTTCGATATATTAATAAATATAAGCAATTGAATATGAAATTAAAAACAAAAATGCTTTTCGAATTTGGAATTCAAATTTTTAAATGTTATGATAGAAGATACTTTTACCCAATAACTCTTTACAGCGGTTATCAATACGTCGATGCTTGTCTTTTTAAAATATCAAACGAAATTCTTTGTAAACGATATTTGGTCCCGATAAAGCTTCTTCAAAATTTATTGAATTTTTTTCAAAATTAAACCAGGTCGACCAAAATGTGTCAAAGGTTCTACGAACTGTTCATTTTCAACAAACTATTAAAAATTAGTATGCGTTTCAAAAAATTGTTCTTGCACACTTACACATAATTTTCTTTTCTACGTATACAATAACTGTCTAGAATAGTACATAGAGAGAAAGTAAGAGAAAATAAATACATTAAAAATCCAACTATCATTAGCATAATTTTATGTCATTTTCAAGGAGTTAACTGACATTTCTTTTGAAAAAAATTTATATTTAGGGGATAAAAACAAAGCTTGTTGATTGATTCCGCGTGTTTTATAAAAATCAGGACCAAATTCTTAATTATCAAAAATCTAAAATTATCTCGGAAATATTTTTATGTATTTTCGTTATTGTATTAATCAATACATAAATATTTATCTATTGGCATTTTCAAACATAAAAAAACCATATTACCCAATTGATATTTAGAATTTTTGTAACTACCTATTTGATATTTCATTAATTGTTGTTCAAGTGGTTTTTAATATTATTGTTATAGTTTTATATAGGAAATATTTGGAACTAGTTTTTTAATTCATATTCAGTTAATTTATTTTCATTACGGTGTAATTTTTTACGACGGAAAATTTTTAATTTGTAAGAGGTCTTTAACATTTTATTTACAGCCAATTTAGTTAAATTTTATTATATTTTTAATGATTATCTGTAAACTTCCATAATTTTTTTTTTAAGAAATACATATTAATATTTTATAATGCGTTGGAGTTGGTCATACTCAATTTTATATGAATTATCTCGTTTGGGTGTGTTTTTTATTAGTTAATAATGTTCGCGATGAGTAAAACTGGTCCCGGACATTATAAAATATGTGGAAAAAAATACCTCTCAGTTTTGAAATTTATAGTCGAATAAGTATTTAGCATAAATTTGACTTGCTTACCTCATAAAACATATAACTAGATAAAAGAACTTGGAAGGCGTTGTATATAATCAGCGTATTTTTCAATTTGAACGGCTTCCTGTTGGTCATTGCCTGTGGTATAAGAAGCGTTACACATGCAAGGTATGTTAGCACCATTCCTAGCGTAGCCAAAGGTGTATCGAAAAATAGCCATCCTTCCACTCTAGGATCTGAAACAAGTAGAAAAAGCCATTTTAGTTTTCTATTTTTTTTTTAATTTAATAACATTATTTTAAATCCTTCAGCTAAAGACAGCTTTGACATTCAATTTTTACGTGATAAATTATAAGGATAAATTTTATAAAAACAAATCTATATGTTTTGTAAGAAACAAATAAAGCTCCCATTAATTTTCAGGGAGATTTTTACTGACGAGAAGTTATCTGAAAGAGTGTCATCCAGAATAGCGATTTTTCACCCATTGTAGGACAGATAAGTATGCGATTTTTCTCAGAAAAAACTGCATATTCGAGCCAGAACTTTCCTTATTGAAACTAAATAAAAAAAAGTATTGAAAAGGTTATTTTAGTGATATACTGAGGGCAGCAATCTCAAGCATAAAGTCTAGACATTTGCTGTTTGGCTGCAATTTCATCTAATTAATTCTGTCACATAGTTGCATATTGTAATATGCACAAAAGTATAGAGACCAATGTCATGGGTTATATCACATTTATGATATCAATATGAATCTCTTAAATAGTGAGAGAATATATCAGTATCCGTAACAATTGAAAAATGTATAATGCGGCCCATCTATTAAATATGTTGTGCATCACTGAAGTGAACATTTTTTACATGACATCAATCATAAGGTCAAAATGCTAATTTAAATTAAACTGTTTTTTATATGAAAGAAAGTAACTACCATAAATTATAAAAAAAGAAAGAATAATCCAACATCGCACCATAGCAATAAAATTGAAGTGCGAGTTTTGAAAATAGAAATATCTAAGAAAATGAGCTTATGGTAAGCAAAAGTCTGCTACGGACAAAATATTCAACTCAAAATTGATGCTTATACGATTTTAGCCGGTGCAATAGATTCATTGGATTAACGTTGTAAATTTGAAAAAAAAATGTTTATACAATTATGAATTTTAATGACTTATGTTTTTTGTTGAATTGCAGTTTTTAATATTGTTTCTTTGTATATATTTATGTAATACAATATATGTTGCACATTGTCCAAATGAAATTGAAACAAGATTAAATGGAGTAAAAAAATATTTAGCAAACCAGTTTACTTTCCATTTTAGTGTGCTGCCTGTATAGATATATTTTGAAGTGACAATTTAAGAAATATGCATGAATTATTATTGGTACAGGTAATGCAGTTGTAATCGATTGCTTTCAGAGAGTTTTATTAGTGGTAGTATGATAACAACTTAATGAGGCACTGGTGGAATCAGTTTGGTGAAAATAAAGTTTATAAATTAAGCATGATAGAGATATAAACTTAGTTAGACATTCAAAAAATTTTACATAAGCATGAAAAATGTAGAAACTAAATTGTTTACAAATTTTAACATATGGCTAGTTAAGTTGTCAAAATATGTAAGTGAAATTTTTTAAAGAATTGAGGTCATATTTTTTAGTTATTAAAATACTATATATTGAGATAGGAAAGTAAATAAATGACTCTGTCAATATGTAATTGTTTTTTAGTGTATCTGTATTTCTGTAGCACAATTTGCTGACACACACGCATACTCTTACTCTATATCTGTCAGCGAAATGTACAAGTGTCGAGATAATATTAAAGGCACACCCTTTTTTTCTTTGTCTATGCTGCGTACCATTTATATCGGGCGTATTGAGTGCATACTGACACGGGGCACTGCCATCCGGTGATAATTTCTAGTTGTTTATATTGACAGATATAATATATTTTCTTTTCCACTGAGCTTTTTATTATTATTATGAAATGCTTCAATTATATTCTTCTATTCATATTAAATATTATAACATCCACGCATACGTAGATTTTTTGCCATCAATACTTTATCATCTTATGTTTGTTACTTTTGAAATGATTAAAAAATACTATCTTAATTTAAAAGCTTATGATAATTTTGATGGATTCGGCAGTAACTTTCTGGAAGTTCATTTTAATATAAAATTTGAAATAACTTTGATTATTCCACGTATTGTGTTTCTAATTGTGACACGTGTTTCGACTCTTACAGAGTCATCTTCGGACTTACTATCGCAAAGTTTGCTTAAGTAATGAAGCAAGATTGATTTGATTCTATAACCCCATCCTTGCTACCCGTAAAAAGGAAAAATCCCAAACTCCATTTTGTAATTTTATCATTTTCAAATATAAGAATCAATCTGTCTTCATTACTTAAGCAAAATTTGCGATAGTAAGTCCGAAGATGCATCTGAAAGACGCGAACACGTTTCAAAATTAGTAACACAAAACGTGGAATAATCAAAGTTATTTCAAATTTTATATTAAAATATTTTGACTTCGACGCTCAAAGATATAATATTTTAACAGAAAATCTATAAATATTTCTGAAGATATAACAACTTTACTTACTTGCTTTTATCGTACAGAGAAAAAAACTTATTATAAACACGTTAATTTTTATAATTGCATATATGTAACATTCGGTTGGCAGTGACCATGCTAGGAAAATTACAAAATTAGTGACGAAGCATATCAAACTTGTTGCTATTCAACTTTCTCTTCATTTTCTTTTAATCTATTTTAGCATAAAGTTTCACCAGGCGCAATCTTTTAACGATATCAATTATTCTTTCGTAATTCAGCAAACTATTTTGGCTTATTAAATATTTATACTAATAACAAATGCATCTTTGGCATGGTAATTCACTTACTATTATCGAATACTTTCTATGAGAAAAAAAATAAATATGTATCGGTAGTATTCTTTGTTACTCTATCATAACATGACGATAATATAACTTGTTTATCTGAATCCTCACAGTGCATTATTCATAGTTCGTTTTTTCAAGTCTATTTTGCAGTATATTTTTTTAACATATAAAAATACTTTTGATTTAATCTATATATTTCATTCATACGTCAATTTTTTTTATATGTTAGCTCCATAATATTAAAAAAAATCTTCTGTATATTCGCGTGTAAACATCTTTCTTAAGCAGAGATAAAAATATGTTGTATTTTTTTTTGTTACTTTACCAATTTATTATAAATGATATTGATTTATATATTTAGATTCTTGTATATATGTATAATAAACAAAATGAATATAACACAGTGTGATGGCGAAATTTGATAATCATTTGATACAACTGATGTCTGTCACATTTTGCATTTCACATTTCTAGATTAGTTTTAAATTTGACATTTACGTATAACATATCAGTTAAATATGTTAATTAACTTTGTTTTAAATGATGTTCATGGTTGAATAAATTTGTATAGGCATTATATTTTTTCAATAAATCGATGCATAGTTCTCTGTGTTTTTTACTATATGTTTATGACCAAGGTTCAATATATTCCTACTTAATATAATGCTCAATAATGGAACCTTTTGATAGTTGTCTGCCTATTTTCTCACGCTGCGCATCACATTCTGCGCTTAATGCTTGCTTTCTTTTTTTACATATATAATTATATGTGATTAGTTTTTTTTCTTTTATCGCCATTAAAAACTATTTATCAACTAGGAATATTGTTTCAATATTATATCAACTACTTTTTTGGTAATAAATGTCAATTCTTGGTTGAAAAGGTATTATATCAAAAATTTTATGACCGGTCGTAAACATTTTAAGTACATATATACAATTTGATTTCATTTATTTATAATTTAAATGAAAATTCTTGGCATATTTCTATTAACGATAGATTTTCGTGTGGCTTACTTAATTAAAAAAGTACTCCTGTCTATTTCACCAGTTTATAATGCTAGCTATGAGCGAAACTGGTCCTGATACTTATAAAATATAAGAAATAAAAAAAAAGGTATTGTTTTTATTAAGTCAACTAAATATGCTTCGTTTCCTAACAAAACATAAATTTCTCGGGAAAATGTTTCTTTTTATTTCCACAGCTTTCTCCAAATAATTGACTGAATACTATACATCATTGACATATCGCAAAACTGACTTTTTGAGTTTATTTGTAATCTATTGATATAATTTATATATTTTTATGAACCCATTTTATAAATAGAATAAGAAAATAACACTATACCCTAGCAGATTACTGAAATTTTAAAAATTAATAGCTAATTATTATTGTAAAAATTATATGAAATATTTTATTGGATTTTTCTACCAGTTATTAATGTGATGGACCGTGGTTGAATGTTAACATCTTCTGCATCAGCCCCAGAGATCACTCAATCCCATTACGGAGAGTTTCATAAATTGATTTATCAACTGAAGGAATGGATGTCTATGGTATCTTAAATTCCTGGGCACGCCCATCTGATGCTAAACGGGGCATAGCGAGAACGTAAGCTAACCACTCGTTCTCTACTAGCCCCATTCTATCCCAACGCTCTTCAAAAAAGGAAGGTTGAGTTACTGAATAACATTTTTAAGATGGTCACTGTCTATATTATTATATAACTATTGAATATATTTAAAAATAAAAAATTTGTACTTATGACACATTTAATTTATTACGGCCAAGACCGGTTTCACTCATAGCGAGCATTGCCAAGTGAAACCGGTCCTGATATGAATAATGTAATTTTGAATAATTACAAAAAATTTATAATTTTTTTCACTGAATAACAAGCAGTTCTCTTAGAAAAACTCGATTAGTAGTCCACATGCTCGACCAGCTATGGCCATGCTACGACCAGAAACGTATGAAAAATATATTTCCACGAAAAATTGAATGTTAAAATCATTGATGTACTTCATTGTTTATTTTATGATGCTGTGCTTATGACGTTTTTTCCTATGCATTCGTAGAAATAATTATCGGAAGGATTTAAACGAAGATATTTTTTATTCAAAAAAAAGAAAAACAATCTTAGCTGTTTGACTAATTATACGATTCACCTTGGCTGTCAGTTAAAGTTGAAGTTCAAAGAACTCTTGGTCGAAGTGGCTCGAGACTTTTTAATCGCGTTAATAAATCAATAAGATTTCACAGTATGCAATTCATTATATTCAAAACTTTATTTACTATGCATCGGATTTGCAAATGCAATTTTGAAATCTTACAAATGCGCGAATATATAATTCAACTTCTGACAATACGCATTTATACTTTCCATATTTGATTTTGAAAATACCTGTCAATAGTATGTAAGAAGATTGATGAGATGTTTATAAAGCTATGTCGATTATTGAAATAATTGGTAGCTAAGTACTGTGCTGAGTACTTTCTCTAGTGACGTAGCATTTTCGCCAAGAGGTATTCTTGGTTAAGGTCAGGTGTGGCTATATAAAAAAAAAATGGTGCCGTAAAGCTTGTACCATTTCATTTTTAATTATTACAATTTGTGTACTTAAACACAGAGACGCAGTTTTAATATCTGAATTATATTTCCTTCATTAAATAAATATGTACAATATGCTTATTGTTAAAAAATCTTTGTAGTCAACTGATTTCATTAGTAACTTGCCGGTACCCAACGTTGCAATGCCACTCAAAGAAAGATAGTGTTTGTGTTTATTGAAGTGCTTTCGGATGCACAATATTTTAGATAAATAATTTCGATTTAATTGCACTAACATTGATCGGTATCGATGGCACTTGCCATTTGACATTTTCTGTTTGTCTTTTGCCAATTGTCTATGGGTTGACACACGCGCCACCTACTGAAAGTTAATTGTATTATGACTAACCTTTGCGCAAGTGCAACAATAAGTTGTCAAAATGAACAGTATGTCAGAGTATAAAATATGAAATATCATTGATTTGTATATATTAGATTTTATTCTTTGTACTGAATAAACAAAAATGAATTTTCAATGTATTGTTTCGAATTGTTAAAAGCCGTTTGCACCATAGGGGCCGATAAATCGTTCTGGAGAAGCGACGTCCATTCATTATATACCCAAAGCCTGTGGTGAAGCCTGACTGTTGAAGGCTAAGTGTGGATTAGCAAGGGAAATTTATTTTTTTAGCCATTCGAAAATAAAGAATCAAAAAATCAAAAGCAGCGCTGTCTTCGTT
This sequence comes from Himalopsyche kuldschensis, assembly GCA_028554975.1. Classification (NCBI taxonomy): domain Eukaryota; kingdom Metazoa; phylum Arthropoda; class Insecta; order Trichoptera; family Rhyacophilidae; genus Himalopsyche; species Himalopsyche kuldschensis. Next base: position 6,953,075 of record JAHFWI010000003.1, on the reverse strand, counting down.
AAAACATTTAAATAATATTACTATATCATTATAAACCATAAATTCCGTATGTTTTCAGAAGTATTTTAAATAAATAGAACACATTTTTTGTACATCATCCAACCATATAATATATATAACATCAGGACTAGTTTATCTCATCGCAAGAACTTTAACCTGATGACATTTACATTGAAAAATGGCTCTGTACATAAAAAATATATACAAGACAAGGTTATATTTCATTTTAAAATTCTCTCAGTGAACGAAACCGGTCCCGATCTTTATAACATTATGTAAAAAGAAAATGTGTTCATATATTTAAAAAGTGCATTTCCACCAAGACGTGAGAGTTATCACAGTTAAAGTGTAAACTTTATTGATTGATACTTAAATGCATACCGCAAATAAATTAAACATATTGTATATTTTTTTAAACGTTTTCATATTTGACATAGATGTATTTATTATACTTCTTTTGCACAAAAGCTACAGAAATTATTACTTGTTGCTATGCTGTATTAAAATAATACCAGGAAGAACTATGAATAAGCATAGAAAAAGAAGATTGATTGGGCCGTTTGATGGTAAGTATAAACTTTTGATTGGACAAGGCCAGCGTATTGCTCATCGTTATTAAAAGAGAGTGGGTGTTTACGAAAAAATTAGAAGACACTCAATATGTAGTTTCGTCATTGATTTTATCAATTTTCGGTGGAAATAATTTCATAACCAAAACGGCCTTCCATCAAGGATTCGCGTCAAGCAACATTAAATAAAAATAGTTTCACATTGTATTGCGAAGCCAAATATTTCGATAAAAAATATGCCTAACTCGGATGAAATTTGGCAAGGTTAATGCACCAGAACCTTTAATCACTAGGAAGTATTTGAGTTTGCTTTTTTGCTTGCACGCTATTATCTTCATGATTAATGATTTTAATACACCGTCCAGTTCAGTGATGCACAACTTGCAGCCCACGAGCCATATGTTCGCCAACATGACATTTCATGCGATTCAATATGACAAATATTTCATCACCAAATAATATGTAAAACTATAAAATGAAAGCCGTAATCGATATATTTAATAAATACAACAAAAATATGTTTCAACTTATCCACCGCTCAAAATTTATTTTAGTAATCATAACGATAATTATATTTAATATAACTTTTAATTAATATAAAATCTCTCATTGAAATAAATCTAATAAGAGAAATATTGCTTAATACATGTGTTCATAATTGTTATTTTTACGAATTCTGATGCAGTAGTTGCTTCAATTCGGAAATAGAGGAAAACAGTACTGAAAATATCGTATATAATTATTGATTTATTTTTTCAGAATCTACTGCAATTTCTTATATGAACTAAAAATGATTATTTGTCAAGCGACACCATTGTATGCAGTGCATTTTATAAATATGTATATGAAATTTTTAGTTAAATATCCACTGATATTGGTATTTTTCATAATTTTTGCCCATGCGGAATGTGAATCATCTATAAATTGATAAACTGGCTCTCCTATCAAAAAGGTTATGCATCACTGATCGCGTTCATTAAAAAGTAATGAAATTAATTTGATTCAGAACGATGTTTTTTTTGTCAGGAGTTTTCGTCATATCTGAAAGACGAGAGTGATTTGCGTAAAATTAAACTTCACATATTGATCATTAAAATATTGAACGAGGCGTAATACAGTTAAAAATAAAATGATTCATCGTAATCTTATCATGAACTTTGCTCAGTATCAAGGAGCAGAACTCCTATGGAACAACTCATGTAGATCTCGATTATACTTTGGGTTGTGGACAAGATTTTTTTACTAAAGTATACATTCACAGACTGCCGTTGCCTTGGAACCACCTCAACCATTTCGGCTTATTCTATCAGCTAGATTGGTTTTAGTTTAGTGAACAATTTGATTATACTGTATACGTGGAACTGAATAATTCTGGCTCGAACTGAGATAAACTAAATCTTCTTGTGCGTTACATTGAATCTTGAAACCATTACATAGATGCTATGAGATACATTCAGCAAAGCGATTAAGGTAAAAAAGTAAGAGAAAAATTAGCTCGTGAAACCGCAAAAAATAAGCACCTTTGTCTTTCTATGCATATACATATGAAATGCTATCTAATCAAATTTGAAGAATTTGATTGCTTAAAAAATCCTACGCTTCAAATAATGTAAGATAGTTATGCAGTATTATTGTTTGTTTAAATTACGGTTCGTTGCCATTCGTACCATCATAATGTTGTGCTAAACATACCATAACTCTATCGACAATGTCAAGCTTAATAAGTTCATGGCGTTATTACATCCATAAGGCTGTATTTTTTATTACAGAAACCTTGTTATGGAAAGTTTATAAAGATGTCAAATACATATACAGTGAAACCTCGATTCTACGTTTTTCAATGGACCGTATAAAACAAACGATTTATCCGGGAAACGATGAATGCGGGAAAGTTTTATATATGAACTAAATGCTGGAACTATATAAAATTTATTTATTTATTTATTTATTTATTTAAAAAAAAGCAAATCATGGCATTACAGCTGACGCCAATGCGCCATAGACTTGACAAATATAAATACATGCATATATATATATATACATACATGTAAATATATAATAAAAATCACAAATTAATTAAAAATTAAAAATTAAAAATAAGTTGAAAATTACAATAGTCATAAAAAAACAGAGGAAAAAATATTATTAATATCACATTAGAAATTTTCAAGGCAGTCGACCGAATGAGTTCTGACAAAATCAACTTTTATTCATAAAAAAATGAACGCATTACGCGGGAAAACGTATAATGCGAGAACGTAAGGTCGGGGTTCCACTGTATGCATATATAATATCCACACAGAAATGGATACACATTTTTAAGGTATTCCTTGAGTATTCGAGTCAATAGTATTTGACATTCTTTTTTCACGTAATAAAAAAAATGTTAAATAAATAGTGAAAGACTTTGTTTTTCATTTTTTGATCTGTTATTATAAATAGCTTAACAGTGAAAATATTATAATAATTCTAGAGAATTATCAATTTATATCATTCAATTTTAAGAATACAATGGAATCATTACAAGTTATATGTTAGTAAAATTACCTGCTATCGTTTCAGCTTGCATCCAATATTTGTTGATTAGTGTTGTCCAATTACTATCTGAATAGTAATCGTCCATAGCTATTTTCACAAATCCCGACATATTTGAATATTTTCGTCAACTACTGAATAAAAAAAATCAGTATATTTCTTTGACACAGACTGGGCACTTGAATTTACAACACACACTTCAACTTTTAAATTTGCACTGTGTATCCTTATCACTGCCAGAGGAGTTGTACTTGGGAATCACTGTTTCTGAAAAGTGCACGTTCAGATGGTTTTCGTGTATTTCTGAAATTAATGAGAAAAAATAATATTAGTTTATTTATACATATTTAATATGAATGATATAAACATTTACTAAATTTAAATTTATTTTGACTTATTCACATAACTTTTAAAAAATCTTTTTTTAATATTAGATACTTAACTGATAATTAAAAAAACATTTCTGAGTTTCTGCCGAGATCGCAAACTTTTTGTCATAAAAAGTGTTTCCGGTTTTTCATTTTCTCAAAAGTTCTAATGTGTGCCTTCGTTTTGAAAGCGAACATTAATGGTGGCGCACTAGAGGGCGAATGTTTATTGAAACTACAAAATCTGAATGTGAATTCAGTGCGTTCCGTTAAAGAAATCTTCGCGACACGGTGCGTTCATTCACAGACAGTACTGGAGGCGAACTTATCTCATGACGGTTCGTACGTGAATGGCCATCAAAACTATCTACGGCATGGCCGGGCCCGTAAAAATCTTCGTACATTTTTGGTGGCCGGATTCGCTTGGAAATTCTCACTCTTTCTATAACGGAACCTGTCCCGCGAGATTGCCTATGCCGAGAAAAATTTGCCCCGGGCTGGTAAAAATCACTGGATGGACAGCTGAACACCTGTGCCCGAGCTGATGCGCTTTAAGATAGTCTCGAGGAAAATATTACACTCGTGCTTTTCGACATCAAAAGTTTTCCATATAAAACGTGTTGAATATATAGATATAACTTTTACAAAATCCATGCATATTTTAAGTTTCCATGAGAAATAACAACGGTTTCACAATAAAATTACATGTTTATAATTTTCTTATCAATATGTAAAGGGTGATTTTGTTTTGGATCCTATGGCCAAGTGACAAATATTGAAATGTTATTCCGCAACCTAGGAATAATATTCTAGGCAAGAATTGGAATAGATTTTTTTTCCAATGAATATTATACAAACATCTTGAAGTTGCTATATAAATTCAACCACTCGTATCCTACCCACATACAATTGTTTTTGTGGATTGAGAGGAGTTGGCGTTAGACCAAAAACTGTGAAAATCATCAATTGAAAATGCTTTTAATGCTTTTAATGCAACTTAACAAAGGATAGCCGTTATGAATTCACTAATAAATATATATATTTCAACCAAAATATAAAGGTGAACAAGAATACTAAATCTTTGGCTTTTTGTATAAAGTTTGAATTATGTAGGGAGTTTCGAATAAAAAAAACTTTAGTCTAGCATATAATGTTTCAAAAACTTACTCAAATGTCTTTTTGACGACTTAAATTAGCATAAAGTTTAGCAACGTGAAGAGTTCAAGGGAAATGGACACTATTAATATAATAAAGTATTTTTATCTTTGAAAGAATAAAAAAAACCCAAGATCTATCGTTTTTCCACAAACAGACATAAATTCCAAGTAAACAAACATTGTTTCAAATAATCCTTGAAGTCCAAGTCAATACTAAAAACTCATTCGATCAAAATATTCTGTTTTCACAAAACATTTGTAAAATTTCGAGAAAACTGGTCTTCTTTATGACCAAGCCGTAGTTTCATCATTTTATTTAACTATTAGCGACTATGACGACATTTTTTTCTTCAATATTAATTTTGAATGTTTAATTTTTAGGTTAATATCCGATTATGGTATGTTAATAACGATGAGATAATACCATATTTAAAATCTAGTTAAAATAGCTCGAGGTTCACCAATTACTAAATCAATGTATTTAAATTTTTTATGCACATATAAACATTTAGATATATTCAGTTTTTTATTAACTCACTCACTCTTGTTTAAACGATCTAAAAGAATTCGCTCGATATTTATGGCATAGTTTTTTAGTGTTTAATATTAAACAGACTTAATCGATGAATGATTTTGGTATTTGAATAATTTATTTCATTATCGCTTTCATCGTTTGATGAATCCATTGTCAAATTCAGAAATTCAGTTTTGTCATCGCCGACATTAATTTATTGCAATATTTTGAAGCTTGTAGGACTATTTGATACGGTTTGTGCATATTTGTACACAGCCTAGCAAGCTAAGTATTGCGTTCGGAGAAATCACTCGCTAATAGCGATTGGCAATGCTCGTTCATTCATTCGCCTCTTTCATTCCGACGCGATGTACAAAGATACAGCCCGCCACTATGCCGTGTAACAAGTGAACTTTCTTCTTCCAAGCGCCGAGCAATAAAATCAAAACGCTCGAAAGTGAAATTCTTTCGAGATTTTGGGTGGGTGCTGACTATCTGTAATATAATATATTACTCAGCAGTATACAGGTTTAACATTGAAATGAATACTACTATCGACCCAAGCATGTGATCACATTAATATCAAACGTTAGTTAAAAGCGACATTTGATTTTGTATAATTATTATTATATATTTAATCAAAATACCAAAATGAAAAGTTTTCCGATTGAAAACTTACATAAAACTATTAGTAATGCCAAGAGTGTGTGCCGGAATAGCTATACTCGACTAGATATTTTTGTAGGACTAAAATTTATAGCTGTTTTTTCACTGTGTTATAATGGAGTTCTACAAAAAAAATACCAAATTTAATCAATAAATATATGCGTTGTCTATAAAGATTGTCATTTACGCCACATCTGAGAGAATAAATAAACATATGATATTATGGTTCAATAATTATATTTATTGCATACGATTTTCCGACATTAAATTATATTTTCACGTTTTGTCATAAACAACCCAGGTTTCTTATTTCGACATTTTAAGGCATTTCAAGAGCACGAATCAACTTAAACTGCAGTAAAAAGCTTGAAGATTCTGAAAGGCGAATCCCGATAAATTATAATTTTCGATTTTATTAAAGTACATAATTATATAAACAAATATTTTTTGATAGGATCATGACTGGTTTTGATCATCGCGTGCATTCTCAGCTGAATTGACAGTTTACACCATAAAGTGAGCAACTAAGAGAATTATCTCTTACAAATTTTCAAATCACCTCGTGGTAATCAAAGTTATTTAAGGTCGGAAATAATTGCGCGCTTATGATAATAGTGATTTGCTGAATCGTTACTCAAAACCTATGAATTGAGTACAGTCAGTTTTATTTATTGGTGCGATGATTGTTTTTTAATTCAATGGAACGTTTAATTTGTCTATAAAATAACACAAATTGTTCCCCGTTTACCAAATTTTTATACGTGGTAAATTATATGTTGTTGTAATTTAATTTCACATCGTAACAATTTTCATCTAATAACACACCATAACTTTCTTCATTAATTGTACATCAAATCACAACAAAGTTCGTAGTTTAACAGCAGTTTTATGGTCTCTTTGCTTAAATCAATAATTTTTCGTATTTCAAAATAATCTGTTTAACCAATAATTTCTCATCATTAAAACTTTTTTTTTACAATGCATTTTTTTCAACAACATAATTTCATTATTATTAATATTAAAGGCTATATTTCATCAAGCAAATCGTAAATTAATAAAAATGATCCTGATCTAATAAATTTAATGTGGAATAAGTGCTAAAAATGTGTATTTATTTTTATTTTAATGCCATTCCACCAGGTATTGACAGTTAACACCTTAAAAAAGAAATCGTAAATTAATCAATTTCACATATGGCGATAATTTTATAATAACTCTCACTAAGCTCGAATGTATATAGTATACAAATTCTATGAATTATATAAAATAACATGCTTGATGCTTTTTTTATCTTCATAGTAAATATTATTCTCTCAATGCAACTACTTTACAATTATTTTTGCAGACGCAAGAGAAACTAGAAAGAGTGTTAAAAAAACATTGATATTTTTGAATACACGAACGGCGAGATAAAATTGTAACCAGGTGAAAGTTTTTTTAGAATCAACGCACTTGTTCCTACCATTATTCTTCCAGTATAATTTAAAAAAATATAGCATATGTTGTTTTGTGTTGAAAATACACCAACGTTCATTATCGATGATTTATATATAAATCCGCGAATTGACACGTTTCTGTAACCATCGTCATAAAATTGAATATTTTAAAATTTTATTTAAAATTTAAGTTTTCTTAATTATCCAACGTACTTCCTCATAATATAAATAATAACAATTTTTTAGTATTTATTCCACATTGAATTTATTTATATCAGGACTGATTAGTTGATAATGCTCGCAATGAGCGAAAACGGTCTTGATCTAAATAAATTCAATGTGGAATACGTACTAAAAATGTTTTATTATTTTTAGTATACTGCTATTTCACCAAGTATTTACAGTGAAAACCTTCAAAGAACTTCCTCATATTTTACGATTAGGATACTAAATTATGATAAATCATTAACGGCCAGATTTACAAAGAAATATTTATCTTTGGTAAGAAGACGTAAGAATTGCATACAATTCTGTGACTTGTCTTAAATATTATTTCCAAAAGTCTGAGATGGAAAAATATTAATTACTCATTTAAGGTATACTAGATAACACTAGGTACTAGCCTCTGGTGACTAGTATGTTTTATATGAAGCGGCCAGATAAAAAAGCGTTATGTCAACATTGCAATATTTTCGGGAAACAACGTCTTTATATATCAAGCTAAAATTATTTGCTGTTAGACAAGACTATTTTTTCTATGTTAAAATAAATCAGAAAAGCGCGTTTATTAGCAGATAAACTATAAAATTCAATATATTTTAGTGATTAGTCAATTTAAATACGCGCAAACATGAAATATTCCGATTCATAAATGTTATCTCCTCTTCTTGTTACTATACTATTAAGTGGAAGAAAACAAAATAAATTTCAAAATCACATCAAAATGTCGAATGATTATATTCTGGGCATTGTATTTTTGAGAATAAAATCGAACTGATCCCATAACCTTCCGCGCTTGACAGAAAATCACATTCATTATTATCATTATCGATCTTTATAAAATGTACTACTTTATATTCACATACAAAATATTGTGAATAAGTGTCTTGTTATTGTTGGTGTTCAACAATATAAAATTCTTTGTACTACGTCAATCGACTTCCGTATAAACTCGTCACCACCTGTCACAGATTTAATTGACCGCATACTCAGTGAACAGCTAATTGCCATTTTCCTTGGATAAGATAAATAATTATTGCACATGATAACAACATAAATTAAATCACGGGTTAACATTCTTAAACGTAAATAAACAAGCGACAGCCTAGTTGCAGATGATTGTAAGATAAATTCTTCCTGCTCACCCAAATGCATATTTTACATTGCCTTACAAGCGTCGTCTAAAAGTTCAACCACTTACAAAGATTGTATACTATTGTGGCATTTAACGTTAATCAAATATATTTATATTTTTAATTATGTTTGATAACAATTATTAAATATAATTACGGTACAATTACAAATAATATCAATTGATATATATTAATTAAGCTGGCTCGAACTGTAAACAATATTTAATTAAAGTACACAAATGTTTTGATTCAAGTTCAATTTTTTTCATTTTCATAAAAAAACATGTATCGATTGCGAACCGGTTTATCGGTATATTGACTTTTTTTTACCAAAAAAAATATACCAGCTATGATTTCGATAAATACCGATAATTTAATGCACACATTCCCAATAATTTATTTGCAGAAAAAAGGCTCTAAAAAATAATTGAGCCGCTTTTGCAGTAACATATTAGTCAGGATTGATTTATTATATAGACCAATGTACTAATTATTCATTATGATAATATATTTTTTAGTATTTTAATGTGTATGCTATAATGCTGTCTACAGTATTTATTAGTGCAACATACAACAGCATTAAAAAAGTATTTGTTAATACGTTTTGAGCTACATAAACTTAGATATATGTACGTATAACAATAGACCGTATTTTTTCAGCTAAAATATTTTTTATGATTTTTTTTTACTGGCAGTAATACATAGTTACGACGAGAATAGTTTAAGTGTAAATCAAAAAAAATATGCTGAATTATATTCAATGTAAGAAATTGTTTGTGGTTTATTACTACTGAAAGAAATTCCTGTTGAAGTTAAGTTGTTTAATGTTAGTTATTTATAACATGAATCGTAACGTTTGGTACGGTTTTAACTTTCTCAGTCGATACTAGATTTAAGGTTAATCACGACAACTTAAACGGGTGATTGCCAAACAGCATCGCACTCTGCAAAACATTTACTGTGGCTCCTATAACCGATGTAAATTCCGCAAGGATTACTCAATGTTAGTAACGCTAGTGCATATGAAAACCGGGGAAAATAATACTTCAGTTGCAGCATTGCACTAGCTGTGGAAAACTGGTTTATTAGATAACCTGGGTGACTGCATGTGGTGGTTAGCCTACTTTGTATCTCCGACGATGCAGTTTTACCTGCTGAGGACTGAATTATGAAGCAATACATAGTTGACTTTAGATCAAGCAAGCGGGTCGCAAGAAGTCTGCAAAATCGAATGTGTTATTATGGTAGGTAATGCGAATTTCTTGGACCCATGAAACAAAAATTAGCTTTTCTAATCGTAACAGGTCTTTTAGCGGAAAGGTTTGGAATAAATGTTAGAAAAATCTTTCGATAAGTACAAGGATGGGTAAGAAAACTTTAGACTTTCTCCATAACTATAAATCTGAAAAGTGTTGGAGATTGTTTTAATAATTATTAATAATCTTAGCTATTTATGTGACTATTCGTGACACGTGTTTCGCCTCTTTCAGGGGCATCTTCAGAATTACTATCGCAAATGTTGCTTAACACATTGACTACAGAGTTCTTCGAATACGCGTCGTTTCTTAATATTTCCAGAACCAAACCTTAAGTGCTTAACCTAACCTTACGGTTATAACGTAAGTGATTAACTTAAGTTCATAACTTAAGCAATCTTTGCGATATTCAGTCTGACGATACCCCTCCTGAACGAGCAGAAATACTTTTTTTATATTATTTCCTTTCATGGAAATCAACTGACAATATTTTTTATAGAATTTCACATTCAAATTTTACAAAATAGAGAACTTATAATCCATTTAGTTTGTCTAAAACGAATCGTCCATAGACCATATAGAGTTAAACATTATAAGTTTACTTTAGCATATCTTGCTCTATAGTTTAAAAAAAAGACATTTTAACCAAGTAGTATTCCAAATTAAGACAAATATCATTGTCATATTTAGCTATTCGATGTTAAACCTCATTTATAAAAAATAGATTGATACATTATATTGTACAAAGAGGTTCCAGTTATCATCAATTGAATGAAATGTGAGTAGTCTTTAACTACGATGGATATTAGTTTCATAAAATGATTAATACGCTGCCGTATTAATTAAAGACGTGTGGCCTGAAAAAAACTAGATCACATTTTATTTTGGGCGGATGATCTTGTATTTTTGTGCGTAACACTTATTTTCATTTATTTTAAAATATGCCCGTTAAATAAAGTTTCCTAACTCAGAAAATATATATGCACTGATTGGCGAAAATATTTTAAGATGTGACTTAAGTCTGTGAAGCAAAAATCATCATGTTTTAAAGCGTATAATTACTATGGCTTCAATAAGTGTTTATTGTAGAAACTAACTACAAAAAATGAAATCCATTCAGTGTTTAATTATTGTAGATTTTTAAATCAGAAGTGAATCAATATATTCGATTAAGACGTTTTTTATGTCATGTAGTTTCATTCAATTTATCATTCTGTTAAAGTCGGATGGAACATAAGTAATTAAAATTAGGAAAAGTAAAGTGTTGAGCTATCTTAAATTAATAACTTTCGCAAAAAGAATATTCAATCTGTCTAAGTTGATTTTTATATCCTCCAAATAACATATCACTGTTGCGTATGTACCGTATTTACTTTAATTATATGAATACTGTATATAATTGAAATAATTCAAAGATAGAACGTGTAGTATTAAACCAGTTATAAAGAATAATTACATTTTTTAATTGACACCTTCTATATTAATTTCTATATTGGTGAGCCAAATTTGATTGTAATAACACTAACAGACGATTGAGCATAAATAACACACACGTTTAAATGATTTCCTCTGGTAATAGATGACTACTTTAGTTATTATAACTGAAATCAATAAAAGGTAATGATATGAATCAGAACAATAAAGAGTTTTTAAATTAATTTTCACATAAGAGATAAGTTTGAGAGATTTATTATATTTGAAAATTAATAAAACATCGGCAAAAAAATATGTTTTTAATACATCATCATAGAAGGCTTAAACGTTTCCAAGCCAAATCATTTTCGTGTATAGTATTTTTTTATAAATAGTCATAGAGTATCTTCAGTTTATGTATTGCATCGTTATGAAAGTTTTATCACGTTTAACGTATCAATAAAATAAAATAACTTTAACCTTTTTTAATTCAGATTTATTTTTTTACATCTATTTTGAAATAGTGTCGTATTATTAAAAAGTTTTTAATTGAATACATGATCCTTTTCTATGACATGAATACCATAATTAAAAAAAAAAAATGATTGGTATTGCAACACGGAACACTAATAACACATGTTATAGTTAAATCTCAAATAAGGTTGTTACTATAATTAAAACATTTATGCAAAAAATATCGGAAACGCTCTTATAATTTCGTTAATTATTCAAGTATTTTGAAGTTTTAAATACATATGAATAGATGCTTTTATTACATACTCAGTGATTGAACATGAAGCTGTGTGCGTACAAAATTGCCTTTCAAGAGACCTGAGCAGCCTGTTTTTCTCGTCACACCGGCCCTTTCAATAAACCCGCCTTTAAATTTTTATTTATCACAGATATATAAACGTGAATTGGAAAGGGTTTTTATATTAATAAAATATACTTATGTTACATTATTTGCTCGCTGCCATTGCAAGCTGCAAGCTGCCGCTGCAAGTTCGCTTAATATAGTTTTCTATGCGTTTATATATATAACACATGCTAAAGTTATCGATGTAGATATACCCCATTTGAATTAAGTAACCTAACGATAGTTTGAAGGTTCTTCTTAAATAAGTGAAACCTGTATCACTACTTAGTTACACAATACGTGGAATAAAACAATGAGCTTTCACTAAGTAACCGCCGAATCCATCTGTGCTTTTTACTTATTCTGCGATTATATAAAATAATAACGAGCGATTTCACGCATCGCGAGCTCATTCAACTGATTAAAAATTCTATATTCTGATGGACAATGCTGGAGTCGATGCCGACTCCAGCATTGTCCATCAACACTACGCCAACTACAACTCCAACATTGATCAAATACACGACGAAAAAAAAGTTTAATTTTGCCACGTTTTTTGCTACCTTTCCTCTAGTATTGTGTGTAAAATTAAATTTTAATCAACCATTCTCGAATAACCAAATTTTACATTAATATATCCATAAACAAAAAGTTCAAACTTTTATAAAGTTTTTCAAAATTCTAACTTCGACTATGACTCCGGTAAAAAAAATCGCGACGATTCCCTCTCCGGTCAAAAAACTCCAACTCGACGACTCCGAAATCATCTCCACAGCCCCGAGGCTAGTTTATAGTTCGATCAAAAACGGACTGAAACACTGAATACACCATTAAAACACATTTATAAAACAATAAAGCATTCATCTATAATATATATAATTCGAACGTAAAGCATTATTTTTGATCGAAAGGCATTAGCTTGAAAATTGCGCGCGATTGGAATTCGATGCGTGCGGGTACCAATATTAGTATGTTCAATGTGCTTCACAGACCGCCGTTAGATGGATAATTGGGCCATGCATCTCATTCACTCTCTTGTGTAGCCTAAGCCTTGGACATTGTAGCGTGCAAAAGAATCCGCCTTAAATCTTTGGGTGAAAGAGAAAGCTCTTAAAACCGTTCTGGCAATATTATGATATGTGAGCACAGACCTATCACACCAGTCGTCGAAAACATTTGATGTATCATCAGATAATAAATATATAAAGATTATAAAATCAAATTTTATTTCAGAATATATTTTATAAGTTTTGCAAGGTTGTCGGTGCTACATTACGGTGATTTTATGTTGAAATCATACAATCTAATCATTACTTATTACATCCAATAAATCATCACAGCTTAAAACATTATCATCCATAGGCTGTTTTTTAAACATGAAGTTGTAATAAATTTGCTAGGTATAATAATAAGACTATTTTATCTTTGTTTAGATTATTGTATTCATTATTTGAAAAGTATTCAAGAACTGCAATAAAATACCAAACTTTCGTCATTGGGAATTTGATTTGTAGCTTAGTTAACTCTGAAACTAATTCTACGAAGATATGAAGTTTTTGTAACACTAAATGGCAATTCACTCGAATTATATGCAGTTATCTTTGGAAATAATATACCTACTTGATTATAAACTTATATTGAACTCCAATAGTAAATTTGGACTAGTATTGATATAAAATAAAATGAAAAATAGAGAATACTTGAAGGGTACCCGCATAAATAAAATGTGGCTTCGTTAATAATTTAACCAGATTGCAAATTAAAAATGAACAATGTAAAACAAGTATGTATACCTAAACATATTAGCTGTGTGTAAATTTAAATGAGGCAATATGATTCCAAGATACTTGAAGTCTTTTGGGTAGGTCAAGATTTAAAAAAAGTTAAATTTGCTCAAAACGTTTCGTATATACGGATATATGATTTTTTCTGCATCTTGGTACATTCTATCTTGATTAAGGACTTACAACAAGGCATTCAAAAAGCTCCCAACTCATAAATATACGTGATTGTAACACGTTGTTGCATAAGAAATTTCCATCTGGTTCCTTATGAAAATTTGACATATGGATGACGATGTATACTGTAAAATACATGATGTCAGAATGATGTTAAGCCATTTAAGGTGGTCAGTGACGGCTGGTGACGGGGTGTTGGGGGGTACAAAGGAAGATTCAACCGTTTTTGCAAGAGTTCTTTTCTATTTATTGGATTTTAAAACACTTCTATAGCATGGACTTTCAATTCAGATGTTCGCAATACCAACTGTTTCTATTCCGTAGTACGGAAAAATAGTTGAATCTTCCTTTTGCACCCCCCAACACCCCGTCACCGGCCGTCACTGAAGGTGGTGGTACAACGTTTAGTACCTCAGAAAATGTGGATTATTATTAAACCTTTATTATTAAACCTTTGTGAAGAATAATTTCCGATGTATCAATTTATGTATTGGATAAGAGTGTTCGGGTAACTAAGAGACTACCTTGACCTTAAAATAATACTCAAGTTAAGTGAAGGGAGCAGCAGACAATGAATTGATTGATATGGCATAGTTTTTTAGTGTGATGCTCATGCATCTTCAATAAAGATGTTCACAAATACAAATCTCAAAATTATTTTTAAAAAAAATGCGACAGAGAACGGTTTTTTAAAAATAAATTTGAAATCATATTCAAAAGCTCGTTTGCCAACAGTTTACTTTTGAATTGACCGACATTTTTTGTGAGTTTCCTCTCTACCCGAGCGTCGATGTCTAACAGCAGTTCCCGTTCGGCGTTGGTCTCGCACTCGAAAGTTGAACGATCGAGCCTAATATCTCTTCACTTTCATATTAAGTTTTTTTGTATCAATTCGCACACAATCATCTTTTTTTTCGTAATAAATTTATGCGCACACCCAACTGGCATATGTACGCATCATGCGTTGATATTTAAAAAAGCGATGCTTAACAATTACATGGAAAAAATATTTGACACATTAAGATACACACGTACCATGGATAGTAATAAAAAATCTGTTAAGATTAAAATATTCAAACCTCTTGTATTGTTTTTATTTGTTTGTAGCATTTCTAAAGTTTTACACGGGCTTATTATTGCTTGCAACGACTACAAAAAATTGACACCATAATTATTTTAACAATCCAAAACTGTTTTTTGACGACAATTTAGTTGATATTTTAAATTGCTGTCATTGATCCTTTATTATGAAAGATAAAGGTCATATACAAAATGCCATGTAGTCCAGATAACAGGAAATTTTAAGGACTCTTCTTGATGAGGCACACTCTTAAAGGTTTTAGTAAAATTATAAGGCTGAATCAACCGTTGAAACCATTTTATTTTATTTCATTGAAATAATATGTTTAAAGTTATCCGTTATTCAGACTGTTCAGAATATTTATGTTCAAATTTTCTATTGCATCAGACTATTTTTTTATTTTAATAAAAATTACAACGTAATTACTAATTACAAAATTTTAATCACTAGTTACAATGTTTTACCAAATACATATTCTGCATTCGCAAAGCTACACATTGGCAATAAATTCCCGCAATCTCATCGTGAAATACATCTAAAAAGGCAAACTCTTATAAATTTAACTTAAACCATTTATTTTCTTCTATTTGTAACATTTGCCATATAAAATTTATTTCTTAAGTAATTGAATTATTTCTACATGCTCTCCGGTGAATAATGGTAAGCCAAGTATCAATATTACAGACATTACATTTAAACAGGAAATTGCAGACAATGAGCACACAACGGAGGTGGAGTTTCCGTTGAAAAGCTTTGCACAACAATCGGCAGTTGCCTCTATATGATATTTTGTTTCTGAATTTCTTGTGCATTTTTTTCTTTTGAACTGATGAGACATCACGCTTAACCTTGAAATGCATAATTTTCTTATTTTAAATTAAAAAATATTGTCATTTGTAACGGAAAGTTACGGGAAAAATAGTCCATTGTTTTCTTACTATACTTTCATAGATTAGTATTTCTTCTTTATTTTTTTATTTTTATATATGCCACAATAAGTCCGGTGCGTATAAATGAGTTTTAAGAGGTAAAAATTTTAATGAAACGAAATGATATTATGATATTAAAAACTAGTAAAAACAAGGTTTGTAGCTTTTAATTATACTATGATATATAAAAATCATTTAAACATTTTTTTTATTACGATTTTCATGTGTTCTTGATTATTTTATAAATATTAAATTTCAATTTAAATAATAAATTTTAAAAATAACTTGACAGATAAAGCACTAATGCGACAAAAACAACACTATGTAGTATTTTGGAAATAAAAATCCTCACTTTTTATTCAGACATAAAAGAAATTTATTTAAACAGTATTAAGTAATTAATCTTATAAATATTGTAATTTATTTGTTAATAATTATATTGTTATAAAGGGTATTTCAATAGGGACGCTCAAAATATGTTACTTTGTCCTGCTGAGTAGATTATTCATTGTTTAGTGGCCAAATTTGAGTCAACCAGTTTGGTAAATAATAGGCTAACACCTACCTGTACGTCATCAAAATACAATATCTGGTGAAAACATTGCTGCTGTGTGTGAAAGTGTACAGGAAAACCCAAGGCAGCTTATTTCTCGTTGTTCACAAGAACTTGGCTTTTCTGCGACTTCAACTTGGCGAATTTTGAATCGGGCTTTATGTCTGCACCCGTATAAAATCCAACTAACCAAGGAACTTCAGGTAAACGACCACAGACAACGATTGGGTTCTGGAGCAGTTGGAAGTTTACCCAAATTTGTCAAAAAAGTCAACTTTAGCGACGTGGCCCATTGTATAATGAATGGATATTGGCAGACATTTGATGCGATATTCCATATTTAATGCCGTAAAATATACTTACAAATGAAATTAAAATTTAGTCGAAATCTCACAAACAACTTGTTTTATTTACATTTCATAACTAAGCGTCCTTATAAAAAGACCCTTTAGTTCATATACTATTATTTACATTATCCCCGTTATGTGATCAGGAGGAAATGGAAACTCAATTTATACAACACGCAATATTGCATGATGGAAACGTATAATACATTAAATACTTAATTGAAAAGTGATCCAATCGACCTTATGAAATAAAATGACTAATTAACATTACTGACCGTACACTGGTTAGTGATAACATTGTTTTCCAAAAAAAAATTTTTATCGATGAAGTTATGGAGTAGATTAAAGCTGAAATGTCTACACAACTATTTTGTGTTAGTCGATTTTAATCTAAAATTAAATTATTTTTTTTTTAACATATTGCAAAAAATACAAAGTATTACTTTATTGCACTTTTATGGAAGCAAAAATTTGTATGCACATGAATAAATTTAATAACACTCGGCAAGTAAGTCTACCGAGAAAGTTGCGATAAAATCAGATTAAAACCTAGAAAACTGCACTCGTGAGATTTTTCTCCTATCAACAAAGAATATGTCGATTTTTTTAAATGGTAATCAAGATCAATAAGGAATCTTCTAGTTTAATTTGAGCTCAATTTTATCACTGCTAAAGATACCACGTGGATAATTTGATTTATTTATATGAGAATTGTCACACTGTATTAAAAATACGTTTTTTAAGTCAATAATGATCAAAGCTAGTATTTCTGCGAGTGGTGGATTCTGTCTTGAGGTCAAAATAGTAATAAATAAAAGTAAATCTGATTCAATACTTCCGTTATTATCTTTTTTGGTTTACCACACAAAATCAATTTGTTTTTTAATGATAGTTATTATTTACGATTGAAAAATGAATCAGAATAAGTTTAATATGATCTACCTAGAGGTTCCAGAGTGCAATTACACCTTGAACTACAACTTCACAGTAGAGCGTAGAATGTAATTACTCTCTTACCTGTTTCACGCACAAAAGCATTTTTAGTGTTTGTGTTCAATAGCATGTAAATTTTATGATATATTGTAAACATTGAAAATATTGAAAAATATTTACACAACATTTAGAGGGAAAATAGTTTTTGGCTTTTCTTGACTGGCGCCAAAACTATATTATTCAAAACCAAACGTAATAATTGACAAAAAACGAAACTCTGTAAAAACTAATCATAACTGACTGTTGGCAAATTTCGCTTGCTTTTATGGAGAAACTGATTTTGTAATTTTTGATTAATTTAGGATATGACATAGATATTTTTTCAGCTCTATTAATATTAAGTGAGTAAAAAATAGTCGGCTTGAAGATAATTGGTGGCTGAATGATATATATATTCCTATACGGTTTACGAAACAAATGGTCTCGTCGATATTAATTTAGCAGCCTTGGATGTTTGACTTGTGTTTTTTCGAAATTTGAAGGTACATTAATGTTAAATGGTATTACCTATTTTAACGCGTTATCGATTGAAGTCATGACTCTATTATGGATTATTCACACCTTGGGTACTTAAAACTGTATTTTTTTAAAATAATTTTCAAAATCCACACCTTGCAACAAACTTTTTTTTAGATTGACGATAGCACTTTGTATGGATTTTTCGAACATAATCAACTAATTAAGAATGTTCTTTATTGAATTTCACTACCAATAAAAGCAGAACCCGGGTATCATTTCGTCAGAAAATTCATGGAAAACCACAAAATTCAAATGGCCCAAATTTGATAGTGGAATAAGCTCGTGGAAGGGGAAAAGAATCGTGTGCAAATGTGTGTATTTGTATAAGCTTAACATAATTTCTGGTTTTTATGTAAGTTATACATGTCTATAAATATTCATAGCACCACAATTTCACAATTGAAAGTGTAAAGCACATCATAACATTCCAAAGGATGTGAACAAGGTTTTTTAATTATTTCGAAAACTTTCACGGCTAGCAAGTTATATTTTCCTACGAAAGTGTAATCGACGATACGACAGCTTAATGAATACGGAGGTCGCCACATCAAGTTTTCGCGCTCCAATTCATCACATGGAAATCTAGAGCGTTCCGGTGTGATTTTCACAACCCTGCCAAAAAAAGCTGTTGCGATTGCATATTGCAGTAAGCCATATTTCGGGATGCGTAATTTTTAAAACGTGTTTTATGTAGGTACGCAATACGTCATTGAATGTTTCGTAATCTTACAACTACAGCGTTACTTAGCCAAGAAGGCTATATTTGTGTCATACAAAACATAAATTATTTTTAACTACTTGTTAAATTTTTTTTTCCTTTCGTAAACTGTAGAATTTTTGAAACATGAAATTTAGTTTTTTGATTTGAAGCACGATATTATTTTTTTGATTTAAAGCCTATAACCGAGTGGCCAACATTCGATGTATTCAAAAAAAAAAAAGTATTTGATATAGAAACACTTTTATAAACAATTTTGCCGATCGATTTATAGAGTTTCGTTAGAACTATCTAATTTAGTATCTGAAATTCTCTTATAATTTCTTTGTATTTTTTCGACATAAAAATTGTTTGGATCAAGACTGGTTTCTCTCATCGCGGACATTATGAACCGATTGATATTCCACAAAAACTCCACCATTCCACAAAGTATTAACAGTGAGCACCTTAATTATCGTGGCTGACTATACGTATGAGCATATCGTCGTTTCCATTGCAAAATTGAATATCTGCTAAATCAAATATTTTCATGGAAGTATATTTAAGAGTATTGGAATGAAATAAAAATAAAAAATAACACAATTAATTAATTTAGTCAATTGTGTGTGCAATGCCATAAAGGCAGTTTTGCAGTGTTATGAATACAAAAAAGACGAAGGCATATTTTTCAAATACCCAATTTTGCAATGGATACGACGAAAACGTTTATTAAGTAACAAAACGAAATATAAAGAAGAACAAAATATTTCATGGTTACTCTGAGGTTTGCCGTTGACTTTATTTTCTCTTAAAAACAGTGACATCACAACTTTGCACTTATTTATACATATTTGCGTTAGATAAGTCAAGGTGAAATTTCGGCTGGTTTTTGGGTAATTTCAACACCGAGTGTTAGTAATCAGATAAACGCAATGTAGCCAGATTCAAGAACAAATTGTTGCGAAACATCTTACACACCAATAAGTTAATAACAGGTGTCTACAACAGTGTTCTGCAATTAGGGGTCCGTGGACGCATTATAGTCCGCTGGCTCTGTAAAGGGTGTCCACAACGGCAAAAAAATATAATACAAATAGAGTGACTGCTATAGTTATTCGACACTTCATTTTTAACCATCGAAAATGAATAACTTCTTAGAATTTTCGACACCATTGGGAATACTTTATTTTGGATGATTAATGTTCAAATGTCTAATAAATATAGCAGTCACAATATTTCCGCCGAACACTGACGAGCCTTCAATGTAAACTTTGCTTACATTTTAAGAACAAAAGTATATTTTAGTATAAAAATATATACAAAAATATATAGTTCTGACGAAGGCGTAAGCCGAAATAGCTATCAACAAATATATAAAATAATTTATGTAGAACTAAAATACATTGTTATTTTTCTTACCGTATTATAATGGAGTTCTACCAAGTAAATGCCTACTCAATCAATAAAAATATATTTTTCAACATTTTTAAAGCTTTAGTCGTCTCACAATTAATAATATTCAAGGACGATGGTAGTTAATTTATAATTATTTTTTGACAAATGAATCATTGAAACCTGAAAGAATTCTTTGTTCAAATTCTGTGTAAAAACTCCTAAAATAGAAACGTTCAAAGATTTAACACAATTATATCGACTATTCTGAGAGATAATGGATGAAGAAAAGATTTTCGATAACGTAACTATAAAATTAAATTAAAACCATCCACTTGGAAAAACATCATGAAAAGTTAAGGAATATTTCTAAAAACGATCGGTATTTTAATCATTTCATACATCTAACTACTCATGTCATAGGTACACTTATAGAAGAGAAGAAACTTAGCGAATAATCTTTTGACAATAATTTAAACTTAAAGCGCTTTAGCTTTTCGCGCGTCGTATAAACGAAAAAATGGTTTTCTCTTAAATTAATAGTTCTTATTCCTGTCTCTATTATAATAATTTTTTCGATAATGAACACAATCAAACTAAAAACATAGCTCATCAAAGTCTAGAAACTCTTTAATTCAATAAAACGAGAATATACTTATTGACAAAAAATTCTCAGGAACAAAAAAATCATTCATTTTTTCTGTTTAGATTATTAAATTAATATTTCTTATTTATAATTTTAGCCGAAAAAGTACGAATTTCAACGGGGTTTTTTTGATACGACGTTCGCAAAACTTTGGAAACTTTGTAACGGGTCCATGCGTACATGAAAGTTGTACGGCTCTGGTCAAAAATCCAACCGGCACATGATCAAATTTGGTGCGTAAACATGTGAGCGTTCTAATTTTGCCACGTTACTGACAAATTTGGATGTAGTTGTTGCTTAAACCTGATAGTTTTTGTAAGTTGGTCAAGAATTTTTTGTTTAAAAATCCTAGATTGTCTGTGACTGTGAAGAATTTTATTTTTAAATATTTTGAATTAAAAAATATTATTCAATATTCAGGAAATGTCGCAGTGACTTCTTGGAATTTATTATTCGAAATATTATTATGCTTTTATCATGTTGATAATATTTAATAAATCTTCATAATGCATAATATGTAAATGAAACAACAAGATTTTGCAGTCAAGCTGAATAAAATTATTATTATTTAATAATATTGTTTCGCAATAAATTGTATGTGTGTTTCCTTACAAAGCTTTAAAGTTTCATGGTCACTTGTATATTCATTATTTTTAAAAAAAAGTCGATTTTAAAACAGGTCAATTTGTGTTCAAGACATTTAAAAAAAGAATAAAGAAACTCTTACAAACATACTATATTATTTTCTTGTTTGTCATATTTAAGTTAAGTTAAATGAATTATTATATGAAATTAAAACGTTATAAAGATGTTATTGAAATTAGTCCTGAAATAATTTGAAAATTAGTCCATATGTGTAGCAGTAAACATTGAAATCAACTATTCAAAGTATTCTAAGCTATCTTATTAATATTATCAGCATGAATGAATTATGTTAATAATTGGGATATGAATTTTCTCGTTCACTCATCTCAATAAATGTCCTCGTAATTATGCTTTAGCAAGGTCTATGAATTAATTTGTTTTGTTGCAGAAATTGTTATTTCCCATGACGAGTTAATTTCCATTTATGTTTATCTGATATCATCACCTACGTACTGACCAAGAAATACACAAGCAAACAACTACTTATCAATATCAACATAATGATATTTAATTGCTTCAATATTTTATGTTTCAGTTTATTCTAGTGGCAGAATATACACAAATCCATTTAAGCTTTTTTAAAAAAATAATTTAATATACATATGTATAAGACTATCTAATCAAAGTGTATTGTTGATGCCTTACGAGAGACATCTGTCGATAGCAGATTAAAAATGTTTTGCGTTTGATAAAAAATGAAAACGTTGCATAAAGCTACTTAAAAATTATAATCTTTAATCTTTGGTGGTTGTATTTAATAAAATAATAGCATACAAATTTTGAACTCTTGTTAATGAATATACTTACTTATATGTATGTCAAATATTAATCAAAGCTGCTATAAGTGGGGCATTGAACTTTTTAAAAACATAAGCGTGATATATTTAAAATTTCATTAACGCTATTGATTTTATACATGAGACCTTGAAAAGTAAGAACAGATTAGAGTGCATTACTTAAATCGAACAAGTAAAATGTGCAGATGTTTTAAATTAGTTCGTATGAAACAATTCGTTATGATATATAACTTGCGAAACCCAGCATAGGCATAAAAAAAACTTATGAATCATTTGCAAAATCCGATCAAATACTTGGACTAAATATTTAAAACTTGTATGATTTAGAGCGAATTCAATCACGCCAATCAACAAAAAAAAAATACAAATCGATTGAGTAGCTTATTATTAAAATTACGTATAATCCGCAAGTAACAGATTTAACACGCAATAACCGATATATGCAATAGTTGCCTGGCCAGTTAATATATAGATACTGTTCTTAATTGGAAACTCAATATATTGGAAATAGATATTTTTATCATCTATAAGCTTACAATGAATGCTCTTTGACGAAATGGACACAAATCATCACAATTAAACATACAGATTCTTTATTTTAGACACAACATAAATTCATTTGATGTTTGTGATTGAAAAAAAAAGGATTGGTTTTTTTTAATTATGAAATTTTGTTTGGTTTTATTACCGAAAATTTGAATTATTTCAACATTCGTTTAATATATATTATAATAATATTTGTTCTTAATACTATTTGCATATCAACTAAGGCTCGCCGTATTAAAATAAGTAAATCTACTTTATAATCATTATTTGTGGTTTTGGAAATTTCCAATGAATTTTGAATTTAATTATTCATAAAAACCGGAAAACAACAATGCCACTCGAGTAATAAATTAGTAACAGACGTCGTTTGATTTTTTATCTGGTTTGAGATTCGCCGATATCTTCTCTTGCATACGTGAAATTAAAAATGATATGATTTTAAAATTGAAAAAAATATTTAAATTAACATCACGATTTTCAAGGCTATCAAACAAAAACATTGAAAATAAACATCTGTTACATCCTCCTTAAGCAGTCTTTTATATCCAAATATACGTATTTATGATAAAATTAATTTTTATTTTACGTTTTCCATTTAATCACTTTTTATTGAATTTATTTAAATATTAAATACAATGTTCAATATGATTTACCTTCTTGAATTGTTTATAATGAGTAGCTTGTTTACTACATGTTGATTGATTGGGTTTTGTACATAAAGCAATTAAATGTGTGACCAGTGAGTAATTAGCTTAATAAAAATACTGTCACTTATTATAAAAATGTTTAGTAAAAGTTAATAAACGGTAAGCTACAATACTTACAATTTAATAGTTATTGTTTAATTTTCTAACTGACCACACAACTATTGATTAGTGGATAAATACCGTGATAACTACTTTCAAATATATCAATCAGATTCTAAGCATAACAATTTTTGAAATATTGTTAATGATGATATATTTTTTATCTTTGTATATTCTTCATGGAACGAAATTATTGTGTGCTACAATATGTTATTACTTTTTTTTGTTAATAAGATAAAAAAAAAACATCTTGGTCATTATTCCTTACGTTTTTCAAGGATGTTATTAATTTTACAAAAGCAAAATATAACATTCTTTAACGACACCTCGTACGCTTCATTTTAGTTTTATTTGATTGAATGAAAAAACGCTGCTTAGTCAAATTGGTTTATAATTTGTATGTATTAAAGCAATCAATTCATTTTTTTATTTATACAAATGAAGAAAATAAAAAAAATTCTTACCAGCAAATATTTTTCGAAAAAAATCACAGTATTAAAATTTTAAATGTAATTTATTGAAACTCGAAACTATATTAATGCAGACACGCTTTCGGGTAAATTGATGAACTAAAAATCACTTTATATTGTTGTCACATGTTTGGTCTACAACACTTTTGGCGTACAAATAATGAATATTGATTTAAAAAAGCGCCATTTAAACAGCACGGTTCGAACTACCAGACAATGTACCCTTACAACGCGATCAAGAGGCAACAACTAAAAAGATGAAGACTAAGCAGGCATAATATATAATTTTGTGCTGGTTTGTGCAGCACGTGACGGTAGAAAATGCAAGTTGCAAAAAGTGCATCTAGGTACCTCAGATAATGCGTAGGCTACTCGATTTTCTACCTGTTCCATTAAAACATTTCCTATAATAAATAGACAATCATAAACGATTGAACTTTAATTAACCTATATTATGAATTTAACCTAACTAAACCTTCATTTTGATTAATATAACAAAACATATTTTTTTGTTTGTATGTTTCAGACGACTTTTTTAATATATTTTATGACTATGAATAAAACATGTTTTTTCAATATTTCAAAAGTCATTCTTATATATATATATTGAAGAAAAAATGCATTTTTATTATTTAATGAGTTGGCAACTTCACATTATATTAAAACACTGCTGTTTAACAACGAAAAAAGCGTGGTGAATTTTAATTATGTGAGTATATATAGTCCAATTATCTTACAGAATATAACAAAATAAAATTACAATTTGGAGTCGTGTTTTTGGTCAATGTTGGAGTCGGAGTCGTGTTTTTTTATCGACTCCACAGGTTTGCTTAGAGTTTAGAGTGACAAAAATAAGGTGCATTATAAACTATTTTATTGAAATATTTTACATAGAATGTCGATATGACAAAAAATTATAAAATTAATATCTGATTTATTCATAATATCAATAGACGTATTTTCGTATGATAGTATCACCATATCCGACTATTTTTTAAATTCATTTTTAGTAATTTTGATAACTTCGATTCATAGCCTAAAAACAGTAGCTCTCATTTTGTAAATCATGCGAACTTTAATATACTTTGTGCGTGTGTAATAAAATCACGCGATTGATTTCATATTATTCTAAATACAATTATCATTTTTATTTTTATTTCTGTGCTTACCTACATGATATATTTAATTTTATTCATAATTAGAATTTTCCCATTCTGCATAATCAAATAGTTCCCTGAGATTTTTTAACTGTAATTGATATGCATTTTTCATCCGAGTAATTATATTTTATACTGAAACCATCAACACCTCAATGCGAATAAAAAATAACGTATAAAAAAATTTACTAGTACTGAACTTGTGATTACCTTATCACGCTGGCAACGCCCCGCCCCGCTCCTAAGAATCACAAGATTGAGAGATAATTTTAAGACACCACAAAAACGTCTTTATAGTTAAATCCAAAAATTGATCAAAACTTCATGAACGCTATAGAAGCCAACGGGTTATACAACTTGAAGACGGACCTCGGCAGTGACATTGACATTTATGTTATTTATAAATTCCTCGAAACACTTGAATCTTTAAGTTTATGATTTTAACAATATAAAACCCTTAAAAAAATTACACGCTTCATAAATCTACATAAACGGTAAAGAAAAAACTCGAATGATTTTTAAAGTTTATTTATAAATTGATAATGCCTTTTGTAGTGTAAAATAAATATGTTTGCGGTAATATTTCCCGACACCACTCTGTTTACCGAAGTAAATCAACATTTAAATAAAAGTTTTAGTAAATTTTAAGTCAAATAGAATTTAAGAATACATCCTCTTTCATTCTCAGAATCAAAAAATTGTAATTTTCTATTGTAATTGATATTTCAAATATAAAATTCTATTGCGATGCCGGTTCGTAGATAATCAATTTTGGTTTTTCAACCACATAATATGAAACAATAATAAATCAAATTTAATTTGCACTAGCATAACATCAAATTAGTATTTAGAGTAATTTTATTAGTTCCATAACAGCGAATTTGCAACAAAATCTATGCTCATTCAACATTGTGATGCAACTTCTCTCTATTTTGCTATCTCAGAAACGTATATTAATTTTACCACCATTAATTAGAAAAATACTTTCAATTTGTAATTATAACTGCGCTAAAAAAATCAATTTTACGACCCAGCGACGTATTTATTTGAATATTTAATTTATTATACATGTATACACGTTATATACTTAATTTAACCTTAATACCAATCACAATATTAAGTAAATCTGTAAAAACGTCACTGCCTTTAGCAAACAATTGGTATTTTGAAGATGTGTATACAAAATTGTTTGCAAAACCTTTCACTATAAAAATCCTTGACTTGCGCACTCCTGTATGAAGTCAAAATACAGATCTGATCTTTGATTATCGTTAAGATTGATCCATCAATGTGCACATACAAAATTACAAAACATTTGTGTAATGCAAATGGATCACGATAAATCAATTTAATATCTTCACATATCAGTTAAATGAACACATTAAATATGCCATGTTATGTAATTACGTGTATTTGATTATATCTCATTTTACTGGATAATTTAGTTCTTTGATTCACAGACATTGAAATTAAATCAAATAATGTCATGTCGTAAAAGTCTTGTTTCAAATCCTGTACGGAAAATAAAACAATAACACAGTGACAAAGTTTTCGGTATTTTTTATGACGGGTGTAACAAAATATTTAATTAACGTTACAGAATCAGACTAAAAATTAAAGGTCAATTTGCGCAATATAAAATTAATGACACCTATGATTGCCTAAGTCAAAAAAAGCAAGGTGATTTCTTAGATATATACATTATTAAAGATAATTGCTTTTACAAAAAGCAAGCAAGCTGTATTCAGTCATCTTTTTACTTCGTACGCGTTAGCTACATAATAATCAACGGCCAAGGGCAACGCTTGCTTTGTACTTAGTTTTGTAGACAGCTCTTGCATGGTGGTATTTCCCAAATATATGTTTGTACAGAACGATCTAGCTATTTTTTCCGGAAAGAGTTTTTTGCCGCTTCAATATAGTTGGGAGTCAAATAAATTAATGTTTAATCGATTAGCATCAAATCTACGAAGTTGGCTCATAGTAGAAAACTACATTTGTATAAGACGTGGATGAAATAATATTGATATTTACGCTTAGGATAAATCTTGCTGGCTTTTTTTTTCCAAAAATATTAAAGTAAAAGTATTAAAATAAATCTTAAATTTACGCTTTATCATATTTTTTTTGTATATATTTTATCACCAAATTGTCTATATCTATCTGTTACATGATATTAACAATCTCCATTGAATCCCGTTTACAGTATATATTAATAGAAAACTAGCATGATAATTAAATTATTTTTTAAATGTATGGTTACACGTATAGTATAAATAAATATATATACATATAGACAGAGAGAGGAACATGATAATGGTATCATGTTATATTAAGTTTAGGTTCACGTAACTTTTAGGACTTGTGATTCTTGGAGAAAAAGCATTAAATTACTATTTTATATCATTTTTATACATAGTCTTGTATTTCTCAATTTGATACAAATAATCATTTTTCCATGTACATGTCAGTTAAAAATGTTTGCGGCGATGGGTAAATCCGGACGTGATCTTTACAAAATATACGAGAAAGTTGTACAAAAAGCTTTATTTACTCAAGTAAAGTTTCAAGTATCTGGGGATTCTTCATGAGAAGAAAAATATATTGTGTAAATAAAACTTTAATAATGCGCAAGTTTTTTTTTTTGGGATAGTTGATATTCATCACGGTTTTCATGATTTGACGGCAGTAGTTAGTAGTTAACATATTTCTGAGATACAATATTTAGTTCAAAAATTCATAAATCAGATTATGCGATAAGCACCGTACTCAGTAAGTACCTATTCGTTTTCGATCCAACCAGTCAGACGCAGAGAGTGCGATAACCTTATTCTAGCCCTTCTCCAATCCCATCCCTATGGCATAGTTTTTTTTTATAAAAATGCCGATTAAGCGCCAGACTAAGAAATTAACTCTTATCTAATCTTTTGTTGACATGTTATGTTAGTAGAGCGAAAACAGTGAGTACATTTTCAAAACAACCTTCATTAAACTGCTACCAGTAGAGTGATATACGACGATTTAAATATTTTATACACCATTTAATCGGTGTATATGCAAATAATATCAATGATAATTACTTATAAAATGATAATCAAATTATGAATACAATTATGTATCAACTTACCAATAGTTTCCGTGAGTCTGGTTTCCTGCTCTTGGTGCTATTTTGTAACTATTTTTGACTGAAGATTTTTCCATACAGAAGTGTGTCAATTCCTGCGATTGAAATCGTGAGATTGGTCGTTGTCATCAGTCATATAACATTCGTCGAAGCACCAGATTCCACTTAATGATAGAAGTATTGTATATGCAATGAAGTAAATCCCATAAATTATTACACTCATTTCGTTCAAAGAAAATTGAAGTCGTAACTTTCCTTCAATTTACTTGTTTGAAAATACACAAAGACAAATTATTTAAATATCCTTGTTGTTAAAGCTCTCTTTGAATCATTGGCAGGTGGTAATTTATCAATTTTCTTAGAGAAATTCTCTCTTGTATTATTACAAAGTGTAATGCATTAGCTGGCACTTTCTTTCATTTGATTCAATTCATCTGAGGTTACGTGAAGTTCCAGGAAGAGACAAATGCAAAATACATCAGTTATCTGGAAAAAAAATAAACAACGATTATTGAATAAACAGAAGCTTGAAACATCTAAGATAAATAAATTCTCATAAGAAATTTCATTGTGAATGTAAATTTTTCAATTGCAAATACATATGTTCAATCAACATAACCTACGTTAACAAAAAAAAACTATCAATGTAATATTTTAAAACCAGTTGAATGAGTATAGATAAAAAAAATACTTTACATATTGAGTGAAAAAAATAATTTTATAAGCATTATGAACATGGACTATTTTCTTTACTTTATCATTACGGTTACTTTTAATACGCATATTTTTTATGAAGTCCTTTGCAAAAGACTAACTAAATGAAAACTATTCTTATATCATTAAATCACATTAAATCGTCATTAAATTGATCAATTTGGCTTGTTAGGAGTTTTTTTTAATAATTATTCAACTGACTTATTATTTTACATGATGGAGTTCAAAATTTATTTTCCTTCAGATGCAATTTTTCTAGTGAGTTCACTGGCACTACAAGGCCAACCACATTCACTTGACTCCAGGGTCGCGTTGAAAGTATTTCTCGTGACAAGAAATTGTGTCCCATGCCACAAATTGTTTATACGTTTTTAAAATAAACCAATTAATTATATCACTTATAATCAGAATGAGTTGTAAAAATGTAGATGTAAAAATTGAAAGCATTACATTGTTAAAGCTTACAACGGATGTGTAGCGTTTAGTGATTTACATTAAAAAATATATAGATTTGTTGTGGACTTTATTGACAACTGAAACCTTTAAAGTGAATAAAAAAATATAAAGCACATAAAACAGAAACATTTCCACTTAAATAGTGATGAAGATCTTGAGCTGATACTCGCTTTTATCGAAACTGTTTCTGGTCTTTATCAGAATACTCGTGGAAATAATAATACTATATAAAAAACCGAAACGGCGTATGTATGTATGTGGGTCTGTAATTCCCTTTTGCATTGTTGGTCATTAAGTGGCCATAAAAACGAATATGAAAGAAAATATTTTTGAATTTTTATCGGCGAAGACATTTAGTCAAAATGTAATAAATTAGTCTTCTACTGAACTTTTCCCGGCTTTTATTAATATAATAATGCCTATTATTTACGTGAAGGCATTATTTGACATTTCTTTGACAGCAAATTAGATTTTTTCCTTGAATTTGGACATTTTAATGGGCGAGAATGGGGCTGTCGTCAAATTAAATAAAGTTTGTGATTTTATTTTATCTCTATTTTGGATGTTAGATTTTGTGATATAATTATGTCGAATCATATAACATTAAATAATTATTGGTCGCTTAGTCCGAGCGACGCCAGGTAGCAATACTAGTACTATATATAATATGCTATATTTTTGAAAATTCAAAACTTTCACGGTAGATGTCTTATTGTAATAATTTTTATGTTTGTAGAGTAAGCGTCGTGACATTAGTAACGAAGATAGATTTTCAGGAGATTGTAGTATGTCTTTACTGAAATACCGAAGTTTATGTGGTTAAACTAATTTAAAGTATATGTGGGTGTTGAGATAGACTGACAAGTCGCCATTTGGACGGGTACTTTATTTAATGTCCTGCATGGTATGATTCAAAGCTCTCTATAGTTAATAAGCCATGATTAGACAAGTGGTATTTAAGATTTACGTTGAAGTAATATGACAAATTTATGCTATAATGTGGTCAGGTAAACTTTTTCATTTAAATGAAAAACTTCAAGATGTTTTTCTGACTTTGACCTTGAAACAGCGGAATAAAAATAAATACGCATCTCGTTTTCGTTATAAAAATAATTTATAAGCATAATAGCAAATTTATTGGGTAGAATTTTTTATGGAAAAGCTTACAGACGATCGCAAAAATTGATATTCTAATAACCAATCAACTGTTAATTCTTCCACATCTTTTTACGATGGTCGGGAAATTCTTTGTTACAAATTTTTTCCTTATATCTAGTTGCTAAAAGGTGTTTATTTGGTAACATATCATATTTCAGAAAATAAATTATGCTAAGAAAAAATAGTCAAATAACGTTCTTTTAGTTTCATCTGGTCATCAGTGTCGATGTATCTTGAGAGAGGCACGTATGCAAAATTATCAATATAAAGAACGAATACACGATACAAATACAACCAACTAACAAATGCATTTGAATTCTATTTATTTTTGGTCTCCGATGAAATGCAAATGTATTTAAAAGAAAAAGTATTAAATAATATAAATGTTTCTCATAAATCGTCTGTACGATCAGCTTGATATGGTGCCTTTTTGCGATAAATTACGAGCTTAATAAATCTACCCTGCCACAAATCGTAGTTTGCGTCATTAACTTAATATAATGACGACTGTTTGTACAGTATAATTTATTACAATAATATATATTACTTTTTTATTTGCACAGTGTGTGGTGGTTTTGATAAATCGCAAATTACATTATAATAACATTAAAATACAAAGCCTTCTTTAATATATTATGTTATATTTTACAAAAACTGAGCTCAAGTTTCATAGTTGACGGCTTCGATTATCGCCATATAATTTTTTATAAAGGATGTACGCATAGGACAACTCTTTAATTCCGATTTTAGTAAAATCATTGTTGCAACTTAAGATTGCTTTGTATGAGTCGTTTTTTCCCTTGAAGACACATTCATTGACACACCGACCATTTATGAGACAGATGCAATGTTTTTCTTCTGCCTTCCGCACCATCACGTGTTGTTCCTTTCAAATGCTGCACATATTTCCGATTGAAACTGTCCATATGTACCTATAATAACTATCTTCTATCTATATATATAAAAATGAAAGTCTGTGTGTATGTCCGTTATGGACTACTAAACCGCTCAACCGATCGATGTGAAACTTTACAAATTTATTGAGTACACTCCCACAATGGTTTCTGGCCTACCAACCCCTCCCCCCAACCACCACCCCCAATTTTTTTTAAAACTTTTCGAATTTTTCGAGTTCACTCCTTCGAAGGTTTCTGGCATACCCCCCCATACGCCCCCCAAACACCACCCCGCCAAACAACCCCCTTCCCCCCAAAAATTTATATCAAATTGAAACAAAAAGCTGCAATGTCACAATTTTTTCAAAATGAACGAAATCAATAAATTGACTCAAATTGAATTGAATATTTGTGTAATGTCTTTCCTTCAAATTTATTTTAGTTGCTGACGTAGCAACGCGCGCAGGGTACAGCTAGTATTTAATAAATGAAATAAATATATTGATAGATTCGTCCGGAATTGCTATCTCTAAATATGACTATCATCATATGATTAATATATATTTATGTAAGATTATAAAGCAAACAGTTTATATTTTTTTAAATCACTGACAATATCAAAACTAGCTCAGAGCTTGTTAGTGACGATGGCGTAAGCCGAAATAGCTATCAACCATATATCATATAATTTCCATAGAACTTAAATATATTGCTTTTTTTTCACCGTGGTATAATGGAGCTCCACCAAGTAAACGCCAATTCAATCAACAAAAAAAGATTTAATGTTTATTAGCTTTTTTAATATTTTCAACACCTCAATTCTTTACAATCCATAAAACTAAGAATTACAAATGATTATGTTTCTTTATTCACGCATTTATCAACCCTTTTATTGCATCTTGCAGATTATATTTCTTCTTGCATCGTTTCAAACAAGTTTAAACATGTTTAGCTATATGCAAATAAGAGACTTTTTAGAAAATAAATGATTTTCTCATGTAAGTTATTACTAACTTAATACTCATACTCGCTTTCAGCTTAATATATGAATAAAATAATTTTCAAAGTATCAATATTTTCAGACTTTTAGGTACAGCAACTTAGTAAAATTATTCAACTGAATCTTCAGTGAAGTTGACTGCAAAGATAAATACTAAATATTTAATCAAATGCCAATGATTTCATTATTGTTGATAATTATGGCTTTGAAGTGTGTAATTTTTTAAACAAATGCGTGGAAAAATATCGCATATCTTAATCGCTTAAGACTTCGGAATGTTTTAATTATCTATGTATATTATAATCATATGATATCAATTAGTAGTATGACGATTTTTTATACTAGCCTATTAACTATTTTATACATGAATGGTATAAATAAATCAACAGTTTCGATTCTTGAGTATGTTTTTCGCAATCGAATAAAAATATTGATGTCGGTTTTTATGATACATTTTTGAGTTTAAAATTTTTTCTATTAAAAAAATATAAACAAAACAGGACATTTGGTAATTCAATCCATAATTTTTCAGTTGATTTGTTATAAATATAATCATAAACACTCCTGAGAAGTGAGTTTTGATAAGCTCATGGCTAGAGACTCCAATTCGAGTATCAAATATACGATACTCGAGTATACTCGTCCATTTTTCAAGTACTCGATACTCGAGTAGTTCGAAAAATACTCAAGTACTCGTTATTTATAAATGTAGATTTATTTCCAAATTTTATTTTTTAAGCAGCGGACAGAAAAACTTGAAAGCACTATTAAATTCATTGTTAACTTTTAAGCTGACGTTCAAAAAAACAACTCTTCGACTCAATTTTAAATTTGAGACGTTTAATTATCTATTATTTTCAAAATATATGTTTCATAAATTGAAATACATAATGCAAAAACATAAGCCTATTTATTTATTTATCATCTATTGATTATTAATACACAAATTTGAACTAATAATATATATTTTGGTACATCTGAAACTACAGGAGTATACTCGAGTATTCTAGTATTTTTAAATTTTACTACTCGATACTCGAGTAATTGGAATGTCTACTCGCCCAAAGTTGGTTAATAGAGCTTTTGTGAAGATTTAAGTAGCAATGAAATACTAATTATGTTTTAATAGTAAATCAGTAATTCATCCACCCACGAGCGTCATTCTATGTCATTGATCTGAATAAAGGAAGCACACGAGGTTTGTTTGAATAAATTAAGTACATCGCAATAGTGTTATTTGTTCCTTGTATGCAGCTGAAGGTAAACAAGTTGACCTAGCTTTTAATAAACTATTATAAAGAAATATTAAATGAATCATATATTTTAGAAATTTTCGAAACATTTATTATTATAATACGGTAAGAAAAATAACAATGTATTTTATTTCTACATAAATTATTTTATATATTTGTTGATAGCTATTTTGGCTTACGCCCTCGTCAGAGCTATGTTTTAAACGTGCATTAGAACAAGCTTATATACCTCGGCTAGACAGGTTACACTATACATCTTCTTCTCTGTTCCGCCATCTTAATTTTATATGGGAAAAATAAGTTATTGATTTGTTGTATTCATGAACTGAAAGCTAATCTGGGTTTTTTATACTAAGTAGGAATAAACGTAAAATTAGTAATGTATCAAGTGAATTTATTTTAAATTGCATTAGTGTTTATTAATGGCTTAAGAAGTGGTGATGTGTTCATTATGATCTGTTAATTAAAAATGTCATTGGATTCATTATACTTATTAATTTCTAGCTGTTCCAATGCATTTAGCACATTTTTTCTTTGCTATCTTAGTTGTAAAAACCCACACTGACAAATAAACACTATAAATGTACCGTTATAACTTGTACGTTTGGGAGGGCGCTACCATCGCGTAAAAAGCGTGCAATACTCAATCAAATGTTTTTATTTACTAACACATTTTTATATTAAAGCTATAAATGAGACAAAATCTTCATGTAAATATATTTTTACTAAAACAATATAACTTCGAAGGCTTTAAAATGTATCTACTATATGGGGACGATTTAGTTCCGAATTTGAACGGCGGTCAAGGTATGATGGTACATCTATAGCATATTGCATGTTTGTTGCTTTTATACAACAGCACTTCCTCTTCTCCCAAATGTATGAATCGAAATTGATTTTTTTTCTTGATTGAATTAATATCAACACGGTGAAAAAACAAGTTCCACAAATATAATATCACACAAAAAGTTCATAGTAATTCTGACTAGGACTGTAACCGATACAGCTTTTAAAATTTCATGTATTAAAAAAAAAGAAACGTGTCAATGTTAGATTTAGTTAGATATTGACAGGTCGTTCTACATCAAAATTAGTTTATTCTAATTGGTAAATCTTTGCGCACTTCACCCAAAGTGTGTGGTGAGAAACAAAAAAAATATACTTGTTTACTTATTGTTTTATATTAAAAGAACAAAAAATAAATTTATGGCAGATTTGAATAAAAAAACTGTTTGATTTTCAAATAAATACAAGGTCTATTGTGATGTATCAGAAAAAAACTATAAACCTTGACGAATCATAAAACAGCAGACGTAATAATAAATTGAACCACATTTTTTTCTAAAGTAGCGTCCACAGTACTTATCTTTATAAATTGAATGAATAGAATGAACAAAGAATTATTATACTTACGCGTGTTTGTACACTATTCGTATTTTGATTGATGATTAGAAGACAATTTATTAGAATTAAAATAATTATCGCATGAGTGCATCGAGTAGCATATAAAAAATAGCTGCCAAAAATTTCATATTCATTAATAAACTTACTTGAACTCGACTTATTAAATTTATTTATTTATAAAAAATACAAATCATGGCATTACAGCATACGCCAATACGCCATGCATTTGACAAATTTATTTACATATACATACATACTTGTATACACATAAAAAAACAATTAAAAATTGTAGCCATAAGAACAGAGAGAAAAAAATTATGAAAATGAATGAAATATGTCAACGTTCGAAGCAATGCCGCTTAAAATTGTTAATGCTCTTCCCAGTGGCATTCCCATTGGCAGACTGGTTCTACCCCCTGGAAGAATAAACAACTCATGTTCACGATTCCTCAAAAAATTATCAGGAACATTCAATTTAACATTTTCAAGAATGGTGGAATTCTCATTTTGGCCTCAAATAAGCCGAAAAAAATATAATGCCAATTACAGTCTTCGAGCATTCAAACGATTGAAAGTGAGCATCTCTAAGAGAAAGTCGGTTGGATAAAGCCATGGGTAGTACCCATATGTCCTCAAATAGAGAATTCTCAAAAATGTCTTCTGAACCCTCTCCACCATAAAAACATATTTTGTACCCCTTAAATGAAATACCTACTTTATAATTTAGAATTTCGTCTGAAGGGGCTTGATCGAATTTCAATATCAAATTTGAATCGTCTAATATTGTACTTTTCCATGAGTTTTGTCGCTTACGATCCGGGATTTTGCTTTTAGGCATCTTTATGTATTTCATATGCACGAATGTACTTTAACTGACGCGAAGTAAACAGTTTTAATCGTTTATATCTAAAAATAAAACAAGATAACAGAATTTTAATGGATATTAACGTAGTCTATATGAATTAGCGAAAATTTTGATGTTTATGAGTTTCAATGAATTATGCGGGTAAATTATAGCTATCGGGTATTTTCAATGTTGTATTGCAATACTAATTACCAGACAATAGCATGGAAATGTCGATAAATAAAATTTGCGGGTTTTATCCAACCTCTTATTAGAGAATTTATTTATTTCATGTGTTTGAGTTTATGATTAATGATATTTATAGTAAATTAAAGGTATTCATAGTAAATTAAGCAACAAAACTCAAACGATTCAATTTTCAAATACTTTTAAGGTGTTCACTGTCAATACTTGGTGGAAAGGCATTATAATAAAAATAATAACACATTTAAGTACTTTTTCCACATGAGATTTATTTCATCAGGACCGGGTTCGCTCATGGCGAGCATTAACAACTTGTTGATAATGCTCGCCATGAGCGAAACCGGTCCTGATGAAATAAAGCTCATGGAAAAAAGTACTTAAATGTGTTATTATTTTTACAATACTATAAATTAAAGTCTTCAATGAACATTATGGATACGATTATTTTATACTATGTTCCTGAATGTTTCATCTTCTATCATAAAACTATGTGTGAACGTACCATCGCAGCAACCCGTTTCCAGATTATTGACTTTACAAACGATCGGCCATGAACTCTAAACCATGCGAGTTGGAAGAGCAAGTAATTTTGAGTTACATCATGGGTAATTTCATAAAGAAGTATAAACCGTTAAATTGTACATCTAATGTAACTTTAGGCACTTAGACGGTAAGATGTGTGCTTCTCAAATTTGAGATATATTTACACGTCGATAACTGGCCACCGCTAGATACTGCAAAACCGGACGAATATATCAATACTGGTATGTAAAATTGAATGGGAAAAACTGCAATAATAGTTAATTGGAACTGATATAAAGTGGACGTCATGAAATAAATTTAATATATTTCTTTAGCCATATCCGCTACCAATCTGTGGAAGAAATGAAGCCATATTAGAAATTATTCCAAAAAATCTTTTTCTGTGAAAATGGCTTGTTATTCTAAAATTCTCTATGTATAATTGGGACACGTGCTTCGCCTATTAAGAAGCATACAAACAGTGCAATATACAGTTTTATAATGCTTCGAAAAGAATTGTTACCATTCATTTAATTTTAAAATGTTTTACCACAAAGTAACCACCGAATTGAAAGAATTAAGCTTGTTACTCAATTGCTCGACTTCTATCTTTTCAACAAGAGTATGAAAAGATCAATAGGACTACAGTGCACGTGTGGTTAGTTAACCGCTTCCACTACACCATATGTTTCAGGATGTGAAGGGAAAAAAAACATTAAAATTCTTAAAACATTCTGTTTATTTTTTTGGGAAAATACTTAAATAACATATGTAAATCACGATTCCTTGGGTATCAATAGAAAAATAATCTTAATCCTGTTCAAGAAAAATAGTTTTTCAATAATAAGCTACTTGTATGCCAATTCGACGTGAAACGAATACGGAACTACCATTTTTGTACTTTGTATCCAAATAAAATACCGCTGAACGCAAACAATAAACTTATTAATAAATTAAATAATGCTGTCCTCGTTTTATCGAAAAACTATGAGCTGTCATAAATAGTCGTCATCGTCTTAATATTTTTATTTTGAAAACTAGTTTTTGAATAAAATAAGAATAGTGTGGGGAATTTTTTTCATTTACGTCAGAAATAAAATAATTTGTTTTCAAAAAATCATGTGACCCGTTAAGAAGTAAAGGGTCATCAATATGATAATATATCGCATAAATTAAATTACACTGACTATGATCCCATAAAAAATATGTGTTAAGCTTTTTAATTGTATTTAGAGAACTTGTTCGAAACACATTTAAGTTTTTATAAAATGTCAAATATTTGTTGAAAGAACTCGTTTCATTAAAGAATTATACCATGGAAACAGCCACAAAAGTGTTCTCTTAAGTTGAACTAAGGCATTATAATATTATCCGTTACCAAGAAAGATTTACAAAATTGACAAGTCTCACCAATTTGGCATGGGATTTATTCAAAAAACAATCTGAATAATTTTGCAACATATCAACATTGTTTTACAATTATTGCACAGTGTAGATTTGAATAACATTCTAAATTAATGAAGCCATAGTTTTTTATCAAAAATTTATGTGCCATATGGTTTTTTTAACGAATTTGAACATTGTATAGCTGCTTGCTTGTGGTGGTTTTTATCGAAACATTGGTAAAAAAGCAGTAAGTTTATTTGATACAAAATACTTTAATTCCGCACCGATTAAAATAATAACACAAATTAATAAGGTCATATTCCACGATGATCATTTTAATCAGTAGAAAATATGTTGGAGCTCTGGGCTAAGTCATGCAACCAAAGATATAAAGTTTATAAAAGAAAAAAAATATCCGGATATTTGACCATGGTAAACACTATGAATATTATAAATATAATCCAACAGGTCAAAGCACTAAGTCAGGACAAAAGTAGTTAATTTATAACTTAATTTTTACTTAATCACTTTTATTTTAAGTACGTGTGCAATCGGATTTTAAATAGATAAATATATGTTTTGAAACCAGTTTCTATCGTAATTTTTTGCGCATAGCAATTTAGAATCACTCTCCGTAATATTGATTGCAGTTTAATACATTAAAAAAGTATCGTATTAGTATTTGACTGATTGATAAAGGTATGTTTTAATCAAACAGGTTTTAGAAAGAACAATTTACAGAGTAATACATCATAAGCAAGCTTATATATGTAGTTGGAAACCTTTCAGAAGGATATGAAACTCGGGAGTTTTTTAAAGACATCTTAATAGTCAACTGTTCTTTCTGAATAACAATTTCAAAGTCATTTTAATATTAATGTCTTACAAAGCATATCTATTCGTTTTTTCAAATTAAAGTTATATTAAAGAGTAAAAATGCTATAATGTGAAGAATTAAATTAATGTTTTTTTGTTTATGACGTGCCTTTAATCCTACTTGCTGTTTCTGTACATAAGTGGGTAGTTTTATCACGTTACGAAAATTTCTTTACTTCTTTTTTCTCACTTATATTAATGAATACAATCTTTAACCCGTGTAACTTTTAAACATACTTTTTTCCAAGCTGCATACTTGTTAATATTAGCTGTTTCAGTTTTGTATCATTCGTCAATGTAAACAAAACTATAAAGCAATAATGATTTCATCGCATAATGTATTAAACATGGAAATTTTTCAGTTTTTAAAAGTCAAAAGTTTCATTTCTATTGAAACTAAAACTTCTTGAAGACCGAAGGAAACATTGGGGTCATTAGACAAAATTCAAGTTATTGACACGCTCAAAGTGTGTGAAAAAGGTCAGTATTGATTAAATTTTAATTTTTAATACGATGAAGAAAGCCTCAAAAATGACTTAATGAACCTTTTCCAGCACGGGAATATTTAATACACATATGTTAATGAAAAACTTTTTAAAACTTGTCTTGAATTTACCACTTTTAAGGCTTAAACTGTCATTTCGTTGCAGAAAACCATAACTTTAAATAAATACTTACTAGCATATCAGAGCCGGTTTCGCTCATCGCAAGCATTGAACTCGCTCGAACTCGCTGTGGCTTGCGATGAACGCGATACCTGATAATTATAATTGCCTCATACAATTACTGACTCAATTCATTAAAACCAATTGACATCAAAACATTCGCTAACTCATCCAGATTGCGAAAATAGCAATTACACTAAGTGACTTACTCGTATTCTTATAAATAATCGATACAAACTAATACTGACCGTCAGTTCAAGTTCATTCGTGCACTTGAAATGACTGACGATGCCGAAAAGCGAAACCCGGGTCGTTTTCGAAATAACTAATGGAAATGAATCGAGTTCAAACGATTCAATTTTTATCTTAATTTTGGATAATTTAATCGTTTAATATTTAGTGTTTTGCATATAATACCATATATGCATATAATCTTATATATAAAACCGAAACGCGTATGTATGTATGTCTGTAATTCCCTTTTGCATTGTTGGTCATTAAGTTGCCATAAAAACGAATATGAAAGAAAATATGTTTGAATTTTTATCGGCGAAGACATTTAGTCAAAATGTAATAAATTAGTCTTCTACTGAACTTTTCCCGGCTTTTATAAATATAATAACGTTTATTATTAATGTGAAGGTATTATTTGACATTTCTTTGACAGCAGATTTGATTTTTTCCTTGAATTTGGACATTTTAATGGGCGAGAATGGGGCTGTCATCAAATTAAATAAGGTTTGTGATTTTATTTTAACTCTATTTTGGATGTTAGATTTTGTGATATAATTATGTCGAATGATATAACATTAAATAATTATTGCTCGCTTAGTCCGAGCGACGCCGGGTAGCAATACTAGTACCATATAAGAATGTAATAATACAATAAATGAATACCACATTATCGATTACATAACAAGTTATAAGTGATAAAATGCTCTTTTACATAAGCGGTTAACACTTTTTAGGGTCACAATTCTTGAGAAATAGATGCATAATAAAATAACTGTCTGCATTATTTGATATCGGTTTAGCTACGTCAATGAAACTTTTCACAATGAATCGTTGAAAACTAGTGTTATTTTAGGATTTTACTGATAAACTGGAGCCAAAGTGCTGTTTTTTCAGGTTTGAGGAGTTGCGGTGTTTTGGCAAGAGTCATAGTAGGAGTCGTGAAAACCTTTTTTTGTATGTCTATAACATACATATATAATATGAAAAACTTTGCTATTGCCCGGATTGGTTGATTGGTTCTTAATTTAATGCCCATACATAAGAAAGGTTGGAAGATAACCTGACAGCATATAACGTTTTTTAGTTGGGTTCAATTTTTTTTAACTATTAAGGGATAAATAAATAATATACATTCGAAAACCCGATACCCATGTTTAAGTGTTTTCAATTACTATCGAGGCATAATGGCATCATTGAAGTACTAAGCTAAATATGCTGTTATGTATCACAATGATAATTAAAACGCTTTACTGGAGCAGAAAGTGCAAAGAGTATTTCAAATAATTATTGCGTGTTTATATTAACAAAGCATTGAATGTAGCTTTAGTGTAAACTTCCCAAAACATGTTCAAGTGGGATATTCCAAGGCTGTAATATCAAATGTAATGCCAGCACCACGACTTGCGAATGCCATATTATGTTTTGTACTATCACCAACCTTGACGTATTCAGATTACCACTTTTTCATTTTTACGTCTACTGAGTTTTATAATGTACTCGATTGAAAAGTTCTTGCACCGTGAAAACAATATGGTTTTGAAATAATAATAAAAAACGCTTATTCTCTTACTTGCACCAGGGTAATTAAATCTGGCATTTAATAAGACTGCACTCCATGCAAACTCGGTGTAAAAAGATGGAGTCGTATTTTTTCAGGTCAGAGTTGATTCTGTTTAGATATAATATAAACGATAAAGTACACTATAATCCGCTGTGTTCATACCACTGAAAAAAACAGCATCCATTCATAAATCTGAATGAAAAACGTAATGTATTTAAAAATACACGATTTACTTTATATTTATAATATAAAAGGGAAAGGGTTTCAAAACATATATGTATATTGAAACAAGAAAATCCAGATTGTTCAGCTAATGAACTTTTTAATATTATTTATATTATGTATTAATAGAAAACAGACCTATTTTTAAAGTCTCACATTTATATAATTTCAACAGTGGGTTTTTAATCCAATAGAACGTATTTTAAAATACAAATAAAAGTAGGTTGCTTACCTCGCATTTAATAAGCTCATTCACGACTTCTTCATTCAAAATATTACAAATACTTAAAATACCTCATAAAGTACCCCATTAAGTGGAATCCAAATAATTTTGAAAAGGCGTCATAAGCATGCTATCGCAAGTTAAATAACAAGGACATAATAAATAAACTTTATTTTTTGTGTGAAATATAAATTCAACTGCAAATTTCGATAATTTAAAAAAATATTTTTAAATATGTAAATCGAATGAGGATACATTTTGGAAATTTTGTGACAACGCATTGTATCATTAAAATATTTTTGACCTCTAACAGTCAAAGTGTGAATTGGTACGTCAAACACGTTAAGCCTACATTACCCAATATATTTGTTGTTCAGTGACATTATGGAAATATTATATATGAATACATTTATGTGGTTTTCCGTGAGACATAATTGCTGTTAAAATTGTTTAGCCACACAAAAATACACAATTTAATGTTTATAGCTGATAGTAAAAGCTATTCATAAACTGGAATATTCTTCGATATATTTATAATAGCATAAATAAATTATTAAAATTAAATATGATGGTTGCATCACAATATATAATGATTTTGACTAAACCTGTAGGAAGCCCACATACACATTTCGCTATTTAGGTCAATATACATTTATAATGTTTCGTAAATATGTTAACCGACCCGTCAAACTGCTTATTAGACGTATGGTTTCATACTGAATTAAGGTTATATAATTATTTATAAAACAAACAACCGGTAATTAAAATTGCATAATTTAATCAAGTTGATTTTCTACACACAGCAAATAAGCACTGTCAATCAAAAAAAAAAACAATGCAAATTTATATTACTAAGTATTCTTTTTATAATGATAAAATACGAATCTTCCTCTATCTTTTCCACCGAATACCGTGAATTAAAAATTCCGAAAAAAGTTTCCGCTGAACTCTTTCTGGCGCTTAAACAGCTGAATAATAAATCTGGTGATTTTTAAACTAACATTTTTTACAAATTATAATCATTTAATAAATCGAATATTTTATAGCAATTTTTGGAAACTGTTTAATCTTCCCATCTATATACAGCGATTCATAAAATTACATGGCAAGTTTGTTTTTCGTTATTCAATCGTTAAAAGACTTATACAAACCACAATTGAATAAATAAAAGACTTGAAAACTATCATATCACCTTAACAAAATTCAAAAATATAAACAATCAATACCACTTTCTGAAACTGAACTTTGTAATGTTGATATATGTAGCTTATTAATCAACCATGTTAACGAAATAAATCCAGACTTATATATATATATACATATGTATATGCAAATCAAAACATACTGTTGATTTACCGTCGAATATTATTTTTCATTTAACCTCAAAACACAAAAATGCAACTAACTATTTTAAGCAATGTCGTAAAGGCGAAAAAAAACTTCGGTCACTTAATCACTTATATCTTCAAGTTTTCTGATGAATAAAACATATACACACACCTATTAGTCATTCAAAAATCGAAGAATAAAATAGAAAAAACATATGATTTAAAAAAAAAAGCACTTACTGTTTTCCCGCGAATTAATCAACGTCAGTTGGTGAAAACAGCGACCGTCTCGTACACCATCTACCGATCACAGATATTCACAAGTTACTGGTCAAAGAAGCGAGACCAAATCAACTGATGTAATAGTACTGAAGCAGTCCATGCGCTTGTTCTGTGTAGCTTTAAAACATTGCACAACATCATTGCGTTTTGAATTTACTCGTTTTGGTAGAGCATTTCAGCTGTTTAGCAAGACTCCTAGAATGCAAGCATGGTATTATCGACATTCACTAAATTGTTTCTCTCCGGTAAAAAATATATTTTTCCAACGTATTTATGATAAAGTCAACGATTTTAAGTTGATTCCTATAATATTTTGCAACTCAAAATTTGTTTTTTGATGGACGTGGATGTCTACAAATTTACAGTTTTCCGTAAAACATGGATGTTTGAATAAAATATTTTACATTTGAATAAATTAATACAAAATTTTAAACGATCCAGCATAACCTGTTCAGTGTCAGAAAATTGCTGTATAACATTCGAATTGATCAGTTCGAAAAATTTTGAATTTATTTAATAACTTAAATTTATGATGAGTTAAAGCACAGGTTATTTTGTATTGATTTGTTTTTTTTTATAAAAACACGATATGATGGTAATTATTTTT
Source organism: Himalopsyche kuldschensis (assembly GCA_028554975.1). Taxonomy (NCBI): domain Eukaryota; kingdom Metazoa; phylum Arthropoda; class Insecta; order Trichoptera; family Rhyacophilidae; genus Himalopsyche; species Himalopsyche kuldschensis. The sequence continues at coordinate 6,908,458 of JAHFWI010000003.1, read as the reverse complement.
ACATCTGAAATACAAGCTGACTTGATGCTTTTTTACGATAATTCAATCAATTTAAACATGTCTGTTGTTGATATAAGATACACAATTATTCACGTAATACCATGCGTGCTGTTCATTCAAACTTTGAATACTTTGATGAACTAAACAGTACACACCAGTATTAATTCTATTAATTGTAACCGACTACAATATTTTTTGACGTGACAACGTCTTATAAATCGGAGAACGCCCGCTGCACGCACGAAAAAACATGACTCATTGTCCCGTTTGTCGCGTTACGCCGAAGCCAAGCGTGCGAGCGAGAGCGCGGATAAGTGATAGAGAGGCACGATCGGCCTACCGTTCGGATTGTGCCGCATCTATCTCTCTTCCACTCGATTGGTCGATGCGTCTGAGTAGAAAAGAGACAGCGGCAGCACACAACTTATACACCTACAGTACCTACACGTGATCTGTTTACAACTGTTTATAAAAGTATGCAATCATTTCATCAATGTTTTCTTATGACGTTGTCACGTTAAACTATCGTCCGTAAACCGACTTTACAGACAACCATTTTTTATAAAACAATTAAAAATCAACTATTCCGCTAAGAATAAATAAGTCAGACTGTTTCTTGAAAAAACGCACATTTATTTATAAACATTATAAAAATCAATAAAAAAAACAATACATATAATAATGAAAACAAAAACTTGTTAATATAAGTTGTATTAACTTATTAAACTGTAAAAAATTGCCATACAAATATAAAAGCAATCAGGATTTTTATGCACATCTGGGAAAATAGCTATTTTAATTTGCATTTATATAAAAATTCCGATGTCGTCAACTGATAAATATTTCTTTTGTGCGATTCAATACATTACGGAATCTTCTTCGTTGTGATATTTATAATTAAATGGAATTCAAACACAGCTTCTTCGGGTGTTTCAATTCTTTTTCGACTTTTATCTTAGCGCAAGTTTTACTGCAAAATAAATTTATTGTTATACACATTTGGGAGTTTATTGGTGCTGAAACATTTTCGAATTCATGCTTGATGCAATGTACCAATTCTGTTTTGGTCGATGTAATTTTTAATTGCAAACATTTGTTTACTTCATATTATTAGCATATGTTTATTTTGCTCAATGTAATGTTGAAAATATTTCATTCTTCTCGAAAGTGATGCAATCAATCGGTTAACTTAACAAAAAAATGTTAATTAATTTACACTTAAAAAAATATAGTAACAAATTGTTTTCACAGTTGAAAAGAATTTAAAAATAATATTGTTAATTGAAAAAAACTAACTGAAGCTCAATCGATACTGAAACATCAAATTAAAACCAAAATAGGCACTAGTTAAATTATTTCAAAACTATATCGTAGGTATAATAATAACACATTTTTCTTAAGCAAAGTTTATACATTATGGATAATTTGCCAAAGTTTGTGAACATTCATTACTATGACAAATCAGAGCTATTTTACATTTTAACTCTTACCACTCTGCAGGCCACGGAATCTGGCCGGAAAGATTCTGCTAGGCAGCTTCATGGGCCAGAAATTTCCGATAAATACAGTGGAACACTGCAACATGCTGGATTAACCAACATTTTATGATTTAAATCTACAGTTCGTTCATATATCTTCTCGCAAAAATAGGTGACTCGCGTAACCAAGAATATATATTTTTTAAATTGATCATTTTTTTAAATCACAGTCTCTTACCAGTCATGTGAAAATTTGGCCGGAGTGCAAAAGGTTAAGAATTTTTATGTTTTTCTTTATCCAAAAAGTAGTTTTTAAGCATTATCGGTTAAGGACGGTTATGTTCAATCATAACTTGGCTTATACCGTGTTAATATATTTTTTGAATGCATTTTTATAATGCTTTTAATTGAAAATGTTTTTGTGAGTTTTAAAAATTACGGAAAAATATATATTAGACAGAATCCTCCACCAACATGTAGTCACCACCTACAGATTTGAGTACACAATTTTATTTCTTTTTACTGGGAGTATTATGCAGCATAACAACGTTATGCGTGTTTTATGTTATGCCAGGAAAATCTGAGAAGCAATTCTATAATACTTGGTTGCATGCGCTGTAGTGTGCAGGAAGGTAAATAAATAAAAGAATTCTTAATGAAATTCGAAATAGTTTTTGACGAGCTTATGTTACGTGTGTCAAAAATGAGGTTTTAAAATAAAACATGCTCCAATCAATCATCTATGATGTGAAAAATCTGGAGCTTTGCATTTCTCAAAAAATAAATGAAGTCATACAAATCTAGCTCTTTTACTATAAAAAATATTTTGATTATTTCACGTATTGTGACACGTGTTTCGCCTCTTTTAGAGGCATCTTCGGTCTTACTATCATCGCAAATCTTGCTTAAGTTATAAAGCAAGTTGATTATAATATTTCAAAAAGTTAAAATAACAAAATGAAGTTTTGGATTTTTCCTTTTTACAGGATGCAAGGAGAGGGCTATAGAATCAAAGGAAACTAAACAAATAAGTAAAGTACTTATTACGTTAGCAATAACAAAATATTAACTAATGGGATGCAATCAATCAGGAAGGGTTAAACATATCGTTGGAAATAATGTAAGCAGTGGTGAGCAACCTTTCCTATTTAGGATATTATTTAATAATACTTATTTACTGTTATTTAAAATTATGATCGTTTTCTATCAAATGATTGGCGAGCTCGAGAAAATTGCTACTTTTAAGACATCTTATATGTTCTTTAATTCTAATATTAAAGCTTCTACTTGTCTGCCCAACATAAGACGCTTGGCAGTCTCCGCAAGATGAGCGATAGATACCACTCTGTGACCTTTCACGCATAGAAATATAAAACACATGGTTTGCAATGATCGGAACCCGTTCGACTCATTGCAATCATTATCAATTGATGTAAATATTTTTTCCGACGAAAGAATTCGATCCGGATCTAAAGAAAATGAAAAATTAGGTCAAAAAAAATCTTTTTTTCGTTGATATTATTTTATGAATTTATTTAAATAAATAAAACATAAATTCCACACATATTGTAAAAAAACCATTACCAGTCGTTGCATGCATTGTGATGAGCTCAACCAGTCCTGGTCATTTTATAATATTTTTGTAATTATTAAGTTTATTTAATTTTAATATAATATAATGACATACCACTAAAAGTTGCAGTGCAAATGACTGACGTTTTACATATAAAACATGGTAGGCGAAAGGCTTCTGTGGCTAACAGCCAGTGCATATATAGATTGAAAGATTTGCAAAATGTTTGCGATGGATATTATTTATTCAATTAAGTGGAATTTTTAGCAGTTGGCACGTATTTTAAACGAACGAAGAGGTGAAAAGCTTATATAATTATAATAGATGTATAGCTTGTTGTGGAACCATTCTGATTGAAGATGATGAATATTTATCATTTTGCGAAAGTAAAAAATTTACAAAATAAAAATATTAGACGTCGTTTTAAAATTTGTGAAAGGCATCTATGAAAATTGGCTGCATATATAGACAACGGGTGGTGGAGATAAAACTTAAACCAATTCAAATGATCTAAATATTTGTTTTATATTTTTAACAGTTAAAATAAATTTGAAACTTCTCTGAATCCACGTTCGTCGGCCATTTCAATTAGTTCTAATTCATTTTGATGCATTCATTGTACTAAAAACACTTAACGTATAGTGAAATATATGTTTTTAAAATTCTAGAAGGTTATGTTTTATCAATTTCATGAATAAACCTGACCATTATGTGGTGCTCACGAACTTAAATCAAGTACAAACAGTGGCGATTAGCTAACCACATATTCCTGTCTTATGTCTTTTTTTCCATCCCTACTCTATTCGAATAAACAGATTGAACAGCTGGGCAATCAAGCTGAAATAAGTTTGCTTTGTTTTGATTCTATAACCCCCTCCTTGCTTCCCGTAAAAAGGAAAAATCCCAAACTCCATTTTGTAATTTTTTCATCTTAAAATATTAGAATCAATCTTGCTTCATTACTTAAGCAAACTTTGCAATCGTAAGCCCGAAGATGCATCTGAAAGAGCCGAAACACGTGTCACAGTTAGTAGCACAATGCGTAGAATAATCAAAGTTATTTAAAATTTTATATGAAATAAGTTTCACTATAAGAACGTATGCTCTAGATAAGGATCCGACATGGATAAATGAAAAAAAACAAAATGACGGTGAATCGAAATCTGAACTTCTTCATTACGCGTTTTAATTATAATTATTACTGTTATTTAGGATCCGAGTTACCGAATCACTAAAGATATGAACGCATGTCTAAGACAACAACCTGACACTCAGCGAATTAAATCTTTCAGTTCTGGTTTATGTTTTTTTAATATTATCTGGCCAGTTAGTTTGGTCATTTGAGGTAACAATAAATTTTACTATGCCAAATATGTTGTTTGTATACATATTATTTTGTACTGCATGCGAACCGTGCCACTCTAATTTTGACTAAGTTTCAGAAGATTTGTGGTTAAAAAAATCATACATTTTTTTACCGATACTGCCATCTACAATATCAGAGAGAGACACGAATATATTTTTTGAAACACAGATACCTACCTAGAATCAAAAATTTCTCTTCTAACGATTCACTTGACAAAGTTATCTTACTTTCTTGCTCAGTTGCTTACGAATATTGTTCATAGATGGCTTTTTAGCACTAGCAGCAATATTTTTTTTGTCCAATGAATTTTTTTATATTATTTAAAATTAATATATTTCATATAATGCTATTTTTTTCAAATTTGCTTCATGAAAAATGAATAAATAATTCGTATTATGAATATTCTTTCAAAGAAATCTTAACAAAAGCAAAGGAAGTAAGGGTAAAGGTCCTTTTTTGATAAAGACATGAACTGAGAATACTTCGAAATTATTTTAATTACGCCATGGGTGTGCAAAAATGGTATTGTTTCCCAAATATGATGCGAAAGAATGATTTGTTTACACTCTCATTTGACGAATGTAAAAATACATTTGAGTGATATTTTTTTATAACCGTCAATAATAATTATAACACATAAACAAACGCTGCTTTAACACGAAATATCGTGAAACAAATCATCAATGTATTTCTATTATGAATATATTATGTCACTTACTAAAAAATTATACTACTTCCACATATATTGTAAATATCAGGACTATATTGCTCATATATTTAATAATGTGGGAAGAATAATGGTTAGTTACGAATGAAGTTTTTGGGCGTCTAACGAGAGTAAAAACTTCGTTACAAAAAATATCGTTATATTATTTTTGTCATACGGTAAGAAAAATAACAATGTATTTTAGTTCTACATTAATTTTATATATTTGTTGATAGCTATTTCGGTTTTCGCCTTCGTCAGAACTATATAAATACATTGTTATTTTTCTTACCGTATTATAATGGAGTTCTACCAAGTAAATGCCTACTCAATCAATAAATTATTTTTATCAGTTCAGATTTTAATAAAATTGACAACGGGGAATATTTTATTTTACTAGTAAAAATATACAAACGAGTTTGTGCTAAAATTTATAATTTTTAATTGCGGACGCTTGTGTCATTTTCATGAAATTCGCTTTACAAGTGCAAATCAATTTGTATATACCAGGGTTGGCCAGTCTTTTACCACTACGGGTAACATTTTCTGAAATTTCTGGCGGCGATCGATTCACAATATAAATAGAATTTATTATCACTGAAATAAAAGAGGAATCAGATATGAATATCTCAGTACACCAGACAGGCGGGTGACTTGGAATAGCTACTCGATCGACCAGTCGATCACAATCGACGCTTTGGCCACCCCTGGTATATACCATATAGTACGTCGACACTCGACATCAACATTTAATATATTGACGTCATCAATATTAATTATTACCGTGATGATATCGTCACAAAAAGCATATTTAGATAAATTACCATATTCAAATAAAACGTGTATTATGTTGGGTTTTTAAATGCGTGTTTTGGAAATTAATACTGGTATGAAACTATTTTGAGCCGCAATAATATTTTTTTGTGAAATAGTACAGATGAAAATGTATTATTCTTTTAAGATTTTGATAAACCTACTGGAACAGTTATTGATCTGTCTGAATAATAATTCGTGTAAAACAGTTTGGTCATGGCATTGAACTTTAGATCTGTAGATTATTATAATATTAACTACCGAATTAAAGTATACTAATTTTAATATCGGAATCTTAAACAAGATTAAGATATTAGACATTTCCTATTTTTCCTTTACTTCAATGCCACGTAATTGACCTAATTTGCATTTAAATAGCTATCTTATTATAATCAATCCTATGTTTTAACGATTTCAACTTAAATCTAATGTCATTAACGTGTACTGTGTGAACACCTCCATCTTGCATCAGTTGATCCTAACAAGATACCATGAGCTCTGATAGAAAATAGCTACATAGATACTGGTCTATAATTTTCCATTGCTGTTTTTGTACCTGTATTGTATTGGAAATCGACGTATGTTTCAGGATTTGTTACTGCCATTGACTACGTATCAAAATATCCTTTTGAATGACGTCAATATTCTGCAGTTTCCAGCAAGCGGATGTTTTTGAGTATTTTTAGATTAACTTTACATCGATGAATAAGGCACCGTTTATCTGATTTTTCAAAAAATATTATATATTTAGGTGTGGTAAAATATATGGTCCCGGACCGTGGTGTATTGCCCAACGTTGTTGGCTACCGTGTCGGACCGCCCGAGTTTGATTCACGGTACGAGCAGATTTATCCAGTCGATAAATCAATTCTGCTCAAAGGCAATGCGTGTTTGTGTTGTTAAAAATCCCTTCCAACCTTTCCGATCCCAAAAAGCGACGCACAATGACAGCGATTAGCTAACCGCTAGTCCTGTCCGAGTCCTCGTATCCTTTCCATCCCTACTTTCAGTTAAATAAAGGTTAAAATATAATTGACTTTAGATGTACATTTTCTTCACTGCCGTCGAAGTCAAAACTTAAATGGGCATCATGAAAAAGATGCCTTCAAAAGCTATTTTAGTTTCATTGCTTTACTAAAAATAAGTGCATATAAAGATTTTTTCATTGCTATCTTGTATTTAAAAAATGTGTGAGTAATTGAACAATTGTGGCCAACTGTTGCAAGTCAAGTTATAATGGTGCATCTATACATGTGTAAAAATACAAAAACCCGCTTATAGTGGAGTGAACCCATCTAATTTATTTCATATCCGCCATATTTTCTAAAAGATTTTACATTATTGAATAAAGAAATAAGATTTTCACGTATGCAATCTTCCATCGTCCCCAAGTATATTGTGCAGTTAAATCGAATATTTAAAGCAATTTTAATTCTAACCTAATTCAAAAAAAACAATATGAAAACCCGTTTAGATGATACCCGCTTGCTTTTACAAAAAATAGTTCCGTGAATATTGATATTATTTTTTCTAAATTTTTGACACATTTTCAACTAAATTACAGATTCAAAGTATTATATAAAAAATACAATACCTAACAGATTAAATGATGACGCAAGGATTAAACAACAAGTTTTTTCCGGAAAAACAAAAAACTTCACTCTAGGGCTGTGGATTCGTTAAAAAAACACGACTCCGACTCCTACTGAAAAAAGCTGAATTTCATTTTTTTCCTACATGTCATATTTATGTATTTTTAATTAAATATAAACCAACCAATCCGGACAATGGCCAATTTTAACATATTATATGCATAAATAAAAAGCGTGAAGTTTTCAAAACTTTCGACCCCAAGTACGACTTCGGCCAAAGCGCTGCGACGACTCCGACTCCGGCCACAAACACCGCGACTCCACAGCCCTGCTCTTAGCTCAATTTGCATAAGCTGCGGCTTAGAGTGTATGGGTTCATGTAATATAAATAGATATATTGCATATTAAAGGGAAAACTTTTAAGGCTTAAAAAAATATATATTTTAAAACTAAAATAAAGTACGTTTTTAACCAGACTCATCGAGCTAAAACAATGTAATAGTTGGAGTTAACACGCATAGATACGCATATATACAAAATAAGCTTAATAAGCTTGGTAAAAAAACACGAGATGTTAATTTTATTCGAGAAAATACCGAGTATGTGTCTTCACTAAATATTTATTGCGATGAGAGTGATTTTTCGCCAACAAAAAATAGCAGTGTGTACGTTTATTATCAAAGTAGTGAGACTGAATTTGATCTAAATCATAACATTATATTTAATTTAAATAAATATTTTTGTTTAAATAATCGAGAAATTCGGTTTTTTTTTTGGGTTTCAATAATTTCATATTTTGAGTTGATTCTAAATAATGTAGCCTATCTACTAGGGCAGGGGTAACCAACCTTTTTGTACCTTAGAGCACATTTTAAAATATCGGTAGGTCGGCGGGCACCACATATGTTTTCAAAGCAAAATATGTGAAAAATTGGTAATAAATAATACACAAAAAAATATTTTTTAAATTTTTGTTTATATTCTATTAGGTATATAAAATAAATATAAGTCAGTGTGATCTTTGGCATTGCATTTTATTGGCCAGTGCCTCGTCATTAGGGGAGATGATGACGTTCCTGTTAACAAGCAATCGTAAAGATGTTCATCGGAGAGTCGAGATCTATATTTTGATTTTATTAAATTCATTGTTGAAAATAATGATTCACAAAGGTATTTGGAACCAAAAAATGATTTAATCTTATAAACCGCTTTTTTTTTAAATGGAAACTTTTTTCCGTCCACTGTATTCCAGACGTCCTCGTCTGATATTAAGGATTTTAACATAATATCACTCTGAAGGTCCAAAATCTCTAACTCCAGTTCTTCTGCCTTTACTTGAACAAGCTCTGAAATATATGCAGCTATTTTCATTATATTCATTTGACAAGTAAAAGGATTCTAGAGCTCTACTACTGGGTTACTCTAGCAGTGATCTTTATCGATTTATGCAGACAAATGAGTTTGAATTACGTAATTATTTAATTATTTTTGAAAATATTTTAGAAACTTATTCAAATATAATAAAATATATGAAAATTGAAATGAAAAATTGTTGTCGTGGTCGAATGGGAGTGGGCGCACACAAATCGGCCCGCGGGCGCCATGGCACCCGCAGGCACGGGGTTCGTAACCCCCGTACTAGGGATTCCAACTATTCGTCATTACCAACTATTCAAATATCGAATAGTAAAACTGAAACTATCCTATAACTATAAACGATCGATAGTTTTTAGTATGTAAATTTTCTTCAATACATTGAATAGTACATCAAAAATGAGCTCATTTTTAATAAAAGTCATTTATTTAAATTATCTTACAGGCATATTTTAAAAATAATAGCAAGGGAATTAAATATAAAATTTAAAATAACTTATTATTCCACGTATTGTGCTTCTAACTGTGACACGTGTTTCGCCTCTTTCAGAGGCATCTTCAGACTTACTATCGCAAAGTTTGCTACTAAGTAACTAAATAACTAAGTAATGAAGCAAGATTGATTCTAACATTTTAAATTATGAAATTACAAAATGGATTACGGGTTTTTTCCTTCTAAAGGAAACAAGGAAGGGGTGATAGAATCAAAACAATGTAATCACATAATGATACTAATGAGGTGCAATAAAACAGATTGGGATTTTTCCTTTATAAGGGAAGCAAGAGAGGGGGTTATAGAATCGAAACAAAGCAAACAAATAAACATATTTCTAATGACGTTAAACATTACAAACTAATAAACTATAAACTAATGAGCTGCAATCAATCAGATAGGTTAGTGATTACTCTATTAAATGGAAACAATGTAAGTAATGGTGAGCAACCTGTCCTATTAAGAATATTATAATATAATATTTCTTTTTTATTAAGAGTTTTATTTATTTCTAAAAATTATAGACTATTCATCTTTAAGCCTTTTTTATTTACTCGGTGGAGTATTTCTAAATTACTAGTCTGATAAAAATTATGATCATTTTCTATTAAATGATTGGCAAACTACATCTTATATGTTCTTTAATTCTAATATTAAAGTTTCTACCTATCTGTCCAACATAAGAGGCTGACAGTCTCCACAAGAGAGTCGATAGATACCACTCTGTGACGATGAATCTACGCGATCTTTACTGTTCAATAAAAATTTTCCTAAATTACTCCCTGTATAAAACGCGGGTTCTATATTGTCTGGCAAAAACTTAACTATCTTTGACGAAATGTCTCCTAAATAAATTCTTCGCCAGTTTTTAATATTATCGTTTGCTTTCTTCTCTCCTGAAAAAATATTATTTACTATGAGTCGTTTAACTTGCTTACGCTTAAGTAAGTTAACTTCTACATCTGTGTTGTAACCATTATTTACAGCTATCTGTTTAATATTGTTTAACTCTAATTCAAAGTTGACTTTAGTGAAAGGGATGTTAACTAATCTAGTAATCATTGCATGGAATGATGAGAGCTTTTGTGACCACGGGTGAATCGATTGATGGTAAATGACGACATCTGTATATGTAGGCTTTCTGTAAATGGAAAATTCTAATCTGTTGTTATTATTTATCTTTATTGTTAAGTCAAGAAAATTTAAGGTTTTTTGTTGCTCGATCTCTAATGTGAATTTAATATTTGTATGAAATGAATTTATGTGACGTAAAAAGGTATCTTACTGTCTATCTGTCCCTGTCCAAATACAAAAGATATCGTCTACGTAACGATACCAAGCTTTAACATTTTTAAGTAACGTGTGATTTGACTTAAAGAGATTATTTTCAAAATAATCCATAAAAATATCCGCGAGCAAAGGTGAAATAGGACCCACCCATATGTAATCCTACCGATTTTTTGTAAATTTTTTTATTTAACAAAAAATAGTTTTGATAAATACAAATATTAAAAAGCCTAAACATTTCTTTATGAAGTTGCTATTAATATCCGAAAAGGTTAAAATTTCACTTACTATATTTTTTCACTCTTCTGTTGGTACGTTAGTAAATAAATTTGTCACATCGAACGATACTAATTTACAATTACTAGTTAATTGTATGTCTTTGATTTTTTCCGTGAAATCAAAGCTATTCTTAACTGTATACTTCGGTCTAAACACGTTGTAAGAATTAAAAACGTCATTTAACTCACGGGCGATTTTGTAAGACGGAGAACTACAAAAAGATACCACGGGGAATCGGTATCAAGGGTTTGTGTAGTTTGGGTAAGCCAAATAATCTCGGAGCTTGCGGGTTTAAATTAATAATTTTAAATTTATTTGAGTTGAAAATGATAGGACAGTTTTTGATTACCGTTTTTACCTCATTTTGAAATTTAGATGTAGGATCCTTGTTAAGTAATTGTAAATGATCTCCTTTCGACAAGTAGTCTTCCACTTTCGATGTATAATCTAATGAGTTTATAATTACCACGGAATTCCCTTTATCTGCTTTCGTCAGAGTAAGGTTTTCTCGTAAAATATCTTTGTTATTTTTCGCCGTCCGCATATCGGAATTCGATGATTTTAATGAGCTTAAGTCTAATTCTTTAATTTGTTGGTCACATATATGTTTAAAAGCAACTGGTTGTTTGAATAGAGCAACATCTAAATCTTCTGCTATATTTTCAACACATTTGTCTAATTTACTGTTGGAAATGTTAAATTTAAGGCCTTTTGACAAAAGTTTCATTTCTGTAGCACTAAATGTATGTGATAAAAGGTTCTTAACACGATCAAAGAATTTATGAGAACTAAAATTTCCTGACGTCTGTGTACCCGAAGACTTTTTGTAATATCATAATTTAAAATGTTAGAATCAATCCTGTTTCATTACTTAAGCAAACTTTGCGATAGTAAGTCTGAAGATGCCTCTGAAAGAGGCGAAACACGTGTCACAGTTAGTAGCACAATACGTGGAATAATCAAAGTTATTTTAAATTTTATATTAAAATGAACTTCCACAAAGTTACCGCCGAAACCATCGAAAGTAGGGAATTAAATGTTTCATATTTCAAATTTGCAATCAAAATATTTCTACAAATAAGGATATACTGGCTGCTTTTTCTCATCGACAATGGTCTTGATTTTACTCAATAATCTTATAGCTCACACGCAAACTGAAATATTGCATGATCAACGTTTCCTTATTCACTGATCTACATTTTATAATAATTTAAGACTTAATCTTTCCCTGTAAAGTTCTTAAAAATATTAGATAGAGACAATACATATTACTACATATTTCAATACCGTTCCATTGTATTACAATGTTTAAAATTTGCATCGGATTACTCCAACAGTATTTCTAAAATGAATGAAATTCTGGCATTAGAAGATTTTTTTCGCCAATTTGTGAAACTCAAGTAATATGATAAGACATTGATAGCACCCGAGTTGGGTGAAGGCAAAAATAACCATTTCCTGGGGTAGTTGGTTCTTTAACCTAATTTTTTTTATCATAAGTAAGTTAGTATAAGTAGTAAAGTACTAAAAATGTATTATTATTTTTATTATATTATACTACCTGGGGTGGGGTATCCATAATTATTCTTTAAATGTGGAGAAATTGTGATTTGTGATCTTTCGTCGATTTTTTAATATATTTCATTACAAATTATAATGAATACCATTCGGATATTTCCCCTAATATCCGGATATCGAATAGGTGAAAAGGGGCCGAATATATCCGGATATCGAATACTCGGATGTCCTAGTTGGAATCCCTACTATCTACCATGTTTTTATGTGCACCTTATATTTTTTTACATAGATTTTTTGAACGCTATTCTTTGGAACGTGTCACCCGTGAAATCTTTTTTCAGGATCAGGTGTATTATTTAAGAAAGTTACTATAACTTAACATTATGATTTTGTTATTTTTTTATGTATATATTGTATATATGCCAATAAAACTATCTGAAGATTTTGACCATTAATATATGAATTGTATGATGTTATATGCTTAAATTTTTTCTAATCATTTGTAAGCTATGTTTATAACTAGCAAAAAATTTCATCATTTGGTCGTTTATCAAAGTAACGGCAAATATACAATACGCACAATTCAATATTACTCAATTACTTTAGCAAGCCTATTAATGTGTTGTCTGTGAGTAGCCAATGTCATTGATCAACTATGTAGGCAGGTACACTAGCTGGCAGAAAAAGTTTACAACTTAACCTGAAGTGATGTTGCCTCAGCATATTGACGTCAATATTTAAATAACCATATACATTAAAAAAAAAAACTACAATAAATTAAATATCATTAGCATTATTCAAATAGCCAAAACACAATTTTTATACTAATTCCACGCAATTTATTATTATAAGTTTCCAACTAGTTATATTCTAGCAATTAACGAAACCGGTTCTGATCATTTTAGAATATTTGGTATTAGCAAAAAATATGTTTTGTTTATTTCATTATAATGCCTTTCCACCAAGAATATACAGTTTTATTTCATTATTTTCATAGATTAACTTAAGTTATCTTTTTATATTATTCAATTTTATGAAAAATAAAAAGGAAGGACTACGCGACCCGCCATTAATTTCACCACTGTCTCACGGAACATTATCCTATAATTTATATATAAATAAAATAAGCGAAATATTTTTTAACGAACAAAACAAAATTCTTTTATAATTAATACTTCCACAAATACTATGCAAGAATAAGGACCGGTTTTCCTTTTCATGATAATTTTCATTTATATGTAGAAGTGGAAGCAAAAAATGTGTTTAACATATTCAATAATAATTCCTTTCCGCCAAAAATTGACTGATAAAAGCGATCGAAATATCAGTGACAAAATAATGAAATATAAAAATACAAAGTTCAGGAACAATATGCTTATACTCATATAATTTCGGTGATCCTATTATTGAAATTAAATTGACACAACTAAAACATACAGTAAATTTTTCTCAGACTCATTTAAGTATGATATACATAGTGAGCTTTATTTTTATACAATAGTCGTAAAAGATTCGTTTTAAATGATAAAGTTTTCTTTCTACAACGTTTTTTTTAATTCAATTTAATTTGTGTAGGTTTCAGTCACAAAATGCAAAATGTTATGTTTTCAGAATGATTGATACGTTACACCAAATTAAATGGATTCACGACAAATGGTCGACACACAAAATGCTTACGAAATAGCCTGGAACGAGGTGGGCGTGTTTCAGCTGCTGCAAACTTTATACCTAGTACCTTTGTTCTATATAAATAAAAGCTTAAATGGCAGGAACTTTCATATGCTTGCATCGATATAATAAATTCGTGATCATATTAATAAATTATATATTACATCATATTTGAAACAATTACTTTCAGTTTCGATTCTAAATTTTAAAGATATGATGAAAAGCTTTCATTCCATACATAAAAATGCTGTCAAAACATTGATGCCACACCAAAGGTTAATGCGATTTTTCCAACTATTATATTACTCTTCTAAATTTGTACAAATATCTAAATTTACACTACTTTTATTAAATTAAATAAGTCCCTAAAAAGATTAATCATTCCACTCGTGTTAACAGTATATATATATATATTATTAATGATTTTATTTTCAATTATTTCTAGTTTCAAAGATTATATCTGAAAAACATGGCATTCCTCAAACTAAATTCTCTGTCCAGTATCTTGAATTACATAATTGTCAACGCTATATTTAAATCATATTTAAAATGTATAAACAAACATGCATGATCTTTTATTTACAAACTTTATCTTATGGTTATCACATTACTAAAAAATATTTTGGTATACGGGTAATATATATATTCTTAATATAAATAATATTTTTTTTTTTGTACTTTTTCCACATAAAATTTATTGGATCAGGACCGGTTTCGCTCATGGCGAGCATTGTCAACTTGTCAACTGAACATGTGCGAAACCCTGATCCAATAAATTTTATGTGGAAAAAGTACTTAAAATGTTTTATTATTTTTATTATAATGCCATTCCACCAAGTATTGACAGTGAACACCTTAAAAGTGATATGTATTCTTAATTATTTCCCTCTTTTGCAGTGCAAGATTATGTTTTTGTTGGTTAATCTACGCATAAAAACTATTTTCATCTTTGAAATCAAATAGAATTATTTCATAGGTGCCCAGATTATTTTTTGTCATATGATGAATTTTGCATTGAAGTTTATTTATGTCAGTTACATAATGTTGCATCAAATGTGCTAATTGAGCTCATAAAGATTGCAGTGAAATGCACTAACCACCTGCAACGCACCTACTCACCGGTATAATGCACTCATTGAGGAACATACTTTATTCAATAAATAAACGAGCGTCAGATAAATTGTTATATTAAATTACAACTTTGTTTTTCCTAACAATCAAAAAGTCTACTTAAAATAACATTAACACCAACAAAAAAGTTAAAATTGGTATTCGTGAAGATAATAACTATTATAATGTATAATATTTGTGTTTTTACACAGAATGCCATGTTTTAATAAGCTTTAGAGTATTAAATAACCAACATATTTATAACTATAAACGAAAGAGTGTGAATAGTTATTGGAAATTTGAGTCTGAAGTCTTGAACTGTCAATTATTCATGGTGAATTCACGTCATTATATTTATATAAAGGTACTATTTTTTGTGTTGTATTGTAAGTATGAGTCCAGAAATTCATCAAATGCAGCTATCATTGTTCCTGTTTTATGAATAGCTTATAACAAAAATCATGAGTAACTGCAGGCATTTATTAGGTTTATTGATGTATATCATAGTTAAATTAAAATTTTTTTAAGACTATTTTTTGGTTCTTATTCCACATTGGATGAAATCAGGATCAGTTTCACCCATCGCTCACTAAAAATCAGATGAAAATACTCTCAGTGAGCGAAACCGGCCATAATCATTTCATAAAATTGTGAGATTTTTACAAAAAATTGTTCAATACGAAAAAACATCGTATTGATTCGAAAATAAAAAAAAATTTGAAACAAATATGTAGAGTCCAAATTAAAATTTAGATTTCAAAATTATTGGAGTCTTGACTGTTTTATTTTTATATATGTTGTATTAAAAGGATTGTTTTAATCAATTTGAATGAGTATGTTAACTTTATATGTACAATATTACTTGAATCATTTTCCGATGTCCTGGAAAGCCACTGATGACCATCCAACGATGTAGTAGGCGGACCTGACTAAACCTGAGACGAAGCAAAAATGCTGGCTGAGGAAAGAGAATATTGAAGGTGTCACACATGGTGATGGTGTTCTTATACCGTGAATTTGTTAACATTATGATTTTAAAAATAATAAATATCGTATACCCCAATATAGAAAAATATTGTTTGTATAGCAATAAAATGTTCCTAAGTAGCGTAATCGAATCAATTTACGACTCCAAGAAATATTTTCTTTAGTGTATGTTGTGCATTTTACCTTGTAACTTGTACACAATAAGCAAGCTGGTATGTGGGTAAGTGACCTACTGGTCGATGGCAATGGTGATCAAGTAGACACGCTGGTTAGTATTATGATGAAAGTGCACGTAAAGCGAAAAAAAAGCTTACGAAATTATCGCTTTTAATGGACGGTATTACACCAAAAGCCTGATTTAATATAAATCGCCTTCACAATAAAGCAATAAATATAATCGTTTATTCATTCCGTGATACACTTATTTTTTACCATCGAATCATCATTAAAAATAGATGCAACATGAAGTAAAAAATTCATGGATTATAAAATCGTCTGTTCAAGCAACTCCAACAATAACAAAGTGTGTATACACATTTTTAAATAAATTATAGCAAAAAAACAGTTCGCCTTCCTTCCTTATTCTTACAGTTGTTATTATCATCAAATAACGAATATTTTACCACTGCAAAAAACAAAAATATATATTTATAATCACATAAAAGAGTTATATAAGATGAAAAAAAATTTTAAGAACATTATCAATATAATTATATGTTTTAATAGACTCAATACACAATCAATTCATTTTTATATCGAAACCGATTTTGGAATTTTATTTTATGTTGTAAAAAACTAAAATATTTTTTTTGTACAATTGAACCCATACAACTTTTATATACACCTGCTTAGCCATGCAATGTCGCAAATCAGTTATTGAGCCATCGAAATGAATAAAATAAAGGTGATAATGTGACACTGTTTATGTTTCTAAGCACTGGAAAATTATTCACTATTATTTAAGTTATAAAATACATTTAAATGACAACTCAATTTAAGCTTACATATATAATATATATGTATATAACGCGGAGGATTTTTTGGATGCATTTGTATGGGCTTAAACCGAGCCAAATTGTACATTTTTTTAAAAATGCAAACTAAAATTAAAAGATAACTTTGTTTATTCCACGTTTTGTGTAACCAATAGTGACGCCTCTTTAAGAAGCATCTTCATACTAACTATTGCAAGGTGACTATATTAATCTTTTAATTTATTATAGAAATGAAATTAACGCCAAATCCATCGAATTTCTAATATAACGTGTTCTACATTTAAAAAAAGAAGTTTGCAGACACCCCTTCCCCTATGAAATTATTATTTAATATTCAAATATGTCGATTTTACCGAAGCTCATTATTTTTTTTTAAATATTTGTGAGATGACTTGTATGATTGTGTGCGCATATTAATAAATACGTGCATGGTACATAAATAAGTCGTTATTTTCAAGGACGGTTCATGTAGAAAGACACCTTCTCTTGTTCGGTAACTCAATTTAATCTCACAGCTTCAGCGAAAGCGTGCTGTGTGACCTGCTACTCATTTCGATGAGTTCCCTTCAAATCGTGTTAAAAAATACTTTCTATTCCAAGGAAAATATGAAATAAGTTTCGACATAATACAAAGCATTTATTATAGATTTCCACATTTTTATATGATACGCTTTATAACGCGTTAATATTCTGTGACAACAATTTTAGTTGAAAGTGTCGTGTTAAATGAAAAAACGTAGATGCAATACTATGTACATATACGTGTAGAAGAATCGTCAAACAAAGGTAAAATATACTATATTATTTTATAGTATTTATATTATTTTATATTTTAAAACGAAGAATTTCTGATAAGCTTTAGGTAATATATATAAAATCATATTATGGCAATATCCTCTATGAATTATTGCATCATAAAAGCAAACTTTAATGTATTATGTATTTTTTGTTTAAAAATAGTATGAGTTTCTGATATGAAATTAAGACAGGGCTGACATTTTAATAAGTTTTATTTTTTCTCCTTTTTTACTGAGCATTTTTTTAAATCCCCTATCAAAGTCCTTGGCTTCAGATGCGCTGTTTGCGTGCTCGATTTATGGTAGGGAATGATTCATAAATCCATTTATAAATCGGCTTGAGGATTTTACCACCAATCCGATACTAGAAACGGGAGTTCTTGCGACTGAGTAACAAGCAGTCTTCTCTGAAAACCATTGTAGAATTCCATATAACCCACATTGAATTTAATATATCTTTTTATTTCGACCGTTTAATAGACCATCATTTAATTCGAAATTACTCTATTTCATAAGTGGATAGATTTAAACTCTAAAATTACATCTCTTCATATTAATGGTAATGTAAAAACAATCTTTTAAAAGTATTTTACATGTTGGAATAATACGATTTTTTAGAATTTAGTTTTCTGAAAAAATATATTAAGTGGCATAGCAAAAAAAATTGGAACATAGAAAACGGAAATCGTGTAACAAAGAAAATATATATACATAAAGAACAACATAATCGCGACTCAATCAATAAAATAAACACATTTAAAAAGCTTAATTTTTCAAACAGCATCATTTTTGATCATTTCTTGCCAATGAATAAAGTGCACAAATTGAGATTTTTTAACGCAATACTCCCAATTTGTACAAATTAAATTACCAAGCTTTACGGTTAGTGAAATATAATATTATTAGCAATTCTCTTTTCAATTAAGTTTGGCAATATGTATTGAAAAGAGCATTGCAATGTATTATATTATATTAATTTATATCGCACATCATATTATCACCACCATTTTTATTATTGACATGCCCATTAGCAGCTGGTTACTTTGAAAATACGCTCTAATTTAATGGTTTTTTAGGAGTTAAATTGTCAAGAATGAATTTATTTTTAATGAATAAACAATTAAACTGTTTTTATATTTTATTGTCTAAAATTATATTGCCGAATCATTCGTTTGAAACTTTTCAGACTTCACGAAAGTGGAATTAATATGTATGTATGATGAAACATAATAGTATTAATACAAGAATATTCCATGAAAACTTGGTAATTAATTTTTATTATATTTAAAAAAATATTTGACCTCTAGCTTATTTTAGAGGATTACGAGTGTAAATAAATAGATTTTATATATAGAATTGTAAAAAATACAAGATTTTTTTTTTAAATATAATAAGTGAAGAATTTACTCATTTAAAACTTGCTTGGTCACATATTATTTTTAGACTTCTGATAGATTTGAAGGGAAATTATTCGAAGTGAGTTTTTAAATTAGTTAATTCCATAACTTTATTTAAGTTGGAAAAAATCAAGTATATAAAAAAGATATAATCTTTAAAGCTTCTCATTAAAAATTAACTACCAATTTGAAAATACTGAAAACGCACAACTTTGAAATCAAATAATTATAATGAAATAATAATTCTTGCACCAAGAATGGACTTGTAAAAATGTATTTTTTTTTTGGATATCAATTTGACGGAGCATCAAGTTCTAAGGCGTGTCAGCGCCAAAGTTCTTCCAGTCTCCTGAGTCTCTAAATGTTTTAAACTCTTGAATTTTATTTGTTGACATACCCTTCCCATCGCTGCCGACAGGAGGGCGTGATCGCTACAGTTGAGAAGTCAGTTTACTATTGCGTCTCTACCTCGGGAGGGTCATCGTGAAGAATAGCTCTTGACCTATAGCGATTTTCTGATGCCTTCTCGTCATAATTCTGAAATGAAACGTTTTAGAGGTTTCCCGAACGAATTCGCGAATAGTGGGCACACTTAAATTTCTGTCTAACAGCGATCCACGCACGAACCATGGAGCATCACTTACATGCCTCAATGACTTATTATGAACAACCTATAGATATTATGCTTTCATAAACATTGTATGAATTTTGATAAAAAATCTTCCAATCATAATATTTTAAACTCATAAAAATGCATAGCAAAAAATAATTTAATAGAAAATAATATAAAACCCGAAAAAAATAATGCATTGTGTATATAAAAGCTCCATGGAGAAAATAATTTTTTGTAATTAAAATCAATTTGCATTCAATTGAATATACATTTTACGATGTATTCGGCCAGTTTACTTCTAAATGGTACGAAACAAATGTCACTTGTATGGACGAAAGTATAACAAAGATGCATTCAAATTGATCCCACTTAAAAAGTAATAACACAAACTAAGCTGCGATAAATGACATACGAAAATTTATTTCTATCGCTAAATGTATTCATTTTGACCCAACAAACCATAATAGCTTCCCATTTTTACTTTTTTGAATCCTTTGATCAATTTAGAACTTCAAATTGAACACTTACGGTCAATTATCAAACTACGTATTCACAATATATTTTTGTTGGATTTATTATAAAAAATGATTTAAAAAAACCAGAAATTCGTGGTTTTTCCGAAAATAAAATATTAATTTGCATAAACGTTTTAGCATATTAATTAATAAAATTATGACGTTTATTGTTAATACTCAATTCACTACCCAATTTTTACGCAGTCCTTGCACAATTATTTTGTTTAATTTAGCAAACATTTAAATATATGAAATCTTAATATAAAAATAACTGAACAAAACGTATATACTTCTACAATTGTTGTTTTTAAGCGTTGTTGTAAATTTACAGTCTAAATTACTCGTAACAAAAAAATGTCGTCAAGTTACACTTTTCAAAAAGAAATAATTATGTTTGTTAAATAAGTGAGAACAATACATAAACTTATTGACCTTAATGTAGTGCCTTTGCAGAGGTTAATTACTGACCGGTTTTTATCACCAGTTTATTCAATAATATTATACAATGGCAGAAAAGATTTAATTTTACATTAGCATGCGTCAAAGAATTCATGTCTTGCTGCAATGAATTTATTTTATTTTAATTCTAAAAAAAAAAATTTGAGAACTATTTTTCAGATTCTATGTTTTATATATCTCTGGAACGGAAAACAAAGCATTTAGATTTTGATAGACTACAAATGAATCAATCTACTTTTGGTATTTTTCTATTAATTCCTAGTTGTACAGCGTGTCTATTTGAGACTCAAATAACTCTAAATCTCAACTGCTCTAGTATTGAGTAGTCAAATTTTAAAATACTCGAGTACTTTCAGGTGTAACAAAATATATATTACTACATATATTTCAAAAATAATAGAGAATTTCTCAATTTTTAATTTGGTTCGAAGTTTTGTTTTTTTTCATGCAGTATACAAAAAACTCTGTTGCTGAGGACGTCAGTTTAGAGTCAACAATGAATTGTATAGTACTATCAAGTTTTACTGTCTGCTGTTTAAAAAAAAAATCTTACTAAATTACGAGTATTACTCGAGTTCTTGAAAAATGGACGAGTATACTAGAGTATCGAGTACTCTATACTCAAATTGGAGTCTATAGTGTCCACCATTGATCAAGTGACTGTCATTTACCTTTTAAACGTAGGTAAAAATGTTCTTCTTCCCTTACTTAATTGTAGACGATATAAGTTTTTTAAATAAGCAGTATTTCAATAACATCAAAATTTAAACATAAAACAGTTAAAAATGGAAACCCCTCCAAAATCACATAAGGAAAAAAATACGTACACCTGCATCAGAATCAGAAATAAAAAATATATATAAGATATAACTTATTCATACGAAATGTTAATTTTTTAGATTATCATAATCATTATTAGCACTCAAGAAAGATATGCAACAAACATAAATTTAAAATGCAAATAGTTCCGACTTATTAACAATTTAATTTATCGTGATCCTCGTTAATTTTATTTAACATTCAAATAAAAAATAATAATAAGACAAAATAAACAATTCGGATGAAATGATTTTATTATGTATTGAATTGAATACACAGACATATTGATGACCAAAATTGTTCACACTAAAACGAAAAAAGCAATAACACATTTATTATTGCAAATATAATGGTAAAATGAAATTTTGTATTCAGAAGTATCTAATGAAACGTCGAAACCCTACCCTTTCAAGTCATCTGCGAAATCTAAGCCATATTGTTTTTAATGTTTCATTAATCTAATTACATGATTTAGATACAAAAATAATATGAAATATGACGTTATTTCAATAGCTGGATTCACTTTTCACATTTCAACTACATATTTTATATCAATGAAATATAGTTGATAAGTCAGCGACGGTGAATACACTCGTTTGCAACGAAATTTTATGATGTATAATCTCATACTAACAAAATAATTTTCATATTGGTTTTCAATGGTTGTCTGTTATATTCAATTTAAATTCCCTTTTCAGAAAAGATGTAAATTTACCAAAAAACAGCAAGTAAACTTATGAAGTAATGCATAATTTGTCTGGCTTAATTTGAAATGGAAAATAATATTACCTTGCACAATTCAAAGATTGGAAATAAATTACCAGCTTAATGAAAAAGCTACTTAATTTAATGCCAAAAATAGTGTAATTTGTGAGATAAAGTGAATAATTTGAAATGTTGTATTTTAAGTATTTTCAATCATACGATTTGCGTATAAAATTAGCTTTTTTAAATTTGAAAACGATTACAAATCAGAATAAAATGAATTTTTATAACTTTTAACGAAGAATAAATAATCAATATTTATTTTCTTTACGTTTTTTAATAATTTTAATAATTTGAAGCAAAAGTCCAAGGATTATGAGGCTATACATTTTTTTTCTCAACAAATTGTCCTTACATTCAATTTTCTTAGAATAGATTTTTGCGGTATAACCGGTGAAGTTTAAATCGATAATATCAAAAAATTAATACATATAACATAGAAAATTCATTTAAAAATGTACAGAAAAAATGAATCTTTATAAAATTAGTACAAAAATGTGTTTTATCAAAAATATAATACATTTTCACCAAGATGACCGTTGAAAAATAAAATGTTTTTTTCCCCTGAAACCAGATGTCATTTTATTCCTTCCTACTAAACCCGATCCTAAAATATGGGTTTTAGTAAAAGTTTAGTTTGCCATTTCTTAACCCATTTCTGTAAAATGTGGCACTTGTTTTTAAAAACTGTTATAGTAGTGGCCATTAGATGAACTTTATTCTCAGACATTGCTATTTTTAGAGATCATTCACACGATCGACAGTTTTTAAAAAAAATTATGCCCAAATTAAAAAAAATCACAGGAACCAAATAATTATTCAAGAAAAACCAAAGCTATTTAAATAAGAATCATAAGTCGGCAATAAATTATGTGTCAACCTAATATATATGTTACGACAAATACAAATAGTTTTTTATATAATCATTTTTAAGGTTACAATAGATTCTTGGTGGAAAGTTACTAAGTAGTTTATAAAGATCAAGACCGGTTACTAAAACCATCAGTTGATATTTCTCGTAAAGACCTAAGCCAATCCTGATCCTGAAAGTATTTGAAATAAGTAAAAAAACATACAGTTTTGATAAACTTTGAATCGAAAGATACTGGATAAAATATTTCAATTTTATTCAGGAGTTGGCAATACAGTTGTAATATTAATGGCGGATCATATAAGATGGTTTGAGAAATATTTTTGTTTAAACATTACAATTGGTAAATTATAAATTACAGCATATATTATGTTTGCATGGATCGACAGTTCACCTTAAGCTGAGATTGATAATGTGTGATAGTTGTGTTTTGATATTGCTTAGTACATTTCATATTTTATAATAAATCCTTATTGCAATGGTAAAATATAAAATTTTGAAATTAATAGCGTTATCAACCTTGGAGTAGAGAAAGTAATGTTAGCATGATTGCAAACTTTATGGTTATTATCAAACATTTAAACATCGTTAAATAAAAAATAAATAAACATAAAAATGAGTACTAGGTACTTCTGCCGTTTGTATTTTTTTTTTAATAAGAGCCGGGTTTTTACTACATAAATGGTTTTGTGACGTAATGTGATATATGTAATATAAAATTTAAAATAACTTTGATTATTCCACGTATTGTGTTACAAATTGTTACACGTGTTTTCCTTCTTCGCACTTTCGGACTTCGCAAAGGTTGCTTAAGTAATGATTAAAAAAAAAGGCGAAACACATGTCAAAATTAGTAACACAATACGTGGAATAATTAAAGTTATTTTAAATTGTATATTGAAATGAATTTCCACAAAGCTACCGCCAAATCCATATTAATTGTGTACAAAAAGTTCTAATATTTACGGTAAATTCATACAAGATGATTGTAAAGATGAAAATGAATACTTCGCTATTAATGTCTTTAAGCCAGAATTATTTTCTCTGAATATTATTTGTGAAAATTGCTTGTATTGTTTGTATATGGCAAATAGGTATTGTACAGTATGAGTGTATTAATTCCATGAGTTTTTGTTTCTCTTCACTCTACAACTTCTTCTCAAATTTTGGGCTTTTCAGTGTCGCGTTTTTTTGTGGAAACAATTACCACCCCTTTTCAACAATTTATCAAGTAACCAGAAAAAAAATATATGAATAAACGAGCTGGGGTTAAAATTGTTTTTTTTTAAATGTATTTGCATATAGCATATTCCTTACAATATTTTATACGTTTTCTAATTAATGTAATTCAAGGCTTTTACAGCACAATTCGTCTTATAATAAAAATCGTACATAATGATATCAGATAAAATATTAAATTGATAGTGGTTATGAAAATAAAAAAAATTAAAATTCCATAGGTATAATATAAAAACAAAATGAGATTTTTTTGTGGAATACATACAAAAAATATCGTATTAATTTTAATATTAGGCCTTTCCAACAAGCATTGATAGTAAACACCTTACAAGTGACATCTGTATTGTGTAGTTTTAAAAACTCCCTTTTAACATTAAAACAAACTATTTTCTTATCTCTTGTAATATATCATTTATTAATTGATAATAGATAAACAAAAAATCATTTCTGTTAAAGCGTTTAAGGAAACGATTTGATGTTCACTTCATATTTGATTGATGTGAGTGTTATAAGTGATTCCCGCATCTATAATGAAAACACTAGACAATCTTAATTTTCTAAGCCCGCGTCGTGAAGATAACGTCCATGGCTTGACGACGTGGAAGCTAAGTTCAGCCTTGCGCTGGCAGCGGGGGATGACGCCTTCACTTCAGGCTCGTCTACCTTTTGGCACTGGCTGGACAGCGTTGCCAGTCACAGACAGTCTTCTTACAAGGGACATCACAGTCCTACCTTTTTACGTATATGGCGCGCGAATTTAAACGATAATTTGGATAAATAAATCAAAATACGCCAAAAAAAAATTTAACAACGGTGAATACAAGTGCAATAAGTTTGGTTTTAACAATAATTTTTCTCCTGTGAGTGACTTTTGATCATACTATATTTTTTTGTAAAATGTATCTGTATGCATGCTTAGTGGTTGATAAAATATTCAAAGTCATCACTTGAAAAAAATAGTGAAATTCAAATTATGCAAATAAATAATGTTCTTCTATATTTTTACATAAAATATTTTTAACAGTGGTTTTGGTCAGCAATTGACTATTTTAAACTTCTGTTGTCTCTTAATATAATCATATAATTTAAAAGAAGAATATTTGTTGCTTATTCTTATAAAATCATTTGAAAATAAGCGCCACTATATACCTTATTCCATTTCTTCAGCAAATGAAAGCTCATGTTGTATTTTAAGTTTTTCTAGCTTTGTCTTGTGTAATCTTTGATGACATATTCATTCGGTATAAATAGGTTTGATATATTTTCCCAAATACCAATTGCATATATCAAAACAATTTGTTATGGAAGAACTGCTTTTTACTTAGTTGCTCAACCACTGCTTTCCGGAGCTAGTAAAGATATAAGGATTTATCTTGAACGAGACGAGTGGTTCCCCAGTTGTTTTCGCTATACCCCGTTTTTAGAATCGAATGTGTGGAAGGGATTTATGCATTACAGACATTCGTTTATTCTAACACAAATCCATGAATTTCTGTCTGTGCTAGGATTCACATTATGCCACAGCCACGTTGACTCTTCGGCTACAAATCTAACGTAATTTATCATTTAATATGTATTTTTTAGTTTATAATGATTGTTTTCTTCCAAGGATAACACTTATATGTGGGTTTCTTGCTTGTTTGCTGGATTTGCCGTATTAAAAAATCAGTCCAAATACCGCAATATATGTGGATACTAAACTAATACTTTACATTGTTTGAACAAGGTTAAGTTTAGCTCGCGGTTCCTTTTAAGCATACCGGGTAAAAATGGAATTTGTATAAAGCGGGGCGGAGCGTCAAAAACTTATAGCACTAGCGTAGGTCAAATAAGTATACATATATCATCAGGTGATAATGCTTGTCTTGAGAGAAACCAGTCCTGATCCAATAAATTTTATGTGAAATTAGTACTTAAAATGTGTTATTATTTTTATTGAATAATAAGTATATGGCCGACTGCAAAATTTGCAAAAAGGCCTGGGGCCCTAAACAGGGCGTTTTTATTCATGTCCGGCTCATCCGTCAATGTAACGTTAATGACAACACAGGGAAAAACCTTAATGCGTCGTATGTATTTTTATAAACAATATTTCAGGCTCGTGCATTAAAATTATCAACTAACGTCATCGGTAGTGACGCTACGTTTTTTAATACAGTAGAATATACCTCACTTGAAGTATACATTCAATTATCGTTAGAATCAAATAATCTATGCAGTGTTGAGAGTCATTTTGCTACAAACAATAATTATCATAACTGATTCAATTCGACACATTGTAATTTTTCAATATCTTTGCGAATAATTTGAGACAGATTTTTTCAGTGACAGAAGCAGTAAATTATTTCATTTATTTCTTCCTTACCAAATGAAATAAAACAGAATCGTCAACTACATCATTTAGCAGCTACTGATAGCAATTCAGTAGTCTAGGCGTAAATAAAAAATAAAAACTTCTTTATTGTTATTTGACCGGAAAAGTCAGAAAAGTGTTTGCGTGCTCTCAAACCAAACGGAATGATTATATAACTGAAACAATCATTATGATACTATTTAAAAAAAAAATGGTGTATTATAGTTTTGCATTGTTTTGATTTTATTGATATCGTTAAGTGCTGTAATTTTAAAGTAATATTTAAATGAAAATAGGAATGAATTTAACGTAAAACTTGTTATGTTTATTATGTTTTAATAACAAATTAGTGGCCAATGAAACCTGTTCGAATTTTTCGGTATCTTGGTCACGGGTTCTAATCCACAAATTGAAACTTTCATGTGACTAATTTTGAACAAAAAGTTGGATAATTTTGATATTTAAATTCCATCCAGCTGTCTAAAACAAATACAGAGAGCGATTAATAGACCACTAGTTTTCAAAGTGAGAATTTGAGCTTTTGTTTAAAATAGATATTACAACAGAAGTCAAAACATTACGAACATCTTGATAAAAAAAATCCTTATAAAGTTTTTAAGAGTTATATATAAATTTGACCAGGCATTGATTAATATGTCAAACCTTCGCGTTTTTTTAATACTCATTTGTATTCACAAACAATTTATTCAACAGTAAAATGTCGAGAATTTAAAAATTCAACAATGTAGTCTTTGTTTTTTGACAGAGAAATTGTCACCAACGACAAGCTCTATCTGTTCATATTTATTATTTTTGACATTTAACACAATAAAATACTTGCATTTAAATATCGTAACGGTATACAAATGTAGTATTAATTAAAAGATTAATAGAAGAGACTTCATGCAAATACTTTTATTTCAAAAAGAATTTATTCTTGCTTTGTTATATAAATGATTTTTTGTTTATTTTTTATGTTTAGAAACATATTAAAATTACATTATATAATATACATTCTTTACTTCATCATGTGACCGAACTACATCCCAGACTTAAGCCTTCATAGTATTTCATAAATTCATTGACTCGGATTCCTATGATATCAGACTAGTAAAATGAATGATTATTTTAATAACCAGTGATATTATATGAAATAAACCAATTTGTATCGTGTTTGATTGTTAAACAATCCATTCGCTGAGAAACATTTAGGTGAACGTGTTTCAAAGATTGCAATATGATAGTCATACAAGTCACAAAAAGTGCACAATTTCATTGCTTAATATCTAATTTCTAATAATACTAAAACCTGTTATATTTTGTATATTATGGCTTGAGAGCACTTAATACACACATACATCGGTATTTAAGTTTAAATCTTCAACCAACGGTCTCTCACGTATATCATAAACCATTAAAAAAACCTCAATATGACAAGTAATAAGTTTGATAGTCATCTGATAGACATAAATATATCACATTGTAATAATACCCTTTGCAGCTACATACCTATATATATATATATATATATTAATTAATGATAATAAAAAGTATTATTTTGTTGAGCCCAAAGGTTCGTAATCGTCAGAATATGACCGTTTCTGTTTTGTGAAAGATGAGAGGTATTGGACTCTTTTATTCGATTTTTCTTTTTATTAAAGGAGGTATTCATATAAAAAATGCTAAGATATTTTAAATTATAAAATTCTCTTCGTTGTAATATTCTTAGTTGTATTTGGAGTCGGATTAATGTTTAAAAAACCACCATAATGAATCCCCTTTAAATCATGGGCGGCCAACCTTTGCAGCAGCCGGGCCAAATTTGAGAAATGAGATTTCCTACCAGGCCACACAACAAAATATTTTTTTTTATTCATAGCAAATAGGAAATATATAGTTTTTTTAAGAAGATATTACAAAAATGAGAATCAAACATATTTATTAGATTAGAGTTACGCAATACAAAAATAATAAAAAAAAAGAGTCGTCTGATTTTATTTGTCAGAACTAAGTTCATCAATGTTCATAACGATTGATGTTGTTGCTACACGCAAACAGTTTTCCAAATGCTCATCAGTGATTCGTGTTCTCATTTGAGATTTAATATGCTTTATTCGACTAAAAAGCTGTCCACACGTGTAAGTGTTTCTTAAAAGCGAAATCATCGATAGAGCATGTTGGTAAAATGCAGGATATTTCTCCTTGTCCAAATATGTTTTGTAAAACTCTTCCAAACCAACCTGATTGAATATCTCCTTTGCACGCAACACATTTCACAATGTTCCATTTGTAAAATTCCTGGCTATAAATTCACATCTATGGAGAATGGCGTTGCAAATGCAGCAAAAAGCACACGATGCTTCTTAAAATCTTGAAATCGGTTTCAAAATCCAGGTTTAAGTCGTATATCATCGAAACGTATTTATCTGCCGATATTTGTATGACGTCTGGCTGCAATAACGATGTAGGAAAGTGAGTGAAGATTTTTGTCCATAACTGTTGTTCCCAAAGCCCAAGTTTCATTTGGAATGCGGAAATAAGATCATACGTGTAATTGATAAGTTGATTTTTGCCTATTAGACGAGTATTACCAACATTTAGGTGACTAACTATATCGACCAGAAATGCAAAGTCGCTAACCCACCACTTGTCTTCAAATTCTGGGATACTACTCGACTTGCTTGCGAAGAATGATTGCATTTCTTGCTTCAAATCAAACACTTATGTCAAGATTTTGGCAGGCGTCGGCCATCTTACTTCTGCATAAAATGTAACATCATTTTACTGTGAATCCAAAGAATTGAGAAACTCTTGGAACTGACGGTAATTCAACCCCTTCGAATTAATAAAGTTCACTGTTTTGATGAGCATCTTCATGACATGATCAATTTTAAGAGACTTGGAACATAATTATCCTGATAAAAAATGCAATGAACATTTAGCATCGAAGTTTTTCCAACTTTGCAGGCATATTTTCAATACAGTTTCCCAGCCATTGCTGGAGCACCACCTGTTGTTAAGAACGATAGGTCATTGAGTTATAACGAAAAGCGATGCAATGTCGATGTAAAAGCTCCTAAAAAATCTCGTGAACAAGTTGTGTCCTTAAGTGGATACAGTGCCGCAAATTCTTCTATTTTGTTCAGATAAACATCAATATCAACATCAAGCCACTTGGGTGGTATCTGGTAGATCTGTGCTTTCATCCAATGCTAGAGCATAAAATATGAACTTGGATATTCGATTTCTCCAATTATCTTCAATATAGTTTCTAATGTCGTCGACACGCCTAGTCATAGTTTGACGATACAGGCTTATTTTTGAGAAATTTACTTATTTAGAAAATTGGTTTTATGTACACTAAAAGAAAAAAATGTGTGCATATGCTCCGCGGGCCAAAGTTAGACACCCGCGGGCCCCGCGTTAGCCACCCTTGCTTTAAATGCTACTTATAAAGTCAATCACTTTTAAGATGTCAACTGTCGAATCTTGGTGGAAAGACAATATATTTTAATAATAAAAAAAAAATCTACTACTTTCAGGTAGAATTTATAAATATCGGTACCGGTATTATCTATATCAATTGATTAGGCTCGTAATGTCCGAAACCAGTATTGATTATTATAAAATATGTGTTAAAAAATTGAGTTGGTTACTCAAATAATATTTGGTTTATTGTAAAATTGATGTTTGTATATGTAGACGCAAATATACTTCAGATACATATTAAAATGATTTCTCTTTTAAACTTCAAAATTAACAATGCGATTTCCCACCAATGTTCTGGTGTATCTGGTATTGATAGTAAAAATACGATTAAGTATCATCGTATACAAAAAATATTGATTCTAATTTGAATATATTTTTTCATAATCATACCATAAATAGTTAATGAAACAGGCAATTTCTTTTGAGAAAAAGCTATATCTTTAAACCATGAGCAATAACACTTCATAAATTAATTTATTTTCCAACATTTTACCTTAAGTTTTTACATATTAAATGTCAATCACGTTTACTTAAATGTATGCCAAACCCCCTAAGTATTTGAATTATTTCATCATGGCTTTCACGGTCAAGTATCAATAAAATATTTCTCAATAATCATTATAAGCAAACGTCTGCCGAGAAAACGAGCTCAAAGGTGAACTATTCAATTTTTTTATATCCGAAGCAAATGAATGGTCACTTATGAAACACCTTTACAGCTCATGTTCGTTTTTTAACTATTTTTATCAAAATGAGATTTCTTTTATTTCCCCCGATAGTTCTAGTCTCTGACTTTCGGGAAATTTTATATTAATAATATTATTAAATAAATTATTATAATAATGAAATACTCTTTCGATCGGCGAAAACTTATTTATTGAATAAACAATATAATAGAACAGGCATAAAAATGTTCTTCCAACGTTTTTGATTTGAGTAAATTATATCATAAATATTTCGTCATTGCATTGGAAACATCTGCTTAAATTATGCATTTCTTTAAAATATATAATCGATAAATCAAATTACTTCATGTCTCTAAACTTATATAGATTACGAACATGCCATGAATAAAAACCACCGTAATGATCATAAATAATTTTACAATCTCAAACATTTTAACACGTACAAACATAAATTTCATTCAAACCTTTGACGTCCATTGTGTCATTTTAAATTAAAATGTTATTTAGTGTCATTAGATACACAGTAACACTCTTGTTTTTTGCAGTCGTTTATTCTAAAATAAAATTAATTGATCCCAAGCAAAAACAAATATACATATATTTGCTCATCGAAAAATATTACTAGGTTCATTGTTTTTTTGTTTGACTGGTCTGTTTTTTTCTAAATAATATTAACATACACTTCCGATTCATTATTATAGATGTGTAAATTAAAAATAAATTCATATAGGTTACCGAAAAACTTGTTTGTTGTTGAAGAAACTTTGTTTCAAGTCAAAATCAAATCGTTTCAAGACCTTCAGTCGAATAATTATCAACATTTGTCTAGAATAAAAAGTAAATTACCCGTTTGATTATCAGAATTTTTATCAGAAAGAAAGAAAATTTCTTGATGGCAAAAATGTTAAAAGAAGAGTCATATCAGTTATTTAAAGTATGATTTTGTTTTCAATAAATATTTTGACGTAATTCAATAATTTAACTTAAGGACGCTTCCACAATACGCGCATAAGTTCACAATTAACTGAGTTTATATGCATCCGGCAATATTATATTTGATTCCATTCCGTATTTCATGCAACCGCAAGGTACAATGATTGTGATTATCTTGGCTGGCTGAAAAAAGCTCTATTCGATTAGTTAATTTTAAAAACATGTGCTGTAATATTTTATTTACGTAATCCGAATCTTGCTTAAAATCAAGTTTAGATAGTAACCTAGAAAGAAACCGGTCAGTTAGTTTACGAAAAAACGCATTAACCTAATAGATAAAAATTATAGTGGAATTACGATACACAATAAAAAAAATACCAACATAATACTGTATCAGAAAAATGAGGTCGATTGAAATGTTTACAAACAAAATGCTCAATTTAACCTTGGGCCACCTTTCTTTCGTAACATTATTATTTATGCTATAACCACGCTCTTGAGATTTTTTCACTCCAAGATAATCATGTTGCGTGTGGTTTCATAAGACGAAATAACATAAGATGTCGGTGAAGTTTGCCGACGCCAAATGTTTGTCTTTGTACACAACGTTTTGTATTAATAAAAAAAAAAAAATTTACGTTTTTCGGAGCGTAATTTTAATGTTTAGCACATGCTAATAAGGTTCATTGCTTTAAATCGCTCGACAATTGTATAAATTGCTTAGAATTTGAAATTAAAGCCTAAGTATCAAGCATAGCGTATATTGTTAACCTTTTAATATAACCCCAACTTCATTTACTTAAAAACAAGGAAAAGTAATGTAGTATACATTAATTTTCTTTTTGCTGATCGCTTTTACAAATAAAATCATATTTTAATGGTCATTTCACATTGTTTGCCGTTTTATTCTTTTTTTACCAGGACTATAATAGTTGATACTTTAAATAATTAATAAAACACTATGCTCTTATACTATAATACAGATAAACATTTAATTAATTGTTTAAGTTTATACGTTTACAATGGAATCAAATTAGTTGCACATAATCCACCAATTCTAGACCAGCTTCTTTTTTTAACTTAGTCGAGAATTTTTACATGAAGCCAAACAAGTTTATATCGTTAATTTTAAGTGATCCAAAATGTCAATGATATTACTTTCATTACAGTCATTATAAATTCAATAATATAAATGAATTACATAACAACTATTCGAGGCAATAGTGGGTCAATTATTGTTGTAATTTGTTGCTTAAAATAATTATGTAATATGCAAAAAAAGAATTCTCTGTTTTTTTTATCTAAAACTATATCACATAGAAAACTAAGAAAATTGAATCGATAAAATGTGGGAAATTTTGCATGAACCGATTTAGATAACCCGTGTCATTCATGAACGCATAAAGAGCTTTATCGGCCAAATAATCAATATGTAAAACGTATAAACGTATTTTATTAAAAAAAAAAAAAAACAGAGCTTTTATTAAGTGATTCACACTGTCAATCGCAAAATGAGATATAACCATAGAAAACTGATATTTGGTACATTTTTGAGTTTACTTCAACTGATTGAAATGAATGTAGCTTTAATTTTATTTAGTCGTAATAGCAATTATCATTTTTTCATTACTGTACCCATGGAAGTACGACACGTTTTTCATAAATAAGTTCGTTAGTTAGAATGTTATTAAATACAATTTAACTAATTGTGGTCGATTTTTTGTAATGAAGTGTGAAAAAAACAATTGAAAAACTTGGATATGGGGAGGATTTATCAATATAGTCGCTTTAAAAAGTGTATTCAATAATGTGAAAACTACATAAATTGCTTTTTTTTCGTTGTACATAATTTGTGCCGTATAGTATCAAAAGTAGAACTATCCCACATTTTTCGAAACTCAACTAATCGGTCACTTTAATCTTCTGGCTTACAATAAAATATATGTAAAAGAATCATATAAATGTGGTATAAAAACATTAAAAAAATGATGGTTGGTATTAAAATCAGAACCGTTCACGATTTTGGAAACAAAAGTAGAATTAGTATCACATAGCGTAGTATACAAATTTTAAGTTTCAAGCTTTTTGGGCTGTTTTTTAATTTAAAAATATAAATTAAGCAACAAAAAAAAAACAGCAAAACGTTTTTCATTTTTTTTTTTGAAAAGTGGATAGTTCTATTTTTGATAGCATAAGACTCATTTTATATGTTAATTCAGTAGATATATTTTACTAAGAAGATAAATTAAATGCTTGTTTTTTTTCTATGGCTAGTGGCTTTCTTCTAATTTTAAATCACATTTAATCACATTTTAAGTGTAAAATATATAATGCATTGAAAAAAATATTTGTCAAGCGGATTTTTAGTATTTTTTACATTTAACGACTGTATTTTTCGTATTTTTACCCAAAAACGCTCCTCGATTTGCTAAAATATTGTCTTTGCCACTGAGGTATTTATTTACCAGTACTTGAAATCCGGATGCTCGTATGCTGCAATATCATTATTAGCTTTTGTAATACGTCAAATACTTGGCTTATTTGATTTAATAACGTACGTGTTTCTAATTAATAAGAATTTGGTGTATGGCGAAATATGCTCTTGAACGATTTCTATTTAGTTTAAGAAATTCAAAATTCTACCATTTAACTACTTTCTTCATGTTCAGAAATGTCATAATACAATATTCTTCTATGTCAACCTTTTAGCTTAGTGGTTATGATTTGAACTTCATATTTAGTTACGCAGTCTTAAAAATTAACAGCCATTAAAAATCTTAGTAAATAACTTATGCACATGCCAGTTATTTTATGAATAAATAGTTTAGTTGTTTAATGTATAAATAATAACTATTAAATCGGTCAACGTGTTTTGATTTCGTAACGAGTGATCCGTAAAGCCTATGGTTATGCTTGACGATGTTGAAAGCGAATGCACATTGAAATTTACTCAGTGTCTTGCGCAAAAGATAAATTTTAGCACTTTAAAAAATAAGTTCGACTTTATACCAGTTCTAAAAGATTTTTTTATTTTACTCTAGTTGCTTCCTTAGCCTTTTCCATCCAATCATAAATTAATTCCTAAAAGCAATCATTTCTTAAAAGCCCTAGCAGTTCATTATATATTTAAAAATTAAAAACCACAACCAAGTACTATATTTTATTAATTGCTGACGAACATTTTTTATGCATTTTGGCAGGATCTAATGATATCTCTCTTGATTGATAAAGAGATCAGTATTGAGATATGAGTTAAAATTTATATTATTTCTAATGATTTTCAAATGATTTTTTAAACAAAATTTGAAATTCACCATTTTTTATACAAGCCCAGTATCAAACACGCCAAGTCATGTTTTTGGCGATGTACACTTGTATATTGATTCCGGTAGGGTAATTTTATATCTACAATTCAACATAATTCAGCCTTAAAATCGCACTATAAATGTACGAAAATCAATTTAAAAAAAAATCTTTTACTATCAAAAGTGGCCTAGTCATGGAGTACCAATCAGATCGCAGTATTTGAATCAACTGACCGAATGAAAGCCAGAGTTTTGTATGGAGCGTGAACGCTTGACGCCGTAATAAGTTTAAGCGTAGTGTCTGGAATTTTCGTTTTTATTAAAGTTAATTTGCAGTAAAATGGAGCAAAATATTTCATCTCATATCAATACTAAACATTGTCTAACAATATCTACAAATACCCAGATCCAATAAATTATTTTCTTGCACGCCATTTCATGAAAAAATGCGACGCGTGAACTTTTGCCGTCTTCTTGATGCCTTTTGAAAAAAACGTTCTCAATTACATTTGGAGGCCGCAGTTCACTGGTCAAATAATGGTTTTTTAATTCAAATAATTGTACTAGCACAATGAAAATATATCGAATATTTTCAAAAAAACATTATTTTAATTGATATTTTCCAAAATTATTTTTATAATGTAATCGACTATGTTAAAAAATATGTATGAGTATTTTCGAAATCGATATCAATTAAGAACAAAGTGTAATTAGTTAAATATAAGTCAAATTTCAACACTTAACTAAATAATATCACAATTAGTGACAGTTAATGAACTGAGGAATTTCGATTTTCGATACACATATTTATTATTATGGGGAATTTTTTCAAATAACCGGTTTCACGATATCTTGCAATATCATTTAACCAGCAGAGCGTGGACAAAATGTATATGGCATGTCCCAGTGATCGAATCAAATTAAGCGTAATTATACAAATGTCACCATCTACAAAAAATAGTTTAGTTTGTTTTTGAAATATTCCATAAAAATAGAATACTTAGCCCAAACATGTATACAGATTTAATTATCGTGATAAACTTAATAGTATGCATAGTTTCAACGTTCAAGAGGACCGATCAATTTTCCGGTTTTATCACCATAAGTATACTTATTGAAAACAACAATCAATTCATTCAAATTCAAAATGGTGGATCAGACACAATTTAAGCTAAAAAGGTTCTTGTCACTTAATTCAGCGATTTCCAAGCTGGGAGGCGCGGGATATTGCCAAGGGAGGCGCCAAAAACTTACTAAGAACAAAAATGTCATCTACAAATAAATAAAACTTTGTAATCAGTAAAAAATCGGTTAATGATGTTTATTTCTGTTTTTATTACATTTTTTTCTATATATTTATGGATTGTACACACATATGTAGGTATATATAATAATAACATATGAAAATTATCTGGAAAAATTAAAATTAAGAAAATCTTGCAAAATGAAAATTGTGTAAAATTTAATTGGTTCGGTTTTGCTAAAACATGCAAAACCTTGTTATTGTTCTGTTAATTGTATGTATTTTATCATTTTTTTGGATATATAGTTAGTATTATTTTAAACGTGTCTACATTAAAAAATAAAAAATAGGTTTAGGCGCGAAAAAAAAAATTAAGGGAGGCGTGGTAAAATAAAGTTTGGAAACTGCTGACTTAATTGTTATAATGAATATTTAAAAAGTCGTATTACAAAATAACAACTGAGACAAAACTTGAATTAATTTTATTATTTTATATTGATGATAGTTTATTACATAATCAAGGCAATTAGATGCATATAGATTTGTTTACTAGAAATGTCTTCGCTTAATTTTATTTTTATTACTTTTTTATAGTTTACGTGTGCATATGATAAAAAAATCTACTCACTTATTAAGGTTTTCATACATATTTCAAAAAATATGTTATTTTTTACATTTTATTTTCACAACTGTCCCAAGAAATTGTAATCGTCGCAAGGATGATAATTTTATTTATTTAATTTGTTTTTACTTGTGTAAAATTAATAACTTTTGCATATTATTCTTCAGGTCATAAATATAAATCAAACTCAACATACCAACAAAACATTTTTCGTGTTTTTCTAGAAAAGTCAAAAAGTGGATAGTTCTACTTTTCATACTATAAAACTCAATTGATAGTTCTACAAGAATACTAAGAAATTGCTGACGATATCTCTTTATTTTTATAGAATTAAATAATTTTCTTCTGAAATTATACTAAAACAAATGTAAATATATTATAAACAAAAAGTCGTCACTGCTGTAGATGAGGGTATACACCGTACACCTTGTTTTATATTTGTACTAGTATTCGAACCCGACTTCGCTCGGACCAGTTTGGGGTTATGTTCACCTCGGCGCATAAATTCAGACGGGCCAAGTTGAAACAACTGGCAACTTAATGACCAACAATGCAAAAGGGAATTACAGACCCACAGACATAATACGCCGTTTCGGTTTTATATATAAGATATTTTGGTTCATATGAAACTACTCGAGTACTCGAGTATTTTGTAAAATGTACTACTCGATACTCGAGTAATTGGAGTCTCTACACACACATTGATAACGAAACAAATTTACCGTCGAAACTTTCGCGAGCGCAATCAATTCGTTTGTTTGAACTTGCAACAACAATGCAAAAGGGAATTACAGACCCACATACTCACATACGCCGTTTCGGTTTTATATATAAGATTAATAGCATATACCTTCAGGTTAGATTAAACCACTTCACAACTAGTCAATTAAATAAAATGTTTTTTTCGGTTACTAATATTGTTAACACTTTGTAATCTTCTTTCTTTGCGGCGACAGCCGGCATTAGAGTGTCATTTTTTTACACAGTTGAATTATCCGAATCCGTTGAATATCACCATTAAAAGAAGCATTTTTTACATTTTTATTTTTCTGTGGAAAACTATAAGGGATTTTTGTACGGTGTTTTAATATGGGTGTAAATCTATATTTAATAATGTCTAAGATACAAATACACCTTATTTCAAAAAAGTTCAACCAGGTAAATGACAAATCAATCAGTCAATATAGGGTATACAATATCGCGTAAAGAGTGTGTTACCAGTTACCATATTCCGTATGCGTGTGCTTACAACTACAGCAGTGTGTGTAATATGTATTTATTAGACATTAATTTTACTCATCATTAATAGAGTCTTTCAAATCTTCGATTAAATTAAATATCTCAATCAAAGATTCTTCTTTGACTAATTATGTGTTCATACATCTTACTTCATTCATTCAATTAGCCTTGTTTTATACTGCATCATACTCTCTACTTCACTATATTTGTATGTGTGAAAGAATTCGCTATTTCACCCACGAATCGAGAGGGTGAACTATGTATGTTGAATTTTCGAGGTTGACGCGCTTGCGCAATTGATATGTCCCTCTCTGTAAAATCTCCACTTTAGTGTACAGTTGGATGCACAAGTTTCTCGTATTGAAATTACGAAATGTATTTGGTCTCTAATATAAAATTAAGTACAAAATACCCATACTTGCGTAGCAATAACTTACGTAAATACAATAACTTAGAGTAATAAAAAAAACAAAATTTAATTATGTCATCAAAAGCTAATCATGATCAACATGTTATCGAAAAGAAAATTACCTTTTATCGAAGACAATGATAATGATATGAGAATTCCAATATTGCACATAATTCAATATCTATCATAATGTATATCTTCTATTTTTAACAAAAACCCTAAAAAAGAGTTAATTGTATTTGAGTGAATGTTGAGCTATTAATATTCCTGTTTTTAATCCCGAGGGATTACCAAACCGCTAAAACGGCCAATGGCGTCATCTTTCTCATAGTTGTTATCATTGAGAGCGAGATTATTTTTTATGTGGTGGTTTATATTTGAAGAAATAATATAATTCAATACGCTAATTATGCTAATTGTAATTGAAAATCTAAAATTATGAAGACTTGTGTGAACGGGCCTCTAAAAAGCACTTAAAATAAGAGATTAAATATAACGACTCGTTACTGATATTGAATAAAATATTAAAATTAACGGAATAAAATCAATTTTGGTTTTGAATTTTCAGTGATAAAACATAAAAAAACAGGATAAAGTAGTTTAAAAAAATGTTAACCTTATATTGAAGGATAACAAAAATAAGGCTTCCATTTCATATGTATTTGAGTATTTAGTTTGCTTAAACGTATTTTTAATGTATACTACATTTTAATGTAATTATTAGCATTATAATTTAATCTATTAAGGTTATAACGTAGTCTTACCACAATTAGGAATGATTTTTTCTCAATGTTGAGAAATAACAGTTGCAAAAGCTTTTGGGAAAAAAGCGCTTTTGATTATATTAACCTTAGTTTTAGTATATCTTTTTAGGTTTTTATAAGTCGTGTTTTTTGTTTTTATTTTCAATACGAGTGGCTTAAATATTAAATTAAAAGTTGCGTTATTTATTGATTTTTTAAAGAATAACTGGTCACTATAAGAAGGTAACTTAAAAATTATAACTGCTGACGTCATGTGGTCGAGTTCGTCTCACTGTCACACGGCAAAAGACGGCGTTGACGTGTTAACACTTGGTAGTCATACTTTATTGCAATAGTTTGTTACCCAGGGCTTCTGATCGACGACCTAAAGAAATCTTCCGTAATACTTTTACTGTATTCTTATTTACGGCGCAACAATGGAAATGTAATAAAAATATGTACTAAAAATGGGTTTTTGTTTATGGGAAGTGAATATATTATATATCATCCGCCTGCATCTTTTAACTTAAGATCATATAATTAAATGCATGGTAATAAATAACAATACCTCCATAAGGATAAACTATTATTTATTAACATTTTATATACGCTTATATTTGTTTCATCGCATATCCTTAATCAACGTCATGTTCGATGGCTCGATCAAGGAAACAAATCATAAAAAAACGTCCTTAAAATTACCTCGCGTGAGTTTTATAAAAACATCCCATGACTGTCACATGTAATTTATGTAAGGCCCAAAAAACTTTTATCATCCCGTGTGGTTTTTTTTTCATAAAAACATATTTCAAGGTTTTGCTGATATTTTAAATCGATGGTATTTGATTCTCACCGTACATAATAAAACCGGTGTATAAAATAAATGCTAAATTATTTCAAGGCATTATTTTTTGGGCCTACTTTTTTTCTCGCTGAAAATGAAGCATACAAATGCTTCGAAACGTCTTATTAACATTATGGAATGATTATTATTCAGCATCGCTTTTAAAATTGTGTATAAAAATATACACGTATTTTAATGAAAAATATTTACCAATCTACTTTAACGGGTTAAAAATACACTTGTAAAAAGAACAGTGTACATCTTATCAAATTAAACAGTCGCAACATCTTATATAATGACGTAGATGATGTCCAGAACATTTTTTATAAAACGTAATCATTTAAATAAAAATATACGTGTATAACGGACAATTTGCTGGGTATTTTATCTGGTCGTACGACGTCAAGACAGGTTCATTTGTTCACCCAGTAAGGTCAATTAAACTGGTTTAAATATATCCTATAACAAGAAAATTGTTTAATTTAAATTTTGGGTATATTTTCGCACAAACAAATAAATCTCGCAGGTTAAATAAATTTTTGTCCCGTGTGTTCTTTCCATACTATCAATTTTCTCCAACACTGTCGCATTTTCCGTCTCCCCACCTTCCAAATATCACGCACACACACTTAGCATTTTCGCAATCCTGCTTCGAATACTTATGCATCGCACCCTGTCTATTTCGCAAAAGCCTCTCAGTCTAGTCCATGATTTTGGGCTGAACACACGGAGCTCTCGGTTACGCGTCGTCTTTGAGATTTTTCTCAATGTTTTTTCACAATATCTCTATTAAAAGCATCACTTACTTTAAATGTCAATCCAGTCATACGTAATAAACGGTACACATGTAGTGTGTTTTATGGTATAGCTTGTAGTGTGACCTAATTTTTATTTTATTTTTTTAACGGCTAAAATCGAAATCTACGGTGGCTGTGCTGTGACAATAGCGTATAAATATTAATTTTTGAAACCGATAAATTAAAAAAATCGTTTCCAACATTATCAAAGGTAGGTCAAAAAATTGTTTTTGTTTTTATCAGACGTTTCCGTATCCAATATTGTAAGAATTTTGTAAAAGAAGGCGGTGGTTTTTCATGGTATTCTTCTGTCAAACTATTTATGGAGAAATACTAATTATATAAGAAAATCATATTTTTTCGATTTCATCTTTCAATTTCTGTTCTTAACTGTACTCAAAAATATTAATAAAACACCCTGAAAGAGTTTTAAATATATATATTTTTTTAGTGTTTTGAACTCATAAGAAAGGGTTTGGTTGATATTTCGACACCTTACTTTGAAAAGATTCTAACTGCTTTTGACACTGTTTTGAGATATAAGCGTTTGAAGTTTCAATTGATTCAAATTCACTTGTAACAATGAGCAAGAAAAAATGTTTTAAATACTTATTTTAAGCATATTGTTTCACAACTTTTGCTGAGAAATAATGATCTTAAATGATGACAATCTTATAACTTTGCCAAATAAATTTAGTAAAAAAAGTGTGCAGATGCTGTGCAACCCTGGAATTCTGTTCCGTTATTTAACCATATATAACTCTGAAATTCATATATACGATAGAATGCAGTAAATACAAGCTTTTCCGACCAAAAGGTAATTTTAAGCAAAAGTGTCGACTAGAAACTTTTCAAAGTATGGTAACAATTTAATGAATTGCTTCGATTTCATAAATTCCATCATATAATGAGCCGCTTATGGGTGCATTTATCTTACGCTTTCTCAGTCCACGGTCATCGTTAATTACTTATTTTACTGAAGTTTTAATTTTAATATTTAAGTATTTATCTACATATGTAAATTAAAAAATAAATATTGCGTGATTGGTGAAGCGTACAAATAAAAGGTTCCTTAAATTATTTATGCAATTTTTACGAATACAACACTTAAAACACAGTGCAGGAATCATTTGTTTTGAAATATACTTGTTCTGATACCGGCATATCCGGCTTAATAATTCAAAATAAGAAGATATGTGTGTTCTATTCCTATTTTTAGTGATGTTTAAAATTCATAAAATAGTTTAAAATAAAGTTTTTAATTTTCCTTTATGCCTAGATAGAATTCATTTATGATAACTATAAGAACTTCTACATTCAAAAAAGGAAAAATGTGTTTAACAGCCATCTGTTTTTTTGATTTGGTATTTTATACGTCTCTTTTCAAGACTTTCCAACCCACATGATAATAAATCGGTTATTTATCAATATTATATTTGAGCAATGGATGATTTATATATATTTATTTATAAATGATTCATTCCTTGTTTATATAATATAAATACATCCTTCTTGTCTTGGCGATATTTGAATCGAAGATGGCTTTTATCTTTTCGCTTAAAATATGTTTGCCATAAACATTCGGTCTCCGAAATTTGAATTTAAAAAAAATGATTTTTACGTACTAATCAATTGATCTCAGTTGAAAATATTCGCAATGAACGAAACCGGTCCTGATCTTAAAATAAATTTACTGTGGAATAAGTACAAAAAAATGTCTTAGTTTTCCTTGTTGAAGATGTACATATTATGGCCAGTCGGATTAGACTCTAGAGCAGGATATCTTTCTTACTAAATAGTATGTCGTCATTTTGATTATATGTTGCAGTCGTAAAATATATATTGTAGAAAACACTTTGTACGTTTGAGTATATTTTAATTGCAAAATTATATTTTTCAATACGTTCATCAATTTTTTTAAATATTGTAATACAATTGCATCTTAATTATAGTTTTAAATTTTATTAAGATATTTACAGCATTCTATATGCATAGTAATAACATAATAATGTTTGTCTGCAAATTTCGAATGCAACACGTAGTATGTATGTAT
Organism: Himalopsyche kuldschensis; assembly: GCA_028554975.1. Classification (NCBI taxonomy): domain Eukaryota; kingdom Metazoa; phylum Arthropoda; class Insecta; order Trichoptera; family Rhyacophilidae; genus Himalopsyche; species Himalopsyche kuldschensis. The sequence continues at coordinate 6,865,028 of JAHFWI010000003.1, read as the reverse complement.
ATAATATTTATATAAATATACGACGGTACGTCGGTACTGCATTGTCGTATGCACCTTCTCACCTTGCGTAATACTGAAAATGTGGGACTTCATCACACATCTGAATAAATTTCAACGTAAAAAGCATCCTCGGCAAATAACAACAGCTGCAACAATGCAATACAAACATAAATGCAATAACTAACATCAAATGCATAAACATCTTCGTTGGAGTTGAGCATTAACCTAAATGTCTCCATAAGAATTAACTTACCAACTCATTATTTGTGGTTAGTTTAAAGTTTTTATTCGTTTGACACCGTTAATGATAGTTATAAATTACTTATGCAACCACGAAAATAATTAATAAAATTCTTTATGATATATTTTTATTTAATTATAACGAGTTTCATCTTTCTCTAATGCTCGAATATTTTATTTAAATAATGCTTTTACCGCCCCGTCGCACACTAACTAGACTTCACCTAAATACCATTTAACTTCGTTAATTTTTAAAACAGGCTTATTGCTTAATTGAAAATTCTTTCCAATTAAAAACGAATTTAAAAAACAATCTTAATGTTACTTTATTAATAGTAAACTTACGATAGTTATTCTGAAGATGTTTCTCAAAGAGATGAACACGTAGTTATAACTCAAATTTTATAGTAAAATTAACTTTCACAGTTAAAGCCGAATCTATCGAAAGATTTATCATTTTAATTTACAACATTATCGAATTCTTATTCAATAATAATCCATTACTATCGCAAAAGACTCTGTCGAAGTAATTTCTCGCGTTATTGAAAATCATGTCCGTGTTTTTTTTTGCCCAAAGAATAAAATCTGACAGTAATGATGATGCCTTTCGCTTTCAATTGATAGCCTGTAATCTTACTACTGGTGCACAGCTACTTTCTATTTGGGTTGTATTCTCTTTTTCTGATTACATCTGTTATGAAAATGATTGTTATGCAATGTTTAATGACCGCTCGAAACAATGCTATTGATCGCGCAGTAATCGTATTTAATGTCCCAAAGATTTCATCCTAATGATGGGAAACAAATTTTGCATTAACGTTATACAAAACAATGATTTCAGATCATGTAAATAGTATATCGCTTAAATAATTTGTCCCAGATACGTAATACGGATTATTTCCGTTCGAATACATGCCTAATATTTCCTACAGCCCATATGTACGATTTCTTAAAAAGTGGCGAGCGAAAGCGATTAGCTAGGCTATTAGTCCTGTCTAAGCCATATCCTTCTATCACTATTCTGTTAGTAAAAGGTTACAAAACTGAGTAACAAGTAGTTCTTGTAGAAAAAATCTGTTTTGATAATTAGCATTAGGAGTATGAACTCATTATGAGCGGACATAAGTTTTATTCATGTCAATAAACAACATTAACAATTCATATTTCGTAACAAATTGATTAGTTGATTTTTTCTTCAAAATATGTTCACTTTGAATTTAGGTTATTTCTTAAAACAAAATAAAAGGTATCATTTATTTTGACAGAATGAAAAGATGACTATAAGTTAGATATAGTTCTGTATTAGCTGCAATTTATTGAATACTAGTCATTATTTAAAGTCAATGTATTCAATTACGGGATGAATAAAAATTGATTCAAGAACCGGTATTGTAAAGTTATAGCTTTACAGTTACTGCACTTTTTATAACTTCCGAGATTAAGAAACACAAACTGAACAATATGAAAAAGATTTTCTATATACTTATTATAGTGTGCATCATCATTACATTACTTTAATAATTATTTTTAATAATAATAAATAAATAATTCGTCATTGTTAGTGATTAACACATGCGTAATATTATAATTGATTGCTTTTACTCACCTTCAACTTTCTCCGTCACAAATATATTACAATTACAACGACTACATATTTGGTTTTTACTTTGGAAGTGGCCTACAGTTTTTGAATCGGTCTGTTTTTTACACTCTACTAACGATTTACTCTAAGAAGATTAGTGAAAGGAATTTACCATAACATACATTTATATTATAATTATATTAATCTTAAGAGCGGTCTTGATAATTTTTAAGATTTTTAGTTTTAGGTGTATAAAACTTGGACGAAATTAATGAGTATTTTAATCTGCAAATTGTTTTTATGGATTCGACACTAAAGCAAAATATCTAGTAAATAAAATACAGATTTTTTTTTCATAAATATTAATGTAATTCTTAAATTCATGCTAGTATAAATTCCGAAAACGTCATGCTAATTTAAGTATTCCAAATAGTTATTTTAATTGCCTTCTAATGCATTTACGGTAGATAAAGTCGAAACGGCAATAGCAATCATAAATACCTAAAGTAACCATATATTCTTTATAAATGTATTAACCCTCAATTAAACAGTTGACCTTTAAAAGTTAAGAAGACAATGAATATATAATGAAAGCATAGAAACAATATAAGATAACATAGTTTTTAAAATAAATAATATTCACATCACTCAAGACGCAATTATATGTGGGCTATCTATCCTTCAAACATAGTTGACGTTTAGTGGAATTATATGGAATACCTTAATCAACTGAAAAGTTTTAGAAATTTATCATTTACACGATATCGTAACTTTTACTGAAGTAAACTGAGTTTTCCACTACCCTCACCAAGTGATAAAGCCATATATTAAAATGAATAACAAACAATTAGCTATTCTACTTTCAAATACATTGTAATAATCTGAACCAACAACATTTGTAACTGGTCAACTAGTGATAAGCTTCTCCCAGTTGAAAATCGACACTTGCTGGAAAATTCAAACATTTAAATAACCCAGCGATTTCTATATAATTCAAATGACTTATTGTTTTTCCGTCTTTTTGTTGCAGATAGCTGTTATGCAGAGTTCTACCCTCGATAAGTTCACAACAGCAGATTGTAAACTTGTATCGAATACACACTGAAGTCTGGAAAAGGATCAGAAGCGAGATCAATAAATTTTTATTTTTAAAAATTTGCCAAATATACTTTTAAGATGGCGTTATACAACAACAGTGTTTCAAAATTTTACGACTATGTTATGACGGATCTAGCAGGTGAATTTCTTCTGCCTTATTAGTGTTTTATCGTTCATGGTGGGCTATAAAAATATAAATAAGTTAGTTGTGGGCAAAATATGAATACTGAATAAATGTTTCTGAAGTTTTCCGAGCCATAATTTTCCCATGATACACTTGTAGTAATATTTTGTTGTAGATATTGAAATCAAATTATTGTTTTGGAAATATGTTTTGAATATGATATTTAAAAAATGATTCATATCCAATTATTGATAACAATTTTTTTTGCAATACTGAATCTGGTCGTCTTTCAAGGTTAACTAGCCAAAACGTCTCAATGATAAATATATATTTTTTTAAACAAATCTTACACATTTTATAGTACTACTACCGCATATAATAATAGTACACATATATAATGGTAGTACTACAAAATGCGTTTTTTTTATTTAAAATAATGTCTTTCTACCACGAAGTGACAGCTAACACCTTAAAAGTGATAAAAAAAATCAATGTAATATCTTCGTCAACTGCCTTATGAATTGAATTTTTATGTTTGACAGTTTATTTCATTTACACAAAAATAATACAAACACTAAATTCAACTTTGAATCAAACACTCAAAAAAATATTTGGCATTTCAGCATAAACACCAGATATGACTTTTTTATTGATTTGAAATAAGCTTAATAAGTAATTTTAATATCACTCGAGAACAGTTCGAGGATAAATCTTCCTAGCACATACCATACACCCTAAAATTAATGTTTTATTTTATTTCCAGATCCAAGAACCAACCATTGGTTTTTAATAAGTGACGTTGTACCACTCATCGCCATATTGGCTACATATTTATTTTTTGTGCTAAGTTGGGGACCAAAATATATGGCACACCGGAAACCGTTTGAACTTACCAATACATTAATTGCATATAACTTCATCCAAGTTATTGCCAGCATATATCTGTTTTATGAAGTAAGTGTAACATTCTTTTTAAAAGACTTTTTATATCTGTGTAATTTATGTAACTGCAAATTATTGCTTCTTTTATTATTACATTTAAATAAGTCATTGTCCAGCAATTACTATAAATAGTTTACTTTTAAGGTGTTCACTGTCAATACTTGGCAATTGGTGGAAAGGCATTATAATAAAAATAATAATACATTTTTAGTACTTTTTCCACATAAAATTTAATGAAGATTATGATGATCAGTTGACAATGCTTGCCATGAGCAAAACCGGTCCTGAACAAATATTAAAAAATATGTGGAAAAAGTACTAAAAATGTATTATTATTTTTATTATAAATAGTTTCCCTGATATTAAATAATCTCGCATTTCAGTGGATAATAATTATTCAAAATTTAATGTCCATGAATTTAATATACAATAATATGTATTATAAATTATCTAGTGGTTTATATAATTCGTCTTTTACGTAAATTTTAATGGCGTCCTTTGAGTTTTAATTTGTTTTCAGGTTATTAAAATATATTAATGAAGATATTGAATAAGTTATAGAACTTGTTGTCATGGCTTCGTATTATCATTAATGACCTTTTGATAAAGAAATCGTGAAATTATAACGTTGTCCATTTAGATGGATCAGATTTGATATGAGATGTGTTTAACATAATGTTCTCATACCAAATTATATTTCAATTACCTGCATTCTTCCACACATTGTCTGATTCAATATTTTTCATCCGTCTTTACATTTTGCTAGTCATAATGATGTTATTCAATTGTCGAACAATATACTATATCAGATTATAAGCAATTGAGATAATTTTATCTTACAATTATGCTTTAGTAACACATCTTGACTTGAATTAATAAAAAAGACTTGTTTTATCTATACATAATTTGAAAAATAACTAATACGATGCTTAAGTCGATTAAAATAATTAAGAGAAAAAAAAATTTTACGCTTCCATAATTTTGCATACAACACATTTTAAACAAATAAAACACAATTTTTTGTACCATGTCCGCTCATAATGGAGGTAGATTTAGTATTTATTTAGGCATGCTTTTATATGAGAACTTTTTGTAACTAATTCGCTCAACCTCACTTTAGTTTGATGAGAGTAGAGATAGAGGATAAGGCAAGGACGAGACTAGTGGTTCGCATATTGCTTTCGCTATGCCCCGCTTATAAAATCAAATGCGCGGAGATAATTATTTAAAAAAAAAACACACAAATGCCTTCAAAAAAAATCAATAAACCACTGCTCAAATAAATACCTAACTATTTAAGTTTACTTTTCCTACAAATATTATACAGTAGTATCAAAAATGATACAACAAACCGCATCTGTCAAGATGTAATAAATCATGGTCAATTTTTATTGCGTGTTTGACGGAAAAAATTATATTATGATTAGTTTTATCCGAAAATTTATTTAACAAAACATTTTCATATGAAGTTGAAGGTCAATATTACAGCCAAGTGGACACCATAACGAGTTTTTCAACAGTGAATGTAGCAGCGCACATTTTTCTCGCATAATTTCAACAATTATTATAAAACCATCGTTCTTAGAAAAAAATACAAAAACAATGTAATTTTATGCGTTTGAGCAGTGGTTTTCAAAAGTCAATCGTTCATAGTTGAAGTTCGATTACTGTGAAAATGTACGTGTTTAATTTGATAAATTAACGATCGTACTTTATTTACATATAAAAAATGCTACGTTTTCTGATTTGGAACATTTTTATTCCACCATTTATTTTGTGGCAGTAATAATCATAATCTTTAAATCAGTGGAGATTTTGCAATGCTCTATTTGTTTTGTACAACACACTTTTTGTTTTTATTTCTATCGATCCTTGCTAACACACTTAGTAGTGCAGTACACAAATTTAAAACTGACAATAAACATTTTATGCAACTATGTGCGACGTTATAGAAAATATTACCAAATTTAAAAAGAGTGCAAACCACTGAAACCCTTCCGGTAAATATGTTTAAAGCCAACTACAATGTAAACAAATCTAAGAAGCGAGATAAGTTAATCACTTTCATTCTGCAACACCCTTCAACTTGATATTGACCATTTGCATTCCTCGCAAAGATAATTAATGCCATATATAATGAATGCCACGTGATAAAAAGAACCGTGACATTGAAATAAAAACAATCGCGCATTGTTTTTCTTTTTAATTTGAACTAGAAAAAATCTTTAATTATAAATGAACTTTGTGCAAAATTATCATATTTATAGTGACTGCCGTAAAACGAGTGGATTATCTATAAATATGTATATACAGATGTGAAATTCGGTGGAAAGGAAACCAATGGGTGGAGTGAGGAACTAAATAATAAATGCAATATTGCATATCTCTTTAGCAATAATTTGCCCTTTATTGCTTGTATTTTTGCAAAATACGCATATTTAAACTATCCATCCGTATTCTTTGTTAGAAGCTATTTTGAACATTAGTATATTTACTTAATATATCAATTTAAAAATCACAAAAAAGTCAAAATCCAAACTCGATTATCCGGTTTTTCACCTATAATATTCTAATCCAAAATAATTTTGATAAACGTACGTATGTATATATTTTATTGTATCGCCTACGAATATACACAAAATATTTACACGTACCTACTCAGCTTACTGAATAATAAAATACGATTATAGAGAAACGGTGATGTCACACCAGTGATTATAACCTGGTTAAAAAAAAATCTAGCTGTGCTTAAGCTAGTGTATAGTACATACATATATCGATATGTTCAACATAAACAGGACCGGTATCCTTAAACGAATGTGCTTACAACTTATGTTATAATGAATTTTAGTATACTTTAATCATAGCTCACATTTTCTGAAATTAAAAGTTATCCGAGAGAAAATTGCAAACAGTTGTATTTTTCGATATTGATCAGAAATGAAAATTAGCTCTTCTTTGTGAGAAATGATAGTCACTGATACTCCTTCATATTCCATAATTCATATTACACCAATAGTGGTCTCAACTCATGATTTTTAAATGACTTAACATTTTTTTAATACTTTATTTCGTCATATATATTTTATCGCATTTAAAATGACATGGAATATTTTACTCGCAAAATTAAAATGTAAATTTCGATTCAATGCAACTCAATTAAGCATGACGATTATATTAATCAAATAGTAACGCTTCAATCGAAAAATATTATAAAATAGACTCAAATTTTTTTCTCTTTTTAACGTTGAATGACTTTACTGGATATGGCATTTTTAATAATGAGAGATACCGAATTGCCAATGAGGTTCCTTCCTACAGACTAAAAACAACATACATGTGAGATAACGAAGGGTCTGTAGACTTCGAAGGTCTAATGTGTGTGTGATTTTTTTTTTTAAATAAACAGCATATTTTTAATTGAATTCGTTTTCAGGGCTTGGATGCAGCTTGGCTTACTAAATATAGTTGGAAATGTCAACCTGTCGATACATCTAACACAGATGAAGCTATGCGGGTAAGAATTTAACAGAATTTATTATTCTCGCTTTGAAGATTAAATAATAATTGTAAATATTCTCTAATTGTTATGGATCCATTTTGTTTGTGTATTATCAATACGACTGTGAAGCTTTTGCCATAAATTATAGCTTTAAAATCGTATAAATTAATGTTTTATTGATTTTGTTTTTAAATAATACTTTAGTGAAAATGACAACTATTAAATATTCATTAATGATAGCATTATGTATTGATTATACTAATTTATTTGTCAATCTTGAACGCAGGAGGGTTTATAAACTGCGATTAATATTCACGATGGATCATGACATTGGATGCCAATTATTTTTAACGGCTTCAAAAATAATTTATTTTGTGAAAATATAAAATGTTTTTCAACAATTTCCGCTCTCAGTATGTTACCAGATGGTATGAGTGTTTCATAAGAGCTAGTTTTACGATAAAAAAAATCGGAGAACCTCGGAACGGATTCGTTAATAAAATCGAATGGATATGAGAAACACTTAAACATCACAGAAATTCATGCTTTTGAGCGCAAATATCTGAAATGAATGAAAAATCAACTAACGAAACTGTCCATACCGAGACTCAAATCCATAGAAATTGAAACCGAATAGAACAAACTCCCAAGAAAGTTGACCACTTGGATACAATACCATCCATTATACAAAAGAATACGACGAATAAATGCTTTTAAAAAAATCAAATAAGATGATTTAGATGCTATATGCATCATTTAATATATTTAAAAATGCATTTTTATTTCCTGAAACCTAGTTAAGTCGAAATACTTCAAAAAATAGTGAGAGATCGGACGAGATCTTGCAAAAGCCGATATGAATGTAAATAATACTGCAAAGTGGGCAACAGATTTAATTTTAAGAAATTGCATAATGCATATTTTTAAATTACCGAATTAGGATTTTTATAGCTGTGAATAAATTTGACTAGTCGAACGGGTTATTTGAACAATCTTGACCTGAATTCACAACCTTAACCGCTTATATCAGTCAAATATTCTTAAAACTTCGACGAATCCAGACCGATTCATAGGAAAAACTGCACGACGAAATGATATAACAATAATATAGCAATTATACTGCTTCACTTCTTCCTGAACATAATTTTCTGAACCAATTCTCAGTTTCAAAATAAGTACACGTAATCTTTCCGTTAATCGGTCTCCTCTAAACCTTCACGGAGAGAACAGATCATACATTTACGTATGAACCGTAACTAGAGACGAGTATTTTTCAAAATACTCGAGTATCGAGTACTTGAAAAATAGACGAGTATACTCGAGTATCGAGTACTCGATACTCGAATTGGAGTCTCTAACCGTAACGTTCACGGTACGTGAAACGGAAGGAGGTGTTGCAACACCAACGATTCCGTTATAATCATATGATTTCTTTCGTTTTATTTATATACAGTCGAGCCTTGGATTATGAATAACTTGATTTGCGATTTCGTAAGACGATTGAAAATGTGCAGTATTTTTTACTCAATAGACGAGCTAGGTATTTATACTCGCTTTAAATCTAGTAATTGTAATATAAATTCCTGAATAAGTATGTCAAAATGTGGCAGCAAAATTTATTTCGTATAATTTTTTTCTGTGTGTATTTCAAATAAAATGTTTGTTTATTTGTTTCGCAGGAGGCGTTGGGGTGCTATCTTTATTTTCTTGCAAAAATCACAGAGCTTCTCGACACTGTTTTCTTTGTGTTGAGGAAAAAAGAACGTCAAATTAGCTTTTTACACATGTACCATCACACTGTGATGCCCATGATTTCGTGGGGAGCGACGAAGTACTATCCCGGGGGTCATGGCACATTCATCGGAGTCATCAACTGTTTTGTTCACATAATCATGTACTCGTATTACTTGCTCGCAGCAATGGGTCCAAAATACCAAAAGTATATCTGGTGGAAGAAACACATCACCACCTTGCAAATGGTAAGTATTTTGAAAATAACATATAGCTGGAATTGTTGTCAATTAATCGTTTAAATTGAGATAGCTTCATCATTTGACATTTTAAGCTTCAAAAACTTTTGTAAAACTGGTTTCAAACAATAATTATTGTCAATTCCAGTTGAGTCCGACCCGCGGCAAAAAATTCAAAAACAATATTTTTGTCTATGTTATATTACGATTTTTACATGTAGTGTTTAGATTTCTAGCACGCGGATCTTGTCAGACCTTTTTTATTGTAAAAAAATATCTTTTTAATCAATTTTATTATAAGAAATTATTTTCTGAAAAGAAACACAAAAGGTCAAATTAAAAACAAAATTTAAAACGACCTACTCGATAATTTATTCCAGCCACTTTTATCGAGACAGACATTCAGAGTTAAAAAAAACTCATTAGTTTTGTGATAGCCGTATTAATTTTCATAGTAAAATGCGTTTTTTATTTAAATTTATTAACTGTATTGAGTATTTTATGTTTGACCGAAAAAAACTATTGTATGTGGCCCAAGAGTGCTAAAACATATTCTGGCCATCACAATACATAAGATAATGTAATGATGGAAATAAATTTGTATACGTTACATTTTTCTGTTTTGAAACAAAATTTTTATACTGGGAATTTGAAGCTGTTCCGGAATATTATATGCTGGTATATTGACTTTGCTGTGATTTAAAACCATTCCCGCCCAATTCCTCGAGTAAAGCTCTTACCACTAGAACACAGAGGCCGACAATTACTTTTTAATTATTTTGAAATAATATTTTGGATTAAGTATTTGTTGAGACCTTTTTACACTCCTTCAACTTAAATTCTTTAATTGAGTGTATTATCATTCGAGGCTTTCAGAAATGGTATGGATGTTAGCCAAAATCATAAACAATAACACATTGGCTGCAGGGTAAATCAAAACATATAGAGAAATAATGTGTATTCCACATTCTCTTAAGAAAGGGAAAGTACAAGATTTTAATCCTTTCATTCATAAGAATAAATAAAAATCATCAAAGTTTGATACCCTTTCACTATTTTATTATATTTACTATAGAAAAGCTTAATCGCATCAAATATTTAACCTATTAAATAAGACAACCATTACATACATTTTTACTTTTCCACTTCTGGCCACAGAAATATATTATTGTTTATATGCACACTAGTAACCGCAATTCTATCAGGTCAGTTAGGATAATATCAATACAAACAAAACTAACGATATTAATTGTATATTCTAGCTCCAGTTCTGCATCGCTTTCTTGCATTCATCTCAGCTGATCTTCTACGATTGCGGATATCCACGCTGGTCTGTGTGCTTGACTCTTCCAAATGCTATATTCTTCTATTTCCTGTTTGATGACTTTTACAATAAGTCTTACGAAAAGAAAGCTGGCCAAAATGGATCAATAACCAATGGGAATGCAACTGGAACAACCACTGCGTTGAGCAATGGGAAAATTACTAATGGTAATGACAAGAATGATTCCATGGGGAAGATAAAAAAATCATAAAATCATTTGCGAAATCACTGATGTCAAATTAGTTGCCTTTAGATTATATTAACAAACAAAAAGAAACTCTAAAGTGGTGATCACTATATATTCTAAATGAGTGTACTTTTATAAAAATTAAATGAATTTTTAATTGTGTCCATAGTTACCTTGAAAAAATATTTGGTAATGAATGCTCATGTATGCATTGTTTGTTAATTAAACAGCCTTTTTTACTGTATTATTTATCAACTAAAGCAATAATAAATGTATTATTTTCATATTGAATGATATAGTTCGAGTGTTAATTATTATACAATTAATTTACCTACCCTCTATCTGATGGTTTTTATCATGTGAATTTTCACTGATTTAAATTTAAGTGTTCAAATATATATTTGTTCAATGCTCAAAACTAAATATAATCTTTATTTTAAAATGTCAAATTATTATAGCGGGTAGTTTTAACACATTTTGTACTTTGGTTAACCTTTCCTTTACGGTACCAAAATAGCACGTCTGATCCGTTGATGTGTAGTCACTACACTTGATACAAAGGTGTTGTTTTTATGGAAATTTATTGCATATATCAATACATAAACATTTTATGAAGCGTAGTGACTTCACATCACCAGATTGGATTGTGTTTTTTTGGTACTGTACAGAACGGTCAGCAACATGTCACATTTATGAATAAAAAATTGTTGTTCAAGGAAGATTGCGATTAGTCAATTGTTACAGGAATCAATGCAAGAGGAGTGAATCGTCTAGGCATATAATCACAGGTTACCTTTAAATTTAGTGTATAGAATTGTAAATTTGAGTATTTAAAGATATTTTGTATCGTAACTATGACGATATTCAATTAATGCTAAGCGTCTGTGTCTTCCAGATTTAGATAGCTAAATTAATTTTGCAAATATCTGTCAGTTTACCATGTCACTAGGCATCAAATATATTGATGTTGCCATCATTCCCATACTCCAACATTCACAAGCGCACTGATAATTGAAAAGACCATTTCCATGTACCCAACATTGGATAAGATCAAAATATAGATCTGATAATAAAATATACAATATTTAATATTGTAAAAGTGCCATAAGAAGATTATTATTTTAATATTTTGCGAGTTTTGAATAAAGGTACAAGAAGTTTTAAGCAAACTAGTTTTTGAAAATGTCATGTGCAGTAAGAAAAAATGTATAAAATAGAACTTTGTTCAGCGCAATCATTGACAAATTAAATTAACTATTAATTTATTCAGTGTTTCATTTATTGTATTCTGATGCTAATGAAGTGGCTGCATCCGTATATCCTACCTTGAAAATTGAAACCTGTACTATGTAAGAACATGAATATTGTTATCAATTATTCAGCTCTTTAAAATCAATAATGGCGACTTCAATAGTTTGTTTGATTTAGTGACTATTCACAACATTTCCATTCCTACAAAGCTAAAGGGTGTTTATAATAATTGGAATGCTTAATGCAATTACGGATTAAGCGCTAATTCAGTTAAATTGTCTTCCAATAATTACATGAAAGTCTTTAAATTTGTTATATGTAGTGCATTGTAGAAGATTACAATTAATTGCTCAATCACACATTGCATAGTGTTATCCAATTTTATATAGGTATAATAAGCAATCGTTATTATTTATTATTGGAAATACAGAAAAAATGATTTCACAAATAAATGATATAGCAGTATTTAGAGCTCGAATTTCTTTTTAGATAAAAAACAACCATGGATTTTGAAATTTTTTAATTTTATAAAAAGTTTGCTGAATAAGTTTAAATATGTTAGTATAAAACCAAACTATATTTGGAATGTGAGCCTTAAATTATGCACTGAAAATAAATCTGTTTATATAACACAGATTAACATGATAATAAATCTTTACAAGTTGTGAATAAAAGAATTAAAATGCAATATTTTAAAAATATATACTAGGAAACATTAAGTATTTTTGAGTGAAAAAAATTATTTACCTTTAGAAATATGTAATAATTTTTTAAAATAGCGGTCAAATCAGGATTCTTAAATGTTGAAATAAATAAATCTTATCGATTTAAGTCAGTGATGGTTAACGAATAATATTATGCTCCCATATTTCCGTAAGTGTAATAAATCTAAATATTTTGATTGGTCAGTGAAATATTTTCACAAGAAGTTTACTATTGTAACATATTTATGTCAATTTATTGTTATGATCTAATCATAAAATTTTAAAAAAATCAATTGAATTCATCTAATTTAAATAGTTATTGTTAACCTTCATTTGGTTTCAAATAAATTTGAATATTTATTTATTTTAAATCTTTACTGGCGATCAGAAACTGTTGCATAAAAATACCAGCTGTAGTCATTAATACCATTATTCTCATTAAAAAACATCATTCTCATAAAATGTTTACGATGGTAATTTTTATTACTCATCCCGATAACCATATTCTGATGTGTAAATATAATACTTTTACCCGATATAAAGCAGGTTCACATTTCTTTAAATGTCTTTGTTAGGATAAGTTTGCGATAATTATTTCTATTTGTTTTATAAAAGGAAAATAAAAGTCTTTATTTTATTGAACTGGTTTTTTATTTTAATAATTAAAGAAATTAAATTTCAGGTCACATTTTCATAAAAACGATAAGAAAACTTGTTTTATCTTTTCAATAAACATGCCAATTAAATTCACAAGTTTAAAAATGTGTTTGGTAAAAAACATGTCAAGAAAACAACAATTCACGAATCTAATAGTTTTCAATTGATTGAAAAAAAAATATTTTTTACAGGGTGTATTGGAATTTAATATTTTTTATTGCAGCAATTGCAACAATATAAATAAGAGACATAAGAGAATTAAAAATGAAGCAGACAATTTAAAATACCTAAACATGGAGTGGGCAAAAAGTTGGAAATTTCATGAAAAATGCTTCATTCATGAATTAGGCAAATTATCTGCCAAGTGCATAAATTGGGCATGAATTGCTTAGCTAATTTCACCTTGTTTTTTAAACTCAACTTTAAGTGATTTGATAATATAAAAATATCTCAATCATTAACTAAATATATAGTCAAGATTTGAATCGAAGATTGTGCGTAAAGATAATGGTCAATTTTAAAAATCTTATGGCATTTGTGTATTTGTACATGCACTTTGGTCCCAGCTCCTTGCAAGTATGGTTGAACAGCTGTCATAGTTGTAGTTTGTGAAATTCATAAGAAGTAACCTCCAACTTAAGGAATGTGAACATGGCTTTAGTAACACAGTAAATAAATAAATGAATGAACAAGCATAATAAGTATTTTGTAATCAATCAAAATAAAAACCTAAACATTTGATATCCCTATCAAAATTACTTTTCCAAGGTCATGTTGACAGTTGACAATGCTCAGTTTGTGTACTCAGCAGATAATATGCCAAAATCATGAATGAAGCAACAGGCTTCCACTTTTCGTGATTTAGTCTAGAATTTTCAATGTTTGAATTTAAGTATAATATTATATTGGAAATATAATTTCATCCTTCCTTTTCTGTTTGGGTCAATATGACCCAACAATGAATGACATAAAATGCCATGTCGAACATTCAATCCAATAATTTACTTGTAGCATTCTCATAAATCCTTCCTATAATGGCGCTTCACTTGAAGATGGTTGATGTTAACTAATAGATGATTGGATTAGAAAAGCACTAATGCTTGGGCAATCGCCATCTGTACTAGATATTAGATCCTTAAAATGGGTGTTTCAATGACCATTTAAATAGAGTTGAACACTTTACATCATGTAAACTCTTCAATAGGTTTATTGTTTCATTACGTCTTCCCATTAAGATTCTTTTTTAATCATCATCATGCACTTTTTGTGTTAGAATAAACTGACAAGTATTTATGATGTTCACAAGTGGTAAAGTCATTTCTTCTTACAATAAAGATTTACCGCAAACAGTTTTTATGGGTGGAGATTGATATATTTCTGACTTCACAATCCATTCCATGAAGTATGAGTAAGTAAAAATAAATAAGCAGTGATTATTTATTGACAGGAAATACTTTTATTGTTTTGCAATTAGCACCATGTTTTTGAAAAAATACACTTGAATAATTAACACCAAACTTCTATTTTAGAATAGGGCATCAGGAAAGTGGCCATTTTTATTTTATATATCCTCACAATAAATTACAGAGATTAAGAACACTTAATGTAACAGAAGGAACAATAATGCAATTAGCTACCCATTCCATTTAATATTTGTTTGACTGAATATGAGTATTTTATATGTATGACTAAAAAGGCATTTGTGAACTTTCATTTCATTAATATGATCTTATATTAAATTGACCATTTAAACATACAAATAAATCCAATTGAAAACAAAAGTGTAATAAATGTTTTACATACCTTTAATTTAAAGGGGAAATTGTAAAACCATTCATGTATTGATATTTTCACAGCGTAAGTGATTTTAACCTCATATATATAAACATACTTACAAAGTGGAAAATCATTCAGTTAATGATCACTATACATTCAAAATAAAAACTTATAAATAATTGTGTAAAATAAATACTATATAATCCTAATACTTTCTTATAGTCGAAATATCACCATACTATCATTAGAGAGTCTGTTTATACAATAGCTGCTAATAAATTTTATTCTCTTTTATTTAGTTTTTCACCTTTATCTAGAAGCGCAACATCTTTTGTGATCTGAGAATAAGCTTGTGCATCATAATTATCACTAGTGAATGCTGCTGGTAAGCATTTTCCGTTAGGGGAATTTGTTGAAGTTTGTGCGCCATCTTCGAAAGATTTGACAGACTTTTTGTAAGCTTTTCGGTAGAAGTCACTGAATAAGTAAAGGAAAACAAAAGCATTTCCAATGAAGAAGTATGATACAGATCTCTGGTATCCACAGTTAGACACGGTCAACAGCCCCAAGTAGGCAATTATCATGCAGAATTGAGCCTGGAAAACACGGAAAACATTGATTAGAAAACACCCATCATCGCCAAAATTATACTATCACTGATAAAAAGATAACTTTATAAGTACTGAAATGTCACCCAAGAGGTGCATACTATTTGAACATTATTGAATGAGAAAAATAAAAATAAGTGAATAAAATAGATCCTGTTTCATTCCACTTTATTATGCAAATCACTACTTTCAAATATGATATTTCAACTAATATAATTAATCAGCCTGTGTACTGTCACAACTTGAATAGACTTTATAAATTGGTATTTTTAGGCAATTTGAAATGCTGAAGGCAAAATGGAGACCACTATGGTGTAAACCTTTATAATTTTTAAGGAACTACACACTTCAAACGGTGAGTGATTGAGAAATTAATGCATTGCAGCTTTCACAATACCATTATTCAATGTCAATTTTTAGTACCTGATACCATAACAAAGAAATGGATACAGAATCAGTTATGGCAGTCCTAATATTTACATTAAATTGTAAAATATTTTCACCCATTTTTAATAAAATCAATATTAACTATATCATATACTTAAGCTTTTAATTTTTTTATCCTGTCGTGTATTTCAAAATGATATGTTCACATTTACATTATATCATTTTTTCAACTATTCTTGTCATCAATGAAAAATTAATGACAAATTTGAAAATATATGTGCAACCATCGCAAAAGAATTAAATAAGGAACCTTGTTAAGAAAATAAGCAAATTACAATTCAAATGAGTGTATCACTTACGAGTTGCATGACAGTCATATATTTCTTCCACCACAGGTATTTCTGGTAGGCGGGTCCCATTGCAGCAATCATGTAATATGTATACATGACAATATGAACCATGGAGTTTACCAATCCAATCATTGCACCTTGCTCTCCGGGGGCATACTTTAGGAAGCACCATGAAAATACCATAGTGGCAGAGTGATGGTACACGTGTAGGAAAGTAACTTGACGCGATCGCTTTCTTAAGACAAAGAAAACTGTGTCCAATAATTCGGTGACTTTGGCTATAAAATAAAACCATGCACCATTGGTAAGCTGAAAAAAAAATTATTATATTAATGAATATTTTGACATATTTAAGAAGCATGAAAATAAAAAGAGTTCCACACAATAAAAAAAAGTGCTCGATAACAAATCGATGAGCTTATTTTAACTCGGTCAGGAGATATGGCAAAGAATATATATATGTTTAATAATTCTTACCAAGACCTTATTCCTTGTAGATTGTTGTACCCTCTGTTGGCAAGCTGATGAAAAAAGTGCACTGAACGGAAGCTCTACTCGTAATGACTGAAACAAGCAATGCACAATTATTTGACAAATCGGCAAGACAGAAAAATTTAGAATCGAATTCGAAAATCGAATTGTGAAGAAAAACACCTTTAACTATTCTAAAACTAACGCATTTCAAGAGTCAATGAACAAGTTGCTAACATCTTTGTAACTTATTATTATACCTCCACAACATATGTTACTAAGTTAATTTAATAAACACAAGTTTAGTTCTATTTGATGTTTATTATCTCGATTAATGTCATAACAACATTTCTAGACGGCGAAACTATGTTGTCTATGGGCGAAACTAAGTATTTTTATCTATGGGCGAAACTCAGTCAGTAACGAATATCTATACATTACTCTTGTGTTCGATAACGAGTACCTAGAGATATTTTAATTTGAGTACACATATTGTAATTTGAATACAAAGTGCAATTTTGTTACATAAGAATTCAAATTATATTCACGTACATATCATATATATTAAATAGGCATTATGTATGTAGAAACATAACACCTGGACAGGGATGTTAAGCTAAAATGGGTATATTACCTACAGCACAAGGTCAGTGGAGCGATAGATTTGCTTCGGTTGGGCTCAATTCACCAACCCAAAATAAATGTATTTCAAAACTTTAAATAAGTAGGGATATATTCATGTTGAAATAATTATTATTGAATTGTCTACTGAACTTGGTGCAACGTATCATGTCATAAAACAACATTTATTCGCTTTATAAAAATGAACGTTATAATCCTAAAACTATTCAAATCGCATGGTTTACTCTATATCTGCAAAATGAAATTATATTTTCTTGCAAATATTCAATAACTTAGCTAAAAATGTGAAAGTAATCATTAACGAACATAATTAGGTATTTATACGGCTTTGAACTATTGATAATCTAATAATATAAAATGTGACAACACTAACGTGTCAAATCAGTGCTGACATGCTGTTTTTAATTTTCCTTACACCATGTTAGTGATACACGATTGTTTTTTTTCACTGCACATTTAAAAAATATAATATGAAAGGTTTTGTTTTCACAAAATATTTCAGAACTGTATGTTAGAATTAAAAAAGGCCAAATAGTTTTTTTTTTTATTAATTTTCAGTTTTTTGTGATTCTATTTACTGTAAATATGAGTTGATTTTATTTTATAACTTTCATTGATGCAATCATTTTAATTATATTTCACCTTTTAAAATTAAAAGAAGAGTTTTCCTATAATCTATCGATGCTTATTTTGTATAAATTTATTTTGAGGGATTAATATATTTTTTTAAATGAACCACAATAAATCCGAAACACGACATCTTCAAAATATCGTGTCAAGCCGTGTAGTAACTTTGGTCGACTATTTTAAATATTATTAGTAAATAATTTGATTATGCTTGCAAACATAAAAAATGATCATTGTTGGATCATTTAAATTGTATTTAATACATTGTATTGGCTACAATAACTATCGTTAACGCCGGCATGGCAAAAAAAAATACTTAACCTACGAACACCTTGTTACTGAATTAACACCAAACTCTTACAAGTACCGAGAAAAGTGTTTTGTAACATTTTATAAGAAATGAAATTTAGTCTCTCGAATAGAAAATATTAAAGTTTTCTTTTCACATATTATGAAATCAACTGAGAGTGATGAATTTTAAATATTATCACATTTTGCATGGAAAGCCCGGGTCGGGTCATAAGTGAAAAAACACTTGAAAGACTACACAATTTTAGCAATTCATTTTTTTATATGTAAAAACTTGTGGTAGTTACCTGATATACCAAGTAGAGGGAAAATAAAACTTGGAAAGCATTGTATGCAACCATAGTGTTCCGTAACATCATCGGCTTACGATCTCGCATTATCATAGGGCCCAATCTCAATACGAATATTAAATAAGCAGCTAACATTCCTAGCACAACACCAGGACTCTCCATGAGTGGCCATCCGTCTACTTCAGGACCTGAAATAAAATAAAATTGATTAAAGTAAAACTAAACATAATAATCAATACAGTACTGTGGCGGTACCTAAATCAAATACGACAGCAAATCGCACCCTCCGTGCAGGAAGCCTGAAACTACTGTCATTTTTTACTTAATTAAGTAGCTACCTACTATCATTATTGTTTTTTTGGATGATAAGGTTTCGACATTATTAAAAAAAAACTCACTTTGTCCAGTCTGCCAGTCTTTATAATTATCTTGAAGACTAAGAATTATAGATGCCATCTTTTCAGTTATTCTCGATCTTGGATATCTATAAAAATACACATACATTTCAGAATACATCCATTAAATTAAAAAACGAAACAGTTTTGCAATTAATATTATCTTCAGATTCACGTTTATCGGAAGTATTTTTGTGTACATACTTATTATGACTTCATAAACTAGGTATATTTTACACGTATGTGAAAAAACAATGTTTTAGGAACCAAACTTCTCAAAATCCTTGAAAACTAATTGAATAGTTCAATAACAAGTGACAGGATTAATTTCAAACATAACGGCGCTTTGAAACTATAAAAACTGTCGTCTCTCTTTTGTTTCGTAAGATTCTAATTTTGATTTCATAAAATTTATGAGTAAGTAGCTACACTATAATTATAAATTATTTACTTGCAAGCATTTCATTGAATTAAATACAATCATTCTAAATAGTTAACTTTCATTCTAGTTTGCGGAAATTCTGCAATCCACAATTAGTAGAATATGAGTGTTACAGATTATAATGTCTTATTTTTGCAACTAATCCAGGGAATCGTTCTTAAATATCATAACCGACAGCACTTTTAAGGTATTCACTGTCAATACTTTGTGGAAAGGCATTACATTAAAAATATTACCACATTTATCAGACAACCTATTATCCTTGGTTCACCAACCTAGGGTGAGTCTTAGCTTGATATTTATTATATTATGTACATTATAATTATCATCAAATAATAAAAAAAAATCAATAACAATTTTACGTGTGTTATCAATTTGTATTATTGAATCGACCTCAATCTTAATATACGGTAAATAGCGAAACAATATTGTTAAAACATATACCTATATGAAGGCTGTTTTAGTCAACATAATTTTAACTATTTATTTAGCATAATTTCATTCGACTCTTAAAGCATTATATCCGCAATATGTATTTTATTAAATTCCTGAATAATTTACATATACAAAGTGTATGATTTAAAATACTTAATGTCATAAAAGTTAATAAATGCTACTACCCATTTGCACAGCCATTATACCACTACCGTACCAAGACAGGGTGAACCGAGAAATATATTAATTAATATTAAGAATATCAATGTAAGCTATTTATATTTCATTTACTATTTTTCTCAACATATGTGTGCTTTATACATGGTCAATTGTAGCGATTTCATTGGTTTTATATTATTCATAAAAAATACTCTGAAATAACGGAGTATTGTATATTTTATCACAAACCTGTTCCTGGGTATTTATATATAATATTTATTTGACTCTTGGACTTTCAGGTCATAAAAATGCAAATTAAACTTCTTTTGAACAAAAATCTTAGTAAAAGTAACATTTCGTGCCGAATTGTAAACATTTTTAATTCCGCTAGGTTCCATGGAATAAATGTACCAATTTAAAAAAAAATGTACACACTTTTAAAATGGCATCCCTTTGTGCTATCACGTCAAAAGAAAAATGTATTATTTACAATCTATCTAACGTGTATGATCGGCGTATATAGAATTACAATTTATTGACCCATTCTAAGCCAGCATATGGCTTCATTTTATAGTTTTCAATACTACGTGCATCCGACAATGACATCTTATACATCACGAGCGACCCGATAATTTGAACAGTTTTGTTTTCAATTTTGTAATTGGAATCGGAGAGCGAATAATTTTATTTTGATTGCATCAAGAAACAAGTGACAAAAAATCATATAGCCGATTCAATTCAGCACAGCCAAATTTCAAACGAATGAATAATCCGTGTGAGTGAAATTACATCGTTGCGTATATGACATTATGATTTTAAATTTATTTCACGAGCCTGTTGCCATAACTGAATATGGAAATCATTGCCATTCCTCTTTGATATTTCGCATGACAATTAATTGATCTTGGGTATGGTTGCCATTATCGAATCATTGAGTTGAAACATTTTGAATAGTTTGCTGATAAGTTATTTGAGCACCAGAGCACAGCTAGTAGTCATTTGGCAGTATTTTTTTACCAGGTGATTAACAGTAAACGATATTTTATTTATTTTTTAACTATAATTATTTGGTAATTAAACATCGAAAAGTAACGGGAATATAAATGCGATAATAACGACACAGAGCAAAGAACTTAATCTTTTATATTTCTCTATTATTAGAAATCAATTTTAAAGCATTTACAGTTTAAAATCTTAATCATTTAAAGCTCAGACCTACAACTGTCTTTTTATTATACTTTAAAGAAAGAGTGAGTCGCACGAAGAGAGAAAAAGTTGGGTTGAGAATTATTACTGTATACAAATTAGAAATCCTTGAAATAAACCGACATAAATTTATTCTAGACTGCAATTTATTAAGCGATCAATTAGTCTTCGTTTCTTCACCTTTGTAATATCCGATTCACTAACCGAAGATTATTGTATTTCTTCCTTGTACAGTTTTATTTCTAAAAAAAAAAAATTCCTTTGTTTGTTTTTAATTTGAAAGAATTGATATGAATTTTATTCTGTTCACAGGAAACAATTTCGTTGGCTCAATTGAACTCATTACCGGGATTTCCATCTAATTATGGTTGACAGACATGCAGATTTATTTATTTTATTAAATGCACTCATTTTTGGACTTTTACTTTGATAACGATAATTCATACTTAATTGATTTTCGATGTATTAGTTTGCATTGCTAAGAGGTCTTCAACATTTTGTTTATAGTCTATTTGTCTTGTAATTTGCTTTAATTTATTTGCTTAGTGGTTTTACCAATTGTTTGTCATACCTTGTTTTTCATACTTAACTTTTGTATAAATATCACTGTTTTATTGTATTCCTTAACAGTTGAAAATGCTCGCCATGAGCGAAACCGGTCCTGATTAAATAAATTTTATGTGGGAAAAGTACTAAAAATGTATTAGTATTTTTATTATAATGCTTTTCTACCAAGTATTGACAGTGAACACATTAAAAGTGAACTGTACAATTAGTTAAGCTTTTTGTACATGTATACATATATATTTTTACATATGGGTTCGTAAGAAAGTTCTCGAGCCATATAACCCTGCGTTTGAATGTAATTTGAGTTTATTATGATCTTATCTATCACCAATCATAATAAATTGTCACTTAAATATATACGTAAACACCATTAAACGCGTTTTAATTTAATACTTCCGCAATACACATCCGCCCAAATACTATATTTATACACATTTAAATTTGCTTACAGTTACCCTAAAATAAAAATAGCAGGCAATTGAGAATTTGATCATTTAAAAACATATACTAATATAGAATTATCTATGCATTGTGGGCAAATTTAAATAATAATCATATTATTTTGTTAAGCTCGCGCGCTGATTTAACGTTGAGCTCTATTATTATTGGAAGAAGAACAAATCGCATATCTAATTTGAACTAAAAAAATGTGGCCTGCTTATATTTTTTTTCCGAATGACCAAATTAATTTTCAACACAATCATTAGTCTTATTCTGTATAAATTCGTTCAAAGTATAGTATGAATTTATATCGCATATTCAATAATAATATTCAACAGAATTAATTTAGTCCCTCAACTTCTCTGTTTTGGATTGAGTGGTGATTGAAAGATAGGGCTATAGAAATAAGAGAAATTATATAGTCGATAAATCCATATCTTTATCATAAATCGATAGTAAGCTCAGGTGACCGTTTGGGGACTAGATTCAGTGGGCATAGCAACTGAAAGTAACGAACGGTCAAGAGTTGTACCGACGTATATAATATCTTTTTGGCATGCTGTAAATAACAAATATTTTTTATTCAATTAAAATATTTTACTGTGTCAAATATCCTTACTTAAGTAAGTAAATTGGGCAACAACTTATTGGAATATTAGAAGCCTCTGAATGCAATAATAACTCACTTATTTAAATAATGAAACTTGTGTAAAATAGTAGTGCCAAAAATTACCATGTTTTAAATAATTATATTTTATACCTAACATATATGGCTATATTTCAAAAATATAAGGAATCATTTGATTATTGCAAAAATTTTCGCTAAGATTGTGAACGTTTTTGGTTTTAATCGAATATTTTAATTTTAATATTAATTTAAATTTTATTCTAAATATTGAAATCCATTTATCAAAAAATTTAGAAAATTACAAATAACACATTTACAAGGTTGGTTATCTAACACGGCCGTCAGGTTTTTATATTAAACGGTATGAAAGGAAATTTTTGGAATACATTTACATGTAAATTGAGCTAACAGACACATGACAAATTATTGTGACTTTAATTATAAGTCAACACATTGACCTATTCATCTCTAGACCAATTTGCTATATTTTATTAATAGATGATGATTTGAATAGTCACTTCTAAAAGTATCGAAATAGTTGAACATTATGAATTATATATTATCAATTGAAAAAAAACGTCTATCTTGAGGAATCAAATAAACCATGATTTACGAAATTTTATTTGAAATACTGTGAACGATCGTCTTTGATGGATTCTACAACAAAGTAAATTGTTGAAGTCAATAACATATCATAACTAAAACCCATGTTCCACCTCCATTACATAAAAAAAACTGTTCTATGATAATAGTATAAATACTACAGCAAACTTTTCACATATGAAATCACTATAATATCTGTTTTAAGATGAAACATTTGCTGACAATTTACTTCAAATTAAAAACAATACTTCATTCAATTCTATTAAGTAAAGAAACATAGTATTTTAAAGAGTTTACATACAGTTTTCAACATCGCTTTATAAATGTAATTGCTAAAATAATAATTTAATTCCTAAAAACTCATGTGAAAAAGAAACAATTTGGCAATATCCATTGACGACAGAAGCATTTTATTGCTGTATTTTTAAATCAATAGTAATTATAAACTGCTCTTATAGAAATTGTGCTATTTTTATGGTAGAACTAAGTGTACTTAATAAATATCATGATCTCTGTCTAATCAACTGCTAGTCGAAAAATCAAGCATTTAAAATTTGTGTTCAATTATTTTTAACTCTTGTTAGCTTAAACTTTCTCTCGAAAATGAAAAAAAAAAGCTCTAACTATCGCCGCTGGAATAACAGTACCGTGTTAACACGCCAGCAATACAAGATTAGATTATAATCAAATTGATTTTATTATTTGGATTAGTTTGACATTTTTTCGACCCATTTTAAACAAACAATTATTGGAGTCGTCTGTTAAGAATTTCAATCAAAGAACAATCGAATTTCCTTATTTTTCAACCAAGATATAAATCGATCAAAAACATGCATCACAGCAGTATTGTTTGAAAACTTAATTTTGTTTTCCGAGTTAAAATAAACAAGAAGAATGCTTTTTGTGAGGTTAATTAATTTATTAATATATGAAACATTACTCTAGTTCATATTTTATTAGTTGAGATTTAATTTTAGATAAAACATGCTCATGATAATTAAAAATCAACATCATTAAAAAAAAAAATACATTATTTCGAATACAGATTTTCATCGATATTGAGTTGTAATGAATGATGTATTTCATTTGACAAATTTGTATTTATTAATTTGATAAAGTTATTTATCAAATTATTGAAGAACCCGAGGCAACAACTTGTCATGTTATCTTTGTGCTGTCAAACTTTTTCTGTATATTTGATTTGATTTTCCGTTTACGTTTAATTTAACATGTTCATCGTAGACCATATGTCATGATTTTGACTACTTTCGAAATATTTTCATTGAATAGACAGCATTGGAAACTCTTGAGGGATATTTCATTTTTCATGCTCACAAAATATGAAGAGTCAAGTTAAGACAAACTGTATTAGTATGTTGCAGATGATTGGTGAATGTGGATCTGGGGAGAGATTCGGGTCAAATAAAAATGAATCGTTAAAAAATCCGAACCGAATAATGCACTAGACATGTGAGTAGCTAAACAATTAAATCTGCATCAATGAAAGCATTCGATAGAAAACAAAACAAACGTTTTCTATAAATGGATATTTGTTTTTTTGAACACAATGAAAATGCACTTTTGACTGGCTGATTGATAACTAAGCTAAAGCAGTGGTGTAGAATTAGTGGTACACGAAGTCTTGAAATTATTTATAGTGAGAATATAATTACTTTAAAACTGAGAAATCTTATATAAATATAAATTTACATTTTTTTTTCCCCCACTGATGATGAATTTTCATAAAGTTACTGCCAAATCCATCGAAAATTTCAGTACAATCTTTGATACTTAAAAACGTATAAAAACTTCGTTTGTATTCATTGTTGGCCTCGCAGTCGTTGTATCATGCATGCACTTAAATTGTATCGATAGTCACTATCGTTATGTCATTGTTGTCAGATCGAATACTCCTTCGCGCTGACAATGCCAATATTTTTATAAACTTACATAGTTGTGAGACGTGAGTTTTACTTTTAAAATTGAAATCTTTTAACTCTTGCAAATATAGATTTGGAGAATGTTATTAATATTCCGGCTATCAGCATTCAATAGTTAAATGTAAAATTGAATAATGAATACAGTTAAACAAAGTAATACAATCCCAAATATATATTAGGTATTGGCTGCTAAATTTACTGTAAATATCATATCGTTGTGATTCTTTAGTAGTAGCAATGCTAAGCTTTTTAGTCATAAATTTGCAGAATTTAAATAATAACAATGTTGTTTAATAAAAATGTCAATTGAAAATCTTGGTGAAAAAAATGACTTCACAATGAATGAATGTTTTGGATTTGACTGAAGGTGCTTGATAGAAGTTCAATATGAAATTAGAATCGTTTATACTTTGCCATACAATTTTTCACTAATGACCTGGATTTCTCGTTTCGGTATTTTCAGCAATTTCGAATGTACGAATGAATTTTGAATGTCTGAAAATAGCGAAACGCAAAACCCGGGTCGTTAGTGTGTCAAAATTCATGGAAAAATACAAAATGAAAACGATTCTAATTCAGTAAAAGAATGATATTTTTTGTCTTTTTCTTTCTGTTTTGAATAGAAAGAGCCTCAAAAAATATTTCTTTTTTATGTCGCAAGTCTATAATTAATGTGAATTTCAACAAAGTATTTCGAACTTGATATTTTTTCCTTTATATTCCGTGACTATTTGATGTATTTATCATTCGTTTGTGATAATAAAATATAATATTTGTGAATTCAAGATGGCGTTATATCCATAATTAAATATGTATCTCAATTTTCGAAATAATACTACTTCACAATACTATAATGTATGCATATGTGTATTATAGCAGAATACAACAAATTACGAAACATGCGATTAACGTCGTGATTTTTCACCACTGCGATAACGGGTGTTCAAATACTAAAAAATACATTCGATAAAACGATGTTTTCCCAGGAACGGTAGATTCACTGACTTATTTACTCACTTAACAAAATCAATAGTGACGGAAAAGTAATATTCTTATCACGCGATCAAACGATGAAAACAACTACACTTTTTCCCCGGCTTAAATTGTAATGAATGTTTTGAGTTAGATATTGCTTTTCTATTACACATCAATGATAACTATGTTCTATCGAAATATTTCTTAAGTCCCCTGTATATATTATACAAATTTAGTTGTTATATGTTATTATAAATCGTGGGTGTAGGGACATACGGGCGAAACTACAAAAACAATGAACTGAGATAAATGGCAAAACAGTTTTCAATGTTAAACTTTGTTCTTACGGAATTACAGGAAAACCGAGCAATATCTAGTAAACCCCTCTTCGTACAAGTTTCATATTTTTATATCTTATAGAACTGCATTTGAGCATGACAATGCCATATTTAACGCAAAACAGCCATTTTTGTAGTTTCACCCGAATGTCCCTACACCCACGAAAAGTTACTAAATAAACGGAGTTCCTGTTGCTTTGACGACATCTTCAAAATCACATTGGTAAATATACTAAAGATATTACAAATTTTAGCTAAAGGATTAGACAGAGTTCATAAAAAAGTTTTTTGTACAAGCGACATATTCAGTCTTGGGAAGATCATTGAAAAGACTTCGAGAACAATGCTTACGGCTTAGACTCAGCATAAGTGTACATCGATTCCTTGCATACGCATGACGTACATCAAAGAGATGTTGGTTTGCGTATAAGCTTGCTGGTATAATGAGGCCACCATAAATGGTATCCCTTCAAGTTAAAACGTTTGGATTACGATACAGGAAGGTTTCCGAATGGATGATGTCATATTCCTTAGTTATTTCACCTCAGCTTGAACTATCATGACATCAATATCAATGTACATAAAGTTAAATCAGGCTGCAAAGTGGCAATAAGTAGTGAAAAAGACGTCTGCTGGGAAAATAAGTCGTGGAATTAGGCCAAACACTATAAGTTAGAGCCGGGGTCCTAGCGTCTTTGAACTCAAGACATTTTAAAATATCGGTAGGACGTTGGTAACCACCTATTTTTTCAAGAAAATTTATAATCGGTCTCGCTCTCGAGATCAATACTACAGTTTTTTCATCTTTATTGAACCCCTAAGATCAGTGCTCCAGACTATCCAGTAATCTAGCAGAGAAGCCAGAGAACATACACATGTCAACTTATATTTTAGAAACTTGTTAAAATGTAATAATATAGGAAAATTTGAACAATTTAAGTGGCGAGCGCACACAAATCGGTCAACGATCGCCACAGTGCCCGCAGACACGGGGTTTAGAATCTCTGACGAAGAGGGACCACCTTTGGCGCAGAACACGGAAAATATTATTTATAAAGTATTTATGCATAACATTTTTTAGTTTATTAATTTTAAATTAAAAAAAAACTACATTTTTAGTGTAGATAAACATGAATATTATACTAATAAAGATATTTGCAAACATAGAATTCACGGAGCCTACGTGTATGACGGAGGTTAAAATCGTCAAAGCAGACTTGAGAGGGGTTTTTAATTAACAAGCGGGCGTTTATGCGAAGAAGTAGAATAATAAAAGTGAATTACTTAAAAATATCAATGTTTTTAAAAATACTCTCAGATTACGTAATACTTGTTTTTCAATGTCATTTATTAAAATATTCATTGATGTTATATGTTAAAAGAAAAACAAAAAGAAGACCATCTTTAATATGCAAATTTGATTTCGACACAAACGAAGTGCGACAGCTAATTAGATTCATTTAGGGTTTTTTTGTCCTTCACCAATAACATCAATAAATACTATAAACAATCATTTTACGGTATAAATTTTACTATAATCGTGTATTAAAATCAATGTATCATTTGCGAATATTTATTTTGCAATAAAAACTTATGAAATACACTAAGTAAACATTGTGATGTGTTCCGGACGATGAAAACGGAAAGACATGAGAAAATTAATCATTTCTTTGATTGGTAATTGCCATCAAATCATTGCCACAATTCAAACATCCGTATGTTATACGTGTCTAAGGAATGAAATCCCCTCAGCTAAATCTACGCTTGTTCTAATTGACCCATTTTCCTTTATTATCAGCTCGAAGATCTATTTCTGTGGGGACGTATGATATTTTATTTACTGCAACACTGCATTCTCTCAATAAATAGACTGAATTACAATCCATTTTTTCAAGTTACAAGTTCAGTAAAAGAATTTAATTAAAAGCGTACTTCACAGATAGTCAAACATTCATTCTCCATCTAAAATTTCTATCTCACTATATTATTACTGTATTATATGGGTTAGAAAGTGATAACTTTTCCAATTTATAGAACTACAAACAAAATTGATGTATCAATTGTCACAAGCAAGTTAAGGAAATAACATGATTGTGTCAAATAATAATTGGTAATCATGCTGTTAGCAAAGACGCAAGATTATTCCACTCAAATTACGTGTGATATATATAATGTTGTTTTATGGATGTGTAATAAGTAAAATTATAGCCACCAACGATGACATCATAAAAAAATTTCACGTGGGTCTATTATAGGATATATGCTTTGACACAAAAAATGCGGTGTATTTTGCAAGGTAAGCTATTAAATTACTCATAGACAAAATAGCAAACCTCTACAAACTAAATTATATTCGATTTTAGTACTTGAAAGTATTATATATCAAGATATAATATATATAATAGTTTCTTTTCACCATGAACTGATATTGAATACCATTAAAGTGATAATAAAAGAAGATGAACATTACAGGCAATATTAAATGTTTCAACGAATAATTGTAATAGTAATATTCACGTATAAAACTTACATTTAATTTTTAAAAAATGTTGAAAATTACTTACATGACAAAATGGGGATTATTTTTTATTTCAAAATAAACTTAATCCTTTTTATACTGCTGTATAACTTTTCGATGTAACACAAACGGAATACAGGATACTTCAGGAGTTTTCACTTGCCCAACTGCTCGATTGTACCGTCTTTCCGGTCAATACAAGAGCTATCGCTTAAATGAAACCTGCCACACTGATGACCATCGTCACAATACGAGAGACAGTTCGAAACTAAGCAAAATACCCGCTCGAAAGATTAATGCTATCTGATCACCTGACGCCCTACCTTCCGAGCTAAGTAATGCTCGTACAGTCGGCCTGTGGAAAATAGTACATCATTTTCATTAGAGAAGGTCAATTTTTTTAATACGATGAATAGTAATTTATACACTAAATTAAACTTTTTAAACCTCTAATTTCACATGTCCTTGAATGTTTTAATTCAGGTATTAATTTATTCACAACAATTAACGCTTTCACTTTGTATTCATGAAGATATGTTTTGATTTACATACATTGTATAAACCTTTTGTAATTTTGTGTGATCTTTTAAGTCGCATAATTTTCGTATTAATAATTTCATTTAACAATTATTTCCAACATAATTTGACTGTAAACGAACTCGTCATTCATTCAACCAAAACTTCAATATTTAGAGTAAATGCATTGTGTATTCATCGCATGTACCAAATTTGTATTGTTTATTCTAGTCGTAACCTTTGTGAGGTATCCCTCGATTCACTATGAAATATTTTTTAATTAAAATCGGTGTATCATTTGTTGCGTTTGTTCATATGTAATGTGTCGCATGGTATGAGTGAAATATTCCTACCATTGAATATACATATATAATTTTTTCTTCCAGTCTTCTTCAATGCATGCAAACTATTTCGATCATTTACAATTCACAAATCGTTAATTTTGTAAAATCTATCCACTCCAATTTAATGGATTTTTTTAAAAACTACGCTCTGTTGATTAGAGATACAAAAAAAAATACGTTTATAATTGTAGTCGACATAGTTTAATCTAATATACAAAAATTAATGTTTGTTTGTTCGCATTTTATGCGTTGCCATACCGTTCATCCGATTACGATAAAACTTTGTCAACTTATTGCTTGCACTTGTGCGAAGGTTATAGGTATAGAAAAATCATCTTATAGTAGGTGTTTTTTAATATAAAAATCAATGTTTTTTCATATATTATTCGCTGACATACCGTTCATTTTGACAACTTATTGTTGCACTTGCGCAAAGGTAAAAGGCACATTACAATTAACTTTCAGTAGTTGGCTCGTGTGTCGTACCATAGACAATCGGCAATAGACAAACAGCAAACGTCAAACGGCAAATATCATCGATACCGATCAATGTTATTGAAATTAAATCAAAATTATTTATCTAAAATATTGTGCATCCGAAAGCACTTCAATATACACAAACACTTTCTTTCTTTGAGTGCCATTGCAACGCTTGCCGGGTACCGGCTAGTATATAAAATAAAATACTAATCGACTTTAATTGTATTACCACTCACGTTCGCTCACGTTCAATAGTTTGAATTCTCGAAGAGAAAAATATATATTGAATGAATTGGCGTTTACTTGGTAGAACTCCATTATGCCACGGATCATTTTCAAATCAACGGAATTTTTCAGTTGCTGTTTTTCTAGTGTGAATTTATTATTCTTTTGCAGATAATTACATCAACATATTAACTATATGACCCTTCGTGTGAAAATTTTACTTCGTTTTATATTCACTTGGTGTTTAGTAGTTGTTGCTTTTATGTTGTCACACTTTTGCATGTCTGCTATCTAAAATTCCATGATTTGTTTATTCAAGATATGAAAACAGGTAAATGTAGCTATTTTTGTAGCATACAAACATATTTACTTTGTGTAATTAAACTATATACATTACATAAATTTACTAAAAAATATTTTTGAGTGATGCAGTGATACCATCTTGAAATCGTAGATTATTTTCGTCGGTGTATTCGTTTTCAATTATGATATACATAGATTTTCCATCCGTGTATGAACGTTCTAAGAATCGTTATTTATTGACATGCAATTATAATAATACCAATGATAGATATTTTTAGATTTAGATTTAGCGTAAATTCGGTTCAAGGATTGGATAGTTTTTAAAACGTACGTCATACAAATAAAAAATGTAATTAAAATTGTAAACATTAAAAAATTAACATTGCTTTTATTTTCAAATTGTTTTGGCAAGTGATATAATGCGGCGGGCTGGATTTGCCTAAATGTTAAAAAGGAAGGGCCTCAAAATCTAGGGGGCTTCCAGCCGATATGTATCTGCCATAAATTGTTGCAATATTTTCTCTCTAGCTCTAGACTATAGAAATAAATTTATTTTAAATATACTAGTTACTAGATTTGAAATATTGCTATAATATGATGCCATTATTAATATCATTATTTTGTCTGATTCTTGTCTTAATGCCGTAAACTGGGGTGACGTTATTACTTAAATGTAAATATTTTTTCTATCACAAAGAGATGGGCTGTTCTTAAATCACACTCGAAAACTCGGCCGAAAGTGCCCAAATTTTTGTCAAAAACTGGGCACCTGCAAAAGCTACAGAAGCTACTCTGGAAAATTACAGTGCATTCATTAATGCGATCAACGACTGTAACTTAGGTGTCAATATGAAGAGTAAAACTATACTAAAAGCTTAAAATCTTTTGCAGAAAAGAGCTACAACTTATATTTATGCTGAATTTTTTGAACAACGTGCTAGGCAATTTTTACACAAGTTAAATAGCTAAGGGCCTGGCTACATCTTAATCCAGCCCTGGATCTAGAAATCACAAATCATTTTGAATAATGATATAGATTGCCCATACAAGTTTAAACTATTTAGGATTAAATTGCTATTTATTGATTTGGCATTATAATAATATGAATAGTAGATATTTTTTTATCTTAGCGTCAATCCAGTTTAAGGTTTGGATAATTTTTAAATCATACGTCATTCAAATAAAAAATGTAATTAAAATTGTAAACATTGTATAATTAACATCATTTCAATAAATAATTTTGACAATCGATTATCATCTTGAAATAGCAAATGATTACTGATTTCGTTTTTTAGTGGCATAGATTTTTCATACTAGTATGAATGTGGTAAGACTGTTATTTATTTACATGAAATTATAATAAAATTAATAGACATTTTTGATCGTAGTGTCAATAATTCAGTTCAAGGTTTGGATAATTTGTAGCTCATACGTCATACAAATTAAAAAAAAAAAAGAAATTACTTAGTCATAGGAAACCGACAAGTTTAGTTGAAGCGATTGAAAATTAGGTTTTTATATCGTCATCATCAGTACAGTTTCAGTAAAAAATCATATGGTTAATACTTGTCTTTATATTAATGGTGAAAGTATCGAATATTGAAATTGAGTTTTAATTATTTATTTAAGTAAGACAATTTCACAAAAGCAATCTAAATTTGTGAAAACTGTTAGTAACAATATCATTTCTAGCTTGCCATACTCTACCGTCTAAGTACACGATTAATTTGATTGACGCATTGTCAACTTTCACATTGGCTTTTTTTGAGTAAATATGTTTCCAACATACATACAAAAACGTTAATTTAAATTGTGCTGACACAATCATAAGTAAGATAGTTTTGAGTTCGGCTGACTGACCGCAATGGGTGAATTTGTAAAATCTTATATATAAAACCGAAACGGGGGATGTATGTCTGTAATTCCCTTTTGCATTGTTGTTGCAAGTTCAAACAAACGAATTGATTTCGCTCGCGAAAGTTTCGACGGTAAATTTGTTTCGTTATCAATGTGTGTGTAGAGACTCCAATAACTCGAGTATCGAGTAGTACATATATAAAACGAAACGGCGTATGTATGTCTGTGGGTCTGTAATTCCCTTTTGCATTGTTGGTCATTAAGTAGCCATAAAAACGAATATGAAAGAAAATATGTTTGATTTTTTTTTATCGGCGAAGACATTTAGTCAAAATGTAATAAATTAGTCTTCTACTGAACTTTTCCCGGCTTTTATTAATATAATAATGTTTTTATTTACGTGAAGGTATTATTTGACATTTCTTTGACAGCAAATTAGATTTTTTCCTTGAATTTGGACATTTTAATGGGCGAGAATGGGGCTGTCAATATATGAAAGGGGCTGTGAAATGTCAATGCCAGTCTGAAATGTTCATTTTAATTCCATTTTAATTAACCTAGACTTTTGAATTTTGAAAAAAGTTGTTTCAACTTGGCCCTTCTGAATTTACGCGCCGAACTGAACATAACCCCTAACTGGTCCGAGCGAAGCCGGGTTCGAATACTAGTGTTCTATAAATCGAACCGGATAAATCTTTAAGCACGATTTTGTCATAATATATGAATCATCTAAAATATTACTAAATAGTCAGTTTCGTCAGTATTGTGTATCAATATCACTACCAACACATTTTATTTTCGCAATAATTAGCTAATGGTGTCTCATATTAACAATATTGATATATTTATTTCATTAACAACTTGACATATGACTTTAATATGTTGGTGCTACGTTTATGATTAAGAAGTAAATAATATTATTTATGGACACCATAGATTTGTCTGAATTACAGACACTTAAATGGGCTATTATAATTATTTTCAATAAATAATTAATACTCGTCATATATCAACATCATTTTTTTCGTAGAAAAATACTTGAAAAGTTCTCTGTTCTTAATTCGAATGGTGTCTAAACTCTGTAATATTTCGAATTGATAATGTTTCTTTCATGCACCATTCTCAATTAAACAGTTTTACAATAACATAACTGTTCATTTAGTAGTTTGGCTGAGTTGTATTTGATATACAATTTAAAATAACTTTGATTATTCCACGTATTGTGCTACTAACTGTGACACGTGTTTCGCCACTTTCAGAGGTATCTTCGGACTTACTATCGTTACTAAGTTTTCTTAAGTAATGAATAAGTAAGTCCGAAGATGACTCTGAAAGTGGCGAAACACTAGTCGCAGTTAGTAGCACAATA
Source organism: Himalopsyche kuldschensis (assembly GCA_028554975.1). Taxonomy (NCBI): domain Eukaryota; kingdom Metazoa; phylum Arthropoda; class Insecta; order Trichoptera; family Rhyacophilidae; genus Himalopsyche; species Himalopsyche kuldschensis. The sequence continues at coordinate 6,830,246 of JAHFWI010000003.1, read as the reverse complement.
CGTGGAATAATCAAAGTTATTTTAAATTTTATATTAAAATGAACTTAGTTACCCCCGAAACCGTCGAGAGTTGAAAATATTTGATCAATTCATTAATTTGTTTTGTCTTTCCGTAACAGCTTAATATGGTTTCTCAATTTAAATGCAGTCATAAACTGAGAATCACATCAAAAACTTGAATGTCGATAATGGAACTATTAGGAGATAGGAAATATTATTAAAAAATAAGTAAGAAATTGGCAATATCTAACATTTATGGTAATTCAATCGTCTTATATCGGAAAAGTAAGGATTCTACACGTAAAATTGTAAGTAATTTACATACCAAACATAAATAAACGCGCTAGTTAGACTCTATTTTAGAAGACTGAAAATTAAAACATATGAACTTAATCAAAGCCATTGACAATAAAACATCTTCAATAAAGAATCTGACAATATCTGAGTGAATGTACTCAATTTGCTTATATTTTTTTTACACCTTTAGCAATTACAAAATTCTAAAATGAAGAATATTTCGAATTAATATTTCATGTGAAAAAATGAGAAAATCATGAGAAAATTTTCTGGAATTTGAAAAATAGTGCTGACACCGCCTTATGTGGTAGGTCATCAGAACTCTCTCGAACGATCTATTATTCACCTCAGTCAATGAGTTTAAGTCGATATCAGGAAATAAATTCATTTTTAATAATACTCTATATTGAAATCTATAGCGATTCAATATATGTAGAGTGATTCAAATTTGTAAAAGAGACATTTATGCGGACGTCTCGCTCTAAATGTCTCTTGACTCTTTCACGCCCTGAGTGCATGGTATTTCATGCAAAGTTCGATGGGCCATAAATAATGGTTTATCGCGCGTGACGTTTAACGGTATTTTTGTAACGGTCTTTTGGTACCTAATGGAACCGCTTTCTTTCATACAGTTGGGAGTGAGAGATTGGACAGCATTGAGAATGCACGCGCCTAATCCTCTCCCTAAGGATAAAGTCTAGTAAATTCCTGATATCGCCTATGCAATCATAATAGTCGTGTGTTATGTATTGTAGAACGTAACGTGTATTGTTAATCTATCTGTGTTAAATCCTTGTGTAAAGTCTGTGAAAATTAGTAACAATTAAATAATGGGTGCTAACCGCACCCACATAACGCTTTGAGATCGTCTTTTGTTTATAAGAGCACCATGTTTCTCCTACTCCGTTGCCAAAATTCCTCTCCTGAGTGACGGATAGGAGGCTCCTTCTCAATTTACGAGGGAGCCGAATCAAGGTCTTCTCAGTGCATTCTCTGTTTTTTCTATAACTGCATATTTATGAAACAAGCAAGAATATTTTCAAATATCTGCATATTCTGCAAATTTTATTTTCAAATATCTGCATCGAAAATACTTCTGAAGGAGCATATACGGATATAATTGAAATTATGAATCAATTGAAAATGTTGCTGACGTGCGAAATTTTCAGAAAAGATTTTTTGGAAAACTAAATTATAATGGTTTTTTTAATGAATATTCTTTTAGGCGTAAATTATTCATAGGCCTTGAGTCTTATACAGTCAAAGGTGACAACCTACTGCTCTAGCATTATGAAAAAAAATCAGACTGTCTTTAATTTAGGGACGTACTTCCGTGAATTCAATTAAAAGGCAAAAGGTAAAATGAATATTTAACTAACTCCGGTCTGAAGTTTTGCAGATTATTGTCCTGTATTAAGTAATATAAGACACATTCATATGATTATCACACATCTGTCATTTTTGGGTTTCTCATTTCCTCTAGCCTTGGCCCAGAGCCCAGAGCAAAATCGTAAAAAGATTCCGTCGCTATTACTCCGAATTTTCCAGATTTATTATACATACATTTATACCAAATTACGAATTTGACATAATTTATGTTCATTTGTGAATTGGATCCGGATATGATCTTTGTACCCAAATGCGTAACATTTAACTGTATGTCCTTATTATATATCATTACTGAATAACCTTTGATCAAGGTACCTATAATGTTTAACATTTTCTCATGGCGTCAATAGTCGAATAAATAAATGCAGAAAATTAAAGCTTTCCAAAAGTCCATTTTTTGAAATATGAATAAAAGCGTTACCAAAGGAATCAAGCGGTTTTTTTCATAACTAAATAATGTAAAAGAAGGTTTTTCTGTCTGAACTATTTAAATAACCATTCATTTCAAAATTAATTGAAATATTATTTATTTAATTGCCAATCAGCAGACTCGCATAGAAGCTAAGACTTTTAAGATACATTAGCCGTCTTATGATTCATCCCATTAAGGTGCATAGTTGTATCTCCTTCTTTTTATCTCCCATATCTCTCCCACAGTTTTTGTTCTCTCTCTCACCCGTGAAATACTGTATGTATAATACGTAGATTTATACATTTTAAATGCTTTCATTATTTCGATAGATTTATGTAATTGCACGGTGACATAAAATATGTTTCAAAATAGCTTTGTACGGGTTAAAAATTATGTCGTGAATCCTCAAGCGAGAGAGCCCGAACCGTCAGGTTAAAGACGAGGCATATGTATCAGGGGACAGCTTCGCACTAATTGCAACATGTTCGTTGAAATAACAATTTCCCCAAGGCCTTATTGCGTCCAAAAAATGAAATTTCCGTTTCGCGGCCTTCGTCGGAAAATTCCGCAAATAAATTATTTTGTGATGTCAGATGTATTACTGTGAAATAATATCTTTACAGCACCGAAAAACGTGTATATTAAAAATTAAATGTGGTTTTTCAAAAAACCTGTTGTCTGTTTATTGTGAACTCGTAATTTGTTGTGTCATTGATTGCTTTAATCAACAATTCAAATGACAAATAAATTAATTCTAGTATCAAAATAAGTTTTAAATTGCATAATTAGTATCCGAGAAAATACCATTTAAGAGTTTATATTCATTATAAAAAACAAGCTATTCTTAAATTCATTATTAAATTATTCACCGAAGTGAAAAACTCTACATAGTCAAACTATAGAGAGAAAATATTTTTTCTTCCATTAAGATTCTCCACTAGAATAATATTATATAATACATTAAAAGTGGCTAGTAAACCATTTTTTTCGGTTTATTTACTTTGTTTTTAGCAAATCGACCAATCATTTCCAATACAGCTATTTTATGCTAATCCCACTCAATGTAACCTATCTTTCGATATGCATATGGTAACCATGACGTTATTGACGTCAAATTTACAAGTCCATAACGCATAGCAAGATCTGCTTAGCAAAAAAAAAAAAATTTTAACTTTTTTATATAATTTTATTGCATTTTTCGAGTTTTATAGAAGTTGTTTTCATAAAAGTAAAACGCTCATTATTTTATAAATTTTGAAAATATATTTTGAAATTAATTGTTTTCTTAATGAGTGTTACCTGATACATCACATACAAAAATTTATTATGAAATGAAACAGAAACTTTTAAGTTTAGAAATGTACTTAACAGTATGTAATATTGTGCAAAACATAATTTTGATCAAAGCCGTGTGTGCGTATTTACTTTTAAGCACCTGCATGCTATGTGATACGTATCAGTATTATCTTGTCTGCCTTATATATTCTAAGAAACCCTCTAACTAAGTCGTAATCAAAAAATGATAATAATTTATTACAAATGCATTCTATCACAGTATAAACAAGTGCTGCGTAAAGTGGATTTAGCAATAAAAAGTCACCAAGAAGGCGATTGAGCAATATTTCTGTGGAATACTTCCAAAACTTAGCAACTGGTTTTTAAGAGCTCATTTGAAGCGTTTACATAAATAAAATAGAATATTTTCAGTCGCCTTCAATAAAATATCCGTTGAGTGTTCTATTTTATGTTTTTTTTAATTTCCATTATATAAAACTTAGTAGTTCACCTTCGTTATAAGTATGATAGAATCAACATTTAAGCAGGACTATTATTATGGTTAGTAAAATTTACGCCTTTACTTTCTATCTAACGCAGTCAAGGAAGCCAATGACGTTGACTACTACACGACGGACCCAATGTATCCATCCATCCCCGTAAAAATCTGTTGAGAAACATTGTTACAGAGAGATTATAACTACTCATAATCATTAACGAACATTTGACGTACGATCAATTATCATTTAACGTTTGCCTTGACGTATAAAAACATTCATGTTTGAAATTTATATTTAGCCAATAATTTCAATGATCGTGTACAGTGAAATCATGTTGTCATAGAAATCTATTACTTGATACATTTTCACTGAGAATACAGTTTCACTGTAACATAAACATATATATCGGTACCCCTATATTTAAAAGAAAACACATACATATGTATTATTCTTGCGAGTTTCGTCCATCTTCATTTTTTTATCATCATAGGCTCATAATATTTCATTAAATTAAGAATAATAATACAATATTTTTTAAAATACCCTATAATGATTTTTTAACTTTCATTATATCAAGATATTGATGAATTTCTCATATGCCCGATCCACGAACTTTCAACGAGATAAAATATAATATATAATATGTCGGTCCCTGTGGTCTAGTGGCAAGAGCTTTGTCCTAGCGATCTGGAGACTCGGGTTCAATTCCCGGCAAAGTAAGATTTTTTCAATTGAAAAAAAGAGATCTTGGGCTGGGTGTACGTCACGGAAAGAAAAATATCAATGTATTTTAGTTCTACATAAATTAGAACTAAAATACATTGTTATTTTTCTTTCCGTATTATAATGGAGTTCTACCATGTAAATGCCTACTCAATCAATGGGTGTATGTTATTTATCGTTGATTTTGTGTACAACTGATTCATTACTTATCATCGAGTAAATCTCGTATGACTTTCACGATTAAGAATATTTGGCGCATTGGCGTAAACTGTAATGCCAAATATTTTTTTATATTTAAAAAAAAAATATATATATATATATAAACTCACTTGCAAACCTCAAAAAACTATAATTCCATACATTTGAATGCGATTATTGAACAAACAATATAGCATTTTATAATATCAAAATTATTTTTAATGATTGTAAGCAAAGACCGGGACTTATTTTTAGCGATGTTATTAAAATTTTAATAAGCGTTTATTAATTTCAAAATACTATTTTTAACATACTAAATCCAAGCCTGGTGAAAATGAGTCTCTCAATGTCAAAATGAGTCTCTCAATCGCTGTTTACTTACTTTAGGCTGGCACCTTTATTTTCAGATTATTAATTTTGACTTAATTTATGAATATTTTTTTTTCTAGTTCACATAAACTGTGCAAAGATCAAGTCAGGATTCGCTCATCACGTGTATCTGGGATAACTAAGCAATTGTGTTATTTAAATAGCTTTCCACCATGAATGAACAGTCAACTTAATAAATATTTATGACTGGTTCAATGCGTAGTTTAAATTTATTTCTTAGTTACTTTTCAGTTTTTAATCGCTACCCTGTTAAAAGCAAACTATACTTATAAGATAATCAACAATTATTTAACAATGAAATTAAACAAAGGAATGACATAAATTCTATGAAACTGAGTACTTTAAGTGTCCAATACGATAAAACAGCGCTATAAATGTCAAAATAAAAAAGTACACAATATGAGATTGTCAACGATGAGCATTGTTAGATCGTAACAATGATGCCAACTGCATAGATGTGACATATATCAGACAAAAATGAAGTTTATTGTGCACGTTTAATGTGCTAAATATTTTATAGGCTTAGAAATATATACTTACAAAAGTATTAATTTCGCAATCTTATTCCTAGTCTTCTTATTTTCAAAAATGTACACATTGTATTACGAAACCTATATTTCATTTCAAAAAGCTACTCGTTGATATTTGTATTTTTTTACAAAATAATTTGTTCTTTCCTTGCTTTAATATAATCACTCATGACATTAACTGATTTAAAATTTGTAGATAACATAATTATATTCGTCTGCACAGCACATGCAAATTTGACTTCTTATTTACATTCCATTAAATTAATTAGCTTATCAGCATTGCCACATAATACCATATTAAGATTTCTGTACCAGTGTAGTTTCACCATGCTCAACGATTTGTGTACTGATAAGGCATTTGAAATATTCGTACAGATGGATTTATGAATTGTCAGCATTCATTGAATTGTTTTATCTGGTCGACAAACAATCATCATCGAACCTCATCTTTTTTATCCCAATTTTCTTTTGATGTACTTTTGAATTGCTGAAAAGACGCGAATCACATGGACTTTGGAGAGCACATGGAGAGCTTTTCTCAAAATAGTTTTTTCAAATAGAACTGGTTTTTATTCAACTGCTCAAACTTTCTTTTCGGAAGAGAGTAAGGATAAGTCTATGACAGGACTTTATCTATCCATACGCTTTGGGCTCAGGTGGGTAAGAGGTATTTTAAAAATCACAGACACCCATGCGTTGAACAGACATCAATACATCTATCGGGAAATCAATTTATGTAACTCTCTATACTGAAAATCAAACTTGTGAGTACCACAGAATTTTGAATTACTAGCCCGGAAGTTGATATTTATACATACATATTACAATCGTTCATTCAATCTCAAGGGATTAAATATTTAACTGCGAGAAGCACTGAATTCAAGTTAATCATTTATAAATTAGCTATCATTACTCAAATATAAGGTGGCTCTTGCGTTTTACTTTCTATTTATAAATAAATATAATATCTGTTCTCACTGTCGGGAAAATCCGATTGATAAACTTTGAGATGGAATACTTCCTTTCGTCACACTGGGCATATATCACAAATCACTCACAGTAGGAAATCGGCTTTGCTGAATACATCCTTCATATAGTCAGAGGCGGATTACTCTATAAGCGAAAGAGGCGCGCGCTTGGGGCGTCCAAATCTTGGGGGCCTCAAAATACACATTGAAAAAGCTCCAATTACACGTTTCGAAAAATAGTTTTGACAGATTTATTTGGATTGGAATATTGTATTATGCTGTCACATCGAAAAATGCATATTCAAAACAGTAATATTAAATGACCGATGGGTCATAAATCATAAATTACGGTGTGCAGGTGTGCTAGGTTGAATTGTTTTTAGTGAACTGCGGGGAACTGAATACCGTTAATTTTTCAAGCCATACTGTCGTTCACATACAATAAGAACAAAAAAAATCAAATTTTGAGAAATGACTCAGAATGAAATCAGCATTAATAGCAAAGTATTCGTGATTTTACGACGCTTTTTTATCATTCAAAGAAGGGGCTTCAAAATTATATTGCGCCTGGAGGCCTCCCAAGGGGATAATCCACCACTGAACAGCGTCCAACATTATTTCATCGCGATAGAATATCAATATGGAATTGAACACCTGTATTATTAATGCAGTAATTAATGCTAAAATAAACAAATGTATTTTTCAATTGAGTATTAATTAAGATGGCGTTTTTAATGAGATGAAATAAATTGGTGTATGTAAATAGCGCAAAAAAGTATTTTTGTATTCATGTCCAATGTTAAAGTAAATAATTTTAGCGTCGATTCTGCGGCTATTGCGAAGGCATTGTGATTAACTAATAATTATAAATATTATGTAATTTTTTAAAATACAATACACTCTTCAACGCATTATGAGTCATTTTTATAAAAATTATCATATGTTTCTGCTTATGCAAATATAACAGGAAAAATGATTCAAGAAATGTGGGTGTAGTTGAAGTAAAATTTTTGAATGGCACTAGGTCCACCGACACACATAATTATAACAATATAAATTTATCCGTGTCGTTGAACCATAAGAATGTCAAAATAGACATCCCAACAAACGACCTACTAAATATCTGATAAAAATCACCAGGGACTTTTTACCTTTGATCATTTCAGTTTTATTAAAATATATTTAAAAATTTACTTATTTATGATCATAATTCATGTTATACTTCACACAGTATTTTATTTCTTGGTTAAAAAAAAAACAATTCAAATACTTTCGATGGCTTCGGCGGTAACTTTGTGGAAGTTAATTTTAATATAAAATTAAAAAAAACTTTGATTATTCCACGTATTGTGCTACTAACTGTGACACGTGTTTCGCCTCTTATAGAGGCATCTTCGGACTTACTATCGCAAAGTTTGCTTAAGTAATGAAGCAAGATTCTTATATTCAAATAGTTTTTCATTCAAAATTTTAAAGTTGTATTTTATAATTATCAAATGACTTTCTACGCTTTGCTTAAATTATCGACTTAAATTTTATATTTTGTACTTTACCATGAGTTTTGTCGAATGAACTTTAACAGTAAGTTCAAATTCATTCATACACTTGAAGTGCCGAAAGACGAAACCCGAGTGACAAAATTCATAGAAAACTACAAACTCCAAACGATTCAAATATGATTGAATCCTTTTTCATATTTATAATAATTTATTATCATATACATATAATAATAACTTCGGGAAACTTTTTTTTAATAGTTTATCGAAGATGCCAGTTTTTACTATTCTGGCAGCAGGCATTCGCTTCAAAACTATTCAATGGTCTTAACTTTGATCTAAGATTATAATAAATATAATACAACGTATAACCGACGAATGGTTTTCAACAATACAATGAAATACATCTGACACGGTGTCACAAAAAAAAAATATGCATTTAAAAGATAATGTATTTGGTTGAAGACAATTCCGTGTCATCATTGTTCCGATTAGTGTCTGTATATTTATTTCGATCTGCACGGGAAAACAATCGGCCATTGAGTACCACCATAAACTACATTGGAACCAGAATAAATTTCGAAAAATACTCCTAATTTAAACTATAATTACGGAGCTTATGACTATGACACGGTATAATTTCGTGAGCTGATTTATTATAAAATTTAATATATATATATGAACATATAAAATATATTTTTGTTGGTGCACTTTCATAATAAATAGATTGGTCAAAATATCGATATAGGGACGCTCAAATTTAAAATTGGAAGCACAAAAGAAAGGACAAAACGAAACATGACGGTCATCTGCTAGAAGAATAAAAGACAAAAAATATTCATCCAATATGAGCAGATACAAATCTGTTTGATGAAAATGGCGGGGTCATTCGCCTTGATATTATAAGAGATTGTACCAAACATAATGTATGGGAAATGTAAATAATGTTGACAAATTGTTTTTTTTAATATGATATTCTAAACAGATATGTTACGATTTTTTTTTGCAATACTAAAAATACCAGTGATTTCGGTTTGTTGATGGCTGGCGGACTAGTGAAATCAGGTAGGACTAAAAGAAGAGTAAACCGTTGTTTCATGTACATATGTTCAAACAAAGATAAAATAGCTTCATAAGTGTATATCAGTGTGTACAGTACAGCTTATCGCTGCGAAAAAAATATGCACAAAAATGCTCAGACAATTGACTAAACCTAATGCGCGCATGTCATTATTAATTTGTTAGTACATATTATAATAATAGTTTAAGCTCTATGGTTACTTTACACTAAAAAAATCTCTACTCGTGGACATCATGACAAGCATTTTAAAGATACTTACATATTAGAAGACCTTCCAACTTTAATGAATAGAAAATAATATATATTAATACGTATTGTGCTAATTATTATTGTCATTTTCACATGTATCAATATCAATAAACATCAGGGTAAAGCAATTCACATCACGGCATTGATATATTGTTTTATTACTTCACCTTCTCAACTCACCACTGCTTACTTTCCTTTAATTTGTAACAATGTATCCCATGTTGTAGTAAACGTTGATCGTATATTATATAATTGTTTTGTTCTGATAATTGTCTAGTTGTAAAATTGCAAACAACAATATATTTGTAGTATAATCAATTTTAAGGTTGTGTCTTTGTGAAAGTGTCGTTTTAAATTTCGTGACTTTTTTGGTCTCAATCTCCAAGCTAATTACCTACTAGAAACTCTTTATAATGTTGATGCAGAGTTTGTAAGGAAACGATCTCATCGGCAACGACTCATTATCAGATCCCACCTATGGCTGACAACACTCTATAGCAGTGGCTCTCATGTGCGACCACCAACAGCTTCATAGTAAAAATTGGTATTTAAAAAAAAAAATGTTTGTAAAAGATAATTTCTCAACAAATTCTCTAATGAAATTATTTGTTTGCATTGTATTGTGCATCAATAAGTATCAAAAAGCAAACTGTTATTAAAGTCATGGAAGTTGTGAAATGTTGTTCAAATCATGGAAACAGGGATAAAAGGTTAAACGCAACACAACAGACTCAAAACAAAAATTTGGTGCGGCCACGAGACATTGCCGCAGGATCCTGATTTTTACAATGCGGCCAAAGTAAAATTTTACGTGAGAAACACTGCTCTAAAGCCGTCAAGATTCGTTAAAAAAATTATTCCCACGAAATATCAATGGTTCTAGTACCGCGTATCTGGTTTTAAATTTAATCTCTCAATAAAGATATTGTCTCATGGAAAGTTTCCGTTGAGTTTATGTTAGGTTATCATCTTTGTTAGGTGTTAAACGTCAATTATTTTCGTCGGAGAGGCATTATATTTAAATAAGTAAACCACATCTATGTACGTATTGTATCAGGAAGTTGTTTTTCTAATTAAAATATGTGTGTAGAAAAAAAAAGAAAATTCTGTCCATTCTATTTACACAGGAATAATAAATACACTCGCCACGAGACAAACTTTTTTTTTACATAAATTTAAAATAAACATTAAAACACATTTTGAAAGTACAAAAACAATTTATTTAACATATTAAAAGATACTTTTTTTTTAAATTAGTTCTACATTACCGTTATATTACAGGTTTTAAGCACAATGATATTAATGATATTCAATTTCAATTTTAAAGAAATCATATTAAATATACGTATTAAAATATATTGACTAAGTATTATCTATATTATTTATTACAACTATCCCCCAACATTCATAATAATATGTTAATTTATTGTCACTAAATATTATTACTTAGGTACGGCAATTTTTTTTTAATCAAAATAATTTGACTGTTCGTTGGATGAAAATATTGTCACTTATTCGTTTATTATAGTAATAAATTCATGTTTATTTCTGACAGTAATCATTTAGGTACAGTGACGGCTGGTGACGGGGTGTTGGGGGGTGCAAAGGAAGATTCAACCATTTTTGCAAGAGTTCTTTCCTATTCATTGGATTTTAAAACACTTCTATAGCATGGACTTTCAATTCAGATGTTCGCAATACCAACTGTTTCTCTTCCGTAATACGGAAAAATAGTTGAATCTTCCTTTTGCACCCCCCAGCACCCCGTCACCAGCCGTCACTGTATTATGTATGTACATGTATTTGACTGTACATCGAACGCTATTTTCTGGAAATTACTAAAATATCAGTAAACTTTACCAATATATCAGCAATCAATGTGCTTTTATTTTATAATTGCCGTTAGAAGTGTGACTTCCATTAGTGTGGATTCCATTTGTTTCTTTTTGAAGTGGTATAGAGTTATTGGTTTTTGAATTGGTGTGCTCATTTTGTAAACTCTTCTGTTTTGGTTTCACCAGATAAGACTTTCTGTAAAAGTCACCGAATAGTAACATCATGAACAGGTTCTGCGGCACGACGATGGCAGCCACCCAGGATGGGTACTCGCAATTCGGTGTTATAATTGTCATAGAGAAGTGAAGTACCAGCAGTAAAAATTGTACCTGAAAAAAAAACAATAAATCATTATGCTAGATGAACAAATATATTATTAAATTAAACAGTAAAATATTTGGGTGTTTGATTGAAAATAATCACACCTTGTCAACAAGTCGTGAATGATCATTTCTATGAATGACATCATGAGTATATTGAGAAGCCAAGTAAACGATGCAAGCGTAGAGTCGTGTGTTTTTTTTCAAAAACGGCAAGTGTTATACTAAACAAACCCGAAACTTTCCAAATAAATGCTACATTGTTTATGACATTCGTTTTAAGAGTGCTTTTACGTTGTGTGTTATTATGTTTCAGTGAAATTATATATGTTTTAAAGGTCAACAATGACAAGATATCTTTATTAACCTTTCCTTTCAGGTCCAAAACAAACCATCCGATCCAGTGATGTGTAGGTACTACGCTTCATGCAAAGATGAAGTTTTATATTTGTATATATCATATATGCAATAAATCACGATACAAAAGAAAGGTTAAAGAAACTATCTTCAAAAAAAGAATAATTAAAGATAACGTGTTATCCATTCACTGAATACAACCGATTCTTATTCGTACTAATGCCCGGCTGTTTTTACGTTCGCTTGATGACCACTGCTCTAAATTATGCTTTCAAGAAACGATGCTTGCAAAATCTACGGCACAGGCGCTGATAACCTTGAATATAAAATTGTATATATAATACAAAATTAAATATGCAATCATCTAGGAATTTGAATTACAGAACAAGAGATTAATTACAAGGGTTTTACGTTAGCTGTCAGCTATTTTGTAGCATGCAAAAATCTAAATACAAAATGTGATAGTGCATCATAATTAAGTGATCATTGTTTCATACTAAACATTAATCGAAAAGTACTACTCTATGTAAAATTACAGGAAAAAATGTCCTTAGTATTCATAAACCGTTCTTAGTGGCTTATAAAATATTTTTCCGCAATTGCATACATCTTGTGATATTCTAATATATTCACCAATAAATGTGATGGATAATGAACCAAAGCCTTGTGTTAATATCACATATTAAAAACAAGAAATGGTACAGGTAACTTTTATATTGTGTTAAGCTTCAAATGTGTACTCAAAATTAAACTTTTATACAGAATAATGACAATTGGTTACAAGTATGCAAGCCAATTTCTACCTTCATAAAATTGTAGGCAATTTGATTAAAAATAGCTAATAAGTGCATCACGAAAAATTGGTTTAGTTGAGTTGAAAGGAACGAAAATATAAATACATTTGGTTCATTGATTATAGATAGCATCAGTAGATAGTTGTCACTAGGCTATATCAATAGACAATTTTATTTTTATATAAACTTATGATTTTAATGCAAATAATACAATTGTATTCTTAACATAAATGTTAATATTATTAAATATTTATATTATGCTAAAATTGTACACTTTTTTTAAATAAAGCACTAGCATGCATGTAATTTATTAGAAACGTGTCTATATAAATATTCAGTTTGTCTGTGCAAATATTACAATCTATTAGATAACAGCGTTATCAAATTATAGTGCTATAATCCTAGCTCTGAACTAGTTGTATGGATTTTTTTATTTAAAAAACAAAATTAACATATGTCTGAACTTTAATTTTCGCAAATACGTGTGATGGTGTGATAAAATTTTCATTTCAGCTGGTATTTAAATACGTCGAAAATCAATCCACGTCAAATTTTCTCTCTTACTGGCATCACAAAATATTATACTATGAGACTTTATCTTGTGCTGTTCTTAATTTCGTTATCGCCGTAGTTGATTGTTTGACTGTTTAATGATGCTGGGCCTCTTGTTACTTGGCATACTTGGTAACGGAGCGGCAGATAGGTTCTCTTAATGATAAGTTCATTCAATGTTTTTTTTAAATTTTATATTTGTATAACTTCTTATGAAATATTATCTAAACTAGGTAATTTTATGAATCTTGACAAACCGTCAGGAAAGAGAGACGTTTAGCGACAAATTTTAGATCAATTCTCGTTGAACGACTTTAGTTGAAACGCTCCATTTTGATGAGAACATAAGCTTCACATTGAAAGAGTAAGGGACAAGGTTGAAATATGTTTCCTGTGATTTATTGCGACTTTGAGACTGGCCCAGTTTAGTACATAATCAAAATATCGAAACAATTAAACAGTCATTTAACATACCACATTCGTATGAGAGAATTCAGAGTAAAATGTATCGTATTTAACAAAGCCCACGGCATTTCTTTTGTATGGCATAATTAAATACAATTTATTCAATGTTTACAAACAGCTTAGTATGACGGTACAATATAATCACAAATCATCACTAAGTATACTCAATCACAACTTTCCTTTTTCTTGAAACGCTTTGTAAAATAATTTCATTGTACGCCATGTGTGTAGGTGCCATCAATTTGTACTTACTATTTGTATTTGCGTGATGTGTTTCTTCAGTCCAATGGAATTTCTATACTTGCTATCGATTAAGGTGAGCAAATAGTAGCTATACATGATAATGTGAACGACCGAGTTTATAACTCCGAGAAGTGTACCATGTCCACCTGTAAATCAAAATAATAATGATTATTTATAATTTTATCACATGAATACATAGCATTTTTTAGTGTTGCTAGTAAAATATACGAAATAAAAATTTGACTAAGTTGGAAGACTCGCTGAAAAAATAATGAACACTGAAGGAAGAAAACAAACCTACAATTTATTTTAAAATAATGTTCATACATGAAGAACTATTTTTTCATAATGGAGTCTTTCAGTATTTGGTAGATGCATACAGATGGTGCATGCAGAATTTTAAGTTGCTTCTTTTAAATATTCTTTTAACCCTGTTCAATTTATTAAATTATGGATATATGGTCACGGGACAGAATTTTTGTAAAGATTTATCAAAAATAAGCACATTAAATGAAATTAATGTAAGGCTTACGATTTTTTTGTTATGTTTAGTCTTTAATTTTTAAATTTATTATAATAGAAGATCCTAAAGAATACTTCGCAATAAGTATGAAATCGAGTTGTTTTAATTTACAGGAGCAATAATGCAACCATAAACTACACAAAAAATAATATTACACAGATAGAGACAGTCATATAATACGGAAAGAAAAATCACAATGTATTTTAGTTCTACATAAAGAACTAGTTCTGACGAAGGCGTAAGCCGAAATAGCTATCAACAAATATATAAAATAATTTATGTAGAACTAAAATACATTGTTATTTTTCTTTCCGTATTATAATGGAGTTCTACCAAGTAAATGCCTACTCAATCAATAATATACAGTCATATAAGTTTATTATTGTTTAAAATAAAAAGAATAATTTTATTATACATAGGTTAACATTAAAAAACAAATTATTCTTTCAGAACTCATACAATAATCAATAATATTCTTTAGATTCAATCATTTTGATTCCACATTTTATAATAATCCACAAGAAGTCAAAGAGTTAAGTCAAAAAATAAATTTATAAGCCAGTATGTATAAATTTTTTGAGCTTAGCTCGAGATGATTGGGATTCTGTCCCGTGACCATATATCAATAATTTACCTTTATTTCTAAGATTATTTTTATTGCTGCCTATAACCCATTTGTACTACCTCTTTTGAATATAACGTGACATAAAAATTGTGTATATGTTGACTATGAATGTTTGGATATTACTACCTACAAATTGGGTTTATTTTTTTACAAGGTCTGATCGAAATGATGTTAAAAACGAATGCATATTTTTTTAATGTCCTGAATGTAAATTAACTTTATGATCATCACAAAAAAAAACTAAAGCGTGTGCTAGTAAATACTTTTGACAGTTTAGACTTCAGAAGATAATTAATGAAACTACGATGAAAAAACCTACAGCATCAAAATCTCTCTTAAGTTTTGACGTGATGCTACAATAATGTCAACGATATCTGACAACTCTTGTACATCGTAATTCATTTATATGTACGCTGTATTACTTTCCTTTGAATAAAAAAATTGTTGTAATTTTAAATACCTACCTAATAGACGAATCTTATGAATATATTTTCATACATTTGATGTTAACATTTTTTCTACTATAAAAATATCCTCTTGCGTTATTTGGCCATGGAAAATAACAATAAATTAATTTATCTTTTCATGTGACTTCCTTAAAACAAAGTTCCCACTATATTAGCCCACATCTTATATGAAAGGTGATTTTTATTGAACATCCTTTTTCGAAAACAAGAATACATATCAATGTAAGATTTTTCGATTTTTAACATTTTTTTCCCTAGATTAAAATTTTCTCGTGTGCGTGGGGTGGGTGTTATTTCAAATTAATAAGCATTGAAGTTTTTTTATAATATTGCTGAAAATAAGTTTGCCTTGTAAGTATTGTCGAACTTCGTATAACACGGAAATATGATATCACCAAAATATCGTGTAGTGAATTTATAATTCTTGCTATAAGGGGTTCACAGTTCATTGAAAAGGGTTATGAGCGTTCCAAATAAACACCGAAGATCAATAATTATATGTTTCAATAAATAGAACTACAAAAAACATACTTCATAAAAATTTCCTTAGCCTTCATTCATTTTTTTTTCGTTTGAAACTTGGAGCTACTTCGCTACAATTGCCTTCTGTGTCATTAATCTTGGTAAGTTCATTTAATATTTTGACTTGTTCATCTTCATCAAAAGCACGTTCCTCTAACATTTATTGGATATCTTAAACATTCAGTTAATCAATCAGTTCGAACATGATGATAATGAATGTTCAAATCATTCATAGAATATTTTTATTTCATGTTTGTTTTGAAACTTTTTGTGGAAAAAATATTTAACATTTCATAAAAACCTTGCTGTATAACGAAGTACCGTGTATCGAGAAACAATTATAGCAATAGTCAATTTTAATAATTTTGATAGATTCGGCGGTAACTTTGTGGAAGTTCATTTTAATATATATTTTAAAATAACTTTGATTATTCCACTATTATGTTACTAATTGTGACACATGTTTCGCCTCTTTCTAATTCTAATATTTTAAAATGATGAAATTACAAAATGGAGTTTGGTATTTTTCCTTTTTACGGGAAGCAAGGACGGGATTATAGAAACACGTGTCACAATTATTAACACAATACGTGGAATAATCAAAGTTATATTAAATTTCATATAAGTCAATTTTAAATTAAATCAGCAGAAGATTCTACATATATACATAATACAAAGCTTAACAAGTTTTAAGTCTTCATGATGAACAATGATTTTTTTACTGCTCTACATTTATTTATTTCACACACCTACTCTACAAAGTTAAATTTCATTTCCATCTATAGTTAAGTCGTTAACTGAGTAAGTTTTAGTACCGAATTTTTACGATATTTTACTAATATTTTTCAATTATACTCAACAACACTTTTTTTACTTTTCAAAGCTTACATCTCTCCCTATAATATGTACCCGATACAGTATTGAAAATTATAAGCAAATATTAAATAAAACATGTATTTTCTATAGTGATTAAAATTTTAACGTTATAGATTGCAACTCAAGTTGACTGGAAGCTAATTGAATATTTTTTCAATTAGAATATCCGGTTCGTTACTATGCATTATTAATATGTAAATAATTTAAAAAAATGGAGTAAATTGTCGTTATCCTTAGCTTAAATGAAGTATTTTTTTACTATTATTTCAATCTAATGACCGTTAATTTGCTGGACGGTCCAAAAAATACATATTATTAAACTAAGATCGTATGATGAAATTTTAAGTTTTATAGATAAACCGGTTAACCGGGATTGCTATATCCAAAAATACATTGTGATCCGGTTAGTGACATTTTAAACGCTCCTTCCAATGAAACTAATAGAATTTTGAAATATATTTTCCGTCTTTATATTAAAATAAAATTTACACAACCATTCGGGGAAAAAATTTCAAGCCATGTTTTTGAAAAACATTACTACACCATTCTGGCAATACTAATTAATATCAATATAATTAGTCGTGGGATTCGTTATCATATGTTTATATTTATTATGAGTAGATTAACACATTTGTTCTATTACTCCACATGTATTATGTCAAACCAGTAGCGGTTTCGCTCATCGCGAGCATTAGATAGCATTTCGACATATCAGTTGAACAGAAGTGCTCGGGGTTAGCGAAACCACTCCTGATCTTAAGAAAATTTATCTTGAAGTATTACATCAAAATGTTATCAATTTATTTAAATGTTATATCTTCCTTCCAAAAATTGATAGTTAAAATCTTGAATGTGATTCAACTCATCTCAGCAAACCATTTTGTAAAGTAAATGCAGAGTCGAGCGAAGGAAAAAAAACGCCACAGATTTATTTGTGGCCTGGCATAAATCGTGCAATTTTTGATATCATTTTAAGATAACATCTCCAAGTAATATATCTATATAAAATATGCATGAAACTTTCTAACTAACTGTCTTCTCTAGTTAATCGAAATCACTCCATGCATGGAAAATTCGTACTTAAATAATAACGGGCCATGTTTGTGCAGTGAATGTGAAACCTTTTGATTAATTAGTTTAGCCAACTTGCTCATTACTCCCAAATTAGCATAAACATTTATAGTTAACAAAATATAACATGTAGTGTAATACAAATGGCTCGGTTATTAACACAGAAAACACAAAAACAATCACGAATTAAATGACTATTGTGAATTTCGTCCATATAACTACAGCTTAATTTATACATTTTATAATTATTATAGCCATGAAATTACATATATGACTTAGTATTACAGTGTACTTTAAATAAAAACATGAGTGTAGATAGAATGAATTGAACGAAACAGGCGAATTTAGTTACTTTCCATAATTCATAATATATTGATGTTATAATTATTCTATTGATATTTATTTTATTTCTAAATTAAAGTTCCATTATTCTTGTAGTCCTTATTCATAATTAACGTAGCAGAATTGAATAAATGAATCATCCTCAAAATGAAAACCTGGGCCCAAGCATGGGTACATCAATTGTTATCAATATCTGAAACAATTGATACCAAACAGTAATTATGAAATATCGAAATATTTTATAAATTTATATATGTCGTATTTTTGTTCACCGCAAACTTTTCTGTAAATACGAGAATGTAATACAAAGACGTGATTTAAGCAAGTGTTTCAAATGATACTGGGTTTTAGTTTATTTTTAGGTTGGTACTTTCAAGTAAATTACACGAAAGAATGTTCTTGTTCACTGGTACAGTTTGGATTATTTCTTTTTTTTCTCATGGATCAATTTCGACTCGCAAAAATATTGCTTTTTAACGGATATCTTTCAAAGCTACGCAACGGTGATTTAAAGTCTAAAATTCGTGATGCTTTATAGTTTATACTGTATGAGAATGCTACTTTGCATTTTTTCAAATAATACTCGCGTGCGATTAAAAAAAAGCATATTTTTCATTCCCTTACCAAAATACAGAATGAAATAATTTATAGAAGCTATTAATTATTAGGTTAGTATCTAATTCGATGAACGGTCAGTAAATATGAAATAAATTGTCAGTAATAAATACAAAAACGGTCAGTAAATAATTCATTTTGGTCAGTATATACCATTTAAAAATATAATTTTTTGTAAAAGAGACAGTATATATCTATAATTAGTCGTGGTAGGTCGTGGTAGGTCGTTTCGGCTAGGTAATAATCAAAGATTTCGAAAAAGTTCGTAAGCCTTACACACAGTCATAAATTTACATCTTACGACCATATTTGATCAATTTTACAAGCTTAAAGCTAAAACCAGTCATTTATTTAAAATGACTGACCATTTTATTCAAATACTAACGGTATCCCATAAATAACTGACCATTTCATTTAATAGGTGACCACATTCATACTGATTCAGTAGACACTAACCGCTTATAATATTTACTGACCATATACTTTATTTATTGACCAAAACTCTAATTAACTACTGACCCATTAAATACACGTCATAAATATATACAGTAATATACTAGAAGTATTGTATAGTATAGACTATAGAGATTATTTGACTCCATTGGCTATTATCGAAAACTGTTCAATTATCAGACAAAAAAATACATTACTTAGCAAAGACACACTTTAACATGAAAATCTCACAGACAATATACTTATGTATAATATGCCATCATTTTTTTTTTATTATAAATATGAATAAAAGCGTATTGCGGGCGTATATCTTTTATATTGGATAGAGGGGACAAACAGCTTTATATAATATGTATTACCCATTTATATATAATTATGCAAACATTCAATCTTGATAACATTTAAAAAAAACATTTTTTTTAATGTGTCACATAAAAAAATAGTGATAATATTACAAATAACGCTTACAGTAAATGATGCAAGTGTTGTGCGATTTTTTTCGGAATTCTTAAAAATTTTCCCATAAGTGTTATCGCCTAACTAACGAAAATTTGATTATAGATGATTGTAATTTGTTCATATCATGTGTAGCTCACTTTATAGATGGTCAAATATGACACAATATGACAATATTCCATGGTCACCATACATAAAATAAAAGCTTAAGTGATTGTGATGTTTTATACGTGTTCTTATTGCATCTGCTATAAAAAAATGTTATTATTTACAAATATTAATACTCAACCACTTTCTCACTAATTTTTGCTTGAAATTTCACAAATTGTATGAAGTAAATGAATCGTTTTTGGTACAAAAAGTGAGGAAAAAATGTTCATGTCAGTGTTTTCTTTACGACGCACTTTTGCTTCTTTATATGGAAATGAGAGCAGATTTTTTGATCGCAGGTTCCAACTCTACGAACGAAATCCATGCCTATCCCATTGTTCTTAAAAATAGTCAATATTTATTTTATTTTTACATCGTATCGAAAAAGTTTACCGTTGTACAACATTTATTGATACAAAGTGAACCATAAAAGATATAAGTTTGTATTGAATTTGAACAATATAATAATTGTAATTAAACAATATTATCAAGCTTTGGATTGATATAATTTAGTAGGCGTATCACACAAGTGAAACATATGTTGGTCTATTTGTTGCATATTCTATATGGCATGCTTATGACATTCTTGAAAATATTCGTTTATAAAATATATAATACTCTAGATTTATACTTTACGACTGTAACAAACTTTAGTTTTGTAATAGTTTCATGCCCATGAAACATCCGATTTAAATGTTTGCGGAAATGTTTAAATGATGAAAGACGTCAACGCATTTTTTCGGTAACGTTATAGAGCCTTTGTTCTACTCTGCTACACGGTCGAGGGATGTAATCCTTGAGTGGAAAGTTGCATGATATTATGTGATGGGTTTTCAAACGATTAATGGATTTGATTTCGAAATCTCTTTTCACCGAACCATTGTCATAACGGAATTGGTCTAGTAAAAAGTCTTACAATTTCACTTTCTTATGCTATTTTCTATCTCGGGCTGAGCGGTGTTAAACAAACATACAACGTAAATAAAAAAGTTAAAAATATCTATCGTCGGTCAAATACCGAGTCGTTTATGGAGAATATATTAATTCAAAAGATTGACATGCTTAGTCAAAGTTCGCAAGCATTGAATAAGCTTGACTTATAGCTATTATTAGTAAAACATTTTAAATCGTTTGTCAATAGTTATTTTATTTGAACCCAATGAAAGTTATAATATTCTTATGCAAGGAATTTTAGCACATAATATTATAATACTAATTACCTAGGCTTGTCTTCATTAGATTACATAATGACATAATAAAATGTTATATATATTTAAAATAGGTAAAAATAAACACCATTGCAATTGCGCCAAAATTAGTTATCATCAAATCTTATATATAAAACCGAAACGGCGTATGTATGTATGTGGGTCTGTAATTCCCTTTTGCATTGTTGGTCATTAAGTTGCCATAAAAACGAATATGAAAGAAAATATGTTTGAATTTTTATCGGCGAAGACATTTAGTCAAAATGTAATAAATTAGTCTTCTACTGCACTTTTCCCGGCTTTTATTATTAATAATAATGTTTATTATTTACGTGAAGGTATTATTTCGTTGAATTTGGACATTTTAATGGGCGAGAATGGGGCGGGGCTGTCATCAAATTAAATAAAGTTTGTGATTTTATTTTAACTCTATTTTGTATGTTAGATTTTGTGATATAATTATGTCGAATGATATTAAATAATTATTTTGTCGCTTAATCCGAGCGACGCCGGGTAGCAATACTAGTTTTCTATAAGAAATGAATCAAAATGTTGTAATCTGTAATTGTTTCTGAAATCTTCCAATAATAAGTTACTGTAATTTATGGTTTCAAAATATCTAGGAAAAAGTCTTATATGTTTTACAAATAATGTATGATGTTAACCTTTCCGACATTATTAATTCATTTTCATCAATTTCTAGTACACAAATAAATTAAATGAATATTTAGCTGATAATGTGTGATGAAACGATATTTAAAGATTCAAAATAAAATGGGGATTATTATTTTTATCTATTCTAGCCTCATTTGTTGCTAGAGGTCACTAAATTAATCCTATACAAATATAAGCCTTACTTAATATTGATAATTTGGAAGAATATTTGAAAAGTAACGGACTGTTTACAGACAAATTGATATTGTGGTTTATTGACACCGATTTTGCATTTTTATCACTGACGTTTTTATATCATATTATGTTATGGTTATATATATTTTTTTAAATGTTGATGAAAATTTGATGCGCAATCTGTTTTATTAATTATTCAGAATATATGAAGACTACTCCTAAAAATTAAGCTAAGGATATTATTTCATAAAACCTTGCCGAGAACTGGTATAATAAAGAATAACTAAACATGTCATTATAATTCAAATCGTTTATATTGAATTCCATTGAATATAACGACCGGTTCTCTTAGGCGAACTAGTAGAAGCTTATAATGCTAGCTTCGGCCCAATATGTCACCAATAAATTGATATTACGGAATAAGTATTAAACATTTTTGTGAAAACAAATATATTTTTTAAATCATACCAAATATTTACATTCAAAATACAAACTTTCCGATTGATTATCTATATATAGCATGTTATGGAAAGATTTCATTAAATAACGCAGAATGGTAAGTTGCATGAAAATATTTTGCCATGCGTATTATGAAGACTTGATTGCGTACATAATTAACAAATGCCTACGTCATTACGGTAGGACGTGTCTCATTTTGGTTGAGAAATGATTGACATTCAAAATACAAGTGAATCGAATGGAGTTAATGAATAATTAATGAGGCTCGGCAGTTTACTGAGCAACCAATGAACTAAAGTTTTATTCTAACAAACTACAATGTTCGCATGTTAATTACTGGTGACTAAAATTAATACATATTACATCAGTGGTGGCGCTTATTTTTCAAAAGCTATAAATAAACTACTGATTTGGCTTCGGAATGTGCAATTAAATACGTTCTTCATATTGGCCTCTAGTAGGACATTTACAATTATAAAATCTTTATAGTTTTGACAAGGGCTTTTTTTGGAAAAAAAGATGCCGGAACTCACTTCATGTCAAGCTTCTTCTAAAATCACACATTTCATGCGGTTCATAACAATACCATATTTTATCATTTCGACGAATTATAAAAATATAGATTGTAATTACGTAAACGCAAACATTGTTTCATCCAATTGATTTTGAAATTTTGAAAAAAAAATACCGTGACAAAAGGTGCCTGAACGCCGTTCCACCGCGTTAAATGGAAAAAAGCCCTAGTTTTGACTATAGTTCAAGTAGCCAAAAATAGACATGCCTGTTTATGTCTACATTTTATCGATTAAATCATAAGGCTATAAAATTAGATACGCAAAAAATCTATTTTTTAAGAAAAAAAAAAAGCAAATAAAATGTGTCCTGTGAAATAAATAATATTACATTATACTTTTACCAAATAGGTAAAAACTTAATAACTAAATTTCTTTGCTTTTAGTTGAGGATGAAAAACAATAAGCAAAAAGGGTAGTGTGCTTAAATATTCACCATATTGCTCGTATTTTTGAGAATCATTACAATACAAATCACACTTAGGATAACTATTTGACAGCCACTATATAAAGATAGACATTCGTTCGATATTAAACATGAAGTAATAAAAATCTTACTAATTTTTCCTGCCGGGTTTTAGCGTTGATTTTTTTACAACGACCACGTACTAAATGATATTTGAATGACATCAGATTTAAAATAACATTACATTTTTAAATATAGTTACAAAATTGTTCAAATATAGACATGTAGTATTTCTACAAAAAGAACCACACGCGGATGTTTTAAATATGTTTTCGTATTTACGAAGGTTTTTCATTTTTTTTTATTCCTCGTTGACGTCTGCAACCGCATTCTGAGAACCACAAGAAATATTAAAATACAACTAAATTTTTTTGTATTTACATATTAAAGTACCTATCACTGTTTAAAAATTTTAATCGACTTTCAAAAAATGCTCGAAATCATGCCTGTAATGAAAAATTTACATTGCGCATCATTGATTACTTTAAACTAGATTGTGTGTCGATACTCAGACGTGATCTGGGTAAATTAATGTTTGAAAAAAATCTGCGTACAAAATAAATGGATACGTTGTGACACGCCACTGGCATACGCAGTGATCAGTTGATCATCGATCAGGGCCACGGGATATTAAATAGATGTTTTTCTATTGTCTTATTCGAACTCATTCTGAAGGCTCATCAAGTTATATCAACAACAACTTAAAATAGTTTTATTTACTGAGTACTTATTCATATGAATTACTTAGAATTGTATGATTCAATACAATACTGAAACCCATCTAAATCAGCTTTTTCGTAATGATTTGTTATTAATCACGCCGTCAAATATAATAAATTATTGATAATAATCATCGAATAGTAATTGAAAACGAACCGTCAAAATTATAGCCACGGGGACAAAATTATAAGTAAGAAACTAATGATAGGGTCCACTTTCTCTTCATAATACTTTCAATGCTCTAGTGGTCACAATAAAAAAGTTTCTAAAAAATTTGAAGGATCTCTCTTACTTTAATTATCGCCATTAATACTGACAGTTAAATTTTATGGAATATTTCCAATATTTGCACCGCTGTCATATAGAAAGGTGATGACACTTATTATCTTTTTTCCAATGTGGATAGATTCGGAAGTTACTTTATTGAAATACGGTTTTATTATAAAATTAAAATTGATATCACAAGTCCCCTCTAACATTTTGCATATTAACCTTTTCATATTGATGACATAATCTGTTATTGATGTTTTTTTTGTAACCAGTTTCGTTCACAATGTGGAGCATGTGCATTTTTAATGGCGTCTATATCAACAGAGACTATTCTACGAGAATCGCTTTAACCTCACTTTTTTGGAACATGTAAAATATAAGGATAAGAATTACATATGAATAGTACATGTCTGATTACAACGCCTCATTTAAGGATCGGGGGTAAGAATTCCTGACAAATTATGTCATGATAAGGCTTGTGCTGGGACTCCAGCCCTATAACCAAATCTGTAAATACCGCAACAAAAGACAACAACGTTGATCATTCAACCACAAACAAGACAGTTACATTAACAAACAAAATTTGAGATGCAGTTCTATAAAAAATTGCAGTTAAATTTAATGAATCTATACAATAACATGTCTGCACGAGGCATACTATTACCATAAGTAATTTAGTCTCGTTTTGATTGTCGGGGCTAAATGACGATTAGTTGTTATCTGATGCAAGTGGAAGATAATGTAATTGTAATTTACTTGATTGATATGAAATTAATGGTTATTTGTTCGTACGTCACCGTATATATTACGTTGATTGGATATTATTTTCTAGTTCAATATTTAAGAAAGTATAGCAAACACATTAATTATGAATTTTTATAAACCTAATTATAAACTTTTGAATCAATTGTTTTTTAATTTACTAGGCATATTCTTTGCCAAAAACGATGACTGCCGTGCAAACGTTAACGTTACATTTAAAAAATGAAGAAAATGAATACGTTTTTTTTTCATCTCAAAAAGTGGGCTACGCTTTTTTATAATCATCGGCCGCCGCATAAAAATACATTTATTTCCTATCCATCGTATTGTCCAGTTATGCATATGCTCTAAATTAGTTCACATTAAAGATATAATTTTTTATTTCCCTTTATTTTATCATGCGATAGTCTCGTTAAACGTTCTTTGACTGTTCTAAAACTCTTGCAGTCTAGCAGAGACAGCGAGAATTAATCAGCTGTTTTTACACTTCGCACCATATAATCCGGGCAAATCAATGAAAAACTATCACATGAAAGTGAAGAAACAAACCTTATATATAAAACCGAAACGGCGTATGTATGTCTGTGGGTCTGTAATTCATTGTTGGTCATTAAGTTTCCATAAAAATGAATATGAAAGAAAATATGTTTGAATTTTTATCGGCGAAGACATTTAGTCAAAATGTAATAAATTAGTCTTCTACTGAAATTTTCCTGGCTTTTATTATTAATAATAATGTTTATTATTTACGTGAAGGTATTATTTGACATTTCTTTAATAGCAAATTAGA
This sequence comes from Himalopsyche kuldschensis, assembly GCA_028554975.1. Classification (NCBI taxonomy): domain Eukaryota; kingdom Metazoa; phylum Arthropoda; class Insecta; order Trichoptera; family Rhyacophilidae; genus Himalopsyche; species Himalopsyche kuldschensis. The sequence continues at coordinate 6,803,975 of JAHFWI010000003.1, read as the reverse complement.
TTCCTTGAATTTGGACATTTTAATGGGCGAGAATGGGGCTGTCAATATATGAAAGGGGCTGTGAAATGTCAATGCCAGTCTGAAATGTTCATTTTAATTGACCTAGACTTTTGAATTTTGAAAAAAGTTGTTTGAACTTGGCCCGCTGAATTTACGCGCCGAGGTGAACATAACCCCAAACTGGTCCGAGCGAAGCCGGGTAGCAATACAAGTTGTTTATAAAGCTTAACTACGAAATAATTGTTTCATGCATAATTATGTTAAATAATTATAACACATATCTCTTTGACCTACATACATCGATAATAAATTATATTTTAATCATAATGAATGATTGATTAGTTGCTAAAAAACCTCAATCGTGGACATTAAAAAATGGGTACGATGCCGTCTTGGAAAGTAAGTTCATATTAAAGTGGTGTATTATTCAGAATATACGATGTTTGTTCTGAATTTATAGCAGAATTGAACTACCAATACATTATCTTACCGGAAATTTAAGAAACTCGTGGGCTTCTGGTAAAAACTCATGGGATGGTTTTAAATCAATTCAAATTTGAATTTACGTTTATTTAATACGCTTTTAATGATTTAAAAAAAGCGTTAAAACATTTATTGCCAAAATTAATCTACCGGAAATATTTTATTTTACAATACATGGCGAATAGCATGACAGCATCCTTCAATAGATAGAACACATAAAGATTGCATTTAATTCCATAGATTGTAATGGAAAAAAACCACTGCTAGCTGTTTTTTGTGACTGTCAGTTCTATTAATACAGCAAACACTATATATTTATGCAACAAATTCCTCTCAAAAGTTTGATATAAAAATGAAACATAAAAAAGAATTTGGTTAATAATATGATTTTGTATCAAAACTGGCTTTCTTCTTTTGTATAATACGTAATTCCGTTATCAAATATGGTCTCCAAAATACGCAAGAACTTTTACAAAATAAAATACCTACTTTTTAGTATAATTGTTGCGGTCGGAAATTCGTGGTATTTAAATTAGATTTTTTACTCAACAAAAAGCGTTTTGGCTTTTATGGTGTTGGTTTAAAACCATTATCTGCGACTTTACGATTCAAAATTAAAAATCACACAAAAAACAAGTTACTTGAAAGAAGCGTTTTATTCTGTGTCAAAAAAAAGTGCAAAAGATCTTATCCGTTGGTTTTATTTAAAAGTCAAAGATCGTCGCTTTTCAAATAACTGTTCAAAGCAATTTTGATCGCGTTTTTTAATTCATTATAGTACGCTGGGAAAATTAAGAGTGAATTGGAGCAAGCACTTCAAAATGGAACAGTCGGGCAGCTATTTGTTTTACATTGTTAATGAATACGCTGATTGATACAGTAAAGATATTAATGAATTTGATAAAAAACAAGATTAGTTGAACATTGATAATCATTGGTGGAAAGACACTATATTTTAAGAGTTTAGAATTAGTAAAAAAGTAGCTCAATAAAAATATACCACCATCCAACTATTAAATCAAAAGATTTTTATTAGTGACTTTGCTTCTTATCGTAACGATAATATCACTTGGTGTATAACACGAAAACTAGAGATGAAAAAAGATATTGGTCTGGTCTCTGGCCGCTCTAGCGGTAAGAGCATTTCCCTAGCAATCAGTTGCGCCTGGGCTAAAATCCCGATAATGTTAGTATCAAATGTATATTTTATATCTACTAAATTGCTGAATGTGATTTTTCGATTTTCTTTGAGTTGATCACGAGTGATCGCAAAATTTTTAAGTTTTTTTTTTAAATTTGGCACACTGGCAAGAATAAACTGTAATGTAAGTATTTAATGAAAAAAGCCAATGCGTGACCACCTGAGTACAAACGAATACATCTTTGGAATTTGAAAAATTTACCGGTAGAATCGCAACTGAAATTAGAGTCTCGCAATAAAAAATGATTTACCGACAGTTTGAAGACGAAAAGCACTCACTTGGTGCCACAGTCAAAAGTACCAAAGTGAAAGGGACGACGATAAACTGAGACAGATTTTAGCGTGAATTGAGTCGTGAGTTTCCTCTACCTCCATTCAGCATCGTTATTACTCAGTAATACTAATGTGGTTGACCCACTATTACCACTAGGGCCACAAAAATCCTTACAAAAAATCGTTCCAAAGTACTTGTGAACCGTGTTATTAATATGTTATTTATTATCGAAGAGAATGTTCACTTAAAATTTACACATAAAAAAGTAATGGTTGAAAGTTGTATTTAAATTTAATTACAATCATCACATTTCAATAGAATGAAGCGCAAACATACTTATTAACATTTGTACAATTACATTAAAAACTAAAAAAAACATTCAAGATAAAACATGCTTGATTAATAAATAATTTTTAATTAGATATCCCGACATATTTTGTATAGCTTATAATATATTATAAATAAATATAATTATGTAACACGTGTTTCTCCAAATTTAAGATAATAAGTTGACTTACTCTTTTCTTCATGTGGGGTTTCTCAGGATATAAGAATGCTAAGGAGTAAGGATAAGCCACGAGACCTCACCACTTTATCGCCGACACCAAGTATCAACACACCCGAAACGAAAAGGATAAAGGACCTAGTTTTGCACGGTAGAAGTCAAAAAGTACTAGCAGACAAGACAATTTTGGTCGACTCCTTTACGTCGTTCTATTTATATATGAATATACATTGTATTCATTTAAAAAATACATACATCTGTAGCTTTGATTGCTTAATCATTTCTGCTTCTAGTGTATTGTAAGTATCTTTACATACATTATTATACTAGAAATATTTGTAGTCACTCAACCTCTCTTATTATCGCAGATAGTAAAGATAAAGGAATGAGTCTGGAACACACTTGTTATTATCTTATCACTGTTTCGCCCTATTTAAAAAATCGAATTGGTTGGTTTCATTTTCCTCCATTTCCACTCTATTTATTTGTGCCCGAAATGCACATCTTCCCGCTATATCCCGTTTCGAACGACTACATTTAGTTCCCGCAATTTTCGTACGAAATATTTAAAATTCGAAATCGATTGACAACATGTTTAATGAATATTGAGAAGCAGAATTATGCTATTTTTATTTATACATTGACACGTGCTCAGTCTGCAGTGCGTATGATCAAGTAGCACAACGCGATTGGTAGGCGATCGTTTTTTTTAGCGATCAGAGCATTTCCATATATTTTCAGTTCAAGATAGAAGTAAAATCCGCGAAAAAGTGAACAAACATGTTGATTCACGTGTTTCACAAGCGCGTAGTTCGAGAATACCTGTTACTACGTTGGTGACGATAACATAAATAATAATAAGACATTATAAAATATTTTATCAGTAACTAGCCGGTATCCGGCAAGCGTTGCAATGCCACTCTAATAAAGAAAAATTTTGTGTTTATTGAAGTGCTTTCAGATGCACAATATTTTAGATAAATAATTTAGATTTAATTTGACATCGATCGGTATCGATGACATTTGCCGTTTGACAATTGCTATTTGTCTTTTGCCGATTGTCCATGGTACGACACACGCGCCACCAACTGAAAGTTATTTGTACTATTGTTGTACCTTTGCGAAAGTACAACAATAATTTGTCATAGTTTCATTACGATCGGATGATCTGTATGGCAGGGCATAGGGTGCGAACAAACAAACAAACAAATATTTATTTTTAAATATTAGTTAAAAAGGCGAAATTTTCCAATTTTAAAATATAAACAACCCAAAAATATCTATCAAGTCGATTTGCGTGATTTTCTTAAAATGAAATTAATAACGGGCTTACACTATAGATTGAATCAACAATTTATCAAAGTTTACTTTCTGGAATTCAAATCGCAACCGAAATGCGCGAAGTAGACAACTAGACTACGGGCTGAGAAAAATAATTTGTGAATGCTTCCATTAGGAGATTTGAACTCTTAACCGCGCAACTGAGTAGAAGGAATGCCTACGATCGTCTACCATTCGACTTTGCAGTCCGAAGTAGGGCCCAATTATTGTATTACTATATTAAGTATCACAATACGATGAAAAGAAAGGCGGACGAAACATACATCGATTTGACTAATGTCTTTTCATTATTTAGCGAAGATTTCAAGTATTGACTAACAATAATCAATCAAAATAATTGGTTTCTAACAAAAACAATTCCGAGGTTTAATAACTGGCACACATACCTTTAGGTGCCAAACTAACAATCAACGCTAAGTAATAAATTACAACAAAAAATCATAACCAAAACGTACTTGTAAAAGTAGCTCAAATATTATTAATACCATCGTTTAATATTATTTAATCTTATTTCAAAGGCATGACTTACATATCGGGGTGGTCAAACCATTTCTAATCTTCATCCATATAGGCTAAATTTTCAAATAGGTCTAGGTACAATTCCACTGACGAAATTTTCTCATTATTAGTTGTCAATTGTACAGCTGATATGTAGAATAATAATGCACTATTACCTCATGCTAATTTTGATTGTAGCTATATATAAATTTTTGTTAAATAAATAAAGACAATAACCACAAAAATGGCTAATGTATGTCAGTGGTAAAAAAAAACCTTGATCTTTACCATCCATTACAAAGACGTAAAACTAACGTGACTGGTCATTCAAAAAATACCGCAAACCTTTAAAAAAGTATAATTTAAAATTTGGGACTGCGGTTTCTATCGCCAATTTCTGAAACCTGCTTATTCTCCTGCATGTACTTAAAAACCTCTACATTACTTGCGTATGGTCACAGTTACTGGATTATAACATAATATATTTATTTTTTTACATTTCCATTATTATTGTCACCAAGCACCTGGGATATGCCTTTCGGCATCTTCATACATTTCAAGTGCTCGAATGAACTTGAACTGAATTTGAACTTGAACATGACTTGACATGAGCTCAAATTCAATCCACTTGAAATGCCTGCTGATGCCAAAAGGTGAAACCCGGGATGTTAGTAACAAAACTTATGCAAAAGTACAAACTTGAAATTGAAATTCTATCAAGCACCTTCAGTTAAAATCTTAAATTAAGACTGGAATATTTGAATATTCATAGCGTAATTAATATACATATAAATTGTATGGTATACTCAATTTCATTCTTCGGTAGATCTATCGTCGGGTAAAGAAAGCATCACTTATAAAACATGCAATAATAATACAATATATTTAATCGGATCTCATGTGTATCAAATATACACATTACAATATATTGGTCAACTAAATTTTAGACTCAAAAGAGAGGCACGTGTTTCGCTTCACAGAGACCATTATAAATGTTATAATAATGGATTAATTAACGTGTTTGACGAAACCTACCGAATTCTAATCGACGTTTTCGTCACTATCTAATGTTCTATCTCAGAAATCTCCAGGCATAAACAATATCCATCGATATTTATTTATAAGCATTCGGATTCACGTTAAATTACGATTTCAGCAGGATTTTCGTTAAGGTTGCCAACGTTTGTCATTATTTGGCTAAAAATATGTCAATAGTTAGTTGTTTAACGACCTATTTCATTCATACAATTTAATAATAATAACAAATGCCCGCAAGCATCTTTTAAGTACTGTGATTCTTTGAAGTTAACATCTTTGGAGTTGAGAAAAAAGATGACCTCGCGAATTGTATGTTCTGAAAATGACAGTCGTGAGCATTTCTTATTCGATTTTTAGAGACTGTTATTCCATTTATCTCTTTTTAAGGGATAAGCCTTTCACGATTTCACAATACGATTCAGTGAATTTGTTTAAACCAAAAAATAATAAGAATACATGTATTTTACGTTTTGCTAATTTCTTATCTACAGAACTATGTACATGAAAAACCACGTTGGGCATGGCATAATTGATCGTTAGGATTTGTATCATAACACATTGAATAAGTATATTATTAACTAAAAAAACATGCTAGATAATAAGCAATCTTCGTTTGTTTTTTTTTCATATCGTCCTTGTTCGTCTGTTTTCACTATCTTTCTATGATGTACCTAAATCTGTGTATTTTTATTGTTAAATATTCATTCTCACTGATAGATGTTATTGAAAATATTATAGATCCGGCACCTGGGCAAATTGAAATTATCAATTCCCACTAATTCATTCAAAATAATAAATGAAAATCCATAAAAAGAGTTAATTTATTCATAAATTCACCAATTCTATATACGTACATATATACTGGAATATTAGCATATTGCCTGAATATACTATACATATGTACCTGCGACGCATTAAATAATATATTTCATGGACATAATGATATGGGTACCCATCAGTTCATTGAACCTGTTTTATATTAATTTTTCAAAAAGTGACATATTTAATTAATTTACTAAATTATCTAAATCGCAGCCAAAACACAAAAAGGAAGAATACATTGAAATATGATAGTAATTTATTTTCTTCGTCAAGTTTTGTTCAGTATCTTATTATGAATTAGTTGGAAATTATTATTTCCTTGCAATTTTTCTATTGTATTTATCAATGTAAATAATTAAAATCTTACCCGGTAAATATTTTGAAGCAGCCCAGACGAGAACGACCATTCCTGTATGGTGATAAACATGTAGAAAGGTGACATGGCTGTTCTTTTTTCTTAAAACGAAGAAAACCTGAAAATGTAATAGTATTTTATTTATTAATCTTGTTATCAATCATCTCATATATATCAGTGAATCGACATATTGACCCACCTTTACAAATTATTGTTTTATTATTATTCTTTCAATAAAACTTATACCTTCAAAAGAATTCAGCTATCGCTACGACTTATCAAGATGTAAATTTTGATCAGTTAGTGACAGCTACTACATGAAATGCGATAAACGATGTAAGTATATGTTTTTAACTGTGTTAAAGATAATCAAAGTGAAAGGGACGATGCTACAATTTTTTTGATTCAATTTAATCTTGAATGAAAAATACGTCATTATTCGTTTAAAAATGTTAACCCAATAATGTCCAAATACCCGACGTTCTTCTAACGAAAACTGAGAAACGCAATGATGATATATCAATGAAGTCATAATTTATATTTTACTACACTTTCTTGGTGATTTTCTTTAGATGTGAATTTTATATTATAATTAATCTGGCCATAATCATTTTAATATGAGTAAGATGGTGCAGATCATGCACAATGATGAAAATTTCAACAATGAATTTCTTTTATATTTCGACACTATTTTTAAGAAATATAATTCTTGTGCTATGTGATATACTAATATACATAACAATGAACTGCGTATCATTAATTTGTCAGTCTCGTGCTCATAAATATTAATGGTAAGCCTATACAAATAAGTTGGAATTAATTATTTTGAACGTCAATTCTTTCATAAATAAATGATTTAATTCAAGAATGTCATGGAAAGGAATAAATTAAAACATGAATTTATAGCTTATTTGAGGTCGATTTGTTGGTCGGGTACTTATTGTATTTCAAATAAATCTGTTCAGTTTATGTATAATTGTTATAAAAGGAAATTTCAAAAAGTTTTTTAACTGCTAGCGACCAATCCCACAAATTCTCGCGAGTCAATTAGTGTCCTTTTATATTTCCGTACTATGAAATTGGCCGTATATCAAAATCAAATCACTGAAAGCATTGAAATATTTTTAAGATAAGTTTTTGCAGGGCTCGATGTTGACCGAAACAAGCCGTTGTGGCCCTTCTTATTGTGAATTCCGGAGGGAGTGATTCATCATCATCGACTAATAAAAGTATTTAAATGTGCGTTCAATAATTAATGGCGAAAACAATACGAATAGTATTGATGTAAAAATATATCGATACTTCTTTAAGAAATATCGAGCAATCCGGTTCGTGATTTTTTTATTTAGAGCCATGGATAATAAAAAATCGTTTTTCTTTCCAATGTTCTGGTTTCAATTTCAATTCTGTACTGATGTCAACCCATTTAAAATTAAATGGATGAAGCGATCGATAACTTATGGATGCAACATTTAATCTGTAATATTTAAGTTGCAAGATAATTGCTCCACCGAAAACTATTAAGTCTTATTGTTAGATGGAGGGAGCATGGATTATGCTGTAAACGTTAAAGCGTTTGAGTGTGAACCAATACAACTAACAGTAAAGTGAGTTGAACTTACCACAATGATTTATTGATATCATCTTAAAATACATAACATCAGTTATTTACGTGTTTCTTTTTAGTAGAAGTATGTACAGCAATTTTTTTCATCATAAATCTTTGACACAATCTTGTGCACAATAATGTGAAGTTGTAAAACCTTATAGTACAATTTTTATGTCTACTCATAATTTATACATTAATGATTATTTGGTGCCATCATACAATATAGACAGCGATTTCACGAAGTTTTATGAACAAAAAGTCGGTAGAAATATCAAATTAATCGAACATAGTCGATCGTCAATATGTTTAATTACTGACCAACATTGAAATATGTATATCATATTGACATTTGAATTAAGAATGCTAGCATTAAATCATTTTATTAAGAATTTGGCGTCAAGCAAATACTTCTTATTTGCGTCAGAGCTTTTATAAAAACACTTGTTGTTATTAGATATCATTAATATGTATTTTTAAAAATGTGTACGTACTTGATACTACTATTATGATAAACTAAATAAGCTTACGATATAACATACTCTATTATTAAGAGTAATCAATGTTGTACAAATAAATAGGTTTTTCAAGGTTGGGCATGAAACGGCAGCGATAGTGAACCTGTTTGATAAATTAAATTTAAGCATTTTTTAAAATATAAAATATTTTAAGCATTGCTTTAAAATATAAATTTTATAAAAAAAAAACATCATTTAATCATACTTACTGTATCTAACAAATCGGTTAATTTTATTTGGAAGTATAGATACACGCAGGATGCGATCTCTATGGCTCGTTCGTTATCCGAGAAATCAACAGGTTGGCAGACTAGTTTGTAGTAGCCGCCCCAAGCCAAAACAAGACTCTGAAACAAAAAAAATACGTAAACGACATATTAGCAAATTGTATATGTGTTTTAAAGTTTAACCGGTTTAATTGATTTTATGATATATATTAATATGTTAATTGGTTAGTTTTTATCTCCATATGTCAGTGGACGTTTCTGTATATTTTGATCCAATCAAGATTGTGTTTAACAAGTCAATTTCAATCATTGTACTGACATGATTAAATATTTTGGTAGCATTTTAAAAGTGTTCTTTCATTGCCTCTTTATTAAAGTGTTCACTCGAATTCTCATGCTCTTTTAATTCTGCAAGATTATAGATAAAAAGGAAAATTGCAAGCGCGTATAATTTCCAAACATCTTTTCAGACATTAAATAAAATATTTACATAAAGTTTATGAAATCTATATATTGTATATGATGTAAATCTGGCAATGGCCTTTAAAGCATGAATTAAATTTTAGTAAATATTTTCAAAATTATCGAAAAAAGTAGGTAATAAAAATTTTATGTTTTTTAATATTTATACAAAAATTGTATGTGAAATATTAATTACTATTTAAACTAAACTATTTATTAGATTATTTGAATTTTTATTATAAGTTTCATAGTGGACTTTTAATATTTCAGGATAGATATAATTAAATTCTATTATCTACAAGGCCGATAATTTATGACAAGTCAAAAAAAACAATACAGCTTTTGAACGAAAATTATTATTTATTCCAATAACTCGATTTTCTTCATTTGATAATATGTTGGTCTTTTAAGACATTTTTTATTTAATTTCATATTACCTATAATGACTAGATTATTTAAAAATAGTTTTCTAGAGATTTTCTCATGCATTTGAGTTATAAATCCTTTGTTTTATGATTATAATTCTTTGCTTATATTATGCATGTAAATATAATGAGAAAAAAATACAGCTATTAATCGTGCTGAAGTGACCAACGCAACATGAAACTTATATTTAGCATTTAGATAAATGTAAAATTAATTTAATGTTTTTCGATTTCGTTTCCACAGACATACGTAATATTTTATAATTTTGCCGACTAAAATATTTATTTTTTTGATTTCTGTTCACTTGATTCTTATTTCAATTCATTTATTTTTCTTACGAGGCAAAGTTAATTTAGTTCAACAAGATTTGTGTGATAGAGTTGATAGCCTATATTAACATCACACTATCGTCAGAACTTTGGTAGTTCTAACCAGGGATGTGGAGCCGGAGCCGGAGTCGTGGAGTCGGGGCTTTTGGCCTGAGTCGGAGTCGTCGTGGCGCTTTGGCTAGAGTCGTACTCGGAGTTGGAAAATTTGAAAAATTTGAACTTTTTATTTTTTGCATATAATATGTAAAATTTGGCTATTGGCCGGATTAGTTGGTTGAAATATAATTGAATACCCATAAATAGGAAAAGTAGGAAAAAAACGTGACGAAATTTAACTTTTTTTAGTCGTGTTTTTAACGACTCTACAGTCCTGGTCTAACTATGGCGTGATGTCGAATAAGTTATCAACTATATTGAAAACCCCTTTTTGAACTTTTCCCTTACTTTTCTACCCTTACTCCGTGTATAATGATTTTCTACTGAGTGAATACCAAATCATTCAATACATTTGAAATTAATTTAGAGCAGTTAAAGTCAATTTGTCGATAATTTGAAAAAAACGATTTTAATATGCAAACAACGCGCAAGGTAAATGTACCAGTAGCTGACTGCTTAAGAGAAAATTTCAACAAAAATAACGATTAAGGTTTAGAATTGTACCGAATGATGGCAAAGCAAGTATACTCATATTGGATCATATGTCTTAATTAATATTATGTAACAAAAATTACGAAAGGGCCTGTTTAAAAAAAGTTGTGTTAAATTATTTAAAGCCATGTTCCTGTTTCAGTAGTTAACCATCTCACATATTTTAAAATCCAGTAGTTGACCATGACGAATCAGAAATAAATGTATTAATAAAGAAGCTTATTTTATTTCATTAATACATTTATTTCAATTTATTTATTATATCATATTAAAAAAAAAAAAAATTACACGTGTCAAATTTTAGTGTGAGTTTAGTTTTGTTCAGTGCGAGTATTACTCGAGTATTTTACAAAATACTCGAGTATCGAGTATTTGAAAAATGGACGAGTACCGAATACTCGAGTATCGAGTATTCGGTTCTCGAATTGGAGTCCCTACTTCATAGGTATTCGTAACTTTTTTAATTATTACTTGCATAAGTTATTTTGCATTTTACTAAACATTACATTACACAATTATAGCACATACAGCCTAAATTTAAAAAAAACCGCTATTTTTCGGTATTTTAGATGTTACGAGCTTTGCACGCTGGGCCGATGATTTATTTTACATATTTTTTTATTTAATTTAAATTTATTTTGTCATTTTAAACATTTTTTTTTAACAATGTCCGCTCCCAACTTGGAGCATATGGACTCCTCACGGAATTTATCTCAACATATGTTTTTCTAAGAGAAATGCTTGTTACTCAGTTGCTCAACCTCTCTTTTTCGAAGAGAGTAGGCATTGAAAGGATACGAGGACTAGTGATGAAGGGATTTTTAGCAACACCAAAACCCACTGCATTCAAATAGAATCGATTTATCGACTGAAAAAATCTGCTAGTACCGGACTCAAGCCCGGCCGGTCCGCCTCGGAAGCCAACGACGTTGACCACTGCACCACGGACCAGACTTAGCAATTAATCATTCAATATTTAAGCTGTAGTCGATGTAAATAATATGTTTTAATTGTAATTATTAATTTGACATAAAAACAAATTTATATAAAATGTTTGAAACATGATTTCATACATAGCATACGTATTTTTTACAAGCGATATAAAATAGAAAGAAAATGATGTGTTAGTTTCCGTTAGCATTTTTTCACAATAGGCAATCATTTTAATTTTATAATTGCAAGTTACAATTTCATTTTTGGCAAATATAATTAACAGCATCTCAAATATGTAATACATTTAAGCCGAGCGCTCAAATTTAGTTATCGGCACATGATCTACAGATGTTTTTCGAGAGTCAAAAGTAAGATGCACACTTTTTTGGTGCTGAGCCAATTTACCATATATTTTTTTAAAAATCAAATTAAATTTCTTAAATCAAGTGCTACACAATATGGCGTGTTGGATTTTAAATGATGACAGTTGATGTTTCAATACGACACCAATATTCGCAATTATAGTAAATGAAAAAACGGAACATGAAATCTTCTTAATTAGAAATCATCCAGCGGATTATTGTATTCATGCAACGTGATTGATTATACATAAATATATAACTTCTTTTAGACTCTGGAATTATAGACTTGTTGATTGCAGGTTCAATTAAATAAAAAAGAAAGTTAAGTATTTGTCTAATTTTACCGTTTTATCTACGAACCCAATTCTCAGTGAAGACAATAGCATTTTTTTAAGAGCGACGTTCTCTACAAGTGTCTATATGTGAATCGAAAAAAAAATACGAATTCGATTTCAAATATGTACCCTTGGCAAAAGCAGTGTCAACTAAGGATTGAAGATTTTTTTTCTTCTATTTGATACGGATAATAAGGTGATAATATGTTAATATAGATATAAAAACGTTGAATAATACATCTGTATCGTGATAGGATTAAATAATGCGCCATATTTATTTTTCGTCTAAGACAGCCATACTCAAACTTTTTTCCTCTGGGCCAGATTCCGTTTTTTGATTTTCTAGATGGGCCGCAACATATTAATTAATTTATTTATTTTATTTATGTATTATGTATTTATTATGATATCAAAATAAAACAATTTTATTTTTTGTTGATATTTATTTATTAAAGAAGACTTACAGCATAAATAACAAAATATAAAAAATTTTGGCAAAAAAATTAAAATTTACTGCTAAAAGTAGTCTTCTAGATACAACTTTAAGCTTAAGATGAAAAGGAAAAAATAAAATAAAAATTAATGTGAATTATGATATTGAGTCAAACTTTGAACTATCTTCGTCAAATCAGGTTCCTGATTACTACAGGCTTACTCTTAATATATCATCAAGGTGAGAATCAGTGAGCCGATTTCTATACACGCTCTTCGCATATTTCATTTTAGAATATGACGATTCACATAGATACGTAGATGAGAATAATGTGAGCAGAATCTGGGCACATTTTTGTACAGTTTTGTATTTGTCTGGTACTAGTTTCCAAAATTCTTCATATTCCCCTTCTTGCCTCTTTTCTTTAAAATTATTTTCAGATTTGTATCGTTTTTGAGCTCGATTAATTCATCAAATAACTTTGCATAATCAAATCCTAATGCAGCTAGTTGTTCAATTATTTCTGTTTCCATGTACCAGGGATTTTTTATAAGTAATAGACATTTTTTCATTTTTCTTAAATCCTGAAATAGGCTAGTAAATTCATTGGATAAAACATCTAAATAATTTGCGATGATAGTACAGTTTTTCAGAGTAATAATAATACAATCTTGTTTAGCCTTTATTACAGTCGGGAAGTTGCGAAGTATTTCTTTTTGTACTTTCTCTTTATAAATTATTAATTTTTCTTCAAAGGCAAATACTTTATTAGCCATTTGTGAAATTATTTTGTTTTCACCCTGTAAATGACGATTCAGTTCATTAAGTTTTGCTGTGATATCGCACAGAAAGGTTTAAATACACCACCATCCATCATTTTCTATTTCTTTGTAAACTTTGTTGTTATTTTGTAGAAACAATGTCTTGCCGCAAAGAAAAAAATCGTTCCAGACATTTACCCCTACTTAGCCATCGCACTGAAGTATGTAAAAGAACGTCGCTATAATTACTGTCCATTCTTCCAAAAAACTTTTAAATTTTCTGTGATTCAGTTCGTTTGCTCGGATATAATTTACTATATTTATGACGGTTTTCATCACAGCATTAACTTCGTCCATGGAGATACGTGCTGCCAAGTTTTCTTGATGTATAATGCAGTGAAAAGATAATAGGTTTGTTAATTTGTATTTATTCTTTAATAAAGTAATAAATCCCTTTTCAGATCCCGTCATAGAAGGACATCCATCAGTGCACACACAAACCATTTTTTTTATATCAATATTATTCTTCTCTAGAAAAATACTAACATTATCGAGATAGTCTGTTCCTCTGGTTTGTTTCTTCATTGGAAGGAATTTCAAAAAATCTTCATGAATTGAGTTCTGTTCAGTACAATATCTAACGAAAACTGAACGCTGTGATGTTGCTGAAATGTCAGTGCTTGAAACCAAAGTCAAACTAAAATATTTACAATTTTGCAAATCTTCTATGATGTGGTCAGAAATATACTTTGCAATAACTTCAATGCGTCGTACGCAGGTAGAATCAGAAAGCTGCAGTTTTTTTATTTCCGATAATATTTGATTTTTATTGCTAAATTTCTCAAATAATATCTTGGACGCGTTGATAAAACATTCCTTCACAACCTCAACGTCTGCAAATGGTTTCATATGTTTACCGATTATGTAACAAATTTCATATGATGCTCTGGTCACCGCTGCGCTGCATCTTGTGATATCGCCACTGACATAGAACTTTGCTGTTGTTCTAAGGAATTCTTAAAGAAAGCTAACTTTTCCAACCTTAAAGGCCCACGAGGAAAAGCGTCATCAAATGTTTTGTGTTTCGTGGCATAATGACGAAAAATATTATATTTTTTCAATATAACTTTATCACGACAAATTAAAAAAGTTACTGAGTTCTGTTTATTCGGCACAACAAAATATTCTTCTTCCCATTTGTGTTTCAAAATTCTATTTTCTTCAGTTAATTTTCGTTCGCATTTTGAAAAATATTTGGTGACAATAATTATTTTGGGCCGCACATAAGAGTTATTTGCGCCGCGGTTTGAGTATCGCTGGTCTAAGACCATATTCAAGGATCTATATTCCCACTACTCGGCGCCTCCGTGATTTCCTGTCACCCCCGCCAGTTAATTTGTTTCTTCCTATGACATGCCAGCATCCAGTTCAGCCAATACATCTTATGGATAGTAACGAATGGTCATCGAGGACGCTGTAATCCCACCGATAAGAAGGTATCTGCAGCACACGACCCAGGCAGCTTCAACGTCTCTCCATGACCGCTGACGTAGCAAAGTGGTTCCCGCCCGCTTCCTAATATCAGATATGACGCAGATATCTACTCTCGTTAACTTCACCAGGTGGCAGAATTCGCTTCCGTAAAGCAGCACCGTAAGAATGCATGCGCTGAATAAATGGTTTTGGGCTTAACCTTGTAAATTTTAGCCCTTTTAATACTTAATTGTAAATTGGTACAGTTAAACCCCGATTCTACATTTTTCAAGGGACCGTAAAAAACATACGAATAATGCGGGAAACGATGAATGCGGGAAAGTTTTAAATATGTATTAACAAAAACTTAACACTACGTTGCTTCTTTGCAGTTTGCCACTTCAATATAAACAAACTCCCTTCAAATTCACATATTTATTTAATTAGCAGATCATCTACAAATATCCTGGAAGTAGAAATATATTTTTATTTTTTCGAAGGCCAACAACGCTGCTGTTAATGTCATTCCATGGTTCATTATTGCGTTTTTCGTTATCTTCTTCTACAGAAGACACATGCTCAGTAATTATCGGAAACATTATGACAATCAATAGAAAACAAGTGCACACTTGTAGTCTCAGTTTTTTTCGACGAATCGATTGGAAGGATTTGAATGTTTTTTTAAGAAATATTAAACAAAAACGGTCAATCGGCATAATATTTGTGATGGGACCATAATTTTTAAACATTAATTCGAGGAAATTGAGAAATCGGGGAACGGTTAATGCGGGAATTTTTTACATTGTTCTTATGGGTGTTTCGCCGGGACTATAGAAAATGAACGGACAACGCGGGAAAACGTATAATGCGATAACGTAAGATCGGGGTTCCACTGTATGTTATTTCTCATTTGATTTACAATTAGCAAACGCACAGAAAGTCTTGAAAGTCTTCTGGCTAAACTAACATTAATTCGATTATGAAAAACCGCCTTGCAATGTTCTACGGCTGACTCTCATTTATGTTAAGTGAAATCGTTATCAATTTGAGTGATAGATAGATATATTTAATATGTTGAGATGGCCCAGAATTCTATTGGTGTGATGAGATTTAATCTCAAAATATTTTTGATGACTGTACTGAACTGTACTTATTGTTGCATTGAGTTCTCAAGAATCACAAGTGAATTAAATCAGTATTCTTAAACCAGTGGCCCGCGAACCTGCACTGGTCTGCGAGAGCTTGTTACCGGGCTGCAAAAATTGTCATGTTTCGAAAATTTTGATTACAAAAAAGCTGAAGGCATCCGTTCCGCGCCAACTTCGACGTAAGTCAAAAATTCAAATATATATTATATACGTCAAATTTTGACATTATATGGGTCATCCGCGGTCAAATATTGTATAAAATATTTGCACTAACTGAATATACTTTTTGTCTAGTGCAAAATGTCATAAACTGAGATCTGTCTGTACATACATATGTGTATGTCGTTGGCGCCGGTCCGAGTAATATTTACCGATTCTCACCGGTCTGCGGATGTAAAAAGACTGAAGAACACTGACTTAAATTTTATATGATATTAGATTTGATAAATTTGTCACTTTTTCAGTGTGGTTCAATTTCGGAAGATGATTTTTCCACTCCACGAAACGTCATGAAAATGAATTTGACTATTCAATCGTAGAATACGTTTTAAAAAATGTATTTTATTATTGTAAATTAACGTTTTTACAAGAATTGAAAATTGGTAGGGAACAACAGATTAAAAAAGGTTGAATAACACTGATATTTACTGTGTGATATTGAAATTGATAAAGAGAAGAAGATGTAGGTATATGCGTGGGAAATACGACCAACATAGGTCACGACAGCTCGATGAATTTGAGTAAGTATCATATCAGTATTTTGGTTTCTTTTCATTATTTTTAATACATTTATTTTTGGGATTTCTACTGATTCCATCGTTTAATGTAAGTGTTAAGTAAGAATAAGATTTGTTAGCCATTTCTGCAAACCAATATTCAAAACCCATCAATGTCTTCTATATTTTAAATTATTGCAATATTTAAAGATTTTTAAAATAATTAATTCAATGAATATTACTGAGAAATGAGGGAAATTAAAAAATAACATCTTATTTATATCGAAGGTGTGAATCTTCATTAACAGTATTATATCTATATTAAAATAATTATGAACGTGTCAGTATTGTAATGAAGGTATTGGGGTTTTTTGCCATGTCGTTAAAATGAGGATCTCCACTGATATACATAAAAGTAAAGATTAGAAAACTATAAAGATAAAATGTATGCTGTTTCATTAGCAACATTGGTGCTATATCAAAATCAATAGACATGTTGAAATTCTTAGAAATTACTTAAAAGATGTCGGGGTTTTCGCCACAATGATACAATAGTTTTTCCATTGACGCTCGTACGTTAATAGAATGAATACCAGATTAATACTAATATTACTTGTTTTACATTTTATTCTCTGGTAGTCATACTTTTTTTTGAATTGATCACGGCTAAACTACACTCATTATGCAAATCTCACTTTAATTTTATTGTTAAGATTAGGATTAAAAACTAGAATTCAAATAAAAATGCTCAATATAAAAACCGATTTTTATGACGCTGTGACCGGTTCATGGAAAACAAGGACACTTTCATTTATACATGTTTTTTACTCAATTGACTGTTGCATAATAAAAAATACTTATTCAACGAAACATTCACTTTTTATAATCAATGCATGAAGGATTTTGTCTGAGTCTTTATTATGTATAATAGAATAATCTACAAGCTAAATTTATGACTATATAGCAGGGGGGGGCAAACTTTTCGGATGGAGGGCCAATTCCAAGAATTCTAAATGAGCCGCGGGCCGCAAGTAAAATATCATTTTTAGATATACCAACCCCCCCCCCCCCCCACCAATCGCTTCTTACGCGATACATTTGTTTCAGAAAGTGACCCGTTTAAAAGTATCGAATAAAAAAAACTTCCTTTCATATAATTTGAAAAAATTGAAAAAACAAAATTCAAATTCGCGCAAAAAAAAATGTTTTTGCAAATGTACCTAAGAAATTTTCATATAAATTAAAAATAATATTTCCATCTTCAGTTCGTATTTATTATTGTGCATTTAAAATATTTGATCGTCTGAAGTGCAATTATTTGACATAGTAAGTAAATTACTGGGAAACGAATTTAATGAATGCGTTATGTTTTAATAAGTATCAGAGCAGAGTCGCCAATAACATCGCGAGTTTGCGAACAATTTTACCTGTAAAAAGAAAAATCGCGTACCTAGGAGTAAATCGTGTAAAAAAAAGGAACGATGCCGTCCAATAAAATCGCGTAAAATCAAAATCACGGAAAAAAAAAGTCGCGTAAAAAGAGGACCGGGTGTACTTTATTTTATTTCATGAAAGATAACGAGAAGAAAGAAACTGTTGTACATTTTTCAACTTAGTTCATTTTGTATTGGATATTTTTAAGCTGCTTGTAAATGATCATAAAAGAGGTTCATGAGCAAAAATATCTGTTCACATTTTTCGTGCAAAATCTTATTTAAATTGATTGGATTTATTTGAATTAAGAGTATTATAAAATTTGCAAATTTATTCACGACGGTGCAATTCTCTTAAATCAGTGGCACACACTGCAGATCACTTATCTCAAGTTGTACGTCTATCGATACACTATCAATATCTTTTGAAAATGGATCGCGTACTAGCGAGAAACTTGTCTCAATTTTTCAGAGGTAACCAAATCTTCGTGGAAAATCGTCATTCAGAGCGGTAATAATTGTACTATATTCTTCAAATTAATATTTTGGTATATTCAGGAACTTCAAATTGGGAAAGTTGCCCACTCTGCTATTCGATATTTGTTGAAGGAATAATTTGAGTTCTAATTAAAATTCATTCAAACTTTGTACCATATCAAGAGCGTATATTTTTTCCTTGCAACACGGAGTTAAATGTATTTAAGTGTGTCACGATGTCTAGAGCAGTGATTCTCCTGTGCGGCCACCAGAGGAATTTCCTGCGGCCACCAACAGCTTGATATTTAGTATTAATATTTAATAAAAATGTGTCAACAAGTTAATTTGTCAACAAAGACACTGAAAATTTAATATTTTGCCTGCATTGTATTGTGCACCAAGAATTGTTAGTTCGCAAAAACTCAAACACATACATGCTTAGGCATTTTTGACAAAAAAGACTCAATACATAAATTTTGTGCGGCGACCAGACAATTTTACGTGAGAACCACTGGTCTAGAGTAAATGGAAAATCACAAATCAAGTTCTTATCAGTTATTTCGGGAAAGTCCGTTATATTCCTCATTTCCAAAAATTGAATAATTATATCTCTCGAACACTTTTCACAAGCAAAGCCATCGAATTTGACTATGAAATGGAATGTATGTATACTCAATCTTGAAGAAAACTAACGAATTGTCTGTGGTTCAGGCTCCTCGGTCAAATTAAATTCACGAGTTTTACACAAGATGTGAAGTTTCTAACTTTTAAAACATTTTTACACAATATTTGTTGATTTATAATACAACGAAATGTAATGAAATTATATTCAGGATAGTTTTCGCAAATTTTATCCCGAACGCAAACTTTGTGCACCGTCAGTTTTTACGTTTACCATCTTGTTCAATTGTAAAATATATTTTGTTAAACAATTTTCAAGAGGTAGATTCGGAAAATGAATAACTGTGTGGTCCTTTTGATAGTTACTTTCGTCGAGAGCTTTCGAGTTCCATGTCATCGATTCAAGTATTGATTGTACTTAATTGCTCATTTATTTTTAAATATAACTTCAATTCTTCTTACTACGGTTCGCCGAGATGAGTTTATGTTCTCAAATAAAAATTCCTTCTTAATTTCAACAAGATTTGAGATGATATATTTACGAAACAACAAATTCTTCAAATTTTATAAAATTTTTAATATTTTTTAAAAAAAATATTAAACAGCTATTGTTATGTAAAAATACGATTTATGACGACGGGCCGCACTTTGCCCCACCCTGCTATATAGCATACATATTATATACTTCCAAAGTGGCAAATATATCTCTTGAGAGATATTTCCAGGATTTATTCAGAAGTTCACTTACCTAAGAAAACAGAAACTTCATCAAACTATTATTTGAACAACATGAACCAAAAATCTTCACTTTTGGCGTGTAAATTATCAATTCAGTGCGGTTTGTAATTATATTAGTTTTTAAAAAACGAATATTAATAATTTCCAACTGATTAAATTTTTAATAAACATTACATTCCACTATTCGCATATTTGGATTTCGTTTTCGTACAATTTTTTAAAGAACAATATTTAAAGAAAAAAGGCAGTGAATGATTTGGGAAGAAATCGAAATTTTCCATTGAATTTAAAAAAAAATGCAAACATGTCCGCTCGCAGTGAAGACCACATAGACTCCTTGTAGAGCGTATATCAACAAACGTTGTTATATAATACAACTACTTGTTACTCAGTCACTCAATCTCTCTATTTCGTAGGCAGTAAGAAATAAAGGTAAGCTGGTCTCTCTCATAGCTCATTGCTTTTAGAATAGGATAGGTGGGGCACGTTAGACATTTATGCCTTCCGACACGTCCATAAATTGATAAAATATTTAACTGACACTCGAACCTTAAGCACCACAATCACGGCCAACGACTTCATTCATTACACCTGTGGTCTGGCATTATACAAAATTGTTTACACTTATTTCCAAAACTCTTCATGATTAAAAACTCATAATGCATAATTAAAAAAACTGTTTTCGTAAGAAAATAATAAAATTAAAGTGTTTAATAATTACCCGGTAAACTATCCACGTGCATATTGCAATCTGTCCAATATTGTATGCAATCATAAGCTTTTTGAGTTTAAAAGGTTGCCTGTTTTCCATCCATCTTGGACCCAAACTGTTCACAAAATACAAGTAGAATCCGAGGATGAATGTTATTGGAATTGGTGATCCCAATAATGGCCACGACGCCGTCCGTGGATCTGGAATCAAATAAAAGATTTTTTATTTATCATCAAATTAAGGTTGTTATTATGCTGAAACATCTCAATGAGGGTTTCTACTAACAAGCACTGGATCAATTAATTTAATGAGAAACAATACCTGCTCGAGAACACAAAACATTGTAGAGGGCAACTACTTCATCTCCCATAAAATAAACAATTCAAAACCCCAAAATACGGGATAGCATATTGATATTATTTACTAATTGAGATTTTTCTAAAAGAACCTGGTAAACGTATGTAATTATTGAAATATATTGCTCTGATGCATTAAAATCAACTCGATTGGGATATTTTCGAAATACACTTAAAACGAGAAAAATTATTTTAATTGGACATGAAATATAAAGTATGTTTCAAAATCTATTTTTCGGTATTTTGGATGTTACGAGCTTTGCACGCTGGGCCGATGATATATTTTTACATATTTTTTTATTTAATTTTAACGTTAAGTTTATTCATTGAATATTCAAACAACTTTTTCGAATAATTAACATAAGTGCACTGATATAAAACAAACTAGAACTATGAAGCTTATACCATTTATTTTGTCATTTTAAACATTTCTTTTTTAACCATGTCCGCTCCCAACTTGGAGCATATGGACACCTCACGGAGTTTATCTCAACATATGTTCTTCAACGAGAACTGCTTGTTACTCAGTTGCTCAAACTCTCTTTTTCGAAGAGAGTAGGGATGGAAAGGGTACGAGGACTAGGACAGGACTAGTGATTAACTAATCGCTGTCACTATGCGTCGCTCTTTGGGATCGGAAAGGTGGGAAGGGATTTTCAACAACACAAACGTCCATGCTTTTGAACAGATTTATCGACTAAGAAAAATCCGCTCGTACCGGGAATCGAACCCGGGCGGTCCGGCACGCAAGTCAAAACCGTTGCCACTGCGCCACGGACCGGACATTTAAACATTTACAATACAAAAAAAATGTGAAGAAAAACTGCTACCAAAACTACAAGAGCACCTATCTTAGCTCATTATGGGGGTTGATTGTACTTAACATACTTGTTAAGGCTTTCATAAAAACATTTTTGGATATTTTTTCCCCTTTGTTCGTTTTATTTCCATCCTAAAAAATATATAAATGCATTCATCACTTAGAATGTCTTTTTCGAGATAGACATCTATTGTAAACCATTCCGGGGTGGAACTTTTAATGATGGATCACTATCAGTGGCATTAATCATTTTTGCCTTAAATGCATTAAGTGTGTGTCAAAATTGAATCTCGAATAAAAATAGATCAACTTAGCTGACTTTTCTGACGATATTATAACGACAATGGAGCGATTGAGAACTTCATTTATGTATAAGATAAATATTGTGGTCGTTGATTTTCCTAGATATTTTTTTTATTTAGATATACGAGCAAAAAATAATGAATATACATATTATTTTGAAACTACATGTATAGACATCTCAATGTAAATGTTAAAGTTATTTAGTTAGTACGAGCAAAATAGCACAGGTGTCTATAAGCAAATAAGCATATTTTAAATTTATAAATTCGATAATAATTCATTTTTATAATATAATGATGAGAGATGTCATTTATTTTTTAATAAGTTTATCACGGGTTTATGTACTTTTAATATCTTCTTTAGGTTAACAATAAAACATCATGCAAAAATATCATAAGATAGAAATATCGCTGTTTAGTATTTTTTTATCGTTTATTCATAGCCATCTGTATTTAGTACGTTGAAGCTATTTACAGTTCAATGATTACATTATAGTTTGAGGCGTCCATTTTATTTTCACAACAGATAAAGAAAATAAATAATGCTTACTTTATAGAAAGATAGGTGTCACACAGTGGGATTTATTTTAATTCTAAAATTCTAATGATAAAAATTCATTCGAAAAAGTAAAGCTCTTGTTTTGAATATATCATTTACATACTTTTATCATACAAGATTTTCACTTAACAATTGGTAGTAAAATATTTTTCCACCTTGAAATTTTATTAAATTGTCTTGTTTTAAAAAACTGCGTTTTCCAAATCGTTTAACACTTTTAACCATGACCATAGAATTTTCAGAAAAAAAATCTTTTAGACAGCATACACCATACAGCTTAAAGCAAGGCAAATTGTATTGCTAGATTAAAGTCTATATAGATTTCTACACATTCAAAGACATGAGTTATTGTTATAAGATATAACAAAATAACTATTACAGCAATTGAATATAATAAATGATTCTCAATTTACCGACAAGTAATGACGGTTTTTTGCGGAAAAAATGCTCACAGCTTCCTAGTATCATATATAAAGAATAAGATTTCCACCAACACTTACTACTTTTCAATTGTTCACGGTCATACAACAATAGATGATAATTATCCAAGAAGACGTAAAGATTATTTGAACATTTTAAGTATGAAGTAGTAGGCTCTACACACGTGAAATAATACTGGCGAACAATGTCGAAGATTTTAAATTTCTATCGAATCTTCTTGAACACAAGCAGTCGCAGATTAAGCACTTGGGAGGCCCCCGTTTTCTAATGATAAAAAAGCGTTGCAAAATTTATTCGAGATTAGACTAATCACAAATATGTTTGTATCGTGTGTGATCGAGACTGTGGCTGGAACAATGTGGGTTATTCCCCGCAGTTCATTTGAAACAATTCAGAACGAGTACCTTGCACACCGTACTTAGTGACTGCCTTTGAAATTGCATTGTTTGGTGTGACAGCATAATATATTCTAAACCAAACACGTTATCAAAAACATTTTCTTAATCAAAGTTATCAAAGCGCATGCCTCTTGCTCTTATGGGGTAATCCGCCACTGAATATAAGTCACTTTGATCGTTGCTCTTATATGGATTGAAAATTGTATCCTATAAATTCGGAATTCATTTAAAAAGAGGTTGGGTGTGTACTATTTCTTTAATCAGGTGAATTGCTTTATAATCGTCGGTACTAAACGGAGAATATTCAAATACTGAAAAAAAAATCCAGGAAGGCTTTATGCAATATATATCTGAATTCAATTGACATTTACTTGGGAGAACTTCATTATATACCGGTGGAAAAATAGCAATTTATTTGTGTAAAACTAAAATACACTGCTATTCTCTCACCGTACTTTATGTATAGACATGTACGATGAAATGTCTTAGACCAGTGGTGCAGTCGGCAATGGAGTCAAGAAAATTTCATACTACACACTTTGGTCACAATTTTAGTTGATAGAAAGTGTAGGTGTATACTACAAACATGATTTTTGTATTCAAGAAGAATACATTTAAATGTTTTGAAATAATTTACATTATACATTAGTAGTCATTCATATAATCACCGTAACATTAGCATTAATGCTTACTTATTTTCATCATCTTGCCATTATACCAAAGAATAAATTAGCTCTATCATTACCATCTTCTAATCTCGCTTAACAATACGTACTATATTTATTTTACGCACTATATTCGAAAAGGGTTTTTTTAAATCGCGGAAGAACTGTTTCTAACAATATGATATACTAGATATATTGGATATGTCCTGAAACCCAGTTTCAATGACCTTCACTATAGCATAAAATGGTCGAAGTATAATATATGTACTTATTTTGGTCTTTATGATCACACCACTATTTTTATCGTTGCCAACATCCATGCATACTTTCACTTTTAAAAATATACTGGCCATTGTTTATGAGTTCACCAATTAAAAGTATATCGTATAAGGCGTGATGGTATAATAAAGAAACTCCTTATTTTCATGGCTTGAGACTTATCATTAAAAAAATCATGCACCACGGGTGTCGCTCCACTATTTATTTGACAAGATCAAGAGTTCAAACTAAAATTACTTGTCGGAGCTAAGTATGTGTTCGATTATTCATTCAAGTCGAATTGATTCGAATTAGCAGACATATGGAAATTATTCTTTCCTTTGCGTGACAAGCTATTGGTCAGTTACAAACGTATAAATTTTTAAATGCGTCTAGTATATCCAAGGAATTCAAATACAAATCACGGGTTAACTCATTGGAGACTTTTGATTGTGCACTACTGTTGATGATCTAGTAAGCGAATCACCCACAATTTCTGGAACAGTTTTCAAAAGTACATATTCCATATTTTCTAAATATAATATATAACTGGTTTCCAGTAGCAAGAGCGTATTTTTAACTGATATGAATGTACAATTGTCGCTAGCTTTATTGAACTGAAAATTCTCGTTAGCTGAGTTTTACGAGTTCTATTTTATATATTAGGTAACAATATTTCTACATATAACACAATATTCGTTGAAGTTGCGACAAAACCTGCGAGGAAATAAAAGGTTTAAATATTCTTGGAGACTTCGGGGCCAAAATATTCTATTAATACTAACTATACATATAATATATCCATAAAACTCAATCAAATATCCCACTTGTTTTTCACTCCTCTCTCCTTTTTTTACGAATTAAATGACATCAATGAATAAAATAAACTAACTCTAATAACAAAGATTACACCTTTTTCATTTGTAAGGACAGTGGTGTATTTTATAAAAAAATATCTATTAGATATTGACACCGCCTTATATGGTAGGTCATTAGAACTCTCTCGAACGAACTATTTTTCACCTCAGTCTATGAGTTTAAGTCGATATCAGGAAATAAATTCATTCTAATATTACTCTATATTGAAATCTATAGCGATTCAATATAGAGTAATTTCAAATTTGTTAAAGAGACAATTATGCGGACGTCTCGCTCTAAATGCTTCTTGACTCTTTCACGCCCTGAGTGAATGAGAGTGCATGATACTTCATGCAAAGTTCGATGGGCCATAAATAATGGCTTATCGCGCGGACGTTTAACGGTCTTTTTGTAACGGTTTTGGTACCTAAAGGAACCGCTTTTTTTGCATACAGTTGAGAGTAAGAGATTGGACAGCATTGAGAATGCACACCCTTAATCCTCTCCCTAAGGATAAAGTCTAGTAAATTCCTGATATCGCCTTTGCAATTATAATAGTCGTGTGTTATGTATTGTAGAACGTAACATGTATTGTTAATCTATCTGTGTTAAATCCGTGTGTAAAGTCTGTGAAAATTCGTAACAATTAAATAATGGGTGCTAACCGCACCCACATAACGCTTTGAGATCGTATTTTGTTTATAAGAGCACCATGTTTCTCCTACTCCGTTCCCAAAATTCCTCTCCTGAGTGACGGATAGGAGGCTCCTTTTCGATTTACGAGGGAGCCGAATCTAGGTAGTCTCAATATGTATATTAATTGCTCAATAAAAGATGGTTTTTTTATTGTGTGAATTAAAGTAGTAAATTTACTATTGTAACGCAACACAGAGCTCAGAGAAATATAAAACTGTTTATAGGCAAATCGACAAAATTGAGGCATGACTTTTAACCCAATGCATAGAATTGCGTTATTGAATCATGTTTGCATTGTGGTCATCATCTGTGAAGTATTATTGTTGAAAATGCTTGATATATTCTGTGTATGCGTAAAGTTAAGAGTACAGTGTATTGTGTAATAAATAATGAACAAACTACGTTGGAAACTAGTGACACCAATAACATAACCTGCCCTTTTAAGTTATGATTTTCCCTCTATTTTCTTTTGAAAATGAAAGCTCTAATTCTCTTCAATATAAAAATTAATGTTTGTAGTATTATTCGTTTTATTATTTGCTGCCATACAATTCATCCGATTGCGATAAAACTTCGGACATTTGTTGAGTGGACGCCCACAAAAGTTCTTGTGTTCCCATACCGTTCATTCGATTGCGATAAAACTTAGGTGAACTGTTGTATGGACGCCCATTTTTTTTTTCCATTACCTATTTTTATAAAAAAACATGTTTGTTTGTCCCGTATGCGTTTCTATACCATTCACCCGATTGCGATAAAATTTTGGTGACTTGTTATGCCGACGCTCACAAAGGTTTTTTAATTATTTTTTAAAAAATATTGTACATCCAAAAACACTTTCTTTCTTTGAGTGAAATTCCAACGCATGCCGGGAACTCGATCATGTATTATATATTGATAGTAATTGCTATTCATTCAAGTACAGAGAAGCCAAACTATTGGACAATCAATGTTTTTATCACACCTAAACACCCTACTTACTCATTCATCTTGATTATTACGATCACTATTGATACAGTTTGTATAATCAGATGCGAATAAAGCGCCGGTCAATGTCTCTACACTTTTTTTTTTATGTAACAGTATCTATAAATATTTCATATATGTAACCTTGACCGTACTAAAAAAATAGCCTTACGGTAGTAAACAGGTAATTATGTCAGTCGATTAATTATGTAGTTTTTTATTCAAAGCCATTTTATCGCCAATAAAAATTTGATATACAGGTAGTAAAATATTAACACATTATTATTTAAAGTAAGTTGTAATAGTAACTAATGATTCAATAGAATATCAGAAATTATCTTTATTTTTAATATGCGATTCATTTGTGAAAGTATACAGATTTATTAATCGCTATACTAATAAATTATGCTACTCTGATAGATAAGAATTTATGTATCATTTTTTTAACTTCTTCTTCCCGGTGGGTGAGACAGTCGACCACCACTTTTTATATATATATACTTATATATACTTTTTATATAGGTATACTAAAATCATTTTTTTTAAAACTTTTGCCGAAAAATATATAATAAATATTTATCGTCTATTATCGTCGCAATCAAATAAAAAAGAAAATAAGTCGGATTATTATTGCCCGAAAACCATTATAACGTCGCTACAAATTGGCAGGATTCAAACTTCACAGCCTATCTGTGATACGTTAACGTTATCTTAATTCTAACACGCCTGAGTCAAACGTGCGTCTAACTATACAGACATCCATGTCTTCGAACAGAAATATGAAAGTACCCGGTCTGGTATTTGAACCCGTACGTTCCGCATCAGATATATAAAGCTCTTTATATAAAAAAAAGTATTTATGTACGCTTGCATGCCATCATGTATTTTAAAATTTTCATTTTAAGCTATTCAACTATCTAAGCTGAATCCGAATCACATAATTTGAATATTTTGTGAATTCAAGAAATATTCTCCGTTACTTAAGCAAAATTACATTATGCGTTATCACCCACAAATATAAAAACAATATTTATTTATTTTAAAAAAAGTATTCATATAGGTGCTTTTGGAGCTTTGCCGTAAAATATCTTTTTTAAAATAGCTCATCGCGAACGAAACCGGTCCTGATCCAATAAATTTAATGTGGAATAAGTACTTAAAACGTTTTGTTATTTTTAGATATTTTCCACAAAATGGTTCTGCTGTCCGATAATTTACCCTTCAAAAATTGATAAAACACTTATTGGTGTATACCGTAAGTTCTCAACCTTTTCAAGGGGGTGACCATTTTTTTAAAAGTCACGAGACCGGTGACCTTCAATGTAACTGAAAAATAAGTTTTTAATAAGGTAATTAAAAATAACAACGAAAATGCAGTGTTTATATTTTTTAGTTGACTGTATAAGTTGACGATCCCACTGAGAAGCCGCCGCGACCCATAGGTTGGCATCCCGTGGTCTTTACCTACTCTTTAGAATTAATAAATATAAGATATCAATCATATTAAAAGAATCGCAGTGTCTTGTTCAATATTTTATTAAAAACAAAGTTT
This sequence comes from Himalopsyche kuldschensis, assembly GCA_028554975.1. Taxonomy (NCBI): domain Eukaryota; kingdom Metazoa; phylum Arthropoda; class Insecta; order Trichoptera; family Rhyacophilidae; genus Himalopsyche; species Himalopsyche kuldschensis. The sequence continues at coordinate 6,775,229 of JAHFWI010000003.1, read as the reverse complement.
TCAAAGAAGTCAGTAGGTACACATCCAAAAGCATACACAACAAAATCGATATTAAATAAACTGTATGAAAGTCTTCCGAGCGAGTTCGACAACATCCATTTTAAAAACAGTATTTTTCTATATGTTATGTTGTAACAGAGGTATAATATAAATCATATGATTTTTAAGTCAATGACCACAATATATGTCGATAAAAGAACGCACATTTAAATTGAGGAAACAACTACACGCTTTATTTATGAAAAGGCGTTTATTCCAAAGTGTCATCGGACGACACAAGAGGTTAAACATTATGCGAATAAAAATGGAAAAATTTTGTCTTGCATGTCATGCAGTATATACTTATGCATGCAACTAACTTCTTTTATGCAAGCAAATTTACTGTCAGACGTATTCCTAAACAAGATATAAATTCTTCATATAAGTATGAAGTAGGAAATATTTATAAATGACTACGTAGTATAATTATATCTATAAAAATAGCAAAACACATTTCTTTGTGGTACTACCACATATATTTTCCAAGCGTATTCAACTGATCAGCGAAATCGGTGAAACTGGTCCTGATCTTTACTACAAAACATTTTTTTACCATGTTCATATATAATTTTAAAGTTGTAGAAAAGAATGTTTTATTTTATTAAATATAATGCCTTTCCACTAACAATTAGCAGTTTACACATAAAAATGATTATAAAAAGGTTACTTTTAAGGTGTTCACTGTCAATACATGGTGAAACGGCATTATAATAAAAATAATAACACATTGTTAGTACTTATTACACATAAAATTTATTGGATCAAGACCTGTTTCGCTCATGGCGAGCATTATAAACTAATTTATCTTCATCATAAATTTTATGTGGAATAAGTACTAAAAATGTGTTATTATTTTTATTATAAAAAAGGTTATTGACCCATGATTATTAATGCATTTGTTGAGCGTGATGTGCTCAAATGACAAAACGACAGCTTTTCTTTGTGCTTTATATTATAACCCCATAACCTTTCATCCTCTGAAAAGCTTTATAATGGCATCGTTGATTTCACAATTATACCTTTTATAATAAGAAGACAATTAAATATTCACAAAGACCATCGTGAGCTTTGAAACTATTTTGACCACAACAATAGTTAAGAAGAGAGCTTTTGTCACAAATAAACTATATGAGAAGTAAGTAAGTCATCCAAAATCTAAGCAACACTTTCTTTCGACGATTTCAAATTGCATGGCCTGGATGAAACAGTTTCTTTTGTACCCTACGCCGCAATGAACACCTTAATTATTTCACACAATGAATAGTATAATTCTTCAAAACTTAATAACTCAATACGACCAACTTTTCCATGCAATGCGTTTGCAATTTCAATATACTTTTACAGCATCAATCAATTTTGTAAACGAGACATGTTCAAATATTGTATTTTTTTAAGTGAAAACGTTCGAGTCTTACCTCTTTTGCAAAGAATTATTTGTTTTTTTTGTTGTACATAGTTTAATTATAAAGCATCTTTTCATTTCTGAATTATTGACCTGTAATAAGGATAAAGACTGAAAATCGCATACGAGAGTTTTTCTATCTCCGGCGATTAAACAGATTTATACCTTCAAATTCAAACTGAGATGTAACGAATTTAATTATTGTTTAAATGTATGTATATTACACATATAATCCTTGAATGATAATTAATATCAAAGCATACTTAAAGAAGACAGCCATCAATTCTTAATCGTAAAATAGCCCTCGAAACTATCCGACTCTGAGCCAAAATCGAAGCGAATATTGTAAACCTTTATTGAACTTAAAAATGCGTTTTATTATATTACTGGACAAAGTGAGTTTTGGAAAATGTCGACATATATTCAACCTGTTATTAATATAACTTTGATTATAACATAAAAAAACAAATACAAAGCATTTACGATAATAAAATATGACAGTATGTCAATCATTAAGTATTATGGAACCTAACATACGTTTTCACTTTCGTGCTAGGAATGCCATTAATTATTTCCTATTATGAATTCATCATCGAAATCTCTTACGTAATTTTTTCGGCGATAATACAAACTCTCATGTCTGCCTCGACGAATAAAGCATTCGAATTGATTTTATATACGTGACAACGAGAATACAACTCATCATCAATTGTGCGCAACCTACGCGGGTTTCGAGCGGTAAATATTTTTTTCTTTCAAAAGACACTTAAAAGACATCTTCATTACTATTTCTTCTTATCAACAATATTACTATCAAAAGTCGTTATTTTTTATAAATTATTATTGGTTTTTATCTTCGCCTGCACATTGAATTCGCTGGTATACGAATAAAAAATAAATTAGGCAAAATTTCATCGCGTTTTTTTAATATTATATATGTATAAATAGCCGACCCGGTGAACTTCGTACCGCCTCAGAATTAAAAGATATGTTAACTTATTAGCTTAATTAAATTCAGTTTTATATTATGTTAAAATGAATACTCAAAATGAATTTAGTTCAATAAATGTGCAAAAATCAAAATGAGATGTTTTAATACTACAATAAAGATATCGTTTTCCTTCATAATTTTTTTGCCGTCATACTTTGGGATGTTATAATACTTATTCTGTTATTCGGGACGGTGGGCCAGAAAAAAATCATACTAATCGGTCAAGCCGTTTCGGAGGAGTTCGACCACAACAATTTGTGTCGAGATTTATATATATATAGAGATAGAGATTATTATCTCGTGATCATTTATTTACAACTTATTTAGAAAAATCTCTCAAGCTGCTCTTGTTTTTAGTAAAATTTATGGAATATATTCCATGCATATTTTTCGAAATTTATCTGAAAATTTCTTTCCGCATTTATCAATTCAATCAAATGAAAATATTGAGAATATGGATTTACCTTAGCTATTTAGAATAAAATACTATAATGACGTATGACAAATAAGTTATAGACTGTTAAAATTTCTAAGAAATCGAGAGTATGATTTTTAATTGCACAAGCTGTTAAAGGTCGGAAAATAATTATTATTTCTCAATCATTTCAATAGTAAAGAACATTATCTTCGGCGATAGACAGTAACAATGGTAGTAAAAATAATAAACATTTTTAGTAATTATTCGACATTGAATATATTTATTTGGATCAGGACGGGTTTTGGTCATCCGAGCATTATCAATTAATCAGTCTATAATGCTCGCTATGAGCGAAACCGGCTATGATTCAAATAAATTCGATGCGGAATAAGCACTAATGTTTTGTTATTTTTATAATAATGCCATTACACCAAGTTTTAACAATGAAGACTGTACAAGTGAACAATCGCGGTGTTAGGAAATTTTTAAACAAAGACGATAGATAAGTTTGCTACGAATATTTAAACGAATAAGACCATTAGCTTAATTCAGGAAAGCTCATAAAATATTTACATTGTCCTTTTTCTCTAACACAATCAAGAACTATGATTCTTATAAAGAGTAATAACTATTGGCTCGACCCGTCTTGACATTTTGACACATCAAGGTGCTTGTAATATTGATTTTTTTTTTATTCTAATGACAAACTTTGCAAAGATGTCGTAAATTTTCTACAAACGTGTTCATTATAAAACTTTCTAACATAAATCTAGGGATGGCATTGGGATGATCTTGGAAGAATTTGTGAATGGTTGGGATCATATTACCGATTTTGAATGTAAACGCATTCTCAAATGAAATTATGCAAAATTAGTAGATACCTTATATGAAATAGTCAAATTTTTTTTTTCCGTGGCCGAAAACATTCAATAAAATTGATTAAAGGATTAAGTATAAAAAAATAAATGACAATAAGCTCTACAATATTAACTTTGAATAATAGTATAGCACAAAATCTATTACTGTCTAAAAAAGAAGTTTTTTGACCAGTAGCCCGTCATTATATCATAGCAAATAATATTTTCGATCACTTCAACCACTTGGATGTGGTATTTTAAATACTCTTTACCTGGAAATCAATTAGTCATTTAACGATGGTTTTTTGTATAATTTTAATTCATAGTTTAAGTTCAAACAAATTTAATGAGCAAGGCATCGTTTTTTATTGTTATTATGGACTTTACCATGACATCTGCAATTATCTTTTATTTCTTTGAAATGACTACAATATAATATGTATTATATACAATTCAATGTGTATTTAATAAACCATCTCAACTTGCTAAGATTATAGATTGTTCCCTAACGAGGAAAAAATAAATAAAAACCGTAATAAAGCATTACAAAAAAATATCACGACAAAAACTTCCGTTTAACCTTGTAATACACTTTATGAACAATTAATATTTTTTGCATGCTTCAACTGTTTACATCTCAATTAATATATAAATTATTAACAGACTACTGACAAAATCATTAAGACACGGTGAAAACAACACTGTCAGACGTTTGGTTGTATTGGAACAAACACATTGTAAAAAAAATGATTGAAAACGTTCATCTATGCATAAAAATATTATTATATTCTTGCAGCGCTTAATAAATCTGCATGCCCACTGTTTAATATAAAAGTATCACTTAAATGAGTTCATAGATGTGTCACGAAATATTCGAAATGAATGCAAGCATTATTAAAACTCGTTTCACGTTTTAGACTTTCGTCAAAATTGTATTTTTGAGAATTAACTGTCCATATAATCTCTCTTACTCTCTCCTTAAAATAAACCCGTTTGAATCCGCGAGTTAAATGAATTTTAGGTCAACAACAAGTACGGAGCCTGATTTAAAGCACTAGCAAGATTTTTAGCAGCATTTTTTTTTAATACAGCGTCATATTTGATTATCAGAATCTGAGAAAGGATGATGTGACGATTATCTCGAGATGAATGTATAAGATACATTATATTTCTTGAGCTCTTTAAAATATGACTTTTAAGGAAAATAGGGTTGATTTTTATTTCTATCTGCATGGAAAGATTTTAATTTTACCACTAAAATTTGTGCATTTGTTTTCGAGTCTATTTTTGTTAAAATATTCATTCAAACTTAAGAACATATCAGATAAATTAAATGACAGACGATGATCACAGCCAGTCGTGACCCACTTATGAAATTGTGGAAATAATTAAAAAATTTGAAGGATAAGGAAACAACAAAAAAATTAGCGGACTAAATAAAAACGAAGAAGGCGATCCTATAAATTCTTTTTGTGTTTGATCGATGCATTAATTCAACTCTTTTTCAATTATTACATTATGTTACTTTCGATGGTTTCGGCGGTAACTTTGTGGAAGTTCATTTTATTTTAAATTTTATACGACATTATTTATTGCACGATTAAGCTCAACAGTGCATTTCTAGCTAACGAGAGGCATTACGGGACCAAATGATAGAGAAAGACAAACCACTCAAACTTCCTTTCCTTGTTTCATATCATTTACCATTATTTTTATCAATATTAATACTTTTTACCACCAAAAATGTCTATAAAATACAAATAATTCGGTCGTATATTTTTTGATGGTCAAGATTCTACTTTTATGTTATTTCTGTTGATTTTATCCTTAAAAAATATAATTTTCCATTGAGTTTAAAGATTTTAAGTTGTCTAGTCCGATACAAGTTAAAAATGAAATGCTACGTCTATTAAGATTGTTTTTTATTCTTTTCTCAAATCAAATCATCTTTATAAACATAAAGTAAACACGATTGCAATTTTTTACCGTTTAATTTTGTTTTTATAGCTTCATATTAGTACTTCAAGTATATCTACGTCTTATTCAAGTCGCTTACCTAGTAACAATAGCATCTACTTTTTTTAAATTTTTGTCACGATATGTCAATGTTTGTTTTTTTATACTAACACATGACATTAACAATAATAATTATTGACATGAGAGTAAAAAACCACAAGCGATCATTTTAAATCTTTGTTCGTACAATGAACCGTTATTTAAACTTATATAATTGAATTTAAATTATATAAGTGATTTTCTGATTTTTTTTTTCTGTGAACTGATGATAAATCTCTTGAAATAAAGTTTTGTTGTATATTATCTAAGTACCAATATAACATTACTTTATTAAAGTCGACTGAACGGTGCTTAATGTATTTTCCGGACCTGCAGCGTAATGATCGACGCCATATTCTTCGGTCGCGGTGTCCCATGCTAATGTCGTTTGAAAGATCCCACATTTCATCTCATCCGATTCTAATACCAGGATATAAGAAGACCAATAAGCTAACTACTTGTCCTAATCCTTACCCAATTATCCTATACCTACTTTCTTTTAAAGTATGGTTAATAACAACCAGAATTCTGAAAACCATTTCTGTTTGGTGATCCATTAAGAGTGTATTTTCTCCAAAATGATAGCGCACGAGGTAAAAAAACAAAGGCAACAAAACAACAAATAGTTGATTATAGACGCCTTCATTTAACAGTGGTATGTCTTCAGATTCTTATAAAACATATGAGCAACAATATTATACGGAAAGAAAAATAACAATGTATTTTAGTTCTACATAAATTATTTTATATATTTGTTGATAGCTATTTCGGCTTACGCCTTCGTCAGAGTCATAGTTCTGACGAAGGCGTAAGCCGAAATAGCTATCAACAAATATATAAAATAATTTATGTAGAACTAAAATACATTGTTATTTTTCTTCCCGTATTATAATGGAGTTCTTCCAAGTAAATGCCTACTCAATCAATAGCAACAATATTGTTTATAATAGCAGAAAATTATCTAACATAAAAATAAAATCACAGCTTCTTTAAAATGTATTAGTAATTTTTAATTAATACGTTGTTCTGTCACATGGTTTTGATGAATGGTATATGTTAACACTAATTTAAATCATCCTGTTCCAGATCTATGACAACGTCATAATCATTATTTGTGTGTACATAGGAAATACCCGTGCATTTAATATATTTAAATTTATACAAGCATGTTAAATAATTATCTCCACTAAGTAAGTGACTTGCAAATTGCTTCATAAGTTATTGAGATGCATCATTTACACAATAATTGTTTTTATAACTTTTATTTTAACAAATTATTCACATAAAAATAAAAACAACTGAATTTAACCTTGTATTATTGTATTTTTTGATATATTACAATATTAACTGAAGATTTTTTCATCAAGTTAAATCGCTAAGAGTTTACGTATTAATTATATTTGATAACGAAATGAATTTATATAATCTATTTTATCGGAGAATCTAATTCATTTTTTTATAATATCACTTAAAATTAAATTGCTTCCGATAGTGAGATTAAATTCTTGTCCACATGCTTTTTATAATATTTATATTGTAGATAAACTATGAACGTTACCATTGCGGTTTTGTTTAGTTATGAAATTTATTCTTACCACTCCAGACGTTGAAAATTAAATTATATCCATCATATAATTTTCCCAGAATAAGAGCCATCGTATTTTGATAGTAATCCAATTCACCAACTGTTTTTATGATTTAATCATTACCAATCACCGAATAAAATAAATATTTTAACACTTCCAAACGAATTATTTGAAACACGCACAGCCGGACAATTTTAAAAAGTTATTATTTTAAAAAAACATTGCTTATCGAACATCGATGAATAATTACAAATTTTCAAAAATAACAATGATTTATTTTATGACAATGTCCCGTTTAATATTAATGAATATTCACATATTAAAAATAATTAACAATTGATATATGTCTGTATTCAATCTTCCATTGGGATAATGCGCAGCTATGTGCACCGTTTAAGTTCCGAATTATCACTGCCAAGACGGGGCAAGAAATGTTCAACGATAGCAAGAAAATGCCCGTATAAATATTTAATTATGGTAAGTTGCAAAATACCCGATGTCGTTGTTGCATATGTCAGTTCAATTGTTGCTCACTCAGCAATTTCCGTGCACCTTTATTTACATCCAATTGGTCGAGTACGCGGAAAACTTTCCTTCGTTTATTTATTTTTTATTAAATCTGACCAAATCCCCAAGTTTATGTTTTGAAATTAATTATTCGTTGCGAAACCTCCTCGAAAAGTACGGTATTAATAACGCCATTTAAATATTGCAGTGTATGTTTATTTAGAAATTTTTTCTACGACATCAGCATCATTTATTTTAAAGAAATCATAACATACTATTTTCAATTTCCTGGTATATAATAGTAAGTGGTTCTTATTTCAGTGATCCAATTACGGTTTTTTTAATGCCATTTTAATTAAACCTTTTGAAAATAGCTGTAACCACTTTCGTATTCATGAAAATGCATATTAGGTATCAATGTTTTGTGGTCAAAACAGGTTTTTTTCATTATTTAATATAAGCTAATTAAATGCGCAAGTTAAGTTAAGTTAGAAATAGATAAGCGAAAAGGTGAGAGGTAATACTTTTGCAAAATCGTAGTTGACAATCTACTTTTGAATTTTACAAAAAACAGACAAGATTAATTGATAGCTCGACCTAAAATCCAGCTCATAAAACAAAGCAAAACTCTTCGTCGATAACGCTATGGTTTTACGCCTGAATGTAAGAAGATATTGCCTTTCTCCGAGTGATCCAGGTAACGCCAATAAGATTCCTTTAAATTAATTATTTTTGGTTTTATTAAGGAACACTCATTGTTTTGATTACAAAGATAGCAAAATTTGTCCAAGGCTTTGTCGGCAAATTATGAATGCATGTTTTATTTTGACAAATGTGTTTTTCTCGGCAAATAAATCTGGACTGATATTACAGCCAAGAGGGTCTTAAAGATATAGACATTCACACTCCCGATTCCTATTTGCGTGGCTTATGACACAGTATACATTTTCTTTCTTGAAACGAAGAATAATAATATGTAAATTAATACATTTATCAAAAAAATGATAGTTAAAAATATAAAAATTGGTATAAATAAATAATGAAAAAAAGATCTAACTGTACTGCTAAAAGCGATATCAACATTTACATATTAGTTGACATCTCTTGTAGTTGATTCATTCGATTACTTTCACCTACAAGATGGAGAAAATTGCACTCTTATAAATTCAAATTTAGTTTATCAACCTATTTAGGCTGCATCAACTTAACAGCGGCTGTCAACACGTTAAGAATTTTGTCACTCGTCTTTAATCGCGACTATTATTTAAAAATCTCTTCACAAAAAGATGGCATCGTTATTTACTTCCGATGAGTTTCCTTGGACTTCAGCTTAGAAGAAAAATGCATTTAATATAACTAAAGCAACCGTGTAATAGTAAGTCTATAGATGCATCTGAAAGAAGCGAAACACGCGTCACCACTAGTCACAAAATACGTTATACGTCAAAAAGGTGATTTTAAATTTTATAATAAACATTGTGTTATTATTGCTATTCACCAAGAACAGTTTTTACTAACAAAGAACATCTTTTGAACAAGAGATGATATTCGGAGAAGTTTTTCACATGGTAAAAATGGTGTATGGTTAAGAAGATATATATTATTCTCCATTTACCAGCAACGGTTATCAAGTGGCTAGTTTGATACATCTGATGCATTAAGAATAAGTGCCAGAGGTTACGGTATTCTCATCGTCGATGCACAATAATGCAATGGATGTTTACGTACATAATGTATTGAAACTACTTACCCATATACGTGACTATATGAAATATCATCACGGTCATGAAGCTCACAAACATATTATCTTGAAATACCGAGATAATTCAGGCATATAATATTGCCAGTTTTGCTCAATCTAATAATTTTGCAGTGGTTTTCAATACTGTTAACTGTATGGTGGTATTATCTGAATTCTAGATTATACATGTTTCCGTGTGACGCTTTCAATCCCAAAGCACGTTCACATTAAATGGTAAGTCGCCTTCGTATGTATCTCCTCTTGATTGTTGGTAGTACTACTCCACTTTTCTTACAAGCATCATTTTTTTATCCATATCCGCATCCATTTGGACAATATGGTCACCTAATGGATGTATCTCATCATCCTTTTTTTACGAGAACTGCTCGTTACTCAGTCGCCAACTTCTCTTTACTTCAATGACAGTAGGGATAGAAAGAATAAGTCAACAGGATAAACTAGTATAAAATTTAAAATAACTTTGATTATTCCACGTATTGTGCTAGTAACTGTAACACGTGTTTCGCCTCTTTCAGAGGCATCTTCAGTAATCGCTAACCTATCTGATTGATTGCAGCTCATTAGTTTATAGTTTAATAGTTTTTTAATGTTTAAAGTCATTAGAAATATGTTTATTTGTTTGCTTTGTTTCGTTTCTATAACCCCCTTTCTTGTTTCCCTTATAAGGGAAAATCCCAATCTGATTGATTGCAGCTCAAGTATCATTATCTGATTGCATTGTTTCGATTCTATCACCCCTTCCTTGTTTCCTTTAGAAGGAAAAAAACCCTAAATTCATTTTGTAATTTCATAATTTAAAATGTTAGAATCAATCTTGCTTCGTTACTTAAGCAAACTTTGCGATAGTAAGTCTGAAGATGCCTCTGAAAGAGGCGAAACACGTGTCACAGTTAGAAGCACAATACGTGGAATAATCAAAGTTATTTAAAATTTATATTAAAATAAACTTCCACAAAGTTACCGCCGAAACCATCGAAAGGATAAGCTAGTGCTACGCTAGTCGCTGTCGCGACGCCTCGCATTAAAGCAGTGTTTCTCAATGTGTGGTACGCGTACCCCGATGGGGGAAAGAAGAGTTTGATGGGGGTACCCCCCTGCACTTGTATTATTTTATTTACGTACTAAAAAGTGAAAAAATAAATACGTTTTGATTGTTATCAAAGTAAATACGAAGGGTACTCAGTGCTACAAAAAATATACAAAGAGTATACGATGTCGAAAGTTTAGTACAAACTTTTTTAAAGGATCAGAAGGGTACGAAGGATTTTGTAGACAAAACAAACGCCCATGCCTTCGAACAGAATAGATAATTCGACAAAAAGGATAATGATAATAATTCGAATGAAAGGAACCCATGAGGTGCGTCACGGAAGCCAACGACGCTAACCACTGCGCCATGGACACGACATCATCAGCATCATAAACGAAGTAAAACTACTACTGAACCATTTTTTTGTTGTGTTTCCATGTCAGCTCTCAACGTAGAGTACATATATGGACTCCTGCTGTTCTACAAACTCTGCTTGTTACTCATTCACTCAACCTCTTTCAACGGAGAGAGTACGGATTTAAATATATCTTATAGAAGACTAAGGCTGGATAATTTACATATCACAAACATTTATGTCTTCGATCACTAAGCCATAAATTGATAGAAAAATCGTTTCGTGAAACTCTTTATGCTGGGGCTCAAGCATATGAGTACCGTAAACAAAGCCAGTGACTAACTAAGTGATAACCCATCACAATTATAATATACTTATTTTTGGAAATAATTAATAAATCAATAATACAAATTGAAAAGCAAATAATCATTGTTTTGTATTATTAGGAAACCACAGCGATGAAAATGAAATGCATTGCTTTCAAAAACATTGCCATTTAAAATTCAATTTAAATACAATGTTGTTATTTGGAAACTTTTGATCCTGAAAATTCATTTTGATGGATAGTTTATCTGTTGATTCCTTTTACTTCAGTGTCATACTTAGCAATTTTATTGGTCTAATATTAAGAAAAACATCCATTCTTTTTGACACTGCAAAAAAAAAATACTGCAAAATATGTTATTGTATTGCCTTATTTAAATTAATTAATTCTGCTTTTGTAAGAAAGTTGGTAGACATCTTAGAAAAAAATTGATCAATTTATGAATTTAAAAAGTACCAATTTTGACAAAATACCGGGTTAACTTATCGATACTGTCATACTTAATACCGGTATTGCAATGAACAAAAAAACGACCAATTAGCATTGCAATACTAAACAAATAAATCAATACATATATTTCATATTAAATCCAGGTATATTTTTAAAAAAAGTCCATATCATGTGTGATTTTCGTGAATAACTTAACTTTATTATCTTTAATGTAAAAAATAGCATTTAAAAAGATAATTGAATATAAATTGCTGCAATGTTTCAATATTGAACAGATATCCATGCAAATTATTAGTTCTGACAAGGGCGTAAGCCGAAATAGCTATCAACAAATATATAAAATAATTTCTGTAGAATTAAAATACATTGTTATTTTTCTTACCGTATTAAAATTAATCGCTTGTTCAAAGAAATGTCATTAAATAAGTGAACATACTGTTTTATATTGTTACACAAAAATGCTGGTATTAAGCCGGGACTTCGGTTTCGATTATACATTCTTAGGTATAATGAATACTTGATATGAATACAAAATGATAAAAAAATATAGGTACTATTTTGAAAAAGGTCAAAATTGAGTACCAAAAAATTATTTGCAGCTGGGAATGCCGAAAATTTGTTAGTACATACATACATACATTGGACTGAGTAAACACTTCATTCAATGATAACTACCAAGCGTGTATGTAATATTAGTGTTTGGGTAAGATGTTCGCTAAATAACGCAATTGCTTATTACAAAATACTGGACATCATAAAAAATTCTTGTTCACTTACAAATAAATGTACCTACCTGTTAGCCAAGCATCTTATCTTACCACATCAGTCGTTACCAAAATTGAATTATAGCCGATAAAAGTTGAGGAACAGTGAAAAAAAACAAGGTATTTGTACATTTGATTTGCATAACAAATGATTGATCGTAATCAATATTTACCATTTAGGTATCATCAATTATTCATTTATCAATAATTATTATCCTGCGGGTACAGTGACAAGCGGGTAACGATCAGCTATAAATAAAATATTACCAATCAGCTTATGAAATCAAGTTTACCCATCGGTAGTTATTTTAAGTTGTGAAAAAAGCTTTTATTGAAGTAAAAGTTTCGCGATGCTAAAACTCTCTCCAATATGTTGAAATAAAAAAAAATGGGGCATTCACATCATGGCTGGGTAAAACATATTTATAAATAAATATTTTATATCTTATTGCCTGTATAAAGCAACTAATTGATGATCCCATGTGTAATCAATTCAATTTATTGCAATCAAATTTGGATTCGACGGTGTCAATAAAAAATCGTTCTTTTGTTTTCAGTTTTGCAAAAATATGGCGACTTTGCCTAGTGTCGACTAAAATTCTGTTTTTTAAACTTCACTTCCTGTACTGTTTATTGGCGACACTCTTTGTCTAGGCATGGAAGTTTTGAAAGAATCAAAATATTAGCGTCCTTGCAAAATATTATATGCTAATATGGAGCTGGCGATTCAAGCTGGGATAGTCCTAAAATTTAAATTTAGAACGTAGCCTATAATAGGAAGCCGTGACCTTGAACTTCTGGGCGCATGCTATTGAAATGTATAAGAAGTTTATTATGAGATATCTTTGAAAGTAAGAGGTTTTCAGTTTAACTAGTTTACTTTATATTTATTTTTTGAGAATATTAAAGTAAGATTATTCTATGTAGCACAGGGGTGGCCAACGCGGGGACCGCAGGCCACGTGTGGCTCACTGGGTGTCTGCTTGTGGCCCGCGGAGCATTTGCACACATTTATTTCTTTTATTGTACATAAAACCACTAAAAGAACATTCCAACGTGCGTAGTTCGTATTAGGGATTCTGAAGTCTCGGCTTTTTTCAATTCTTGACAAAAGCAATTTTACTATTCGTGCTTTCAATTATTCATGTCAGCAAACAATCACAACGTTAAGCTGATTTTGAAAAGCGCGCACGACGATCTTGCGTGGATAGCCGTGAGCATGAATGCGGGATGCGGAGCGGGACCGCCAGTCTGCAGAAGCTCGCAACGCCGTCGTGCTGTTTCTGTCTTGAAAGACTATAACACTAAACGGCATTACGAGACTACACATGCTAATAAGTTTGATACGTACGAAGGGCAATTTCGACAAACCCAAGTAAATGAATTAAAAAATAAACTTTTTGCACAGCGTCAGATATTTACTAGAGCGGCTCAAGAGTCAACATGCTATGTAAAAGCTAGTTATGTAGTAGTCATGATACTAGCAAAAAAATCGAAGCCAAATTCAGATGGTGAAATCGAATCACTGATGAGCGTGTGGAAAACTGTTTGCGTGTAGCAACAACATCAATCGATATCAACATTGATGCACTTAAGTTCTGACAAACAAAATCAGACGTCTCACTAAAATTTATTATATTTTGTTAATTTTTTGTATCGCCTAACTCTAATCTAGCAAATATGTTTGATTCTCATGTTTGTTATATCTTCTTACAAAACAATATATTTCTTGTTTGCTTTGAATAATAAAAGAAATTTTGTTATGCGACCCGGTAGGAAATCTCATTTCTAAAATTTGGCCCGGCTGCTGAAAAGGTTGGCCACCCGTGATGTAGCAGATATTTATTCAGAGACTGTGTCTATTTGCAAGAGAAGCTTCAAATTATTTGTATCACGCCGATTAGCTTGCGGTTCACAGGATAGAAAATATTTTTCGATTATAAAAAAATAGGTATATGGATAATATTCTCAATCAAATTTCGTCCCCTGTTGTCCAACATTCAGGAGATTCCTGTTCATATCCACGTTAAGATAACGTTAAACGTTGACTGTTAACTTTTTCATTTGAGATGATAGTCATAAATGTATAATTTCGTTGAGATCATACACATATTTTATAAATCATTTTGCAATATTTTTAAAATGACCGCCATCAAATAAGTAATAAAAATCACATATACATACATAGACAGTAATAAAAATATTTATTTTTGATTATTTTAAAATAATCACAAATTCAGTTCGATAAAAATGCATTAAAATTTTAAAGTTCAAATATCGAAGCCAATAAGAGTATTGTTTTTTTCATACGAAGTGCGTGATTATTTTGTTTCTGCAGAAAAAAACGAAAGTGAAAAATGACCCAGAAAGAAAAGTGACTCAGGTCCAGATAATGCTCAATTAAGGCCTACCAATGCATATTGGAATGTAAGTATTACATACATCTTAAATATCTTTTATACTGATTACAATTCTAAATAAAAGGCACTCGCCGTCTACTTATTGTATATTGTGCGATGCCCTAAACAAAAAAACTGTTATGTTTCAGTCACAAAGTTGTTAAATACAATGAAATTTGATCAAAGTAACTTACCATATTATAACTCTTTTTATCTGAAAGTGAAGTATCATTTTCTGTTTTTATTATGATATAATAAATTGAAAAGTGAAACATCTTTATGATAGTAATTCATTGTCGGGTAATTATTTCTTGATTAATAATCATAAATGTGAATTAAAAAAATAAAGAAGATGTTTAGTGTGAAATCATCAAAAACTTCAACGTTATTTGCACTTCTTTGTCTCAAATATTAATTGCAGATTTCAGCAGCTGAGGCCATTAAAGACAATTTGTATTAATGACTACACTTTTTTTACTCTAAAATTAAGAACGATCGTTTTCAAAAGAAAATATTAGTAAATCAGGTACGTACTATTTACCAAACATAATTACACTCTATTTTACTCAATATGAATTTCTTCTATACTCTGAAGCCAAGTTTGTATGTATTGCGATATTATTAAACCCATCCGAGCGTTGTTTTTTTTCATTTAGAATATATTTAATTTGTACAATTGCATAGTTATATGAATGTGTTGAAAGAATGGACGTCGCCCAAGCGAAATTTCAACAGTCGTGCATCGTTACGTATTATTTTATCTATGAAGATAATTTCATATTAATACAATCCTTATAGCTGGTCAACTATATTTGCCTTCATCTTACAGTGACGTAGGGTATGTACATCAATATTTAAAAAATATTTTGACAGAGAAAATATCTCCTTTCACATTTGCGTCTCAGTGTATACGTATTATACATTATTATGCAATGAATATAACTGGATACAGTTAACATTTAATTACTTAGGATCATACTGTCGTTGTAAGCTTGCAATTTACGAGTATTTTAAGTCACTGCAATGAAATAGCACAAACTACAAATAATCATTTTGAGACCTGAATAATCTTGATATTACCAAACAGACAAATATCAGTGTCAAAATTTTCATTTTTATCATAGTATTGTAGTATTCCCTTTTGGATTCCGACCAACCATATAAATATCGTTTATTTCATAAAAATATGCTCATGTCTACGCAATCTATATTAATATTATATACAATAAATCTTGTATTTAGCAAAATAAGTTAGTTCAGCTTTATTATCAATAACCATTAAAAAGTCCAATTTCTATACTGATTACAATCACGATGCACCAGAATCTCATCTGTTTTCTTGTCTCGAAAATCGAGTGGCTTACCTTTTTTTGTTTCAATAAGCATATATGTATATGTTCATTCGTCACAGTTGATGCCAAACCGGTTCGAAAGTCTCTCTTAATACATACTCAAAAGAATTATAACACGCCCTTTATCACAATTTTCTATTACACATGTTTTATGCTACATTTAAGAGACAACATAAAAACACTTATAACACTTTCTGGTACTAGTCTCGTAGTCCTCGAATTAATCTATTGGAAGTCTTAAACCCTTGGATAAAAATACAAGAATTCAGAAAATATTAATGAACCTTTTTTGCATCTCGATACATTTTTTAATTTTATGGAAGAATGTGATACCAATGGAGAACGCATATGTATCTCAAGTGCTTAGGGCGATCCATATAAGCACTGCATGTTACAGAACTCTCTATGAAGAAAAGAAAAATATAGTAAAATACAACAAACTCTTGACAAGTTTTTGATAAATAAAATTGTCATTTTTTGTGTTTTTTTTTAAATCCCTCTTTTTTTGAACATTGAACTTTCGCACACATTTTTAGGCAATTTATGTGCGAAAGTAGAGGTCCACCTGTATTAACTAGCTGTTACTATAACATCTGCTTTGCAAGACAGAAAATATTCCTGGTTGTATGGAAACTTAACTATTTCGAATAATGCAGAAGAAAATTAAAACGGAAATATATGGAATTTGTTATATTTGCCGTGACACTCGGTAGACACCTCGTGTGGTAATGGCCCAGGCAATTAAAGGCGAAGACACTTGGCCTGGTTTTCTACTCACTCTCTCACTTGTACGATACTTCAAATAAATTATTAAAATATATATTTTCTCTCGAAGAAATAACGTTTTGAATATACATATATGTATGTCATCGATTAGTACAACAAGTAAATAGAACTTCAGAAAATTTTGCTAAAATTCGATTAAGAAGGCTGCACACTTGTTTGCGCAAGGGATTTTAAAATGTTGTCATCTATTTATAATAAAAGCAATAATATCGAAGATCTTGTATTACCTCCTCGGTTATGTGTGGTAATTATTACTAAGATTTATTTAAAAATTGAATTTCATAAGCAAGGTTAGTTTAATATAAAATTTAAAATAATAATTCGTTTTGTTATTTTAAATTTGATATTAAAATGAACTTCCAAAAAGTTACCGCCGAATCCATTGAATGGTTAGCATACATCGGAGTTAATAAATACGAATACAATAAGTATTTGGTTTTGAAAGGCAGTGAAAGTATTGTTTTCCTCAGCGGGCCCCTCCTTTTTTTAATTATTTAAAGTGCCTAATGAATCCATCTTGATTACTTCTGTTGGCATTTAAAAAGGTATTTGATAATAAATTAATATTTCTAAGCGAGCTAAGTGCAGATTTATGTTTTAATTGATGTTAGTTATTTGACTTCTGATTAATACAATGAATAAAAGGAGAGAAAAATATTTTATTCTGACAAAATATTTTGTCGTATAAATAAATGATTCATAATTATTCCTTAACAGCCATTGACCACCTTAGTTGCCAAGCTGTAAGATCAGTTATCAATCAGAGTTTTCTTATATTGCAAAAGGACTTTCTTAAGAATCTAGGTGAACACAGTTGATTTGACTAGGTTTAGATTTTGCAAGCAGAAAATATTTAATTGCATCTAATTCACTCCGTTCGATCTCTGACTGGAATTTATTTTGTTAAATGAGTTTGATAGGCTTTGAACAAAGTGAAACCGATAATAGTATATAGTAGTATTTATAGTTAAGGCGAGCTTATCTTCGCCAATCGTACCGCCTTTGCATTATATAAATATTGAAAAATCAATAGTTATCGATAGTGCAATGTGAGCTTCGAATCGCAAGACGATGTCCGATAGCGTTAACACTCATAGAAAATGGTGAAAAATATCCAGCAGCTTATGACTGGTTGACAAGGAAGTCCGATTTGAAAGAATCGTGCATTGAACTAAATTAGTACATTTTGTTTTCTTCACTGGACCATTATTGCAATCGATTCAGCAACGTAAGCGCGCCGACGATAGCGTAGAATATTAATAATTTTAACATTTTAATAATATACTTTAAGCGGAGACACGAATAAAAATAGTAAAAACACAACGGCTTGAAAATTACCTCGAACAAACATAACATGAATTTAAAACAAAATCTAAAAATAATAAGGCAATTATACACTAACACATTCAAGACAAATTGAATTTCAATTTTATTTAGAATTATAATTAACTCATAAATTGGATAAATGATCATATTATAAAAAATGTATTTTCAATAAAATTTATTAATAACATGGTAGAATTTCCTTAGCTTATTATTTGTTTTCCAATCGATAAAATTTTCTTGGATAGGTTTTTAAAAGTATCAATACATTTTTTAATAAGACGTTATTTTAGTAGATATCTTTAAATGAAAAGTCAAAAATACAAAATAATCTTAAATTACACGTCAGTGTCGGGGTTTATACTGCGCGCTAGTGTCCCGCGCTCTAACGTCGGCGCGCTAATGTCGAGGTGCCATTCCAATCAAGGGGTGGAGATTTGTTAAACACTGTTGGTTCAAGTTTTGTTCTAGCAAATAGATAATTAAGTATCTTAGAGCAATAATTATATTTTGAATCTACAAGGCGATAATTCATTTTACGCTAGATCTACAATTACCAAAAAAAATATATTATGAACACGTCGGTTGCACAATTTTAATTTCAGTGTTCAAAGGTTCGAGTCTTAAAAATATTATTTTAATTTAATGCGGAAATATTTATTTTTATCTTAGCAACATTCAAAAAGAATCCACCAATATTTGTTTTTCCAAATTCGAACTTTGATTGGATATGCAAAACAAATGAAAATACGAAAAGAACGCTTTTAAAAACAATTATTTATAGTTTAGTTTGTAAAATTCTGGTCTCAAAGTGATTTGGCAATATTAGTTTTTTTACTTTTGTATTTGCTCAAATTAGCAGGTGTGACATTTTTTATTGCAGTGCGAACAAGAAAAATAAATATGCATGTGGTTTCAAACGGTTATACAGTGTTCAACTGAGTAAGTACTAAGTGGCGTCTGCAAAGCAAGCTACAAGTTTCCTGAATATTTACATTAACTTTGGCTTGGACACTCTTAGCTTCCTCTCTTGGGAAACCATACACCATTCTGGTTACCAAGATACGGAAGCCTGTCTTCATCACTATGACGCCATGGAAATACAGTAGAACCTCGATTATCCGGATTGGTCAAAATAAACTAAAATATTAAAAATTTGCTGAATTGCACGTGGCGAATTGCGTCCAATGTTTACGTACGTGATGGAATGCAGTCTTAATATTTTGATCGTTGCATTTGTTGTAACAATAAGTTTTGTGTAAAATATGGGTGAGTCATCGTCCAAATTCAATGCGCATTGAACGTTTTTTTCTTGAAAAATTGATCACGATTTAAATATTTATTTTTAATATTACCGATAAGTCAACGAAAAGAAAACGTGTCGTAGTTTCATCAAAAGACAAATTAGATCTAATCGATGCTTTGAAACAGGGTGAATCGGGACGTTTTTTGTCTAATAAATATGGTGTCGGAACGTCAACGATATCGGATATAAAAAAACAAAGTGAAAAAATCTTGAAGTTTACCAATTTTTTAATGTCAGAAGATGGAAGCTCAGAGCGTAAAGTTATGAAAACGTCACAAAATGAAGAAGTTGAAGAGTGTATTTCTATGAGGTTCATACAAAGACTATCATCTGGACAGCCAATATCTGGTCCATTACTATGTGAAAAAGCAATATTTTTCAATACAAGATAAAATGGAGATCCCACCTTCAAAATAAGCTCGGGCTGGCATGAAAAATTCAAAGAACGACATGGTATCAGGTAACTTGAGATTCATGGGTTAAGGCTTTCTGCTGACATACCTTCGGCAACGAGAGTGGCTTGACAGTCGAGAAGATTGCTATTCAAGACAACTTACATATGTGTCTTAAAAGTATTCGTGATTTGGCAGGATCGATAATTGATTTTTTTAATGAAAAATAATTTACTATTAAAGCTATGTATTAATCTAAAGTCTTTTCTTGTCAATTATGATTTTTTTCGATTATCCGGATTTGTTCTTATCCGGACTATCTTCATCCTCAATCAGTCCGGATAATCGAGGTTCTACTGTAGCTGCTGAATGATATCGTCGACACTGGCTGAGTCAAGTCTCCTGGTACAGTGGTCGAAAAGCAAAAATTGTTTGATCTAACTATACCAAACAGACAACAGGTATGATGGTAGCTAAAAAGGGCTCCCCTGGAAACCTTTCTATAAGAAATATAGTCGATGTTTTGAAAAAAATTGTTTCGGAAATAAAATTTTTAATAATTCGGTTTTGAATATTTGCGTTCAAACAAAATCTGTAATATTTTGAGCAATGTTTAGTAAAGTGTATTCTTTTGTTATTTTTATTTTCATTTACAACATCTATGAATTATTTAAAGTATATAATAACATATAGTGGTATATCAGAGTCGTCCGTTTAGCTGAATAGTAACAAGAATAATTATTTATATATTCACAATATACTCACCTATAAAGTAGATATTTGCACAGTGTATGATTATTAATTTAGTAGTAATTAAAACCATTGTGAATAATGATCATCATCATCCATATTCAATATGATTCTGAATGAAGACTTCTGCAGCCCCGCTTGATTTACGTTGCTCATTCTAGCGGCTTGGTTATTTATCAGGGCTGTTGAATCGTAAAAAAAAGCGACTCCGAATCCAACATTGACCCAAAACACGACTCCGACTAAAAGAAGTATAATGTGACTTTTTCCTGATTTTCCTATTTATGTGTAGTCAATTAAATATCAACCAACCAATCCGGCCAATAGCCAAATTTGACATATTATATGCAAAAATAAAAGGTTCAAACTTTCCAAAATTTCCGACTCCTAGTAAGAATCCGGCCAAAACGCCGTGACGACTCAGACTCCAACTCCACAGCCCTGGTATTTATTATACTTTTCTTTTATAATTTTTATATTGATGATTTTTAAGTTTTTTCCATGTTTATATTATATCTAAACATACAACAATATATTTTCATCTAATTTCATTAAAAAATTATGATTTATTGAAATAAAGTATCTAATTGTTGATATTAAATTTACTAATATCTCAATGTAAAAAAATATAAAATAAGAAGCTGTTTGTGTGAAAAAGCTTTCACTACATGGTAATAGATGCCACTACTATTTGTTATCTTTTTATCATTAGTCTTAAAACTAAAATATAATTTTTTTGATTATAACAACTATCACTGTTTACAGATACGAGTTATGGACCTTAGTCTACTCCTATCACCCTGATGAGTTTTAAAAACAAGTTCAAATTTACTTGATGAATACCATGTTGTTATGGGGACGCACATTGCTGATCAAGTGTAATTGTAGTAAGTTTTATTTTATTAATTATGATATGTTTCTGTGGTAAAGAAAAATGTGTTTTGATTTCCCTGTAGCCAATGTTTTTTTTTAATCTTTAGTTTAGTTCATAAAATGGATGTTATGAGAATTTTAGAAATGTCACTGTTCATCAAAAACTTCAATCACTGTCTGAATGTATAAAGTGGATATGAAATGGTGTTCGATAACATCTTTAAATAAATTAATTCTTTTCAACTAAAATGTCATGTTTTTAGACTATTGATATAATATATTTATTAATGAAAAGAAATAGTTTATAAATAAATAGCCAAATTTTCTTATTAACAGGTGTCGCTCCCGCAAAAACAGTATTTTCTAGGTCCTCTTAATCCCGTTAAATCAACAAGTAAAAGGATGATGGTGTATTTCACATGCTTTTTTTCAATTTACTCTTTCTATTTTATATTCAAGTTATGAAAGGCTCATTCACACAACTTAATTATCATGATTTAAGAAGCTTCAAAATTAATCTAATTCTTATTCCTTTTTTATCTTTTACTTACTTGAGAGTCATGGAATTATCATAAAACAAAAAATTATCACATTTGTTTTTCTTAGAAAATAGTGGTCAATCTATCTTATTGTATAAATTTCACTAGTCAAGGAAATTTAGGTTCGAATTTCCCATGGAAAGTGAAGAATAAATATTTGATATTGATACGCTAGGTTTATTGACTGTTCATGCCGTACATAACAGCATTTTTTTTATATTAATTATCTCATAATTCTCTTAATTTGTTGGAGTTATTATGTTGTTAAATATATTAAATACATTTCATTCTTTGTTCATAGAAAAAAAACATTATTATATTTCATAGTTTATTTATTTAAAAATAAATATAATTATTTCTTCAAATGCTTCTTCAAAAATTATTCATACACTGCTTACAAAAATTACCTATACATTTCTACAATTCTTGGATGTAAAGTACAAATATACAAAAAATATTTTTACCGAATCCCTATAACCGTAAAGTACTCGATTGATTTACCCACAACCACCAGCTACGAAATGACATCCTTTACCGAACGTATCCTATAACCAGTGATGTACTCATAAACTTTGCAGTTGATACATGCTATTTTACACATAGTGCTCATCATATACCCGGTAAAGTTTAAAAAACAGCACTTACCGGGGGGGTATACAATATTCCTAAAAATATATAGGATGGTATAGAGCGTATATCCAAGCATACCCTCCCCTATTGCACTGCTTTTAAACAATCGCTAGAATAGTCTCAGGTACACATAATTACTGAAGACTTAGTTACTACATACTAATGTGTGGACATTCAAGAAATGCCAACATGGGCTGACTGAACATTATATTTTGGCTGCTGGCCGAATTTTGAACTAGACTAATGAATCTAAGACTAGTAGCTGTCAAGTGCAAGCTCGCAAGGGTTTTATAAGCTTATTTTATTGGTAATAGTGTGGAAATAAATACTATAGGCAATTCTAGGGAAGTCAAAAACAATGGGTCGCAATTAACAGTAAGTTATGCTTAAAGTATGCCAGTAGCAAGAAGATAAAAAGAATTGGTAGCTCTAACCAGTCTAACCAATAATGCTGTGGATCCCTAGACGGCCATGGCAGGTTAAGTAGTAAGACAAAACTCGTCTCGCGACATTAGCGCCATTGCTAAATGGCCAAATTATAATGTCATATGATTCAGACTTTTTTTCTACAAAATAAAATTACCGAAACTGTTTACTGATTTTTATTTTTACTTAACCTAGGTGATTTTAAGTCCATATATTAATGATTTATTTTTCGAATTTTAATAATTCAAATATTCTACAGATCCATACAATTGGTCACTAACAACCAAGGTTTCACCATTTGGCATCTTCAGGCATTCAAATTACTCAAACAGACAGTTTTTATTGTTTATATTAGTTAAATTAGGTATAATTATTTTTATCACTGACTGAGTTAGACAGATTCATATTGATATGATTTTTTTGATACGGCTTTCATATGAAAGACAACATATCTTTATTGGGGACAATATTCCCATAAAAAATATTAATTTGATAGATTAGCATTTAATAAGTCATAATAATCAATTATCATTAAATAGTTTGGGAGAGTTATCATGACATAGAATATCTACTGATATTGATATCAGGGATAAATTTTAAGCACATATTTCTGTAAGAATTTTCGAAAATGAAATTAATTAATTTTAAAGAAATGGATATATTACACCGAAACATGGCAAATCATAAATTATTTCATCAGTAAATTTTTGAAATAAATAAGACATCCCTGAATAGTGAACCAAATTATCCAATATCGACCGAGAGAGTATATCTCTTTGATTTCCTTTGTCTTTTGTTTATGTATTATTAATGATTGACAGATTATTTACTGACTGACATATCGAATACATCCATGCATTTGAATGCCTAAAGAAAAACGAAACCCGGGTCATTTTCAGGAAGTGTAGGAAGAACCACAATTGAAAGATTCAAATTTTATATTGAAGTTCCATCGAGGACCCTCAGTCACTAAACCTAAATTACATTAACGTATTATTTCATTTTTCTATTTTTTACAGAATTTTCATTTCCATTTACAGCTGACTGAAGAATGTTTGATATTTTCCCATTAGTTGTATGTCCGTTTGCTCCCTTTTCAATTGATTTAGTTACTCCACTGTGCTGGTTGACAGATTCTTCTTTGGCTTTCCTCTTTTTCTCTGCATTATATGTCTTGACATAGAATGAACCGAACATATATATGAAAACTACAGAGTTTAATGAAAGCAAGCAAACAATAGGCTTCGGGTAGTTACAAGTCCTTGGGAGCAGTTGTAGATTGTGAACCAGAATTATGGCGAATTGAACCTGAAAAATATAAAAAGGTATTTAGACATAAATTAATGATAAAATTGCTTAGCATAAATACGCTAGGTGGCGATACAAAACTATAAATTGATACAGTTGCTTCAAGTAGATTCCATTTATATGTATTTAGAAATAACAGATGTCGCTACATTAGGAAGGAATCTTTCAATCAATTAAATAATGAACACTTTCAATGGACTTTATAAAAATATTTTTTTTAACTTTTTTATTCTATGTTTAGTTTCGCATTTTACGACGAACTATTATTAGGTAACTTAGTAATAGTTAAAACAACTAAATTACTAAAGTTACAATTAAATTATATTATACATTTATGAATAATTAACGCTTCCTTTCACGTTTAGTATTCTTTTATTTTGAAATATTACTATATTAAAAAATATGCTTAAATATTATTTTCTATTTTCAGATATGATCTTTTCTACAATTGTATCAGTTGCATACATACCAATTGCAATCTTGTGACATATTTCTTCCACCATAGCAGTTTTTGATATTGAGGGCCAAGTCCAGCAATCAGATAATAAGTGTACATTATAATGTGAATAAATGAATTTATCACACCAAGAAGAGTTCCATGACCACCTGTAATTTTCAAATTATTTTTTTAAATAAAAAAAATGTTTTATACGTTTGTTTATATTGTGGACCTTACCAACTAATTATTTTGTCCAACCACAAAAGAAGTAATTATTTTTAATGGCTTAGAGGTAGAATATGGTCAGAAGTATTCACATTTATGGTTGTTTACGAGAATGGCCCGAAAGATAATTAACCTGACAAAATAATATGTCAATCATACATTTTACCATAAATCAAAAGGCTCTTAATAATTATTGGATGTAATGAATTAAATATATTTTTTAATGTTAATTAATATATACAAATTATCTTTAGTATTTTATTAATGATTCGAGGCTTTAACCATGTTATACGATATATTATATAAATCACATCATACATACATAGTTGTGATCATTTTTTGTAATAATTACCTGGTAAAAATTTCACCCCGACCCATGCACAAAGTGGCATGATAGAATGATGGTAAAGATGGAGGACAGATATCTGATTGTTTTTCTTCCGTAAAACAAAGAACACGGTGTCCAAAAGCTCTACTATTTTTGCGAAGAAATACCACCAAACTGCGGCCGCCATCTGTGAATGTCATAAATGTACATTATATTTATTGAAAATCACATTTCTTTGAATAAGGTACCTACTAACGATCAAATAATATTCAATGCTTACGAGCCATGCATATAAAAACCCACATATATTCGTCCAAAACGATCATAGCTTCATACAAACTCAAACAGACATCGCTCGAGTAGCACATTCATTTTTAATTCTCTTTTGTAATAATAAGTTGCAACTAATTTTATTTTTTTAACTAAAATGAAACAATATTTGTTTGTTTATTGTTGTGCTTGTTCGCATTCTATGCGCTGCTATACAGATCATCCGATCGCAATGAAACTTTGACAAACTTTTTGCTAGCACTTTCGCGGATGTTTTTGGTATAGTCAAATTAACTTACAGTAGGTCTTTTATATAAAAATCGATGTTTTTTTTCATATTCTATGCGCTGACATACCGTTCATTTTGACAACTTATTGTTGCACTTGCGCAAAGGTTAAAGGCATAGTACAATTAACTGTCAGTAGGTGACGCGTGTGTCGTACCATAGACAATCGGCAAAAGACAAACAGCAGACGTCATCGATACCGATTAATGTTAGTGAAATTAATCAAAATTATTTATCTTAAATATTGTGCATCCGAAAGCACTTCAATAAACACAAACACTTTCTCTGAGTGGCATTGCAACGCTTGCTTTAAATCATATACCTTAGTTCTTGGGTACGTGTGCTTGGGAAAATGCTTGATGGTTGAATGCATAATATATTTTTGTTACATTTTGTCTACAGTTTTTCGGAATACAAACGTACATACATTTATATCAATTTAAAATTACATCGGTCGCACAAGTAGCAGAATTAAATGTATTATTGTTTTAAATATTCGAATTATAATAATATAAATCTATCGTGCCTTTGATCGCACAACTAAAAGGCCATGCAATCGTATGTATGACTCATTGTTAAAACATAATAGGTATTTCGTAAACATTTTAGCTTAACTATCGCATATCAATAAGCTAAAAATATTAATCGTATCAAACACATGTTTCATGTGACGGTTTTCAAACAATATTTTAGGGGATTACAGCATTAATTTGTCCATGCGCGAACGGCTCAGAAGATCGTGAAGATTGTTTTTTTTATGATAATGACATTCAAAATTTTTTAAATAATGTACATTTTTTCAGAAAAAAAAACATTTTTTTTTTGATTTGCATATAAATATTTAGACAGTAAATATAAATATTAAGATATCTATTTACATTTTTCTATAATAAAATTATTATATCATGAATGACTCGCATTATAAGCAATAAAAAAACACATTTTTTTTTGCGTTATGTTTAATTACTTATTATATATGTTTGATCTTCCATTTCGATAGTATCCTTTTTTATCCGACTATAGATGCATGGTTAAATATCAATAAAAACAGTTATCGTCACCTGTCAAATATAAATATACATTCAAGACCATATTGCCGTACTCTCTAGGATACGTTTTTATGATTATTTTTAACAGCTGGTTTTTCAGATATTCTTCAATTCTTTTTTGTAGTAAATTTAGGCATCGCTTAGTCGTTACAATGCGATAATATATGCAAAAAAAACAGGTATTTGTTAATAAAATGATGTGCTTAGCACGTGGCGCACCTTAAAATCGTTTCGTGGGGGTTCCATTTATTTGAATTTACTTTTATATTTAGTCACTAAAAAAAATCTCACCCTTTTTCCATTTTCACTTTCCGTGTAATCAACTGGTTGACAAGTGAAACTGTATTCTCGTAACCATCCTGCTTCAAGACCCTATAAAATATTAAAATGAAAACTATCAACTCCCTTAATAAGATGACAAAATCATACATGTTCTTAATCGTAGAGTACAGTATATACCTACCCATATATATATTAAACGCTATACATATATAATATATCTCGTATAAATATTTATATATAATTATAATTACAGCCAAAAGGGAGATAAGTTCTTTCAAACTATATGAACATGCAAAACCTGACTATAATTATTTAAATTTATAAAAAGTCTTCTATGTATCACGGGAATCGCACGCAGAAACCGATAGGTCCAATTTTATTTCACTTATATCTTTTGCAATTAACGGGAGACTGGCTAGATAAAAGAGAATATATTGGTCGGTGAAAAAATAGCAATGTTTTTAAGTTCAACTGCAGAACTAAAATACATTGCTATCATCATGTTTTAACGGAGTTCTACCATGTTAATGCCAATTAAACCAATAGTAATATTAGGGATTCAAAACCATGGAAAAAAGACTTATTATTTAAACGTGAGCACACAAAAACATAGTTTACCACCAACATTGAAAGTAAGAAGTGATTTGCCATTGAATCAATAAAAAGTGTCTTCCTAATTTTCTTTTTTGTGTAGAAACAATTAAAGTATTATTATTTTATACTAACCTCGTATACCAAAAATGCACTTAAAAGCACTTGTATTGCGTTGTATACAATCATAACATATTTTAAATCGTATGGCTTTCTGTCCTTCATGTAATTAGGTCCAACTGATACACAGAAATATAAGTATGATATTATCACAATGATCAAAGGTGCGGGTCCAGACATCATCCACCAGTCATTCGTGCGTGGATCTGAAAACACCATTCATTGAATTAGTTGCCAATATGATTACATTGTCGCTAGTGGAATACGGCGATAATAGTTTTGAAATGACGTTGATAGTCTATGATGTATGATATAGTAATTTATTACTGTATTTAATGTATATTGATTGTTATGATGGCATTCTAATTCACTAAATAAACATATACATAAATTGCTAGATATTTCCGGAACCTTGAACGACAAAGTTTCCATACAAATAATAGTTAATTATAATCGTTAAACAAAGCTTCATCACATTTTTTTTATAAAATGTGTGATGCTTATCGCGTAAATTTTAACGTGTTTACAGTGGTAAATAGTTAAATAGTAAATATCTAAGAATGTCATAGTACTTTTATCAGTCTTGATTTTTTCGACAGATTCGGGGGTAACTTTGTAAACAAAACGGTAAGTTATGGATATACGGTCACGGGACAGAATTGTTGTAAAGATTTATGAAAAATAAGCACATTAAATGAAATGAATGTAAGGCTTACGATTTTTTTTAAAATCTTTCGTCTTTAATTTTTAAATTTATTATAATAGAAGATCCTAATACTTCGCAATAGGTATGAAATCGAGTTGTTTTAATTTACAGGGGCAAAAATGCAACCACAAACTACACAAATGATAATATTATACAGATTGAGACAGTCACATAAGTTTATTATTTGTTTAAAATAAAAAGAATAATTTTATTATAGGCTAATATTAAAAAACAAATTCTTCTTTCAGAACTCATACAAAAATCAGTAATATTCTTCAGATTTAATCATTTTGATTCCACATTTTTTAATAATACACAAGAACTCAAAGAGTAAAGTCAAAACATAAAATTATTAGCCAGTATGCAACAACAAATTTAAACGCCTGTGCATTTTCATAATAATAAATGATCAGAGCAGTTTTTGTTTTGAGACCGCATCTTGACTAAGGTGTGGTAGAGATTCGTCAGTAAATAATTTCTAAACAATAAAATATTGCAACATTAATCTTGGAGAAATACATAAAGTTCAAAATTCATTTGAAACGATGAAAATTGCCAAGGCCTTTGACAAAGGATTGTCATATCGTTTCCCTTCTTTGAAAAGGTTCTTTACTGACATTTTGGCAAAAAATTACATATAGGTCGGCTAATTTTGTAGTAACCCTATTCTAGCATCTATGATAACTTCAGAATCATAGGATTCATAACTCTTCAAAGAAAGGTGTCGATAGTTTAAGTATAAATGTTCTCGCTAACGAATAATGCAGAATACGACTGAAAACATTATTTTTTTCATTCCCATCGTTTTCCATTGCATTTAAAATAACATTTTTTCGGCTCTGACTCTGAGGCTGATTGCTTTTTCCTGTATCAAGTATCATGATCGTATCGTACCTGTCATAAAGAATACAATAATACTATTAACGCCAAAAAAAAGATTATTTTTTTGCGGCATATACTGAATATAATAATTATCCCCAGAACAGGTTTTCCAGATTAGATAGAAATAATATCTTTCCTTATTGGACACTTTTCTTCTGGGATTTAAAGATGTCGTTGCGTGTTTCTACATTACAAAATTTAGCATTATATTTACATTTATACGCACACCTAAAAACAATATTTTTTCAATAATGTCATTACAAAAATAACTTAATATTAATTAATACCTGCATGCTATTCAAATACATGTGTTGTCAATACGTTTTTTATTTAAGTTATTCTTCTCTCAATAATTATACATATTTTTCACATCTAAGTATTTTGCGAGAAAAAGGTATTTTACTCAGGTGTCTCAAAACTAATAATGATTTGAATAATCACATTTTGAAACTACTTATGAAAACAACTTAAAAACATTTAATGACTTAATAGTATTTAATTAATTTGAATGGTGCTTTTTTTTGTCCACTAACCTTTCCAGAGATTATTTTTCGTTATGACAATGTGTCTAGCACATCATCACTAAAGCTTCTAAGATAACTGTTTATCATCAGGTATGATTATTTCTACACTGATTTATTTTCAATCATTTTTCTTAAATGTACCTTGTCTGAATAAAGAATAAGTCAAATAGTCCACTTTTGATGATCGCATTCAAATACGCAAAGAAACTTCAAATTGAAATTCACAAATTTTCCGAAACAAACTAGCCACAACAGAATCATAAATATTGATGTAGGTCTAATAAAAGACTTTTTTAATTTTTTCTTCGTTAAGTTTAAATAAATTGAGCATTAAAAGCTGAATTATCAAAAAAATCCTTGACAAAACGCGCTGAAGACTTTTAGACCTTTTATTTATTTTAAAAGTATTATAGCACTGATATTAAAACAATTATTGTATTCTTTTTGAAATAGAATTTATTTTTATTAAGCAATACAATTACTTGTTTCCCCATGGCTTAAAATATTGCTCATTTGCCGGAAACGATCTCTTTATGAGAAAATAAAATGTTTTGACATTCAATAATTCCAAACTCGTTATATTAAATAACAATCAATACGCAAGTAAACTCTTTTTATATAGACTTTCTTGTTTTAATATGTCTCGGATATTTGATGATATGATTTTTATGGAAATTTTAAGAATTGAACCACACCATACATTTCAGTGCAAAAAGATGTTTTTCATTATATGTTTTTTTTTAAATGCAGTTTTATACTACTTACACCTGTTTCTTGCACCAAGCGATATTAAATTTTCAATTTAAGCATTTGTGACCTTTAAATGTGAACTGTAAAAACCTCTTTTTAAAATTAGAATAATTTTGCGACTTATTAGCATATTATTCGATGAGACGTGGTGGGTATTTGTTGCCAGGCCACTTTCGTAGGTTTGAAACTGGCGGTTTTTATATTTCAAAAATATCTGCGGTATGGGCCATTACTTAAAAGTATACGCAAAATGTAAATTGGCACTACGCGTTAATTGTGAGTATGTCGTATTTAATATCCTAAAATTTTATGGAGCTTTATTGGCTTCCAAAAATATTCGACATCGTAGGAACTTTTTGACACCTAATTCGACACAAAAATCGTCTAATGCTTCATTAAAAAATTGAAAAATAAAGCTGTGTATTATAATATTTAAAAAATTGAACATTGATTATGTCCAAGACTACTGTTCTCCGGGCGTTATTGGGAAGTATCATGAGGGTTAGATTAGCCTTAGGTGCAATCGGGGTATTGAATGACATTAAGTGGGTGGTAGAAACACATAGAAAAAAATGGTTCAATTAAATTAATAGTTTCATAAGCAAGATATTTGATGTTTGTGGGCATGCAAATTTTTTAGAGTAAAATTTTGGTTCTATTAAAAAATTATACTATTTAGAGTACTGACAAAATACCCTTGTTTGGTCGTGAATCCGTCATAATAAGATAATCGTTTGCATACGGTTCACCTTTAAACGCTTCGCTAAAATGTATCTGTAAAAATCTTTACGTAAACGAAAACTGTCAAATCATGGAATTTCGTAAATTATTTATCATTTATTGAAACACGTGTATTTCTTCCATGACGTATTGGATATGAGTAAAAACCGGTTGTATAAGTTGCGTACAGTCGGTCTCAAATATTTAAATGGCTCACGCCATACAACATATTGTCTTAAGAAATCAAAATAGTGACATATGTATGCAAGTTATTTAACAATCTACCACACAAAATATGCAGCCGGTTAATTTGTAGCCATCTCTTGTA
This sequence comes from Himalopsyche kuldschensis, assembly GCA_028554975.1. Classification (NCBI taxonomy): domain Eukaryota; kingdom Metazoa; phylum Arthropoda; class Insecta; order Trichoptera; family Rhyacophilidae; genus Himalopsyche; species Himalopsyche kuldschensis. The sequence goes on along the minus strand of JAHFWI010000003.1, from coordinate 6,743,103 downwards.
GCTAAGGAATCAAATTTGGGTTTTTTATTCCCGCTTGTAGGATATTAAACAAATGTATTGTCTTCTAAGAGTGTTTTTAATTAGATTTCGCAATTACTGAGTGTCATTTTGTGTACTTTATCTCCAAAACCAACATTTATCTGCCGTCGGTATTATTAATGAAGTTTAAATCTTTGTTACACAGACATAGTAATTTGATGAAAATAAAATATTCAATAAATAAATTTTTTTTTTTTTTTTATATCTATAAATTTCAGTTTAGTCAGTCCTCAAGCCGATTGTTCAAAGCCCATTGTCGTTTTTATTTTGTAGAAAAGTGTCAACTAGTTTGGAGATTCAGATAATAAAAATTCCCCTCTAATACATACACTAAAAACGGGACCTAGTGAGGGCATTTAGTTAACTACAAATCCTTTGAATATGCCTATCCATTTATTATTTTTATCAATACGCTCTCCGAAAATTCTGATTTTGCGCGATTGAATTAAAGCTTGACTCGTAAAACAACTTGAAAAAAGCTTTACGTTGTGTCCATATACGTCCTTCACATTGAGAACGGACATGCTTTAAAGTTTAAACGATGACATCTGAACTCTCAAATACATAGTTTACGGAAGGATATTTCAGTTTGCACTTTTGTCGTCTCTTAAGAAGGTATTTATCTATTTAAATCATGTGCAATTTGTTCTCGCTTATTTACAAATATTAACTTGCTTCTCATTTAAAATGTCTTCCTTTATTGAGTGCGAAATTAACCGAGTACTGAGGCACGCAGGATAACTTTTTGCGCCATTTTTTTAGACGCATATAACAAATATTTACGCATATAACGAGTATTTATGAAAAAGATCGAAAATAAAACGGGATTCATGCAATAAAGCAATTGGATTTCAAAAGAAACGATGTAGTGTAAGTTTATCATACCGGTTGACCAGAAAAAAATACTTCATGGTAATTTTATGACATCTTTTTTTTCTTTATTGCATTTTCATCAATAGTTCACATGAATTGTAATCTTTTAAATAAAAATAATTTGCGTATTCAATATGTTGATAGAACCGGTTAGAATAATCTTCTCAGTATTACAAAATTAGGAAACATGCTACGTTGACTATGTTTCGTTTTAAAATTTGTATAGTAAATGTGTACATTCGTTGAATCTGATAAACGCACGTATTTGATTAGTAATACTGTAAGTCAAGACTGTATTTTAATCTTCAATAATCAATTTAAATATTCGTGGCTCATGGTTTTTGTCTAATATACATTTTTAAGCCATTTGATCAAATAAGTTTTGTGGCAATAATTGACATTACAAAATTAGCGAACATACCATGTTTTAAATTTTAAATTAATTTTTAGAAAAATATTTACAATTTAAATCTTGTAAATATTAAATTAATGTATGCCTTCATGTTCACAATAGATTGAAAGACACACGATCGTTTACACGAGCTAGAAATCTGAAGGTGCTTTTTGCCGTGAACTCTATTGCACAGTACTGCCATACGACATGTATATTTTTAAATATGAAAACACAATCCTGCGCTCTGAAAAGTAAAATTAAAAATGAGTGAGGCTTGTCTTCCAAAATCCAATTTCAATTATCATTTGATATCGTTATCAAGAACATTTCAAAAATGCATGGCACTTATTATAATTAAGATATTAAGCTACATCGATAATAAATTGATAGGCTGACTTCGCACATCATTTCGGCTTCAGGGGCTTAAACTTGAAATTAAAATATTTTAAAGAACTTACCGCTATTGCTTTCCATAAAATTTCTATAAAACTCCATAATGTTCGTCATTTTTACTATTATTTAGTTTAATAATACTGTTGATTCTCCAGCAGCTTATTATCTGAAAAAAATGTAAACATATGTTCATAAATAATTTATCGGAGAAGTTTTCAATTTTCCAACGCATAAATATTTATATTGTTATCAGTTTTAGTATACAATGTGGTGGAATATGACCTTGAAACAACAGGTCAGAGATTTCATTATAAATTAATACATAACATATTATCTAGTATGTGTTTTAGTAGCAATAAAACTCGATTGTAAAAATTGTAATAAGCTGATACTTTTATATGGATTGAGAATTCGACGCTCTTGACCCGTGAACTTAAAAATAATTTTTCAATAAAAAAAAAACTGAAGAAATCATTGATATATTAGAAATGAAAAAAATAATAGTCTTCGAAGGTTATATATGTATTTGACGAAAATTTAAGAAGGCGAACATCAAATATAATATTTGGAGGTCATTACATTTAGAAATTTGGATTCGATGAAGCATTCAATGCCATAAATGCTACATCTTTTAATAAAGAAATGCAAAACATGAACCATCGCTTTTACTTCTTAGGTTCTTAAAGTTTGATCAGAAAAACTTCTAAATTTACTTTTTATATATGTAACTACGTGACTTTTCCGTCATAATACCATCTAAAATTAAAAAAAAATAGCGATATTGGAAATTAAATATAGCTTTAAAACATGAAATAGAATCTACGTCTTTTTTGTGAAGATTAATTTTAAATGATAAATTTATTATGAATTTTGACTGAAGGTGTTTGTTGGGATTTTAATATCAAATTTTGTTAATTCTTCATGAGATTTCTCGCAAAAGACCTGGGTTTCGCTTTTCGACATGTTCAGGCATTTCGAGCCCACAAATGAACTTGAACTGACGCTCATGAAAATGTTCAAACGAATCAAATTTGTTATTCAACTGTTATCGTATCTATGTATGTATATTGAACTACTGGTTGCTTAGTTGTTGTTTGGTATAATTTTATCACGGTTTTCGTTATTTTTTTGTGTTCTAACATGCAATGCATTAAATTTACTTGTTAAAAATAATAAAACGGAAATAGAAAACTTTTCATCAGAATAAGTGCAAAATGACGTCCTAAATAGATTTTAATATAAAAAGCACGTCAGTTTGTTTTTACTGTGGAATAAGATAAATGAGACGACCTTATACATGTAATTTGTTGCGATCACGCATATAATAGACTGTCAATGCTATGCATGCATCATAGTTTGGTTATATTTTTTTTTTCATTATACATGAATTTTAATGGCAAACACTGGTGGAAATATCCAGCATCTTTATAGCAAATTATCTACAAATCGATGACGTTGCCAATTTCAGAACGTAAAATTTATTATGTTTTTTTTGTCGCTACGATAAAAATTTTGGGTCGGTGATTTCTTTGTTTTCTACACATGTGACGCTATGTATTTGACCGTTAATTTTATCACCCTCTAATGACTTCTAAAAAATAAATAAGCCATCCGAATGGAAACACGTTATTGATATTAACATATACACATATATTTGGCCTAAAGCATACAATGTTAATCTCGTAGCTCCCAAAGCATTAAAATTATGATTATAGCTTTTCCAGATTTCTATTGATATTCCTGCAGTAATTTTTTAACAAGTTCTTAGTTTTATAGTTCTTAGTTTTAATGTTGTTGTTTCTTTGTGATTTTTGATTTTTGATTTCATATGTTGGCTAACCAAATGTTGCTCGAATGTCAAAACTTATGTCTCAAGCTTTTATAATCAATAATAATCGAAATTTTCTTATATTTATTCCATTGCAAGGTAGCTAAAATTTGAACTGTCGAATTATCTCAAATGATCACCGGTAAAATCATCTAAACCCACTTCAATTAAATTAGAAATAATCAATACCTAAATACAGACATTCCTACGACATATTTTAGTAAGACAAAAATTTTATCTCACTGTACACAAAAGTAGCGGTGTTTAAATGCATGTATTGGTGTATTTTCCAAAGATCATAATGCAATTGGAACTTGTTTAGGTATATTCTCTTGTATTGTACTCAGTGCGGGATGTGGGAATCTTTCACTATATCATATAGTGTATTAAATAAAAGAGTGACAACAAACCTCTACTGATAAATAAGTTTGAGCCAATCTTTTGTTTGCCGTCCATCAAGACGTTGTAAAGTAAGCTAAGCCACAAATACCATACAATTGGTTAAAAACATTCGTTGACGAGAACAAACTGTTGTTATGTTTTTAAACTCGGGCTGCGATATATTGCATTCCATTTAATAAAAAAAATAGTTTTACAATAATTTCTTGTTTGTCGAAATGTATCATTCAATTATTTGAAGCGATAGGGATAAAGTCGAGTGAGCAGGAAAATCCTTGATGTGGAATTCTTGCGTCCAAAGGTGTTTCATCAACACGAGTTGAATAAAAAAAGCTACTTAATGAATTCGTTAAACTAAGGCGTATTGTTTTTGATATAAAGTTGTATCCTAATTCCTAATATTTTCCAATATTTATTGTTTATATTTACTTTGGGTTTCTATAGGGTTATTTTGAAAGAATGGAAACGAGGAATATCCACCATTTTAAATTGGTATCAGATGATCAGCGACTGTCTCACAACAGTTCCTGCCGACCAAATTCTGTTAAAATATTCATTTATCAGACCTACAAATTTTGAGTGCATATGGTTAAATGAATAATATGAAGTATATAGACTTAAAGTGTGTAGCATACTTCATTTGACAGCAAGTTATTCTGATAGCTGATTACCACTAAAGTAAAATTTTGTCCGTCTTTATTATGATATCAAAAAATATTTCAGCAGATAATATATAATTATCGAGCTTTGCAATCGTAATTATATGTTTTATCGGTACTTTTTGTTTACAATTTAAGCCGTTTTCACGATGCGCAAAGAAGCTTATGTGTGTATTTAGGTTTTTTTTAAATTAATAAAACACATGGTCTAACGAGAAAATTACTTCTTTGAATCGAAAATAGGTAAGTGTACCAAATGTAACAAAATGTATAGACAACATTTTTACTCTCGCCGTTTAGCCTGAGGTACTTTTTGAATGGTATAACAGGTTTATTTTAAATAAAATATGAACCCCTTTAATGCCACAGAGCTGAAATAGCTTGTTAGATCATTTTAGTTTTTTTTTTTTTGAATCTCAGAAAAATATGCCACAATACATTTATAATTAAATCTCTATTAAATAACAAACATATTTTATATGAAGAGTTTTAAAAAAAATGTGCGATTACTTAGTTCATTAAAAGAAGCAAATTTAAATATCATTACTATATTTACTGCTCGTGCAAGTTGTAGATTAAAAATAAAAATAAAATGTAGTATATCACACAAAATTTTGCAAGATTTAGATTGTATATCGATTAAGATGGCATTAAGACGCTACAATATAACGCGGCACTAATGGAAAACTTTAAAATAAAGTTAATAGCTGTTTCGGCGTGAAGACGTCGTCTTTATTTTGTTTATATTTATCTGTATAGTTCTGTAGATAAATATCTATCAATTTCACCTTAATATTTTTTTTAAAAATCGTTGAACATACACTTTGAATTTCAAAATCAAAATTGATTCGTTCAATTTTTATTTATGTATATAAAAGCTTCTACTATTGATATAACTTAAGTATGAAATTGTAAAATAAAAAACAAAACGGCTTGGCAATTTTGAGACAAAAAAGATTGTGAGCTAAAGTCGTCTGGCGGTTAAAGGGTTGATACCAACATTGATTACGTACACTTGACCGCATGTAGAATATGCAGTAGAATTCATAATTGTATTAATGCACATATTTATTTGCATATCCCTCTGCAAGCAACTAGTTGTCAATATTATACAATACAATTTAGCATAAGCTACATGCATGTATGTATTACTTTCTGTTTTTCAACTAATGTTAAACAATATTTACATTGTTTCGTGTGAGAGCGTTAAAATTAGTCTGTATTTTTTGTCGCGCTGTGATAAAGAAACGTGGGAATTTGTGTTCATAAAATGTAACTTTTATTAGTATTTTCATTACAGTGTCACATATATCATAACAAAATCAATGACGAAGATGTAGCTGTTTTGAGTGTGGCGTTAATTTTTTTTTGCTATCTATAAGCTTTTTTTTCGCTATACTAGGAAGTGCAGAGGCTCAAAAAATCTGGTCACGATATGCAATACAAAAAATATTTGATAAAAACTACTTAACCTCGATAATACATCTTTTTTCTTTTGAAGCAAGAGTGAACTTTTAATTCTTGTAAAAAAGATTTCCAATATGCGTTTTAAGCGTAAACCATATGCCATACTTTCTCAATATTTTTTTTTACTTATTTCATACTAGTGTAACTATTTGAATTCCATCAAATCATTTAACAGTGGTTGGTAACCTTGAACTTACCAAAAAAAACTTTTAATTAAATTTTAGACCTGCACATAATCGACATTTTTGTAATAAATATTCTGTGGAAGTATTTTTTAGATCTATGTAGACGGTGGCTTTGTTATATTTTCTTACACCAGTCGAGCCGGTAAGCTGTCCTACTAGTGACCAAAGAGCACTGATTAGTAAAACATGTTCTTTTTTTACACTTAGTTTCCAACTCAGCCATCCAACTTAATTAAGATTAAGTGCGGGTAGCATTGTACCTATGATTTCACAGCTTCTTCATAAAATTTAAATTTTTCTAGGAATCTTTTATTTAAAATAAATAAAACTCATTTCATTTTAAGCAACGTTTGGGCGTAAGAATATTAATCATTATGATCCGATAATAAGTTTGAAAATTTCGTGAAAAATAATATTTTTTACTTTACTTAAATACTATTTTATACAGACGTGACTAAGTTGAAAATTGTTGATAGTGAATCTATTGTAAGGCATCTTCTTTGTTGTAAAGCGTTATAACCAGTTTAATAATATATATAAGATACTATGCAGCTAGTTGTATTACTTAAAACTTTACTTGAAGCCCAAAAGATGAAGAAAACTTGCATTCCTAATACGGATTAGACATATAATGTAAACAATATTCAGGCTTAGATACGATTACAATGTTTTTACAAATAATGTATTTAAAAAAAATCATTGCAACATTCACAACTAGAATTCAATCAATACAATCGTACCGAAAATAAATTATTCAATAAGCTATTCAACATATGCATACTCAAAATTTCTCATATACATAATTTCAATATAAAAACTAAATAAAAAAAACGAATATTACCTGTCTAGCCAAAATAATTTAAAATCAAAATCTCTTAATCAGATTGTTGTTTAAAATCATAATAAAACTTTATTCCGGTATTCTGCCGTTCCAAGGAAGAAAGCAGGCAAAATTTATGAAATTGAGCTATGAATGCCATTTGCTAAATATTTTTGAAAGCTATATATATGTATAAATGATGCTTGTTCACTTTTATTGCAGTATAAAAACTAAAACTCTCTGTGTAAAAATCCTTTGTGAAAAAATGGACATTAGCAAAAAAAGAAGAAAGAGGCAGGCAATGCATCTATTGATTATTTTTTTATAAAGAAATGATATCATTTTCACATCAACCGCTTTATATAAATTCAAAATACTAAAACTTCAAAAAACACATTGTGTCATTTTTCTCAGATTTTTTTAAATATTGAGTCAGTTACCGTCTTCTTGCTTGGAATGTCAGTATTATTCATGACAGAAAAAAACTACTAATTATCTTATAATAATACTTTAATATTTACCTTAATTTATGTTATAAATGATAACAATATGAATACATATTAAAATTATTTCACTTTGGTTATTTTAAAAACGATTAATTTCACTGAATCCTTAACATGATACCGTAATCACAACGAAAGCACTCGCATAAAACGTTTTTTAGGCAATTTTTAAACTTTTCGCCCACGAGAAAGTGTTCTTAGAGGCATCAACCGAGACGTTGATTCTACACTGAACATAACGGATACATTTTCGTTTCTGATATCACATCAATGCGACTATCCCACCATCTCCGTGAAAACAACATGATCACAAAGTGGTGTTTCATTGTCAAACTGCGTGTGATATTTCGTCATTGTTTTCTGAATCTATATTTAAAAGCTGCATTTATTCTTAACAAACACTGTGTGTGATAAAACTTGCAGTCAAATATTCCATATTATAAATTATACAATACATTATTGATTTATTCAAAATGTTTATTCTGAATTAAAATACAAATGAGCTTTTTATGTTATATAGTGAAAATTTGTTGAAATTAAAACGGTGAGCTATGTTTATCGTTTCATATAAATTTATCACTATCAGGAGACATTTAACTAAAACTAAAATTTTACCCGTTCGGACATTACCGTTTATACATTTTTAAATTTGAATCTTGCAAATGTTGTACTCTTTCATGATTTTTATCACAGCCCTGGTTTCCTTTCGGCATCTTCAGGCATTTCTAATGCAAGGAATGCAAAAATCCAAATTTGATATTGGCTGTTTATTGAAAAAAATATAATACATGGTATACAGCTGACGTCAATATGCGATGCGTTTGACAAATATAATAAAAAAAAACATAATATATAAAAAAATATATAAGACAGAGAATGGCATAAAAACACAAGATATTAAAATTGCATCAAGTGCCTTCAGTCAAAATCCTCAAATAGATACATTTTTTTAGCAGTCTTATTCTAGTTTAATAATTCTCAATAATTCATCTGATGAAGTCAAATTTTTTTCTAATGTATGAATTTCCAGTTACAAAAAAATAGTCAATCGCAAGGCTAATAAATCGAACTATACTGTTTTATTCACTACTACATATTTCGGAAACACGGTGTAGATTAATACGTAAGTGTTCATGTCAACACGATTCTTATACTTATATCGTAGAAATATATTGTATATTCATTAAATTTCAATCAATTTTGCCGGCTATTGACATTGAGCTGAAGTCACCCAGTTGCTACTAATTGAAAATAACTTATGACATATTGTCATCATCTACTTAAGTGAAAGATAAAGCATTGATAGACGCAGAATAATTATATTTTTTAGTTTTTAAAAATTACTACAAATTGAATTGGATATTTTTGATTAAAAAGATGAAGGCGTGATAAAAATAGTGTACATAATATTGATAATTTAATATTTTACCTCAAGTTTCATAAAGGTCAAACTTTTTTAGGATGATAAGCATTTTACAAAAAAATATATATCGGAATAAATATTAAAAAATTTTGAGTACTAATAGTTGAATGCAAAGACCAAAGACTGGATGTTTTTTTATATAATTTATCATATCTTCATTGTTAATCGAAAACTAGAAATAAAAGCTAAGAAATAAATTTCATCTATTTATTCAAGAAAATGCAAATCATAGCATTACAGCTGATGCCAATGCGCCATGCATTTGACAAATGACAAAAACAAACAGGTATGTTAATATATATTTATATATAAATTAACATACCTGTATATGCATAACAAAAATCACAAGTTATTAAAAAAAGATGAAAACATTGTAGTCATAAAAACAGAGAGAAAAAAGTTATGAAATCGTCTGAATTCACTCACGTCAATATTAAATATGTCGACATCCGAAGCAATGCCGTTTAAAATTGCTAAAGCTCTTCCCAGTGGCATCCCTATAGTGACATTACTTGTACATTACGAAGCAAACTAGGAACTCTCCGGGACCGGTAAAAATTTAATCCAAAAATATATGGATGTCAACTTTATTTAAAACCCATTTAGAATCAATAACTATCACACTGATAAACTTTTTATCCAACGTGTTTTGTTTATTTTCTTATTTCTTTACTTCTCCGCTATTTTTCGTGCGATATTTACAGTCTTTAAGCTAAATATATTCTTATGTCCGATATAACTATTGGATTATAAATTCTGTTCAACCAGAAGGCTTGTCATTAACGATGGCTTAGAAAAATTTCAAATAATTATAATTTATCTTCGTTTTTTACAAATTTAACTACTTTTATAAATTGTTACTAAATATACAATTGAATGGGCAGAATGTTAACGTTTCAAGTTAAGAAATAAATCAACACTATTTGTAGAACATCTTCTTCTTCGAAACTATTAACATTCACCAAAATGAAATAAATAGCCTACTTAAAGTGTCCGGTTCCTAATATCAAAAAACTGATATCAAAAGACTGTAGCCTGATCGGCTCATGTTATATTCGCTATGACCAAATTTAAAATATTATCAGGTAAAGAAAGGGACGCTTTTCGGTGAGTTGATACGAGCCTTGCGCATTATTGTTTAATCATCAAGTGCCTAGTCATTTATAAAAACTTTATTTTTTTTACTGTTAGCCATTGAATAAATAATTTAAAAATAAAGCAATATGGAAATGGAAAAGGCCGGACTCATACGAAGAGATAGTAATAATGCTGAATCGTCTGCAACACGTATATTTCAAAGTGAATGATACAATTAATATTTCTCTAAAAATAACGATATTAATATAAAATTTAAAATAACTTTGATTATTCCACGAGTTACTAATTGTGACACGTTTTTCGCCTATATCAGAGGCATCTTCGTACTTGCTTTATCAAAGTATTCATAAGTAATAAAGCAAGTTTATTTTAACGTTTTACAATATTAAAAATACAAAATGGAGTTTTAGATTTTTCCTTTTTACTATACATACATATATTAAAATGAAATTCCACAAAGTTACCGCTGAATCCATTGAAAGTGTAACAATATTATTTCTACGCTTCTAAAATTGGTTACAATTCAAAGTGCTTTACTAAGGTTACCTCACAGTTTGACATGCTAGTTTTTAGCATTTTATCTTGAGTAATATTTGTATCTTCTTGACTCACCATGGATGTGGAAACTATCCTTTTGGTAGGAAGTAAATCTTCCGACACTCGATTAAGCTACGGGGATAATCTGAGCTAACCTTCGTCCGTGTTTTTCATTAAAATTGTAGTTTCCAGTGATGTAAAGAAGGAGGATGGTGCAAGACGTCAGAAGCTGACACAACTCAGGAATCGATTATGTATTTGATTGCATAATTCGTTTTCGGTAGCTTTGAAAAAGTGTTAAAACAGAAAATAAAGATTCATCTGCTGTTGCGACGTGGCCATGAATATTGAATGAATTAAAGTTTAAACTGAAATTGATGACATTGAAGTAATTTCGTAATGTTAACGATTTTCAAAATTGATTATTTTTATTATAAAGTGTGTATTTTTCTTTTTTCTTGTTTAAAAAAATTTCAAAATACGTTGAAAACTTATAAGTATATTTTGAAGGATGTGGTTAATACTCATTTCTCAGTGGAAAATTGCATTCGCCATGTAAAATGGAAAATCTTATTAAAGTGTTAGTACAAACATATGCTAAATAAAATAAATAAACAACCACTCACGAGAATCTGACTCTGAATTATTGAGTTTTCGTAGGAATCATCCGATTCGTCTATAAATATATACTTGGATGGTTTGGTATAACCCTGCTTAAATTGTGTAAATAATCATTTTCGACGCATCATCGCATCAGCCTTTTCTTAAAATATCTACTGCACATATAATGATATGTAATATTAACGGGCATGCATAAAATATATGTACTTACAAAAAAGAATTTCATTGCTGGTAAAATATTATATTATATCAAATGAACTCATAAACTTCATCAATATAATCAATATAAAATGTTTACTGTTTTTTTTTCATGATAAAGTAAAGGTAACTCAAAAAGCCATTGGAAATGGATCTTAATAAGATAATTATGATATATGCGTATTGAAAAAAATACAACCAGTATCGCTCATCGCAAACATTGACAAAATCGGAATATATACGAAAGCAGTACTTACTGTACAATATGTTTTATTTTTTAAATAATGCCTTTTCACCATTTTTTCACCTTATGGGTTTTCGGTGTTATGAAAAACCTTCATAAATTTTTCGAATTACAAAAAAACTTGAACTATTGCGTATTTATTTGCATTTTTCCAGCATACCGTTTTAAAACGGACATGCATTTGGTTATCTTAATTGGTTTGAATAAAATTTCTGTCAAACTTAATGCGATACTTTTGAAATACCAACTCCAACATTAACATGTTATATTTATACTCTTGTGTTTTTTAATTACCCCAAGGTTAATTTTATATCAAATGCTTATGTATAAAAGTCAGTTTTACTAGACATGTAGTGAAATTTTAAAGTTTTCATAGTGGATCGAATAAAAATCAAATCTTCCGATGTATTTAATCCAAATGTCTTGAAATATACTGAAATTATGCAAGTAATTTAAACTTCGAAAGTTTTTTTCTGACTATGTACATATTTCGTCAAAATGTGTATTCCAGACGTGGTCTTAAAATTGATTATTAACGTAGCTACCTTAATAAATAATACTTAAACAGAATGCATCAAATTACACCTCGATACGATTGACCACGTATAATTTGAGTGATGCAATAAAATTTTCGTAATCTGGAATTTCGTTTTCAACTGTCTTATTCGTGTCCATCGGTATTACAATTGTATCATATCGACTTGCTATTTTATCATTATTTTATAGTATACATGCATATTATATATATATATATGTGTGTCAATAAGTATACTACAATCAAACTAATAAACGAAAATTACAAATGATAGATTCAAAAACTTGCAATGAAATCATTTTCTAGCAATCTTTACTTTTAAAACGCGTAAAATATATTAGCGATGACTCGCTCAATTTTGAACAAAATATGTTTGGTGCTTTGATAATTGTCATGGTGATACAATTGGGGTTTTTTTTTCGTAAAAAGTTTTTAGATCACACTTCTAGAAGGTTAAATACTGTGGATGAATATTTTATATTCAATATGATTATAAGTTATATCAAAAAGAAATTAATACAAATTAATTACCATGTCGATGGCAAAAATATTTTGTAACGTAATCAATACACAACTGTTTTAGAAATGGTGAATTTTAAAATTACGTTTAAATATTTATATTTATTTTAGTTTCGTTGGTCACTTCACCACTAAGCCAATAAAAACTATTCATAAATTTTGTGTCGAAAACTGTAACTAGTATAACAAACACATGTACCATATATTGTTGTGTACATATACGAGACGAAATTATAGTTTATTAGTAAGGTAAAAAAAAATATGGTCAATCATATTACTAAATAATTTGACAATGTTTTAAGTAAACTACCACTCATTTAAAATATATTTTTTTTCACTTATAATGCCTAAACATCTAATTTATTTTATCTTTGTGTATTGTTAACTGTTAACCGAGATATTTAAAAACATCAAACGTTCTTCCTCTTTTGACCAATTTGTTGAATTTATGACTCTGAAAATATGTCGTTGAACTAAGTATTCATTTCGAAAAATAACTTTGTTTAAATTGGTTATGTCATTTCTTCATAGAATTAAAATTTTACTAGTTTTAATAGGTTTTTAGGCTATCACAATTATAATATTATGCGTGTATATTACATATATTGAAAAGACCGTATTTTAGTTGGTAGTTGAAACCAACTGAAATTTTTTATTTTTTTTTCTTGATTATCCTTGTTCTCTCGTCTCCGATAAATTAGCATTCAAATTTTCTTATTCATCTTAAGAAATACATTAAGAATGCACTGTAGAAAATAATATCAATATAATGCAAGATAGTATAAACGTGGGACACTAATTTTTGGAAAATAAATGTCATATCCTTGAACTATACCATAGTGACATGACAGTCAATAAAATGAGGAACACGTACAACAGTAAAAAAACATGTTTCGAAATTCGGTTTCAATCATTTGAGATCAGTGTATTCATTTTTTCTGTCGAAATTGTCAGTTATACTGTGAATTTTTCTGTTATTCAAATTGAGCATGTATTGGGAGTTAGAATATATATATATGTATATTTTTTAAATTAAAACAGTGAAATTATCGAATATTAAAAAATGTCTGATTCTACATGTATCCATGTGGATGAGTTGCACGTATTTGTACTCCTTTTCTATAAAATGAGACAAAAAACAGATATCTTCACTTCGCAGTACATATAGCTAGTAACTGATGTTTTTGTTTTTCAAGTGAAAAATTTTCAAAAAAAATTATGCGGTGTTGTATTTCAAATCGACAACAATATTCCTTTTCTTCAATTCATTAATTTTATGATATAAAATATACAAGACATACGGAAAATTGTCGACGATTTTTTCGATTATAATGCGAATTGACAAATAGTATAATATGTATATATTTTTTTTGGGTTTTAACAAAATGTAGTTTTTAAGCTTTTCAATGACACATTTATCTTAAGAATAACTAATTGGTTCATAATTGAGCCATATCGCTATGGCTAAATAATGTAACATGTATTTAAAAAAAACCACAGGTCAAAAAAGTTTCGTTTTGTGAATGCTTTTTAGCGAAACATTATATGAGGTAGATATTGTAACAATTTGATACATCGACAAAATTTATGGACTCTTTAAGGGTTGCAATTTCAAAAAAAAGAAGAACCACTGCCCTAAGTAATGTTCCTGACACATTCATTTTTAAAGAAATAAAATAAATTAGTTTAACCAACTTAATGATCTCGCTTCACTTGCTGATCCTTCATTTATAATAGTCATAATTAAAACATTATTTCTATAATCTATCGTGATCTTTTTTATACTATGTTTTTTTTTATGTGAAGGTAACTTGTATCATTGATCAAAATGAACAGCGTGAATGAACTATTACACAGCACCGTCTTCAAATAGCCTTTCATAACATCGCCTGCGGTTTGAAAGTTTAAAGCCTGGTAATTGGCATTTTTGCTCAGTTTCGATACCATAAAATTATTAAACCAACATATTATTATATTGTACACAATTTGGCAATGAAATTTACTTTTACTTTAAATTAAATAGGTAGATACCTGACTATGCCGTCTTACTCCGTCGTATAATAAGATTTTACTCAAATATTTAAATTATCCAATGAAAAGTGTTTCCCAAATAATTTTACATTCTTTCCATGATCGTTCTTAAGATTCTGTTCATTAAACAAAATCGTTTAAGCAAGCGAACAGGTAAATGTGTATAATTTGTATATGGGATATTCAACCTCACCCAAACAATTTATTTATTTTTGTATACGAAGATGATTATAGTAAACTTTTCTTGTATTTCCTTTTCTTTTTTCATTGGTTGATGTTAACATCACAAATACACCGCTCGACTGCACGATTATTTTCGTTGACGCTTTGAATGTTAAAGCTTTTTTTGTTGACCACTAGACGGGATGGATTAACCTCCACTTACCAGACACGTAAGCTTAAAATAGTAGTGAATTTTTGAAATCGGATATAAAATATTTATAAATGTAATTTGAGCCGTTTGAATTTTGAAATTTTCCTTGAAATGTAGAAAGTTCAAACTATTCAAATGTGATATTCAAATATTATCAAGCACCTTCACTTAAAATTCTCCATTTAAATATTTGTTTGCTATTCATTCAGCAGAAAACTATTGAAATACTGACTAGAAAAAATAATATTTAATATTTTAAGATATTGTCGCAAAATAAAAATATTGAAATCAATACTATTACATATACATCACGTTATTTCTATCTTTCTTCATATTCTGCAAAAAGATCCAAATGCACAATAACTTAATTACAACGAACTGCATCTTAGTCGCTTTTGAATTTATTACTTTGAAATTAGATGTCATTAAAAAGAGAAAGATTTTGAATAAAGCTTATTCACGCGTACCATAGGTTAAAGTCGTATCAGTAGAGCAATGGTTTTTCTGGAGAAAACCTTTTTTGAGAGATTTGACTGTAGCTGCAAAACAAACTAGTTTCGGTGTCATATTAATTGATTTTAACATTTAATAAAATGCATTATGATTCGCGTAATTTTTGCTACTGCTTTTTTCCATATACATATGTACAAACATATATTTTCTTCAACTTTCAAGTAATCTGTTTAATTTGGAATAACAGTTATGTCCGCATATTTTTCTTTGTTATCTGACCGTTTGATTTTGGTGCACCGCATTTTTTTCTGATGATCAAAAGGCACCGCGACTTCGATAATGTTAAGAACCGCTGCAGAAAAGTAATAACTCACTTGTTTCGTTTTTCAACTCACCGATTAATTTTGTCCTAAATATATAAATTTAAAAAAAAAACTGGACTTATTATATTTAATTGCAGTAAAATATCTTAAACGGCTTTATATAACAAGCCATTTGACAATATTTCTTGATTATTTTTCACATTAATAAACTGAAAATATCTCACCTTCGGCATTAATAGTTACATAACAATTAAGAACACATTGTTATTTCAATTTTTTATTCCATGAGTTGGAAAAGCATATTGAATCTGTAGTGAAAAATTACGGAAAAATTTACCTTTAAATAATTCTTGTTTACATATTGTTTAAAGCTAACACAACATTAACTATAAGATGATATATAAAAAAAAACTTTGTTACAATATTTTTAAAAAAATACTGCAGTTCTATTTTAAGTATACTTATATATGTATGTATGTACATATTATATATACTATAAATTTAATAAAATATTTTTTATCTTTTTTCATCTCTCACATTTCTCTGCACAATACAAACATTTAATAAATAATATTTTTTGATCGAGCTTACCCAAAACAATAAATTATAAATCATCATTAATATTTTGAAGATTATAAGTTGCTTCTTCGCTCGTAAAAGTTTAACAAAATGCTATAATCATTGTAAATTTTCCCAGCTTAGACGTTAGACGGTAATATTTTTTTTATGATACGTGTTTTGAATAAATATGAGATAATATAGTAAAGAAAAATGCGGAATGACCTTATGAATTGATTGTTAAAAGTGATCTTTTTTTTTAACCATCAAGCCATCCAGTGGAAACTTTTTAATGTGTATATTAAATATTCAAATAATTTAAACTCCTATATAAAGTTTAATACTATGGAACTCCTTTCCTAAATTATAATCATTTGAGTAATAAGGGTGTTACATATTTAATTAAATATTAAAATAACTTAAGCCTTATCGTAATTAAAAAAGGACAGTAACCTTTGACTAAACATCATCTGAAAAACCCTTTTGTAGATAAGTATATTTTCCCGGATTCTTAGTAAATAGGATACGCTTAAGAGTTTGAAAGGTATTGAATGTAGTTATTCTGACAGAGCAGAGTGAACAGAGTTTTTCATAAAAAGTATTCCAAATTTTTATTGTTTTTAAATTTAGTAAAAAAGCGATTTTCTTCCACTGTAACAGGTTATTTAATATATTTTTAATCTTCCTTAAATCTTTTATGTTCTTTAAACGAGATTTTATTACATAATTAGTACGTTTTCGTGAAAATAGCACCATATTTCTACATTTTGGTCAATCTTTAATAACGTCAAAACGATTACCGGTTTTCATAGTCTTACATTTATTTCACTTTAATCTCTTTCTCAACTTTGGTACATATTACAAAATTTATATTTTCAACAAGCAATATTTTTAGCGTTACTTTAGGTACTTTGGGCATGTAAAAAATATAGGTGTTATTTTATAAACGATTTAAATTGAAATTTCATTGCATTATTTTATATTTAAAAACAATGATCACTTAGAATATTAAAAAAACATATTATATAATAATCGCAAAGCGCCTGTAAAATATGCTTTACAGGCAACATGCGAGCTTTCGATATGCGGAGCTTAAGGGAGCTTAGGATTTACTTACACACGCTTTTAATCTAGTTTACTTATAAAGTTATAACGTATAGACGCATTTGAATCCACATCCCTGTAAAATTAGTAACATTGATGGTCTCTACTTCATTTTAATGGTTTTCTTTAAATCAAATCCAAATTCAATCAGATGTAAACTACTGCTATAATTTCAGTGAACTAAATTAGACATACTAGACTCATCCCCGTTTTTATCTTGCTCTCTATTCTTCAATAATTGATATTGAAAAACATCTTAATGTGATAAAATTGTATCTTCAAATGTAAAAATACAGCCTATTTGTTTGATAAGCAATTGGCATTCTCTTTGGATTAAACTTTAAAATTATATATAAGAAGCCACCATTATTCAAAATTGAAAAACACATGGCACGAAAAGTTTTTTTTCTAAGCCAGAAAGCTGACTGTCTTGATTACGAGAGTCGAGACACGTCAAACGCACATGGCTCTACATCTTATTGAGATGTGTGAAGCATAAATGATCTACCGTCAAATCAATCAATCAGTCCATGAAATAACTTTTTTCAAGACAAATTATAAAATCAGTATAACTATATTCTATCGTAAAACATGTTTTTAGGAACAACTGATATTTGCATAATAAAGTATACATCGTCCAAACCTAAATAAAACTAATATTAATAACTAAGTTTTGGCAAAAATCTACAATTAATATGCTCCATAATAGATCCATAATATTTTCTTTTTATATAAATACTAGTATTGCTACCCGGCGTCGCTCGGACCAAGCGACCAATAATTATTTAATGTTATATCATTCGACATAAATATATAATAAAATCTAACATCCAAAATAGAGTTAAAATAAAATCACAAACTTTATTTAATTTGATGACAGGCCCCATTCTCGCCCATTAAAATGTCCAAATTCAAGGAAAAAATCTAATTTGCTGTCAAAGAAATGTCAAATAATACCTTCACGTAAATAATGAAACATTATTATTAATAATAAAAGCCGGGAAAAGTTCATTAGAAGACTAATTTATTACATTTTGACTAAATGTCTTCGCCGATAAAAATTCAAACATATTTTCTTTCATATTCGTTTTTATGGCAACTTAATGACCAACAATGCAAAAGGGAATTACAGACCCACAGACATACATACGCCGTTTCGGTTTTATATATGTAGTACTCGATACTCGAGTAATTAGAGTCTCTACACACACATTGATAACGAAACAAATTTACCGTCGAAACTTTCGCGAGCGAAATCAATTCGTTTGTTTGAACTTGCAACAACAATGCAAAAGGGAATTACAGACATACATCCCCCGTTACGGTTTTATATATAAGATTGTTTTAAAAGGAAATTTCAAAAAGTTTTTTAACTGTTAGCGACCAATCCCACAAAATTCTCGCGAGTCAATTAGTGTTCTTTTATATTTCCGTACTATGAAATTGGCCGTATATCAAAATCAAATCACTGAAAGCATTGAAATATTTTTAAGATAAGTTTTTGCAGGGCTCGATGTTGACCGAAACAAGCCGTTGTGGCCCTTCTTATTGTGAATTCCGGAGGGAGTGGTTCATCATCATCGACTAATAAAAGTAATTAAATGTGCGTTCAATAATTAATGGCGAAAACAATACGAATAGTATTGATATAAAAATATATCGATACTTCTTTAAGAAATATCGAGCAATCCGGTTCGTGATTTTTTTATTTAGAGCCATGGATAATAAAAAATCGTTTTTCTTTCCAATGTTCTGTTTTCAATTTCAATTCTGTACTGATGTCAACCCATTTAAAATTAAATGGATGAAGCGATCGATAACTTATGCATGCAACATTTAATCTGTTATATTTAAGTTGCAAGATAATTGCTCCACCGAAAACTATTAAGTCTTATTGTTAGATGGAGGGAGCATGGGTGATGCTGTAAACGTTAAAGCGTTTGAGTGTGAACCAATACAACTAACAGTAAAGTGAGTTGAACTTACCACAATGAATTATTAATATCATCTTAAAATACATAACATCAGTTATTTACGTGTTTCTTTTTAGTAGAAGTATGTACAGTAATTTTTTTCATCATAAATCTTTGACACACGT
The DNA here is from genome assembly GCA_028554975.1 of Himalopsyche kuldschensis. Classification (NCBI taxonomy): domain Eukaryota; kingdom Metazoa; phylum Arthropoda; class Insecta; order Trichoptera; family Rhyacophilidae; genus Himalopsyche; species Himalopsyche kuldschensis. Next base: position 6,723,428 of record JAHFWI010000003.1, on the reverse strand, counting down.
GCACAATAATGTGAAGTTGTACAACCTTACAGTACAATTTTTATGTCTACTCATAATTTATACATTAATGATTATTTGATGCCATCATACAATATAGACAGCGATTTCACGAATTTTCATGTACAAAAAGTCGGTAGAAATATCAAATTAATCGAACAAAGTCGATCCTCAATATGTTTAATTACTGACCAACATTGAAATATGTATATCATATTGACATTGGAATTAAGAATGCTAGCATTAAATCATTTTATTACGAATTGGGCGTCAAGGAAATACTTCTTATTTGCGTCAGAGCTTTTATAAAAACACCCTCTATTATTAAAATCAAATCATGAAAAATAACAACTTAACCTTGAAAATTATATGTATGCGATCAAACGTGTTTTCGAAAAATGTGACCTAAAGTAGTTCTACATTTAACTGACGATTTGACATCCAAAGATAGTTAAGTTTATGAAACAGGCTTTATTTTATTAAATTATATTTTTTTAAGATCGAGATGAAAATATGCGAAAATGATTTAAGTTGCTATGGATACATTAATATTTTTTCAAATAATTTTGTTGAAAACTTTCTGCTTCTCTGTTTGATTTTTGTCCTGAAGACGATTTTCAAACAACCTTGCCAAGTAATACATAATTTCAAGACAAGGTAAAAAGTGAAGCAAGAAATATTGATCATACAACCAATTAAAATCCTTTAATAGTGATTTTAAGTTTTTTTATAAAAATCACTCTTTTGATTTTATCAATGGTTATAAACCAGAGTTTCTCTATCCTAAGCCTATCGTCATTATAATTTTAATTCATTGGGTTTTTCCAAATCACGGGACATCTTGATTTCATGCGTTTATTCGCTTAGCAGCTAGCAGATAGCCCAAAATGTAAATTTGGTTCTTGATGCTTACCACATCTTTTGGAAATAGCTGCACATGTCAATACAATCGCACACTAGACCGATTGACCACGCTGTTTAGGAGGCTTGAAGCTTAAACAGCCAGCAAAAATAATGCTGTCATACGGATATTCAGCACACCTTTACTATGTAAACTTTTTTTGGAAATAGCGACATACTCAACATATTCATTTTTACACTAAATAAAATAAGAGTTCTACAAGTAGGGTATGCAGTATGTAATAACATGCATAACCCGACGCAGTATTTAAAGCAGGGCTGTGGAGTCGGAGTCGGAGTCGTCGCGGCGATTTTGCCGGAGTCGTACTCGGAGTCGGAAATTTTGTAAAGTTTGAACTTTTTATTTTTGTATTTTATATGTCACATTTGTCTTTAGGTCGCATTGATAGGGTTGATATTTAATTGAATACATATAAATAGGAAAATTAGTGGACAAAAGTGACGATTTTAACTTTTTTTAGTCGGAGTCGGAGTCGTGTTTTTGGTCAATGTCGGAGTCGGACTTTTTTCATTGTCGGAGTCGGACTCCACAGCCCTGGTTATTATACCTACATATGTAAACCTGGGGCTGTGAAGCTTAAACTATTTCTCCAATTTGGGTCTTGGCTCAAAAGGGTAAAGACCCGCCACGCCGACTTAAAGAAAATGATTTACTCTACCTTTAAGTTGACGCCGCTAAGTCTCTTTACTGTTAGACTCGCAACTATTTTTGAAATCATACAAGAATTATGTTTTTTGATCATAAAAATGCGATGAAACATAAAAAACAATCGAATCGTCGTTTTAATGTAATTCACATGATCTTGCAAATACAAGATGTATTCGCTAAAAATAAAGAGGGTTAACGCTCTGTTTAATGACGCTCTGTTTAATGTCGACATTACCAACAAGAGTGAATGTGAGATGTAACTGACATTGTACCTATTGCGCTCTTCGTGTTTTGCTACCTTTGCTATTATATTGCATTGTACATTTTTTTACATTGGTATAATTGAAAAATCTGGCAACCAACAAACCGTGTAAAATGCACAAAAATGTGCGCGCGCATATTTTCTGCACATACATATATATATGTAAATCTACGCGCATGATTGAGTAAAGAAATGTCCATATAAATACGCGCCTTTACAATTTTAGCTATCGAGTAAAAATAATCGTGGACCTGAGATCGGCGAGAAGAACTCGTATAATATAATTATTATAAGATAATTATTTTGAATATTTAAGGAAATATATGATAGAAACTATTTCATGAAAAAAGTGTAATATAATAACATCGTAATTATCTTATTGTATTTCTTTTTTGACTTTTATGATTTTCTGGAACGGTATCAAATATGCATTCTACGAAAGATTAGAAAGCGTACAGAATTAGCTTGTATTATCAATATCAATCAATGCTTTTGGGCTTAAAAACTACTAAACTATATATTAGAAAAACGATAACAAACGATGGCACAACTTGAACAGACAATTAATATTCATTTCAATGTGTTAATTGGTTTAAAAACATTCAAAACTGTTACGAAATGTATAGTTGTTCAGGTTAATATTATACAACGAGTTCTCCAACCTTTGAATTGGCCTTAGCATAGATTCTAAAAAATGTCATATTATCCTTTCTCACTGCCTTGTAATGTGTTGCATTGTTTTTTTTCATTTTTGATAGCTGCATAATATGTATTAAGCTGTGTTTTATTCATCTGTCATTGAGCATTCTAATTTTTAAGTATTTCAGGACGAATTTTTGTCATCTCCGTTGACGGTTATTTGATTATTTTGAATTTTAGTATATATTTTTTTGAATTTTTCACACATCACTGGAGCCGTTTCTGATATACATTTATGTATTCAATTGTATAAATATGTTGTATTTCTTTCCGAATTTACAGTTATTAACATATTAGAGAATAGTTTTTTTTATAAAGTTCACTGAATATGACTATTATTAAGTGAAAAATTGAATACTTTCCCGCACAATATTTTCTATGAAGATATAACCACATGAGGAGATATAAAACTGTTTTTATTTTTTTTATAATTGTACAGCCATAAATATTCAACGCCTTATTCATGAAAGAAAAGTGGAAACAATATAAAATTTCCATTAAAATCGACTATTATTCCATGAATTCTGCACAACGTATTTATTGTGCTAGATTGGGCAACCTTTCTTAGCTCCGGGGCCAAATTATCATTCTGTCTCCGAGTCAAGGGCCGGATCAAATAACTTAACATAATAAAGTAATATTTAATTCAATAAAACACGTTGCTACTCCCTATGTTTTTTTTTATTTACATAATGAACGACATAATATTAATATTTTATACTGATTAAAAAAAATTGTTTGGCCTTAATCCCTGCCTGGAACTATTATTTTATTTCTCTATTACTTTGCCGAGATGAATCAGGGCGGGACAAAATAGCTCGGCGGGCCGGTGGTAGCCCATGTATGTCCTAGAACATGGGTGGCCAACCTTTTCAGCAGCCGGGCCAAATTTTAGAATTGAGATTTCCTACCGGGCCACACAACAAAATATTTTTTTTTATTCATAGCAAACTGGAAATATATAGTTTTTTTAAGAAGATGTAACAAAAATGAGAATCAACCATATCTATTATTTTAGAGTTAGGCAATACAAAAAATGATAATAAAAAAAAAAAAAATTAGTGAGTCGTCTGATTTTGTTTGTCAGAACTAAGTTCATCAATGTTCATAACGATTGATGTTGTTGCTACACGCAAACAGTTTTCCAATTGCTCATCAGTGATTCGTGTTCTCATTTGAGATTTAATATGCTTCATTCGACAAAAAAGCTGTCCACACGAGTAAGTGTTTCCAAAAAGCGAAATCATCGATAGAGCATGTTCGTAAAATGTAGAATATTTCTCCTTGTCCAAATATATTTTGTAAAACTCTTCCAAGCCAACCTAATTGAATATCTCCTTTAACTTTGCATCACAACACATTTCCCAATGTTCCATTTGTAAAATTCCTGGCTATAAATTCACGTCTACGGAGAATGGCGTTGCAAATGCAGAAAAAAGCATACGATGCTTCTTAAAATCTTGAAATCGGTTTCAAAATTCAGGTTTAAGTCGTATATCATCGAAGCGTATATATTTGCCGTTATTTGTGTGACGTCTGGCTGCAATAACGATGTAGAAAAGTGAGTGAATATTTTTGTCCATAACTGTTGTTCCCAAAGTCCAAGTTTCGTTTGGAATGCGGAAATAAGATCATACGTGTAATTGATTAGTTGATCTTTGCCTTGTAGACGATTATTAACAACATTTAGATGGCTAACTATATTGACCAGAAATGCAAAGTCCCTAACCTACCACTTGTCTTCAAATTCTGGAATACTACTCGACTTGCTTGCGAAGAATGATTGCATTTCTTGCTTCAAATCAAACACTATTTTCAACATTTTAGCACGCGTCGGCCATCTTACTTCTGCATAAAATGTAACGTCATTATAATGTAATTATACTGTAAATTCAAAAATTTGAGAAACTCTTGGAACTGACTGTAATTCAACCCCTTCGGATTAATAAAGTTCACTGTTTTGATGATCTCCTTATTGACATGATCAATTTTAAGAGACTTGGAACATAATTCTCCGTATGAAAAATGCAATGCAATCAGCTGTAATGCCATGTATTATATTTTATTTTTTCCAATAAATAAATAATCAATTGGAAAACACGCCATTGATTCAATAAAATAGTGTTCACTAAAATTTTTATATCAGTCAAAATGGCAATATTTATTTATTTAAAGCAAAACTATAAGCTACTTCAATTTTACTTTGTAATTCTATCTAATTATACTTATAATTAGAAATGTGCGATAGAAAAAAAATCATTCGTTTCCCACACCTGTTTATTCAAGCGCAAGTTACGTGATTTGTTTTCAATAATATGTTCAGAAAAATTAAGCAATTGTTTTCCCAAGCCCGATACAGTAACCCAGTTTCAGGATAATTTTCTTATCTCCACACTTGATGTCGAATTCCTAATCGTTGAAAAATCCATTAGGTACAAATATTCTCAGATGATATAATATACCATCAATAGCAAAATGAAGAATCGTAAATAATAGAATCATGTACGTAAAATAAAGACGTCATTCGTATTCATTAACAAACTTGTTTATTGTATCATGTCTAAATAATTGTCTACATATTCATGGCTTTATTTACAATTAAACACTTGGATTTATAGTGAATTTAACTTATGCGATTGATATTTAAATTGGTTTACTGCAATGCTACGCAATCTAAAATTGTTTACTTAATCACCTAATTTGTATGGTTGATTATTTATTATCATCAATGCTGTCAACTAAATTAATATAATATTCGAAATATGTTGATATTATATTACCATATTGAACAGGTTTACGCATTAAAAAAAGAATAATTTTACACCATAAAAAGTATTCAATATTACTTTTTTAAAAAAAGTTTTGTTACTGAATATAAAAATGGTAATGCAGTTTTAATCTTGCAATGATTTTTAAATAAATAGCTTTTCATCGCGTCATTCAAACTAAAAATTCGTATAATATTTACATGCAAAATATTTATTTAAAGTACATTCAGTATATTTATTTGACTGTAAAGCAATGGTCTCTTTAGTTTTTTGGTAACATGTTACTATCTTGTCACCAAGGCCAGACTGGATGGCAGCTGCCATGAAGTGAACCGCACACGCTCTTATTTTATAAACGTTTTCGGATATTTCGAAGATTTGTAAAATGCTAATTTATATCGAATTATTGATTTTTCTTATCTCATATTTTTTTTTAAAAAATCTCTGGGATGGCCTTCGTATGGGTATTAAAATAAAAGATCAATGTTTCGTTAATTAGTTTTTCATCATATTCAATATACGATCTTTAATAAAGAAGATACAATTTACAATAAAAATTGTATTTAAATTATTTGTGGTGAGACTTTTTTTCATCTATTTTATATGTCTTTTAAAATAAATCATATTTCCGTGAACTAATTTTACAACTATATTGTTGAATGTTGCTTTGTCGCACGAAACACTTTCATAATCTTTCGCAGAAATCAAATCATTTGTGATGAGAAGAGTTTGATTGGCGGGGCCTATTAATAGACTTTAATAATAAATCTGCAGACCAAGGCTATGCATGTTCTGATTTGGCTTTGATATGTTGAAAGATACAAATGCATGATGATATGTCTCGAAATCGATAAATAGCTTCTTTAAAATGCTTAGATTACAAAAGTCGTCGTTTCTTTTTGACCTATTACAACTGAGAACTAAGAATCCATGTCAATATTCAATATCCAGCTACGCGTTTGTCGGAAGAGTCTACTTTTTAACCATATGTTACAGGGGTGCCCAACTGAAATCATTCGGTGGGCCAAATAAAATAATGCATGTATATGATGGGCCATAAATAAATATTTTAAATACTTTCGATGGTTTCGGCGGTGACTTTGTGGAAGTTTATTTTAATATAAAATTTAAAATAACTTTGATTATTCCACGTATTGTGTTACTTACTGTGACACGTGTTTCGCCTCTTTCAGAGGCATCTTCAGACTTACTATCGCAAAGTTTGCTTAAGTAATGAAGCAAGATTGATTCTAACATTTTAATTATGAAATTACAAAATGGATTACGGGTTTTTTTCATCTAAAGGAAACAAGGAAGGGGTGATAGAATCAAAACAATGCAATCAGATAATTATACTAATGAGGTGCAATCAATCAGATGGGGATTTTTCCCTTATTTATATTTTAAACCTTAAAATAATACGATTTTTTATATGTAGTAACTATAAATAACCGTTCACAATGAAAATAGTTTTGTTTTTAAAATTCTTATAACATTTACTTTTTTTAATATCAATCATAAATTTTTTCCACTTTGTTTTTACGATTTTTAACTTTAAAAAATGACTTGCAGCGATATGTAGTGCCAAATTCAGATAAAATGCACATTGCTCTTTCGAAAAATCGTCTTCAAGGATATATTTTTGAAAAACACTCCGGTCTGTAAATTTATGGTAATACTTTTGTTTTGGATGTCTCTAGAAATTGGCATTATGACAAATGAATGTCTAGTGGAGGAATCTGACACCCAGGTAAATATTATAAAATAATCATCACCCATGTAATGTATTAATATAAAGTTGACCACATCGACTACACAAAACCTTAAATTGGGCAACATGTGGCCCGCGAACAAAGGTTTGGGCATGCCTGGTCTATTTCATTCCTAATTTTGATAAATATTTAAAAAACTGTTTTAATTAATAAAAAAAAACCAAATAATTTTATTTCGTTTATCAATGAGGAGAAAGAAATTTAAAAAAACTGAAAAGCGAGAAGTAAAAATTGTAATATTTTATACAATCGAATAAACGTAAAAAAATGTTCATTTATATATATTTTTTTACATCTAATATAGATAAATTGGGATATATTGCGTAGGTTGTGTTATTGGTTGTAACCGAATTTGATATTTCTATCAGTTATTCAGTGCCCAAAACTCATGAAAGACGTCAGTCTGAAAATGCTTCTCAAAAAGGTGAAACACGTGTCACAACTTGCTACACAATACGTGAAATAACAAAGTAATTAATTTTAAATTAATTGTGAACTTCTACAAAATTACCGCCTAAGCCGTCATCGTTAAAATGTAAATAATTACATTTCGTCGATAGTTAAGGCCATTAAATAAAAGAAGCATAAATTAACATTTTCTTTTACATCTGTAGTTAGAGGATTTTTAAAATCAATTGAATATAATAAGTATAAAAATATAAGGTATTTAAATAATTTCAAAACGTTTCCAAGCAATATTTTAAGATAATTTTAAAACCATATTCTTTTTAGAATAAAGTCGTTATAATAATTACTATCAAAATTAAAATATAAGTATTCGGAAATAGTTGACTTCCATATTATCATACAAATTATTATACAATCTTTTCCCAGACTAGACGTATGTGAATAATCGCAATATGAATAGTTTTTGTATATAAAGTTATAATGATACAAACACAAATAAATTCAGTGAGTTTTGAAATTGTCTATTTCATGTTTATATTTCTCTACATTATATAGTCTAGGTCAGCGTTGTCCAACAGAAATCGTTTGGTGGGCCAAATAAAATATTACCGGTAAATGGTGAACCGCATAAAAAAACAAAACAAACGTCATAAAAACAATTTATTAATTAATAATTACATGCCGACTGTCACGAAGACAATTGGATGTCATGTCATACACAAACTGCTGATATAAATTCACGCCCCTGCTTTGTTTTGTTTGATTTATGAATAACAAAATGTAAAATATATTTGTAGAAGGCTGAAAACTCCAATAGAGCAGCAAAAATATTAAATTGGGCCGCGTGTTGGACAACGCTGGTCTAGGTCTAGATTAAAATATGCAAAACATTCTTTAATTTAATAATACAAGCCGCCTCATCTTCATCTATACAAATAAGGGACGTTTTTTCGTTCGTACTCATATATTTACACTGTATTTCGATCACGAATTATAATATATGTACCTACAAAATAAGTTCCGACTGAATCGACATGTTATGCTTTTTATACTGAGACCATTTCAACCAAAATGGTGATAATGAGTAAATTTATTACATGATTTAACAAATCGATGCGCAAGGAAAACATGTTATATAATATATTCAATCAATGGAAAATTGAATTGGAAAAAATAAATTGACCATCGCACAATGATTGCATTCTTTTTTATGGGATTTTTTATGTGCGTTATTGTATTTTAAAATATTATAATTTCAGCTATTATTATCTAAAACCACTTATTCTTCTCAGACTCGTTATCAAAAAAGAAGAAATGTTATTCGTATGCCTATTTATTTATCATACTATTTAAAATCCATTGAATATACATACATGCAGGTGTATACTTAGTCTTTATGTGACAGTATTGAGCAAGCATATGATACAGGTAGTCCTCGACTTACCACAGAGATACATTCCTGAACTTTGGTCGTATGTCGAATTTCATACAAAATATGTATGATATAAATTATGTTAGGTTAGGTTAGGTTAGGTTGCTATCAAAAAATATTTGACTTTTAAATATGACAATAGCTTTCTGGTCCATGGATTGCAAGAACTGGTGGCAATAAACGGTAAATATATTATTCTAACGTTAGTGTGTAAATTTCCAATGTATGATGGATGTCCTGGTTCATTGTCTTGGTTTCCACAAATTGAATAACCCGTCTCCGAAATTGTGTCATCTACACTTTTTCGTTTGATCGGTAATATTGTGCTAACATATCAATATTGATTCATTTGAAGGCTCTCGCCTTTTTTAAGTGGTAACTTATCAATAACTTAATTTTTTATCGAATAAAATTGTCACCTAATAAATAGATGGTACGATCCTGAAAAAGGATCTACAGGAAGCAAGGACTTACAGGATCAAAGCAAAGCAAACAGATAATTATACTACTCATGAAAAATCCCAAACTGCATTTTTTAACTTTTATATTTTAAAATATTAGAATCAATTTGCTTTATTACTTAAGCCAACTTTGCGATAGTAGGTCCGAAGATGTCTCTGAAAGGGGTGAAACACGTGTCACAATTAGTAACACGTGAAATAACTAAATACATGGAATAATCAATGCTATTTTAAATTTTATATTAAAATGAACTTCCACAAAGTTACCACCAAATCCATTGAAATTACCTATGTTTATTTTGTAACTAGTCAAATTGACTTTCCTAGCTTCCAAGTCTAACAACTTCAATATGTATTATTATAATATTTTACCCGAATAATTTTTTCCTACAAATATTTCAATCGGGTATACTTCAGAATGATAATATTTTTTTCATATTCGTTATGAATGTTGTGAATCGCGAGCGTTGCACTTAATGTCTTTGATATGGATTCCGGCTATTTGTTAGCACTCGACAAGTAGCTGGTTATCTAGGCTTGATAATTGAGTGTCAGTTTTGAATATTGAAAGAATTAGCTTGAGGCGATAATATTTACTTAAAGAAATGTGCGTACGTAAGTAATAACTGGTTCGTTTACTTCAAGAAACGCGAAGCCACGATTCACATATAGAATTTGACTACATTTTGTTTTGTTATTGTTAATACTTTCTTCTTCTTATATGGCGCCATAATTCTCCTTTATACGTTTTTTTTTTATTTGATTATTTGAGAAAATAAATAATAAAACAGACAATTGCGAGAATGTTGTAAAAATCATCATTGCTAGAATTGCCTTATTCACTTTTAATGTGTTCACTGTCAATACTTGGTGGAATGGCATTATAATATTCTACATTAAATTTATTAGATCAGGACCAGTTTCGTTAATGGCCGATTAATCAGTTGATAATGCTCGGCATGAGCGAAACCGGTCCTGATCTAATAAATTAAATTTGTAATAAGTGCTAAACATGTGTTTTTATTTTTATTATATTGCTTTATTCGGTATCTTTATATCCTTACTGGTCTCAAAAAAAAGTAAGCTCCGGTACTAACAACCATTTTAATAATACAGTTTCTATTCAGTTGCCCTATTGGCTATCAATATTTTCCGCATTTTGAGCTTTCGTGGATAAAAAAAGCTACAAACAAAATAATTCGACATTATAAGACGTAAGAATACTGGTGTACCTAGAAGAATTGAATTCTGATAGACAAAAACGAAAAAAATTCTTTATTGATAACTATTGAATGACGCACATAAATTTTCAGTAATAATTGTCATTGTATTCGTTTTACATTTGAAACTGAGATGAGGAAAAAAATATTCAAAATATGTTTTTTATTTCTCAAGTAGGAGCATTTGCACACCTAATCGAGTTAATCTTAATACAAGTTTTCTAAGAAAATTGCTTGTTTCTCAGATGCTTATCCGCCCTTCTTCGGAGAGAGAAAGTAAATAAATGATAGGACGAGAAAGATAATGTATATATTATTGTTTCTAAGTTAATTGATAATATAACAATCTAAATGTGAGTAAGTTATTACGTAAGAAGTGTGTTGAACCTCAGTAGATGTGGGAGAGAATTTTTGAAGAACGTAGATGTCCATTTCTGCAAACAGAAAGTATCAATTATATTTAAAAATGACACTGTCCAGTCTGAGATTCAAGCCCGAGCGCTCCGCGACCAAAGCCCACAACGTTAACACTCGACCACGAACCCGACAAAATGTTCACACAACAAAAAATATGAATATATGTATATTGCGAATGAAATATCATTGTTCAACTCAACCGATCACTAATTTATTTCAATCATCGCTGAAATTCTTACAAAAAAAATAGGTTACTATCATTTGTAAAAAACGTTTTTTTTTAAATATACATGATTCAATTCGCAGAACAACATGGAGGCAACGTGAGCATAGCAAAAGTGTCAATAAATCATCCACAAGCCCTTTACACTTCGCAGTATCTAAATTTTATAATATTAAAATCATCAAACAATATCAATTAAATATTTCACGGTAACTTTAAGTCGATTATAAAGGGTATTTCAATATGGACGCTCAAAATATGTTACTTTGTCCTGCTGGGTAGATTATTCATTGTTTAGTGGCCAAATTTGAGTCAACCAGTTTGGTAAATAATCGGTCAACACCTACCTGTACGTCATCAAAATACAATATCTGGTGAAAACATTGCTGCTGTGTGTGAAAGTGTACAGGAAAACCCAAGGCAGCTTATTTCTCGTTGTTCACAAGAACTTGGCTTTTCTGCGACTTCAACTTGGCGAATTTTGAATCGGGCCTTATGTCTGCACCCGTATAAAATCCAATTAACCAAGGAACTTCAGGTAAATGACCACAGACAACGCCTGATTGGGTTCTGGAGCAGTTGGAAGTTTACCCAAATTTGTCAAAAAAGTCAACTTTAGCGACATGGCCCATTTTATAATGAATGGATATTGGCAGACATTTGATGCTATATTCCATATTTAATGCCGTAAAATATACTTACAAATGAAATTAAAATTTAGTCGAAATCTCGCAAACAACTTGTTTTATTTACATTTCAAAACTAAGCGTCCTTATAAAAAGACCCTTTATATAGAAATTTCAACATGTGTATTCGGTAAGATAAAAGACGTCATTACGCTTATCCGATAATTGAACTTAATAGCCCATAATATAATCCATTATAATGATAAACTGATCATGAAAATCCAGCTGTAAGAATCATTAATGAATTATGTAAGTTTAATTATATTTCACGGTTACAAAATATCTTTTTGCAATATGTGGGTCGAAGAATATTTACTTTTAATTACCAGAGTGCTCGATCTTCATTAACGATTTTCGCTCACGTCTGTAATTATTTAACCTGTAATCTTTTTATGCGTTGTAGTTGTTGACATAATTGTATAGCTTTGTATAAAATAAATAAATTAATATAAATATTAATATTTTATCAAAATGATATTTGTCGTGATGTCATTGACAATAAACTCGTGACACAATATTGTTATTTTTAATAGTATTCAGTGGGTTTGTGAAAATATTTTATAATAAAAATTTCATCATAAAATATGAGTTGAAGGTCATTTATCGTTCCAAGTTCCTTCTGACGCTTTATATTATAATCTAGCATTATATTTTTCAGTGATACAGTAAGAATTTTGATTTGATTAATAATAACATAGTATGACTACATAGTGATTAGGTTGAAAATAAAAATGGATTAAAATCCGAATTAATTTTCTAACTTCGATTTATAGCCAAATGTAACTTACTGACTTATATTACAACTGAAAAAATATATACCATTTAAACTGTGCTCCCGATTTTAGTGGTGTGGATTAAATGGTTAATGAATTACCTGTTATTAGATTCATGCTATGTTTGTGTATAACAAAGTACAGCCAAGAACACTCGGACACTTCATCGAGTAGAAAAATCTATTTGATTATATAAAATCTGAGGCTAGTGAAGTATTTAAAATATGTGAATATCTTGCCAGAAACTGGAGTTGGAAAGACGAGATTTTCAAACTGGCTGGTCGCTCTTAAAACAGATATGATTTTTATTATTAATAAGCCGAAAAAGAAGCAGGATTTGGACAACAGAAGAATACATTATATATTACATCGCATTGGCGCCGCACTGATTTTTTCCATTGACAATTAATGTGAATATGACGATCAATGCGGATTCAAAGATAAAGATGCTTCATTTTGTGATAGCATTTAAAAAATATGTACTACGTACATAAATAAAAAATATTATAGTTAGTAAAACGTACATTAATAAAACATTTATTAACAAAATCAAAATTGGAAAGTTAATTTTTGCACGATTAGACAAAACCATTCGATATATCAATAAAAAAAGTCATAACACGGATTTTTGTGCTTTTCAATTATGTACCAGTATAAATCGCGTGTTTTCTGTAGTTAAGAGGCTGATATCGTTTGATATAAGAAACGAAACTTGCACTTTAATGGAAATGTACAACGAATAAGTTTGAGATATACTTCTAATAAATACCGCGGTCGCCTGTTTTCTAATCAGACGGCTCCTGAGGACCATCATCGACTATCATCATCATCATTACCAAGACACCGAGCGGTCACATGAACCAGACATATCAGAAGACCGCCCAGCAGCCGGGACTCGTGCCGATCAACGCCCCACACAAACCGATGGGTGTCGAACACATCGGCATCGGTTACTGTCTGCCGCGGTCGCCTGTTTCCTGCCTTGATTCACCCGATCATCATTGACCACCATCATCAGACCACTGTCATCATCATCCAACCGCCAGCAACTTCGACCAAAGCAACATCTTCACCACGACACCAAGCCTTCCGGTTGCCGTAGAAGCCAGCTAACGCCAGCCGAAGCAAGCGCCGCAACGGCTGCAAAGATTTTTTTATAACATTAGTCCATACATATGAAAGGGATTAGGCTACCGCCCAAGTCCCTATAAAAGTTATCATTACAAAAGTCAAGTCAAGTCAAGTCACATACACCCATAAATAAACAGAAGCTTTGTGGAATTAATGAAAAAATTATCAGTTCGGGTATCCATGTTACGAACATGACATTGGTGATCATAATAAGGAAAATAGTCACATTTTTTTTCCGCCTCCACATAAACCATAAGTCACTCCGTTTTGTTTTTAAGCTAGCTTTTATGATTCTGCATCGCAAACTTGTATACCTACCTACGTCATTAAAAAACGTAATAAAAATTTAGAGATGAGTGGCTTAAATGGTTTTATAGGAAAATATACATATGTTGCAAAATTTTGTAGCTCAGTGCCAACAAGATGAGTGCCACTATCTTAAACTACTAGCAAAAACTCGTTTTTGTCAACCGTTATACATAATTTTATGTACTTTGTAACGATGCAAATTTTTTTTTATTATTGTCAGATTTTTTAATTGAAGGAATTTACTGCACGAAAACTATTTTTTAAGTACATGTGTTCAAATTAAAGTTACATTTGCTTTATAATATAAGATATTATCAATTTTCACTTATTCACATTATTTTAGTTGCTAGTTACTTTATCCGTATCATTTGTAGCGATCAGCAAATGAATATGATAAATTAATGATGCTCCTAAAGGTAACACATTTGAGGAAGTAGTTTTGTAATTTAAAAGACTGCAGGCCTGACATTATGTAACCGAAATAATTAACAATCAATAAATATATGAATCATAATCGCTTACTAATTTATAACCAAACACATTTTTCTTTATCAAAAATTACATAATTATTGATAGAATATTAAAATAATCGTTTAAAAAGTTAAATCAGTTATCCTTACAAAATGTCACAGGAGGTAAAAAATCTATCGATGGTTTATGTTCAATTACATGTAAGACAATTATAATCGATCAACTTTTTTTATTTTAAAATCTTAAAAATAATCCTTGCAAACTTGTTTAATAATAAAAAAGAAAAATAACACATTATATCCAATATTTTGTGTTACCCTTCTTTAAAACCGTCTTAATGGCAAGATAATTTTTTTTGGGCGATCCATAAATTAATATGAGATAGTCATTTTAAATTATACATTTTTCATTATCATCTTTTCTGGCCTCCATTTTTCCTTCAAAAAAATATTGTGCGCTAAATTATTCCCATAGAAATATTTCAATGCCATCAATAAGCCACTTGCAGAAATCACATAAACAATATTTTCACAAAGGTATATGTGTATATTTAGTGTGCGCTTATATTATTGTTACATTTTTGTTTTAAATTTGCGAAAATCACTTTTTTGTAACTTTGTTTCTAGCTACGACAGACATTGATATTTCACTTTTTGGTGGGAAGGCATTATTTTTAATATAATATATAAAATATATTTCTTTAGTACCTACTTTTTTTTGTTTTATCCATGTCCGCTCCCAAATTGGAGCATATGGACTCCTCACAGAGTTTATCTCAACATATGGTTTTCTACGAGATTTGCTTGTTACTTCCGTACCTACTACTTCCAAATAAAAAAGCTAGTACGGTAAAATCTATTGTCTCATTTAATAAAAATATTTTTAATATCTGTAAGTTGTATTAAAAATGTGTGGCAATATGACAAATGACAATCCTTAATAGTTAAGAAAAACTGTCTTTGCAATCTTATATATAAAACCGAAACGGCGTATGTATGCATGTGGTTCTGTAATTCCCTTTTGCATTGTTGGTCATTAAGTTGCCATAAAAACGATAATGAAAGAAAATATGTTTGAATTTTTATCGGCGAAGACATTTAGTCAAAATGTAATAAATTAGTCTTCTACTGAACTTTTCCCGGCTTTTATTAATATAATAATGTTTATTATTTACGTGAAGGTATTATTTGACATTTCTTTGACAGCAAATTAGATTTTTTCCTTGAATTTGGACATTTTAATGGGCGAGAATGGGGCTGTCATCAAATTAAATAAAGTTTGTGATTTTATTTTAACTCTATTTTGGATGTTAGATTTTGTGATATAATTATGTTGAATGATATAACATTAAATAATTATTGGTCGCTTAGTCCGAGCGACGCCGGGTAGCAATACTAGTAAATTATAAATTAAGAAATAAATATAACTTTGCTGATCCTGCAGACGAAAACCAAACGTGAACTTTCACACAAGGATGTATGTGGTGTGAACTATCCACCTTATATCCGATCCATAAAAACGACGCATAGACGAAGCGATTACCTTTTAATTTGTTGTAACCTTGTAATATCTGTGGTTGTGACCCGTGTTTCGACTCTGTGGGACTAGCACTATCGTAAGACATTGATTCTTAATTTGAAATTATGAATTAAAAAACTTAAACGTGTGATTTATTTTCTTTTTCCGACAGGAGGCTTGAAACGAACGAAAACAGCATTAATTTATAAAATCACACTAATTATCTTAATATTAATTACTCGTGTTTGAAGGGCGAAGAAAAATTCCACTTGTACATTATGTCTCAAAAATAATATTTTATAGATTTGGCATGTATTTAATGGGTCAGTAACTAATTCAAGTTTCGATCAGTTAAATAAATAAATGGTCAGTTAAAATCAAAATGGTCAGTTGTCATTGTATCAGTGTGAATGTGGTCAGTTATTAAATAAAACGGTCAGTATTTAATTTAAATGTTCAGTAATTTAAAAAAAAAATGATAAGTTTTATTATGACAGCTTGTGAATTTTATCAAATATGGTCGTAAGAGGCAAATTTATGACATCTGCTATGAAAAATAAGCGCATGAAATGAAATTATTTCTTAAGTTCAGGTATTTGAAAGCATTTGAAAGTATTGTTATTTTAATAAGTGTAAACTGACCATTTATTATTTTAACTGACCATTTATTATTTTTGACTGACCGTTTTAAATATTTATTACTGACCATTTTAAGTATTTATAACTTACCATTTATCGAATTAGAAACTGACCAAATAATTAGTAGTCTATAGATTTTGCTAATCATTTAATATAAAACTATCAGAATTTAAATCAAAATAATAACAAAATAGCAATTTTTAGAACTCATTAATGAGTAATTTGTAATTTTAGTGTCATTAGTAATTGCCTGTATAAAGTCCCTCTCTGCAAGTTTTTGTTCAATTCACAATATAAAATAAGGAAGCAATATTAACTTTATTACCAAAGTTCATGAGATTAAGTCTGAATATGCTTCTCAATGAGGTGAAACACGTGTCACTAAAATTTCCCATGAAATTACCGCCAAATATATCGATAGTATTGTGTTTTATTTAAATTCTTTAAAATATTATATTACGACGAATATTAAATTTGTGAATTGAGGTGATAAATAGGTATTATATCGATACAGTTTTTTTGTTTCATATAGCATGTAAATATCTAAGCCTGGGAAAACCAAACCAGGATTTACCAAACCTTAAAGAGCAGCCGTGTAAAAGTTTAATGAGCCATTTAAAAATGAAAGCATTTTATAATTTTACTATAAAGCAGAATTATTTATGATAGTACATATAGTTGAAATTATATGCCTTAAAATACGAACTAGCATCTAAAAAGTGTGATATTAAAAATTCTATTTCATTTATTACCATTTTCCTAAGCGAAACTGGTTTTAGAATGTTTTTTTAAGAAAAAAAAAAATCCTAATTTTTTTTAAAATATATGTACAATGGTATTAAAAAAATCATCAATAATCACTTAACGATGCACCGAGTGATATTAAATAGGGGCTCACAATCCTCCTATTAAATGATAAAATAAACATATAAATTTACACGGGGCTGTTTTTGAAAGAAACAGTGCCGGAACTCACTTCATCTGAAGCTATTTTCTAAATAAAATTATATTTAAACATCATTTCAAGCAGCTTTTCTTATGTCACGAAGCGCACAAAAAACAGTATATTTTTAATTTTAGACATGTTATATCCAAAGTTATGGAAACAACCAAAGAAAATAATGACGTCAAATTGAGTAAATAAAATGTTCCGCACATTGTCAATCGCTATACATGTGCATTCAATCACAAGGTCTATGCGTCAGACGTTACTGGCCGTAATTATTCCTTGAGCACGAGTAACCAATGGGAACGTGGACAAGTCCCCTTCTCCCTCGTCCCTCCAGGAGAGCGCCAATTTCGAATCTATCCACATCTCATCCAGTTCATTACAATACCATATTGTATCATTTTGACGAATTATATACATAAATATAGATTGTAATTATGTACGTGCTTACGCAAAAATTGTTTCGTCAAAAAAACAGCCCTGCATATTCATAATATTATGGTGTAAGATGAAAAAACTTGAGAGCTTCTTACAATGACGCATAGTCATGCAAAATACCGAAACAGAAAAAAATAATGGGTGCGTGTACTTATGTACGCGCGTCAGAAGATATACTTCTTTTGCATCATTAAAAAACAATTTTTAATTGGATGCAAATAATTAATTACAATAAAATAATAAAAGGACTGGAGAAGGATAGTGAACACAGTCAATAAAACTCAGTTTAAATTTGAAAAAATTAAATAAATAAATATTTTCTTACATTAAGTGTAGCATAAATTCTCTCATTATGCGAAAGTTATTTTTAAATTATGTTTACTGCCATAGCATCTTCCGGTAATGATTGAATCAGAACTTCAGTTATCAGTGGCTTATGATAACTAAAATATGATACGAAAAGTTTTGTATTAACAGCGTCGAGATATCGTCTAGATATCCAACCTATTTTTATCAAGTGCATCCAATTGAGCATTAGCTAGCTACAATAGTATATGTATGTTTAGAGAATCACGAACTCGCATCCTCATAATCTTCATCGCCATATATAATAATACATACGGATAGTTAGCTTCAATTATATTGATGCACTTTAAAAATTATATAAGCACAATTTTTTCACTAGTAGTAAATAATATTAATCAATACGAATAGTAAATAATATTAATCAAAATATTCAATTTCAATCACTACTGAATATAATTTATTAGCACACATATAATTCGTACTTTCATGACGCTTGTCACTGTCAACATGGGCATTTTGCGCAAGCGCTTGCGCATGCGTAGCGCGACCCGTGAATTTTCGGCTGTCGGTGATGCGCGGGCATCTTAAAATTTCACTCTCATAATTTTTCATAGCGCGTCTAAAGAAGTATAACTTCAAAAGTATAACTTCAAAAAACAATGAAATTCTTTCACTTCTTTCAATTTTACGTAATAATAAAATTTGTATGATGATCAAAACGGGATTTGTGCAACCTGATGCATACAACGGTTCATGATGAGCAATACTGGTTATGATGACAATATAAAACTGTTTTATTATTTTAAAAAAATGTATTTCGCCAATAATTCACAATACTAGAGGTTAGCTGTTCACACTCGGATAGGTGTGGGAGGTCATTTTAGACAACAAAAACTTACATCGTTTTCTATATGACATATATTACTTTGATATTGCATTAGAACTAACCTTACACGTGTTTCGTTACTTGACAAGTATCTTAATACAATATGTTTATTATATTCATTGATTTGAATGATTTTTTTTTTTTATTTTCTTTGGAATAGAAATCAGAAATCAAAAACATTACACTCACAAAAATGATCGTATTAATTTTTGACATTTTTTTACTCGTTTTCATATTTGACTTTGATAAAAATGATGATTTTTATGACAAAATTGGAATAATACTAATTTATGGTTTCCAATGATCTGTGTCTTTTAATAATGAAAGTAAAAAATATCTCAAAAGGTTGCAAATCTTATATAATAAATACGTCACCTATTTCATAGAATCGATGTTGCAATCGTGCTCTGTTTTAAAATAAAAACTCCATGGCAGCACCGAATCCCATTTATTGTTTTAATTAACAAGATGAACGAATTATTGTTATTTTCGGCTTAATTATTTATTTATTTTTATTGAATGCGACGAATAATTACGGTGCCAAAGACTTTCAATGATATCGCAAAGTGATTTTTAATTTATACGGAACAGTCAATATATGCTAAGTTATCGGAATAATCGTCTTGTTTTGATGACGTTGTCAGTAATTACAAAAAGTGGTAAATGTCTTTTTTTATAACAGTATTTCGTAGATATGTTGTCACAATCTTTTATTTTCTTTAACCGTCTGACTGCCAAGAAAATAAACGATTAATGTCTCCCAGATACCGCGTGTTTTTGAGGGCCAAAAATAAATCGAGAAAGGTAGGTAAATTTGCGATTATAAACAATTTTGACATGTATGTATACATTAAATGAATTGATTTTTACATAATGGGTCATATGGAACATATGGGACTACACATATACATCAAAATATGTCATATTCCATTAAAATATCGATTAAGTATTTTTTAGATTGCTTGAACACGGCTGTCCGTCTGGGATTAGTATCACGCATTTGTTTCGGACACACTTGTCCGCTTGGGATCCAAGCGGTTAAAAAAAATGATTCAGGAAAAAAGGAGAGATGAATAATTGAAGTATCGAAGATCAATGGCAATCACCTTGATATCTAATGGAATAATAATATCCTACTTATTTAAACACAATGCGGGACACATGATGGCGGTAAAAGGAAGACCATACGTTTTGTTTGACTGGCTAAATATGACTGACATTTTTAAACTATTTGAATCTTAATGCATCTCAACACAAGTTATTTTACAAGAACTGTTTCAGTTTCAGCATTGTTTCGTAAAGCGTGCGGATATATGGAACTAGGGTGTAACTATGTACATGTACATATCACTCTTGCTCAGAATCAGGAATCGTCGACATCACAGTAGTATATGAAAATTGGAATAGTAATTCTATATTTTTTTCACAGGAATATGAATAGTTTGTAAGTTTTGTATATTTATAAAATACTAGTATTCGAACCCGGCTTCGCTCGGACCAGTTCGGGGTTATGTTCACCTCGGCGCGTAAATTCAGACGGGCCAAGTTGAAACAACTGGCAACTTAATGACCAACAATGCAAAAGGGAATAACATACCCACAGACATACATACGCCGTTTCGGTTTTATATATAAGATATTTTGGTTCATATGAAACTACTCGAGTAATTGGAGTCTCTACACACACATTGATAACGAAACAAATTTACCGTCGAAACTTTCGCGAGCGAAATCAATTCATTTGTTTGAACTTGCAACAACAATGCAAAAGGGAATTACAGACCCACATACATATATACGCCGTTTTGGTTATATATTTATAAAATATTTACTGCGCGATACTTCAATTTCGTCCGTGCAGTTGAAATACCAAGTGCCGAAATGCAAAACCCATGTCTTGACAACCCAGTGACAAAATTATTCGAAAAGTACACAATTCAAACGATTCAAACATTGATTTTAAAATTCCATAAAGCACCTTCAGTTTAAATCTTGTATTAAGACATACGTGTTCTATAAAATGATATTATTTAACATTTCGTTTTGAAAACCGTTTCTAATCGCATTTTCAATAACTAACGAAATTTAATATCAAATCTCAGATAAATATTTTCTATGTCCTCTGTTTCTACATTCGAAAACACAATCGAAAATCATCAGAAAAAAGCGAGTCATAAAATCTGGTCTTCCGACAAAGATAGTAGTCCACTTTATTGAATGTTTGCATGACATTAGTTATAGTGACTGGCAAACTTAGAGTTAATATTTACTAATACATACCATATTATTTCGATGGTTACAATAAAAAGCCAACAGGTTTTTGAAGCGATACTGAAATCAGGTTAATAGATCAAATATCAACGATTGGGATAGATGCGTTACAAGTTTCAAAGAAAGTGCAGCTAGCAATCCACAAATAAGCTCTAAGACTTTCCATCTTTAAAACACATGTATTATGAAGAAATAATTCCACTTACATAAATGTTTCACCAACATAATAATTATCAAGTTTTCGATTGATGGTTTGAATCTTATATATGAAAAATTAACTTACAAAGTTTGTGTATAAAAATGAAAACAATTGTAAAACCATACAAAAAAATTCAAAAATTCTCACCTTCAATATTTTTTACACAATATGCATCTACTGGTTTTTTTTTATATTATACATGACATGTGTAGTTACTACTGCCATCAGAAGGTTCTAGATGGAATTATCATTTTTTTAAGCCATGTCCGCTTGTAATGTGTAGCATGGATAACATAATCGAGCTTACCTTAACGGAGGTTGACTATGAAATGAATTTATGAAACTTTCCGACATAGAATTTGTATACGTCTGTCTATACGTGAATACTGCAACAGAAGCCAAGGACAAGAAAATATAAACTTGCGGTTAGCATTTTTCTTATTATCACTTCAAGTCTAGGACAGAAATTCTTTGTACAACCACCGATATCTTCTTGTATTGACTTGTCATACTACTCGCATGAAAGAGATTATGAGAATTGGTGAATTTTTTGTTAGTTAATTTTAATTTTCAAGTTGGCTTTAGCCAACTTGAAAATAAAATCACTTGAGGTTATTGTATCACGGATCAGTGTCACCACGATCAAGAGATCTCCACATCATCACCATTTCATCACCATTCACCACCATCAACATCTTTTTTTATGTTTTTAAAAACGAGCGAAACGCAAACCCCAAGAGACGAAAGGGAAATGATAGTTTACCACCTTCGGTCCCCCATATAGCGAAAGAGGCATCATCATCAGCTGTTTTGTGATGTTGTGATTAATATTATTTGAGGCGTAGTAGATGACAATGAAGTAGTAAAAAAATGTTTTTTATTTATTTGAATAGTTGCTAATATTCCATAAAAAGTTACTATGAATTAATTCTAAATTAATATCAGCACTCCTATGGGATTGTTGAAGAACAATCGCCTTGGGTTGCACTTGCGTTGACCTCTATTTTGGTAAAATTCATTTAACTTTTTCTTCTATAGCACAGATGTCTATAGTAAAAACTTATTCATCTGAATAACTAAGTAGACAATATTCTGTCATGGTACTGAACTTACATACATAGGTTGACAACGTTTTTTATTTTATATTAAAAGCTTTGCGACATTACTTATCGTGATGTTTTCTTTACTATATTGGCATGATTTTAAATATTTTAAAAATAATTATGAAATGTTAAGATATATTTATATATAATTAGGAGAGCTGTTTACGTAAACTATAGATGTTTCATATAAAATGTAAAATAATTAATTAATTAATTTAATAAAATGATTATTCCACGTATTATTCTACTAACTGTGACACGAGTGTCGCCTCTTTCATAGGCATTTTCTGACTTACTATCGCAAATTTTGCTTAAGTAATGAAGCAGATTGATTCTAATATTTTAAAATGATAAAATTACAAAATGGAGTTTGGGATTTTTCCTTTTAACGTGAAGCAAGGAGGGGGGGGGGGTTAGCATTACAAAATATTAACTAATGAGACGCAATCAATCAGATAGGTTTGTGTTAAGCCGTTTAATTGGAAATAATGTAAGAAGTGGCGAGCAACCTGTTCTATTAAGAATATTATTTAATAATACTTCTAGACAGGTTTTTTTTTTAAAAAAAAAAGGTGCCGGAACTCACTCCATGTCAAGCTTTTTTCCAAATAAAATTATATTCAAATGTCTTTTCAGTAAATTGATTTTTAAATCTGTGAAAAAAGGTCAGGAACGTCGTTCCACCGCGTTAAATGGGGAAAAAAGCCCAGCTTCTAAAGTTTTATTTATTTCTAAAAATTCATTCGGTACTTTCGATGGTTTCGGCGGTAACTTTGTGGAAGTTCATTTTAATATAAAATTTAAAATAACTTTGATTATTCCACGGATTGTGCTACTAACTGTGACACGTGTTTCGCCTCTTTCAGAGGCATCATCAGACTTACTATCGCAAAGTTTGCTTAAGTGATTACTTCATTCGGTTACTGTTCAAATGTATAGCTATGTATTATTCACAGATATTTACTATTTTTTTAACTAGATACTTGTTTCGGATCTTTTGTTATATTGTGAGCATGTACATCTCTATATATATAAAAATCTCGCCACAAATTTTTGCCGTCGAACTCCTCCGAAACAGCTTGACCGATTATCATGAAATTTTGTATGTATATTGGTTAGATATGAGAGAAGGCTGTAAAGTATATTTCATTCCGCCAGGTGAAGGATGTTCTTATCAGGACTTATTTTTTCAATATTTCTGACATCCGTCGTTTTATTTATGTTGTTGAGTCACAGATGGCGCTACGTGTGCTATATCGCGCGCGTCAATCTTGACATTTCATTCCGCATTTGTTTTGTGCGAACGAAATGCTTGTCATCTCTATATATTTAAAAATATCGAAACATAATATAAAACTGAATTTTATTAAGCTAATAAGTTAACACATCTATTAATTCTGAGGCGGTACGAAGTTAGCCTGGTCAGCTAGTATTATATAAAATAGTGTTTGGACGCTATTTTTTTATTACAACCAGTAAGTACCAAACATTAAATAATCGATTCTTTTGCACCGTTCAGTTCATTTTTTTGCAACTCATTTAAATTTATTAAGAACACCATTACATACTTCGCCATTTGTGTACCTGTTGTGAACACGGCGATACGAACATGTAATAATCTATGTTTTGTTATAAGTGTTTATTTTTTTAAATATTTATAAACCTATTCTTATCGAACTGTCGATGCTTCTTATTTTCTAATGGTGCTGGGATTAATTGCACGAACAAATAATATTCAAGTGAGTGACTTTTCAGCGCACATCACACACACACACTCTGTCTACGCGGTGTTCAAATTGAACAAAGCATTATTTATTTCTAGAGATTTTATAACAAGAAAAATATTTTAATTGTTTTTTTTAACGCAAGTTACAACTGTAGCAAGCTTAGAAATCTCGCATGTATTCGTATTAAATATAAGTACTTAATCATTCATTCTGTGACAAAGCTCACGGTTTTTGTAATAACTGATTTATTATATACTCGCTAAACAATAACACTATACGATACTCAAATTTATTATTCCAATATATCTTGAGCAAAGATTGTATAACAATATATTTTTTTAAAGAACTTTAATAAAACCAAATTATATTTTCACAATCAAATATTTCCTTCGAGTCAATTATTTTGATATTTGATAGATGTTTTTCTCTCACTGAAATATATATCAAAAAGAGTAACATTATTTGCATTCATGGCACAGTAAGTTTTCATAAAATATCACATTTACATAAAGCACCACCCTAAAAAATTCCATAACCTAAAATTTTCCCGCCTTTTCGAACGTCTGACGTTACCAATAATATGAGAGCGATATGATATTATTTTCTAACCTAAAAATGTAGCTTTTCTTCTTGAGATCCTGAACAATGAGTTGGGGTTTGGATAAAGCAGTTCTCTACTTGAACAAAGACGGCGCTGGGAACAGCAATATCGAGCGTTCGACAGAGACAGCCACATTTTATATACACGTCTCGCTAGAAGCAAGAATGAAATCTTCCATCGGCGACAGCTTTATCGAGACGTCATATTTATGTACGATGATTATTTTTTCATTAATAATTCACGTTCAACTGTCACAGTTTTATGTAGAAATTCCACTCGATCCTTCGAGTAATTCGAGAATGATTATTTAAAAAAACCAATGCGTGTTGTATTTTTTGTGAAATCAAAACAATTCAAATTTGAATCATTTGATTTTTTTACGACCCGTAATAGTTTGCCAATTTTAAATGAGTTCGACCAATTCAACCTTCCAAAAATACCGTTGTTTTACCCCTTTAAATAAATATCATTAATCATAAATTCACTTGAAATAAATCAGTTTTTTTTAAATAGGTCGGATGAAACCCACCTTTTATATTCGTAGGCATTTCCATGCTATTGGCTGGAAATTAGTCTTTAAGATACCGCATTTAAAATACCTGATAAATATATTGTACCCACTTATTTTACTGAAACTCATGCACATCAAAAATTCGCTCATTCATGTAGATTACGTTTTTACAATTCAACTTGGAGTGATCTCTTTTATTTTTATCTATTTACAATATAAACTGTTAACTAAGCGTCAGTTAAAGTTCACCTGAAATGCCTGAGGATACCGTAAGGCGAAACCCAGGTCGTAAGCGACAAAACTCGTGGGAAAGTACACAACTCTAACGACCTTAATTTGATATTAAATCTTCATCAAACACCAAAATTATAAATTACAAAAAAATTCAGATAGATTTGGAAGCTTCGCAGATATCCATTTCCCGCTTTCGATATGAATTCGAATGTGGAATAATAATCAGTTAATGATGTTTGCGATAAGCACAACCGGTGCTGATCATAATAAAATCATACGTGGCAGTTGTTTGAAAAAATTGTGTTTTATTTATTTTAAATATTCTGACACTAAAAAAGCATTAACCATTCTCAAATAGATGCTGAAATTTAAAATAAATGTAATCAAAAACCGTTGTCATATTACTTGAAGAATTTATAATAAGCACACGTCCAAAATGTTTTGTGTTTTTTCGCACAACCACACATCAATTCAACATTCTGTTATTTTGTCAGTGAGTAAGAAGTAAATAGTTTTACATAGTTAATATTTAATATATTTACTATAGTTTGTGAAGATAGTTTCATAGCGCTATAAAATTTTAATTATCGAATATATTTTATTATTGGTCTTCACTTTCAATAACTCTGAACTGGAAATCCTTTGTGGTACGGCATTAGATTTAAATAAATAAAACACGTTTTAAAATGATGGCGATGAGAGAAACCGGTCCTTATCGTCACATATAAATGTATATCTGGAAGTAGCTCAAAATATGTATTTTATTTATATAAATATCTTTCTATATTTTTTTAATATTGAAAAAAATAAATACGTCTGTTTTATATTACCTCATCGCTGTGTCGTGTTTAGGGGTGATTTTCAGTGGTAGGGATGATATATACGCCGCTTCCCGGCAACCGACGGACGTCCCGCTCTATCCGTCTCACTTATCCTGCAGCATTTTTACAGACAACAGACAAATATGTCAGAGAGCGAACGCGTTACGTTTTCATTCCAGAAATAATCTCCCGCACCGCATTCTAGTTGCGAGTGTGTTGTGTATACGTACCTGCCTTGAATTGTGTTGTCCGCTTGAAAATATTTGGCTGGGCATCTTCTCCGTGCGTTAGCGGGCCCGCTTGCCCGTCTGTGTCTATGTTCCATGTCGGCGGTGGCCGGCCAGTGATGATTGTTACTCGTTCTAATGAGTCGGTCGGGAATTAATTCGAGGTGTCATGGTGGCGGATTTATCTAGAGGTGAGCTGTGCGGCGGCTAATACCGCAACAAGCAGACCGATCGTCCGCATTGCTCATTGTTAATAATAAGTGATAATTATTTCAGATAGGGTTCTGAAATTAAATATCAAACAGCTGGCATATACCCGAGCTGGGCTTATTATTCAATAAATCACAAAATAAATACATCGTACGTTTGAATAACATTTTTCTGTAGTCCTTTATTCGCTGCGCTGCCGATGTAAAGATTTGTTGTTATCATTCAGCAGTCATCGCAATTGGTTTTTTGCGCTCAGACATACCTACGTTGTTGTTTTTTTTTTATTGACGCCCTATGTGATCAAAAAACTGGCGATCGTTAGGGATGTGTGTTAGTTTTCCCCGTGACTGATTTGAGCGATTCTGCCGCACGCCACTCATGTGATTAGTGCTTTGTTGGTATAAAATAAGGTATGCCCCATGCCACCCGTCTAATTTCGGGTGTTTATTTTCTTTATAATGCGCGATATTTTTAACGATTCGCACGCGGATTTTGACGCTACAACCGCTATGCGCATTTGTACAACCGAGGTAAGTGAAACGATTTTACTTTGTGCATGCACCACATAATCAAATGATTTTTCATTACCCTTATCACAATTAAGTTAAAACATTGAATCTTTCATAATAATTAAAAAACACTTACATACAATTATATAACTTATAGTGTCACAAGAATATACAATCTAAATCAATGACATACCGTGTACATAAGTATATATATATATTTAAAATTAATATTACGTCAAATTGAATATTCACGTTTAAAAAAGACAAAAATCTTTTATACGATGTATAATTTCAAAGAACCATCGAGATGAATTTGTCTTTGTTTACAATGTCTTCGTGTCAGCTCATTTTCGCCTAAAATATTGCAATACAGATCGTCGTTTTGTTTTTGATCGAGTCGAAATATATATTGTTTAATAAAATATGTATAACTTATTATCAAAAAATGGTTTTGATTGTTGAGTTAAAAGATTATTATTTGACGGAAAGATAAATCGTAAAAATTTTATTTCATTTAAAAAAAATACACTACATTGAAATCCGATTGATTCCACTCTTATCGTTTGGTGAATTCATTTAGTTTCAGCTAGTAAAAGCTAAACCGGTCATGGTGTCCAAATGAATTTTGTAATTTAATTCAGTATACATACGTTTTAGTATTGAATGTATTCTATCTTTCATTGGTTATAAAGAATCATCGCTACTTAATTTATTTGTTGTTTAGGTTCTACCAACAAAATAAAAAAAATGCCAAAACGGTGGCTGGTGTCAAAATATGTGACATATGGTCTCTTGTCTGGACATTTCAATAGTTTGTATTTTACGAGGGCTGGTTTTCAGTCGTTCTTGGAACGTCTATTTATATGAATGGCAATAATTATTGATGGTATGAGGAATAAATTGTTAAGACAAAAGCAATAAGAAAACCTCAATTCAAAAAAATATATCAAAGGATACTGAGAAGATAAAGCTTGTTGATTTCAAGATTTCTTCCGGCAAGCTTTTTAACCTCTTCAAGGATGATGTCTTTTTTTCACAAAAAAAATGGACCCTAAAATTTAATTAATTCTAATTAAATATACATTTTTACTTATTCTTGTATTCTTAGGATGCGCATTCGAATTTCCTCAATAATCAAATGCAGTTATCGTGTATACAGAGGTAAAAATATGTATTCCTTTCAAATTTCATCTTCATCAGTTCATCGTCTGAATAAAGTTTTAGTGATAAAGAGTAAAACGTTGAAGATCGTATTCATCAATACTTTCGACCGTCGCGTGATGCTTTATTAGTTTGACATACCGATTGCCTTATTTTAATGGAGGTCTACCAAATACATATGTAAATATAAGTTCTGTCCATAAGTACACGTTTTGAATATGCATCGTGGAGTTGTCAGCTTGGTATCGAACTACATGCAATGCAATAAAATGGCATAATAAGCACCAAAGTTTTAATTCTTTAAGTAATCAATAATATTTCAAGGTCGACTATTTTACATTAATACAATTATTTTGATAAATACTTACTTAATCTTACTAATTTTAGATAATTTTATCTTATTGTCGGGTAAACAGAATTGTTTCAGTAATAAATTATCTTTCAGACGTTTCGTTTACTTAGGGCAGGGGTTCATAACCCTGTGGCACATTATTGAAATTATTTATTAATTATTTATTGAAATTATTTTTCGAAGAAGTATTCATTCCAACTGTACGGGTTTTTTTAACATTTGTAAAGGGAAATTAAAAAAAAGTACATAAATGTAACACATGTGTAAAGCTTCCCAGGAAACAATGATAACAATTAATAAATATGAACGAAGTACTAAAGATTTGTCTTTTTCAAAATCCAGCCTTAACCCGTCACTATTATCCTGAATCCAAAATGCGCCCGGAGTTGTAATTAGGTTAAGAGCCCCTGACTTAAGGTATACATTATTTGTATTAGTATTCTGTAGATTTCAAATCATCGACTCGTAAAAAGATTCGTTCTTTAAAAGCTAAGCAGACACTAAAACCATAGATAGTGTTCTGAATAATTCGTTATTGCCAACTCCGACTCTGATACGAAAAACAAAAAAGCGCAGACCAATTACATAAATAATGTATTATATTTATCATCTGAACATCTCTGAATAATATTCACCAAACAAATAATACAACACCAGGGATGAAGAAAGGAGTGTGTTTCGGAAAATAAATCACTATTCCTGACAATGTGTATGTAACTTTTTATGGGGGGTGAGTAGTAGTGTCTCAGCCTTTTGTACAAAAAATGAAAAGTTTTACACGCAAGATTTGGCCGCCTCCCACTTTTCAGCCTTGTTGATGCCAAGCTTTCTTATCTATACTAAAAAGAAAGAATCGGATTCTTCTTGACGCAGTGGCGCACTGTCAGTACAGTGATTCTAAACCTTTTCATACTGACCCGATCACAATGCCTGATAAGTTTTACGCTAAAACAAATTATGATATGTATGCTATCCAAATCTTGCAGTGCTGCCACACATAACTTGAATTAAGAAGTGTCAATGAGTCCAAGTAAGATTCAAGCAATTTTACGAAGACGAAGTCATATATTACTCAAGGTATAGATATTGTACAAGGTTTAATACTTTGGATTTATTATAATAAAACGTCATTCGGTTTTAAAAAATTAAATTCGGCATATCATCGAGCTTTTCGTTAAATGATTTCATCACTTTTAAGGTGTTCACTGTCAATACTTGGTGGAAAGGCATTATAATAAAAATAATAATACATTTTTAGTACTTTTTCCACATAAAATTTATTTGATCAGGACCGGTTTCGCTCATGGCGAGCATTGTCAACTGTATCTTTTGTATAAATATCACTGTTTTATTGTATTCCTTATCAGTTGACAATGCTCGCCATGAGCGAAACCGGTCCTGATCAAATAAATTTTATTTGGAAAAAGTACTAAAAATGATTTAATATTAATATTTATATAGAAAAAAATAGAATCTGTTAACCACAGTGGTCTAGTGGGGCCAGGTTTGCGACCTAGCACCTTGAAATGAGCCAGGGCGCCGCGCTGCCCTGCCACCTTTTTGACTTGTAACTTAATTTTAAAGGACATAAATATATTCAAAATACTTTTCATAAAATTTCATTCAGGTATTTGAATAAATAAAATATCACTTCAAAGATAATGTTTGTTATGTTACATGGCCAATATATACTAGACATATTAGTACGTAACAAATGTATCGAGAAGTCTAGTATTTTCATATGTTTTAATCCCAATCCATTTGATTTGAACAGTGATACTAAGTGCGTTCCTAAAACAGACAAAAATTGGGCGGCCAGCTTACAATACTCACAATATTGCACTGCATTTCTTTATTCATTTACTTGAGACACCAAGCACAAATTGTAAAATACATGGCAATAAAAAATGTCTATTTGCTGTGGCGAAAGGTGTCATATATATTTGATTTATAGCATTGTTTTTTTTACTACAAATATTAAAAAGTATTATAATAATTCATAGAAATGGAAGGTAAGTATTTTTAAATGAGCAGTGTGACTGTTATCAGAAAATGTATGGTATGTAACAACTTAGTAAGCTAATTAAAGCCACGTGAGATATGAGCGTATAAAACTATATGCTACATAAACTCTTCAATTCTCACTGCGATATAATTTAAAACTCCTCACTGCCTCTGAAAATACCTATAGATAAAGTATTAGGTGTAGAAGAAGTTTGCAATGAAACCGCAAAGCGATTCGTCACTGAAGTGCTCTGACGGAAAGATTTACTTTTTCTTGTTCAACTTCGTTATCTTCACACAAGGGTTGTGATAAGATAACGAGAATAACGGTTCGAATTATAGTTTGGAGGTGTTTTATCGGCCCCAGTCATTACTTAGTGATTAGTTATTACCCGCAACTGATTTATTATAAGTAATTCCGAAATCAAAACGTAATTAACCTTTGAGATGCCAGCACTATATTAGTATACACTCTCCCAGGGCGATTCCGTGGTCGAGTTTTAACGTTTTTGGCTTCGAATTTCTTTGACTCCAATCTTAGTCCAGGGAGCTTCATTTTTCAAACAGATTATTGCTTTCTGTTTGAAGATATGGATATCTATGCTGTCAAAAATTCCATCACGCACCCATCAATTTTAAAAACGCTAACCAATAGTCCTATCTTTTCTATCGCTACAGTTTTGGAAAAAGATCAACTGTTTTCGTGAAAAAACTTCTGTCAAAATAAACCCCACTACGAGTGATTATGCTCAGCTTTGAGAGCGGACATGGTAAAAACATCCACGCCCTAAGAATAAATTTATTTTAATTCAACGATCACGTATCCCTATACGGTAAGTTCATAATTTAAATACAATGACTGCTTCATAATATTTGTCATTATCAACAATGACTCTACGTGCATAGTATTGAAAATAATATTTAAACACAATATAGGCAAATAGAACTGCTGGACGGAGATTTCTTATTTTTTGTCATTGCTTCTGCTCCTTTAGTATACGCAATTAATATTTGTAACCCATCTTCGACAAAGATTTTTTGAAATTGTTATATTATAGTCAGTATTATTCAACCTTATTCTGTGCACCATTTTTTCAACTTGTCCCAAAATTTAAAAAAAAAAACCCAAATTGTCATAAATATCACTCGTATGACGCATCTAACACCAAAGACTATTCTGAAAAACTGAAAAATCTAAAATCTAATCTTCCGTTGTACGGTAGAAATCATTTAAAAACTGTATACCCAATCACTTATAATATTTTCTCATTTTAAGTCTCCTCGGCTTTATAACGGTAATTTGTGGAACGTATATTGAACTGGATAAATACAAAGTATATGGGAAAAGTTTTAATTTAGATACATATATACCTATGTCATCTAAAAAATATTACCACTACATAAATCAATTAATTTACTAGATATTTCAATGTTAAATATTCTGAAATCAATTATTCATATGATATATATTTGAACCGACATCTGCAAGTTTTTACAACAGCTCCGTATAAAAGCATGCCTAGTACTTCAGCCGGCCATTTAAATAAAACATCTTGAAAATGGTCTGCTTCTAATCGCTAGCGAATACACAAAGAAGAAAAAACAATCACCTGCCCGGTTGGTTTTGCCATCGCACCTGCCTTCATCCTTACTATTCAATTATATTGAAAAGATTTCAATGAATAACAAAATATTTTCTTTTTACAGCTAGCTAGTAACTCAATTCTGATATAAATATACTTTTAAACAAATATTAGATGTTTTAATTAGACTAAATATCATTTCACAATGAGAAATGAAGAATAAATTTAAACAAAAATGCATAGTTGATTAACGTAGTAAGACTCCGTTGCAATCAAGTAAGATTTTTTAAGTATTTAGTTCAACAAGAATTATACGATATTGTTGATAGCTATTTCGTCTTCACGCTACCTTCTGTGAAAAATTATTAGTTTTTTAAATGTAGTGTCGACATCTTCGGCTTATGCGAAGCTGACTGGCTCATGCTCCAGTAAAGAGAGAATCATAAATTATTTTTTCAATATATTTTTGTCTAAAATTCCATCCCACCCATCTGATTATTATTACGGGGCGTAGCGTGAGCGATTAGTTACCAAGTAGTACTATAATAACCATACTTCTATCCATGCTCTTTTCAATGAACAGGGTTTGACCAATTGAGTGTACGTGTAAAAAACTTATGCTAAGATGAGCTCCATTAGGAGTACATATTCTCCCCCTCTTATGATAAAATTGCCTTCGCCGTGTTGTGTTATTTTTTATTTTTTTTATTCAGGGACTCTTTCTTTCAACACATTCCATTTATATCCATAATGGTGTTGGTAGGATAAACAATAAACAGGTTGCGTAATTATTTTATGCATGTGTCTGTTAATACACCTATTTGCAAAGTTGTGTGTGGCTAGCAAACAAGTTGGGAAACCTCGGCGTAAATTACAACCCTCTTACTTTTTATGGCCCTAAGTAGGTTTTAATGCTTTTATTACTTCACCTTTAAATCTGGACTGATGTTAAGTACAACTTTGACGTTTATATAAAAATACTATTCATATTTTTTGAGGTACCTACTGTAAACATAAATAACTCCATTTTTTAAACATTTAAAACACATTAGCGCTCGTTTTGATTTGAATATCTATTAATGCACACGAATACGAGAGCTCTCAGAGGTGATTTTTGAGAGCCACCTATTTCAGTCTTCAGTTTAATATATTATAATCTTTCAAAAGAATAATTTTTGAACAAATATTCTCGTTTTAAGATTGATTGTCACATTCCTCTTCTAATATAACCAGCTTATTTATAAATATAATACGATTAATGTGTAAGTCTCAAATAAAAGTAAAATCTGTAAAAAAAAAATACACGATTATTGGAAATAACTTTACATTTTTTTTAAACCAGTACCGATTTCGATTTAATTAAAATGTAAATTTAATAAAAAAAAACATCACTTCTATAAATAAAATGTGGAAATAAAACTTTACATTTAATTTGGTGAAGGCAGTGAGGTAAGAATTTCTTGCGAAGTTGCCTGCCATTTTTTATATTCTGTACAATATAATCGATATTTTAAATGGAACACGTGCCATAAAACAAAATATTTAAAATCATTTGGCAGGCTTAAAGATAAAGAAATAGTTGTTATAAAAATATAAGAGGGATAAAGTGGTGTAGGTGTAGTAATATTTTATCTATTATATATTATGAAACCAAATGTTTTTTAAGTTTTAAAGCAGAATCTTCTCTGTATACACATGCTTATGCTGGAATAGAGCCCATCATATCAGTAGTGCATACTGATTATTTGTAATATTTTTATAAATAAAACATATTTTCATTTGATTTCCGCGCTTATATATCACGAGCGTATACGAAACGTTTTGCATTGCTATATGTTGTGAATGACATATAATATATAAAACAAACTTATTGATTTTAGAGAGTTGGTCACTTTTAAGGTGTTCACTGTCAATACTTACTTGGTGGAAAGGCATGAGCGAAACAGATCCTGATCTAATAAATTTTATGTGGAAAAAGTACTAAAAATGTATTATTATTTTTATTAGAGATTTGGAATTATTTTTCTTGAAAGACTTGTCTAAAACAAGAGTCGGACAATAACCAATATACCGATTGGATTGTTGAAATTTTCTGTTAACTGTCGAATGACATTCATAACATAATATTCTTACTACGTGCCACAATCTACCACGAATGAACGGAGCCGATTAGAATTTTTTATAAACGACCGCCGAATCTATTTGAAAAATCTCTATTTCCTATATTCTTATAGCGAAAGTACAAATTGAATATAGGCAGACAGGCAGTCATTGGAAGTCGAGGCCGGGTTAACATGTATGCGAGCGATGCTTCGTGACTGGAATCCAAAACTACCACAAGGGTAAAGGGATCAAATGCCTTTGGCTTACAGCAAAGAATTAATATTGACCAACGGTGAATAAATATTTATGCCATCTACTTGACAATTTGACAACATTTACTTATATTATTGATAAATACGAGAGTAATAGGCGCTGCTAAACGTCGATACAGCGGATTTAATTGTCAAAATTTTCGTTCTTCTGCGTAAAATATTTGAATATCGTGTTAATTCTGTACATGATTAATTCCATTATTCTTTGCTCTTTAATAATTATATGTAGAAATTACACCAGAAATCAGATGTATTGTAAAAGTGATAGGGAGTGAGGAATTTTACCTCGCGAATCTCAATTTTGTAATCAATTATGATAATATTAGTAGCAAATTTCTTTTTTTATATACATATACGATACCGACTGTTTATTAACTTTCAGTTCGCTTACATCTGTGCATTTTACTGTAACTGAACAAGCCGCAGAGCCGAAACCCGATTCGATAGTGACACTATGTGACAAATGTAAAAAAATAGCTATTCAAGCTTGATATAAAAATTCAATAAAACCCCTTCAGTCGATATATGAAATTAATGTTCTAAAATTAGTATTCACTTTGTGAAGGGTTGACTCAGTGCCGGGTGAGCCTAGATGACGAAGCTGACGCCAAAATTAGCAACGTTATTCACACTAGGAAACATTGCTATAAAAATAATATAGTAATTATGTTTTATCATAAAATAATTCATGTGAAATATGATATTTAATACAGAGGGCAAAAACTATTAATGGGTCGTTATTAACAACCTAATTGCTGTTTGTCAGTAAAGCCTTACTTGTATATAAGAAAAAGATGTCTTACATCATTATTAAATACTTCATAAACCGATAAAGACCAAAATTGAAGACATTTATAATCATAATACATATATATGTTACAGCGAAAGTGTATTATTAGTGATAATATATTATCACTGGCATTTCAGTGAAAGCCTATTTTACTACATTTTCGCTAGCGAAAATATATTATCACTCGCAATAATATATTATCACTGGCACTTGCCAGTTAAATCATATTGAAACTAAATTTGACAGCTTTCAAATTCAACCTTGACGGTTTGAATTGACGTCTCTTGCAGGCCAGTGCTGCCAGAACGAAAATATCGCTGCATCAAAATATAATGCGCCCGGCTTGCACGAAATAAACATAATATGTTTGTTATTAATTATTATAAATCAAATATTATTTTTATTTATTATTATAGAGGCTTTTTTTTCTTGCGTCTGGCATTTCACTTTAAGATATCTGGTGACTTTACCATGATTTGTTATTGTATTTATTAAAAATTTACATTATAAAAAATACAAATTAAAAGTTTATTGCTTTTGCAATGTGAAAAAATTAAAACATTGCAAGAAAAAAAATTATAGTTTACGGATATGAGTGAAAAAATATATTTAACATTAAGATCAAAACTTTTACTTCAGAAACTATCCTGGTAGTACAGAGGATAAAGCCCAATATTTGCAATGTTTTGTTGCAAGTAATATTAATGTAGATAATTATTGAATGTTAATTTGTTCTCAACTTATATGCCAACATTTTTAACTGATGAAATCCGTGTGAGAATTCAGCCATTAATTGAATAGCGATAGAATAAAATCAGTAAACGATAAATGACTACATTTATCAATATTAAATCGAGTTTTTTGCTTCTTTCCCATTCTATTATATTATCTATATCAGACTGGAGACGGTGACAATAATTCAAGGTGACAACCCTCAGAAAAACTTTCAAATCATCCGCGACTGATAAGAACTTAGAATTTTGAATGACTTAAAATATCATTTATAAATATAGTGAACATTGATCTCCCGGCTTGGAATCCATGCTGTTCACCTATTTTTTTTTACTATTTTTTTTTATAGATTAAATAAATGTATGGAATTACAGCTAATGTTAATGCGGGAATTGACCCGGAAGCCACCTGATGGCTAGGACAACGCTCTTGCCAATAGACCACAGGAACCGACCGAAAGATTAGAAATGGTTCAATTTGTTTAAGTATCATGTGATGCATTATCATCTCTAAAACCTTCGCTGGCGCTGAGAGAACAGCCACTGGCCTATAATTTTCAACTAATGATTCTACACCGCCCGCTTAAAATTGGTGTAATCTTAGATATTTTTCAGGGATCATTCCCATCATTCCCAAATATGTTTGGTCGTCTAATGTAAATTTATATTCTCCGTCCCATTGAGACTGAAAATCAATCAGGTCTACCTGGCATCTACTATTAAAGTGAGAAAAAACCATTGGTTTCACCACCAGGCCTTTTTTCTGTTCGCTTCTGAAAGCATGGTTCGCAAATGTTAAGAAACACTTGAATTTAGTGATATGATATATTTTTGTATTTGCGTCTTAATTCTTTTCGTATTCGGTCCTTGATCTCGCCTCTTTCAATTGGTTTATCAAGTAAATGTACTTTTCTATGTTCATTGTGTTATTATGCTTAATCACGGGTGTCTTGGATAATATCATAATAATTTTTCTTCATTTCTGAACATATTTTTACGTAAAATTAACAGGCATAATTCACACGTTATATCTGACAGCTGTCAACGCGAACAAACCGCTCTGAAGGTGTGTGCGAAACTTCATCTTTGTCTTGGACCAATCATATAGCATTATAATATATTATACTCTCCGTGATCGTGACTAGTGAAATCACACTGTCATACAAATTTATTTCTTTATATATTTTCACCGGCCAGATCAGTGAAAGTATATTTTAACTAGTGATAATATAATATCACTGATAATACACTTTCGCTGTAACATATATATATATTCTCCGACATACTATTTTACTTTGTTCCGATATGACGTTAGGAATTTTCAAATGCAAATACAGCTTTTAGCCACTTTTTCACTTGTACTGTGCTTCGTTTTTTTATTTGCTGAATTGTTATAACAACATAATGTATTAATCGAGATTCATTCGCCTGCCGTATATACTCAGCAGGAAACATTTCGTAAAAGTCTTAACAAGTTGCCCTATTAGCAACCACGTAGACGTGGCCAATCATTAGAATTGACCATCAAATCCCTTCGGTATTATGATGCAGCCTATGCATTGAAATCTATATCTTCGGCCAGGCCAAAATATGACTGCTTCAGCAAAAAGCTTTCTATCGCCCCCCGACAGGCATACAGCGGTGCGTCCATTGATAAGCCACTTACGATGGGGTGACAGTACGACGATACCACTCCATGTAGACCAGGCACGGGTGCTTTGATAGTTTTTCTCCTATTTTGCAATGAGATCTTCGTGACGCAAATCTGTATATCTAGTGGGAAACGCTGTATCGAATCGTACGCATGCCTTAGTAAAGAAAATCAACGCCCTGCGCTATTCTACAACATAAAGAGGAGATTACATCGCAGACACCGCCGAATACGGTCAGCATATTATCCAGCAATGCTTCTAAAATTGATAGGATACACAATTTTAACTTTTCTCATTCTCGAAGCTGTCCTTAAGGATAATAGAAACGTAACTTGATGTTTGCCGGTTTTGAGTTATGAATGCCACCAGATAGAAAATAATGTGTTACGTTATGTGTCAAAAAGACATATCGATATAAGAAGTGAATACGAAGATAATTCGATAAGTATTCAAATCACTTTTTAGTTCATAGTTCCACTAAACGTTAGCAAAAACGTTAGAATAATTTACAATTTTTTATTTAACAAATAAATCAGAAAACTTAAGTTTCTCTAAAGAAAATGAATCCCTTAAAAATACGTAAAATTGATTAATAGTAGAACCTGTTATCTGGCTATCATGAAGAGCAGAGAAAGATGAGTTAGGATTCTCTCTCTGAAGGGCCAAAAAACGAGTTTATACTTTTCGTGAACGCTCTTTAGCTTGCTGAACGAAAAGTGAGTTTGTTTCCGTAAAAATGGACAACTTGACTGGGGTTCAAAATTATCAATTTTATCATTTTCAATATGTATGTAAATTTTTTATCACTTGTATTGGTTGAAAAATAAATTAGAGATACGCCAGTGTGACGAAAGCTCAATGCAATCCGTTAAGCGCAAGCTTTGGAAAGCACTGAGTGGTCATCTGCTGTGTCCTTGCCCTGGCGGGATTCCGTGGCACCATGAGATTTTTTTTATCCCACTAAAGATTTTTCCCATCCCACTGTGGTGTTTTCGGAGCCAAACGTGTTGCGAAAATTCGTTAAATTATACAGAAACTTCACTACAAGTAACTTATTTCTTACATCACTCGATTCATACGAATTAATATAAAAGTCGATATTCCAAATGGAAAAACATGACACTTCTGACATATTGAATTATGTTTTTTATTCCACTACTATCTTGCTTTCGTATATGAAATAGAAAACTTTTTTTGAAACAGCTTTTTCTAAAAATAAATGATTGCGATCTAGTATTTCATAATATGTATAATTAATATTAATGTATGTATGTCATTTTCTATCTACGAGGCAGATTGTTAGACCGATGTTTATCAACATATCAGCATTCAATTAAATAAAAAAGCTTAAAACCAGTTTTAACTCCCTGCATTCAGCTTAAAGCAGTGGTGCACAAGCTTTTTAGGAGAAGGGCCAATTTATCCATTTAAAAATTTTCGCGGGCCGCAAAGGGTAAAAGTGAAAAAAATATTTTATTATTTAAAGTATTTTTCTGTCAAGATAATCGATAAATCAGTATAAAATTTTTATATATTAATATTATATATTTTCATTATTAGCGGAGATTTTTTAATATCGATTCACAAACGTCATGCACTGACAAAAATCCTGAAGAGCTAACAATACAATCCGTGTGTTGAAAACAATAATCTAAAAATAGACTGCACATGCATCGCAAACGATATGACTCAATTAAAAAATTGAATGTCGGTCACAAAATTATGTCCATGTGAATATATTAACTAATAAAAAATAACATTGATTTTTTATAAACCGTTGCTACTGCATAATTTGTTCACATATCGAATACTATTTTTTATCATATTTAATGAAAAATTAGTTGATGAAGTATTTGCTATTTTGGGCCGCAAAAAATTCCATTTCAGGCCGCATGCGGCCCGCGGGCCGCGTTTGTGCATCACTGGCTTAAAGCGACGGAACTCAATATGTAATACTCGTTCGTGGTTAATATCCCGTGCTTAATCTGACGTTTATCAACGACATCTGACGGCAGGTGGGAATTTTAATCAAAAAAATTAACTCGTTGATGTGCCGTCATTGCATACTCTTTTTGTTGCATTATAATTTTTAAGCACTAAAAAAAATATTTGATTTGTTATCGAGATATCACTTTGAATAATAATCAACTGTAAATATGTATTCACATGATATTTGATGTTGTTATCTTTTCTTTTCCGCATAGCATACAAAGTATGACTTCTAACTTTCTGTTCTCACATAAAATTCAATATTTTTTTTATGATATATTTACCTACTGTAATTTAAATGGTGAAAAAATACACAGCTATTTTTACAAGTAATATTTTATTCCGACGTATATTATAACACGTGTATGAAAAACAGTTCTCAAGTTGGTTACATTCATGTCAACTATTAAGTTTTCCTCGCTCTGTTGTTTTACTAAAAATTACAACCACAAATAAAGAAAAGCATATCTATGGCAAAAGACTGCTTAGACTAGATCCAAAGACAGTCAGTTACTAAGTTTAAGCAAACAATTAAATGCGTACTAGAAAGTTGTCAATTTCACAATCTTACCGACGAGTGATAGGTCGTCCTTACCAGTTTTTTTCGGAAAGTAACAAAACTAAACCAATATTGGATACGACCAAGACTAGAAGGTAAGTAATAAATAAACAATAATTATTGTCTTCACTGAAGGAGGGGGGTAAATTCAGTAATTAAGTATTAGCACACAACCCATCGAACTGCTATAGGACACGATTTTTCATGAAGCGAGTGACAATCCGAAATTTTGACAAATGAAACTTCGAATTAAATCCTTTTATTTAATGTGTCGTTAGACAATCCCCCCACGTGACTTAATTAGAGCGAGTAAAATGATCGGTTGCGGAACCTATACGGCTTACCTTATTGGACGCGCCGTTTCGCCAATCCCCGCACATGATTTACATCGTGGGGGTGAAACAACTAGAAAACTTAGAATATATTCTTTTGCGCCGATTTTGAACGTTATATTATTATGAGTATTGAGAAAGATAAATAAAAACTAATGTTTTTTAGAAAAAAAAAAATGAAGTTGTCTATGGTTTTCAACTCTTTATTGCTACATTCTGTCTGAAAGTCGATGAAGATAATTTCAGAGGAGACTTTGAGCTTTTGAACTTTACAATCCTAAATAATCTTACCATTAAATATTTGACGAAATTTTGGAAAGTATTGAGTACATACCCCATTCCGTGTCAAAATGAAGTGAACATGGTAATTTTTTGCAAGGGAACTGAATTACTTATGATGTAATCTATTTAATTTTCTTCCGTCACTTAGTCCATCTAATAATTTTATACGTGATGGTATAAAAGTACATCCTCTCAATTGGATCATGCGCATAACAAACAAGTACCTTATTTTCTTGTTTAAATTTATATTTTCAAGCATCAATGTATGTAAGTAGGTAAACACTAAACGTGGTACTGCTTGAAGACGCAAAAACCTGTAGAATTTTATTGACACGAGCGTACCCACCATTGCGAAAAAGCTGTAAGCCAGTTACCACACGCAAGAGC
Source organism: Himalopsyche kuldschensis (assembly GCA_028554975.1). NCBI lineage: Eukaryota > Metazoa > Arthropoda > Insecta > Trichoptera > Rhyacophilidae > Himalopsyche > Himalopsyche kuldschensis. The sequence goes on along the minus strand of JAHFWI010000003.1, from coordinate 6,681,483 downwards.
TGATCGATTTTTTATGACTGGTCGTTTTTTGCGCAACACCAAAACACTCTCAGAAGAAAACTTTTATTAACTCCCGTGTAGGTTTTATTCGATTATAAAGAAAAGGTGTGCATAATGTGTCTAATCCAGTTAGCCATGATACAGGGGCTATGCTAGTACTGCGCTTAAGTGGATAAAGTGAAGGAGTGGGCGAATGGCATAAAAAGGATGCGCAATAAATTGGCCAATTTGCAGCAAACAATGTCAGAAGTCGAATAACTAAAAGATTAACTAAATCTTGCAATTCTTCTCGAATTACTACTACTTCTGCGAGTGATATCTTAACATGGGGGAAAGGTTTAGCTAAGCGCTTTGAGAAGATATCTCAATGAATAATAATGCTTATGATAAATTATATCATATTATTATGATTATTAGTGTACAGTGGAACCCAGATCTTACGTTCTCGCATTATACGTTTTCCCGCGTGGTGCATTCATTTTCTATAGTCCCGGCATTTGGTTCATCGTTTCCCGCATTAGTCGTTTGTTTTATACGGTCCCTTGAAAAACGTAGAATCGGGGTTTCACTTTATTGAGTTTGCTTGACGTTTAATTTATTTTATTGTTTCACTGAGAGGCAAATAGAATAAATATCCAATTAATTGTACACAATTTTTACTGGCATCTACATATTTCAAATGATTTTTCATACAATATATTTAATATTATCGAGGAACTTTTTTATTTGTCTCGTATGAATAGAAACTGAACAAAATGTTCAGTTCGGTTTTTTATAAATTCTAATGGTATATTTACCTTATGATACATTATTGATTTTATGTTTGTATCGATACGACATTTCAAATTCTTTACAACACCAAAAGAAGAGCTACATAAATAAATTTTACATGTATTTTGTATATATTATTCATGAAGCTTTACTTATTTATGTATAGTATAATTACAATCAAATATGATTTCAGTTTTTTAATAGATTAAATATCGTCATTTACTATTCAGAAAGATCTAAATTGCTGCCGCCCGGCGATGCTCGTTAATTCATTGTCCATAATAAATAGGACGCTTCGAAGATTAGGTGGAATTTACCCCGGGGTTATTTTGATGGCTTTACGACAGGCCTAACATATTCAACGCCAGGCTTTAAGACGGGGGACTTTTTAAGCTTTTCACTTATGCGATAGGTGCGTTATTTACGGTCGATTGTCGCCGTATCCACTTTCAACTACATACCTAGAAAGTCTTCTAAACTCCTGTTATAAGGCAGTTTTTTCACCGGCATTTTTCGGTTCCTCAAGCTATGAATGTAAATTATATGACGAGCTTTATAAGCATAAAAAATAGTATATTCCAACGGTCGGCCAGACGGTGAGAACATTTTTTTACAATAACTAGCTTACTTTTTACATTGATTTTTTTTACAATAACCAAACCTAGCCTAAACCTTTTTTTTGCGGTAGATGCGTTCGGCGGAAAATCGCAAAAACAAAAATATTACTTTGTACGGGAACATAAAATGTACAAGGACGCCTGTGTCAAGGTCACATTGCAATGTAAATAACAGGTGAAACACTTTATTTTCACGTACAGTATGTGAACAACTCGCTGTTAATTACGTAATTATATATGTTCGTTGAACTAGTTATTAAAAATTGTTTAAAAGAGCCGCACAACTTTGAAATCGCACAAATAGAGGTTTGTTTGTATCTGTTGATTAATTCAACAGTAACTTTCAAGATATTCATTTCAAAATTCATTAATAACACCTGTCCGTATTGCTATGCAAAGTATTTTTAATAAAGAATATCATTGTCATGTAAATATTTTATGTACTGAAAACTTTCCTATACCAATCAAATTATTAATGATGCTCTTAAAACTATATAATTAATTCGTTTCTTTTGAAAGCGGAGAAAGATAAATTCAATCGCATACATTTAAGAATTCAATCAAATAATATTAATTAAATAATACACTGACCGGACTAAATTGTTTTTTTCGCTAATCTGACATTCGTAAGTTATAAGTTCCAAATTGTTTTTACTAATTCATAAGCTTTAGTATGTACATTAAAAACCACGTCAGTCACGACTTAAATAAATTATTTCATTATTCTTATACCTTAAATCAAGAATTCCGCCATTATCTTATGTCTTTGCTTTATTATTCTCTCCCTTATATTAATCATTCAGTTGAGCCAGTCAAGTTGAATTTTCGCTAGGATTCTTTGGAATAGTAAGTGAATGGGAAAAATATTAACATTATTTATTATTTATATCCTCTTGATACAATAACTAAAAAAAATAATTATCACTCTATTGAGTGTTGTGAGAACTATTTTCTGTAAACAAGAAATATTCACTAAGTTTTGTTTCATTACAAGCAGAATATCATAAATATATAGATTCGACAGTTATCAGTGTAAGATCAATTACAAATGAACAATAATCAACTAATTAGTAAAATATGATAACTATTGTACATATGTTGCATTTCAATATTCAGTTCAAACTTCAATTGATCATGCCACCAGATGTGGTTTTACAAGAACTAATCCTACCTTACTAATTCAGATTTTTTTTAAATTATACGATAAAAAAATAGTTAAAATATAAATTATATTACAGGTTGCTTCCGAACAACATTAATTTTGAGGTATTTGAGGTACCTATTCTTACTGCTGTGTTACAACATTAGAACTACTCATAAGAATAATATTAAAAAAAACTCGTGACAAGTCGAGCATCTATTGTAAAATGTTTCCTACCACTTAAAAGGACCCCTGTCTCGGGAGCAATTCAGAGTTTTTTTTGTTGTTCCATAGATGGCGTACCGAGATAAAAAATACTTATTCTATTGAAAAAAGTTTGTTTTATTTTCATTCATTTGTATTGTTAGTGGCTCGTTGTGTGTTGTGTGGTTTGGGAAGTAAGTTAAGTAAGAAGCTGTCGGAGGCGTGACAACAAACTTCTCTATGAACCAGTGTTTCCCAATTTCGGTTCGTATAAAATCTGCACTATTTTTCTAAGACTTCTAATTGTTTTTATAAAGACGTGTTTCTATTTTTTTATATTAACATTACTATATATTGTAATAAAAATATAAAAAAATCACAATGAAAACTTTTTACAATGGTTAAATTTCAATCCACTTAAAACTAAACAAATATAAAAGGTGCCTTCGACAATACTGTTAAGTTTGTGGGATAGGTCGAAAGTCTTATAATTTCAAACTGTATGGAACATGGATGCTCAATCTTTTGCATGTGCGACTTCGCTATCTTCATCTTTTCGTTTAATCGTGTCTGCTCCTAATGTGAAGTATATGGACTCCTTCGGTATTTTATTTCCATAATTGCTTGCTACTCGATTTATCAACCTTATTTTTTGAAGGATAGGGCAGCGGTTAGCTAATCGCTGTCATTGCGTCCTAATTTTGGATCGAATAGATTTAGAAGGGAATTTTGTACAACAATGACATCCAAGTTTCCGAAAAAATAACCGACCGCACGGCAACCGAAACTTTCGAGGTTGACACTCGAACTGAAACAAATATTTAAAGTATAGATTTTCAAGCGCAAAACGATTTTCACTAAGACATGGAACAAAATTAGTATCATATGAGATATGATAATAATGGTTTTTCATTTAACTATACCTTAAAAACTAAATGCAGGCCCGTCAGATTGAAGTTCTATCAATGTTATTTTGTTTAGACATACCCATAAATTTCTATTCACCTGGTTGAATCGAAGGAACAGTGGTTATACGGTAAAATCTTTACAAGTGACCTTCCTAAAACAAAATTTGTAGGTAGAAAGGCGTTAAAGTTAAATAAATAAAAAAATCCACAATATATTTCAATTATTTATTATTCAAATAACCAATGTAATTCAGTGCCTCTTTTCGACTCGTTTACAATCAAATAATAAATCAAAACAATAATAAATATTATCCATTAAGCTTATTTTACGCATCGCTTCTTATATTTGTCACATTAAATAATTGTTCGGTGTCTATAGGCGTGGAGGCTTAACGAAAAACGCCCATACAAAGGAAACTTTTTAAATAATCAAATCACATCGGCACGATACATGAATTATGTGTTCACGATTCAAATCCGACTTCGACGGTGAATTTATGAACATGGAAAATATTGCGTGCGTGTTTTGTAAATACTTTACTTCATACTGTCCACAGACTGTTCATTTATGGTTTCCAACTTGCTCTTAGTTTCTAACCGTTGCTCATTTTTTTACGAAAAACTCAATTTTGCTAAAACAGTGATTTCATCTAATAAAAAACATTGAAAATAATTTACTCCATACCAGTGATGCAGAAACTTTTTGGGAGAAGGGCCAGATAATCATTTTTCAGATAGTTCGAGAGCCGCATGGGGGAAAGTGTTTAAATTATCGATATTTTTAATGTATATAAAATTGAAAATTTCGCAAAAAGGTGATTAATATTTGCAATATTGGGCCGCATAAAATGTCTCTGCGGGCCGCAGGTTTTGCAATCACCGGTTCATACTGTCCAAAGACCTCCATTTAAGGTATCCAATTTACTCTTGTTTTTGAATCGTTGCTTTTTTTTACGAAAAGTTTAATTTTGTTAAAACAGTGATTTCATGTTTTAAAGGTCATTGAAAATACTTTTAAATGGTTAGTATAATGAAAGAATTATGCTTTACCTCAGATGGAAAAGGTATTAAATATTAAAAACTTAATATTCAATAATTTTATTGAAATGGTTTTCACAACTCACTAAAATATATCAAAAAGGGATATTAATATTATGTTCAAGTTTCTATGAAAAGAAGCTTTCGTCAACAGTCTTATTTATTTCATATTTAATAAATAAATTCGTGGCTTTTTGTCAAATATCGGTGCTTTATTTTGAATTTACTTATTGACTATCATCACTTTATAATAGTAGTATGGAAATATCATAATGACACAATAAATAGGCCGCTTTAATAATAATACTTTTCACTGAAGCTTTAAACACATTATAAGCGGGGCACGGTGCTTTTACTTTTCAATGCGCCACCGCTTTTTAAATACCAACACAAAGGTATTCAAATAAATACAATATTTTTTCATACTTAATAAGATCGCCAGTTGACTATCGTCGAGATGAGTAAACCGGTGATGATCATTACACAATATTCGTGGCAGCAGTACTAATAATATCAAGAATTGATATTTAACACCTTAAAAATACGGTAACCGGACAAATCAGAACATGCCGTTTCAGAACATGACATATCAGAACATGACTTTTCAGAATATGACAATTCAGAACATGACAAAACATGTATGTTCTACTTTTCAGAAAATGACAAAACAGAACAATCGGCCTAGCTCGCTCTATAATATTGGGTTTTCACATACATATTTGTTTATACCAGGGCTGTGGAGTCGGTGAAAAAAAGTCCGACTCCGACTCCAGCATTTACCAAAACCACGACTCCGACTCCGACATTGACCAAAAGCACGATTCCGACTAAAAAAAGGTTAATATCGTCACCTTTTTCCCCTAATTTTCCTATTTATGTGTATTCAATTAAATATCAACCCTATCAATGCGGCCAAAAGCCAAATTTTACATATTAAATGGAAAAATAAAAAGTTCAAACTTTACAAAATTTCCGACTCGGCGTCCGACTCCGGCCAAAACGCCGCGCCGACTCCGACTCCGGCCAAAAAGCTCCGACTCCACGACTCCGACTCCGACTCCACTGCCCTGGTATATAACAATTATGAATAGGGTTGCCACAACAAGAAAATAACTGTAATTATGAGATCGCCGAAATTAAAATGAATGTTTACTAGCTATTGTAGATCGCGCGCGACATTTTAAAAATTTATTCGTAGGGCTGGCACATTTTACGATTCTAATTTGCTTTTGAAATTCCATCAAACTAGTGATACCAATCATATTTAGTTTTTTTTTATAATACACTTTCATAAAAATAATCAGAACATAATCAAAATACAGCGTGAAATCGCTACACAAAAAAACTTAAACTGTTGATACTAAAATGATTTGTCATAGAAAAACTTGTGTCATTTACATTTTATCTGGAAACATGCATTAATATAAGCTTGTTAAAAGTAATGAAATCTTTATCACATCTTTTTGAGCACGATTTTATGTAACGGTTGTTGAACGTATCCCCTGTACAAAAAAGAGAATCGAGCGTATTGTCATTTTTGCGACACAAATTTCAATGTTTCTCGTGACTTTTCCATTCACATGTTTTATAGCGCGTCCCATCGAGAAGTGTAACCTTTCATTCCTAGCCGACCGAGATACAGTTTTGTTTTGTTCTGCCCATGAAAATAATACGAAAATCGGTGATATATTGTAAAACAAGGGTCAATATATGCTTCGGTCTGCCCACACACGTCCTGCTAACGTAATTTATTATTCATAGGTATAAATTTGTAGCAAAGAGGCAATAGGAGTATTTTTTGAATCGGACTAAGGTATACCGTTACCTACATACCTAGATATTTCAAACACAGAATGCCTCAGATATATGTTCTTATTAATAAACAAAATATTCAATCTCCTCTTACATCAAAACATTACTTACAATATCAATACATAACCATCTTAACATAGTTTACTTGTCAATCAAGTTTTGCTTAAGCAATCGTAAATTAATATTGCATAATTAGAGTCACACGTAAAAAGGGAAAATTATTATTAAAGTATCTAAAAAATAAATGATCGGAAATGTCTTGATGAAATAAATCTCATGTGGAAAAAGTACTAAAAATGTTTTATTATTTTTATTAATTAACGAATTCTTGAAATAAGATAAATCGGACCTTAATATAAAATCAAAAAGTATTTAAAAAAAAAAAACAATGCCTATTCACAAAGATCCACGAGTCGTTTGCTTACCCGCTCTTACACGTTATGTCAATAGCGCTTGAAGTAAGAAAAAAAATGACTCGGGGAGAGTCCCGCTTATATTGAACAGTAGAGGCTTCATTTTACCGCGCTTACACTACTTCGTTGTAATTGTAAGCAGAATGAGAAAATAAATGACTCGCTGTTTTCGCAACAAACAAATTGTTCTGACGAGGGCGAGCACCGAAATAGCTATCGACTATATGTTATATAATTTTTGTAAAACTAAAATGAATTGCTATTTTTTCACCGTGTTACAATGGAGTTCTACCAATTCACCTAGTACATTGTTATTTTTCAACTATTCAACTTGAAGTGATCCATTAGCGCATTGGTGACTCATTTCTCAAACACCTATCTTATATGAAAAATTACACCTAAAATAACCGTTACAAGTAAGTATTAACAAAAATTTCATATAATTTATATACATAGTTCGATAAAATGATTTAAATTTAAGCATAATATTCTCTCCTCGCAGTTGTATGATTTATAATTATGTCAGCTGTGCAAAAAGATTAACGTTTTATTTTACTAAAATATTATCTCTAATTACTACGTGGTTCAAAAAGGTTTTCCATTCGCCCAAAAAACTTCTGTATCATTCTGTAGAGAGATGTATGTGGAGTCGCGCATAAATCTCCAGACCGCGAGAAGAAGGCGTCCGCCCAGGATCGGGTTTCGGATCCGAATCTTCCGCATAAATATCTCTCAGTTCGCTTAAACTGGGCACGGAGGGTCACTCACGAACCGCCTCTGGAACATTTACATCAAACCAACATTCGTTAGCCGGCTGAAATGCAAAACTCCACATATCTTTATTGCTCGCTAAATATAGGGATGAATTAATAATATGTTTTTAATTATCCTTAAGGAAAGAGAGATACAATGAGAAAAAACGGCATTCTCTGTTTTGTTTCACTGATATAATAACTATATTTAGTATTTCTTGCCGTTTTGTACTGTAATCATTTTTTCATACATGTAACTTATGATGAATGATAGTATATAATTTACTTATTATCCTTCCATGAGGTTTTGGAACATTTTTAAAGCATGTATACTTCCCTGGTCATTTATAATTACATATATAAATATTTCGTTTGGTTATTATATATTGGCCGAAGGTTTTTTTTAACCATGTCCGCTCCCAACTTGTAGCATTTGGACTCCTCACGGAGCTAATCTCAACATGTTTTTTCTGCTAGAACTGCTTGTTACTCAGTTGCTCAACCTCTCTTTTTCGAAGAGAGTAGGGATAGAATGGATACGAGGACTAGGACAGGACTAGTGATTGGCTAATCGTTGTTACTATGCGTCGCGCTTTGGGATCGGAAAGATGATAAGGTGGTAATTTAACAATACAAACACCCAGTGCTTCTGAGCACAAGCGATTTATCGACTGAAAAAATCTGCTCGTATCGGAAATCGAACCCGGGCGGTCCGACATGGTAGCCAACGACCTTGACCACTGCACGACGGACCGGGCACGAAAGGATATTTAGTTTATAGTTATTGTTTTGTTGTGAAGGGAGCAATATCCTGATTAAGATCAAGAAACGCTTTTCCATAAAGTCGTGTGAAGATAGTTAATTTAAAACATACGAATTTTTATTACTTACTGTTAAATAGCACTTTGTCAGAAGCATATCTTATCGAGTGGTTCTACTTTTATTATTGCAAGTATTCAGATGAAGACTATTATTCATCCTATTTTTTCCACTCACTTTGATCGTATCTTCCTCCTTTATAGTGACACTCCAAACGGTAGCGGTAACCCGATACTCCTAAAAAATGAAACACTCGAGATGGATTAGTGTTCATTCAACCTCTGTTGGCTTTTGCCGTTTCTATACAATATATTATTACGTACTTCTCCCTGCCTCTGTTTCAGGTATACATTTTCATATTTCTCTTTTGTGCGCAGGCATCTCCGCTTCACCAGGTATGAGTCTCATATTCTTCAACTCATCTTAGAGAAATGGAAAAAATGAAAAGCCACTTCACATAATAAATATCTCAAAGTGGTTTTATATTGTGGCTCCTTTTCTTTCTTACTTTGATCGGTAAATATACTAAAGACATTTTAATATTATACTGTCCTATAACTTAGCTGATAACTTTGATGCTTATCTGAACATTCATCCATATTTTTTCATTAAAAAATAATTATAGAGTTCATTGCTGTCAATTCTCATTCTCCATCAAAAAATGAAATTCAATATATTTACCTTGTTGCGAAATATGTTTTATTTTAACTTCCACTCTCAATGTAAGGCATATGAACTACTAGTAAACAATACCAAGAGGATTTTTTTTATTAAAACTGATCGTTATTTAGCGGCTGAACCTTTCTTTCGTAGAGTTTATTGATTTGACATGAAAAAGGCGTTGCGGTTAGCTAATTGCTCCTGTTTTTGGATATTTAATAATATGTGACGTATTACTATAAAAAATCAGTTCGATAAATTTCACAAGCCCTGTTTGACAGTGTGTGTGTTCATAAATACCTTTATTGGAGCTTTAAGTTTTGACATTCACTACGCATTGTACCGAATGAAAATCATTTTTTTACTAAGTATAATTGACATTTGTAACGTGGCCTCTTCATACAAGTATGTTGTATCTTTTAAAAATTATCCCAGAAAAACCTAAATTGGTTTTCTTATTCATTTTTTTAACTGTGCATTAAAATTCGATTCTTTTCCGTTCCAATTTCCAGTAAATCTACTTTATACTTTCCTTTTATAAAAACTTTCGGATGATTCAAAATTTTCTGTCGTTATATGAGTATGTAAAATTTTAGTATTTCACACCGACGAGAGTTGTCATTTTTTTAATTTATCATAAGATAAGTAAAATTTTGACGGATTTAAATTTATTTTAATCTCTCTTACGAAGCTCTGTGTTATATAAATGCACGTTAGTTAAATTTACCGTTTGTTCCGAGACGTATGATTAAGTATCAAACATCTATGAAAAGCTCGTTTAGCTTATTTGTTATAAGAAAACTAATAAACTTCTGTAGTAGCCTTAACTATATATACCCAGAGTCTTAAGTTGATTGTCGAATGAAAACGTAATCTTTCTCAGAGCACTTTTAAACTTCTTTATGAAATCTGTGTGATAATAATGAATTGGGAAAAACACTTCGTGTCGATTTGATCTTTAGATTACCCACACGTAAAGATAGACCAGCTAAGGGATGCAGGAGGGTTTAAGCTCGCAATTTGATGTCCGTCTTAAAAATACAACTGATTGATAAATCAATTCTAACATGTGTAATACAAAATTATTCATTATGTACGAATGTGAGAATCTGACACTCTCGCACCTGGTTACCGAATTCTTAATTTCCTTTCTATTTTAAAATGTATTTTTTGATTAATATTTTTTCAGATAGCATTCGTTTATTCTTCTGTTATATTGGATTACTTTCTTACAAAAGCTATTATCACAATTTGCTTTATAAGTTATAACTTTATTTTGATAGACATTTGTTGTGTATATTGTTTAATTTCATGATAATATGCTTTATTTAACACTAGTTTCATTTTGGAACTTAACACAACGCTGCATGAACATATTTTACATTAATTTCAATAACCGATAAAATTAGCATAAGTGTTATCCGTCATAGCTAGGGATTGCGGTACCGGTACTATTATAAAATACCGGTGCTGATATATTCGTTCCGGTAAGGTTAAGGTCTTCCTAGCTACATCGACTCAAATCTGGATCGTGTATTTTTCAAATATAACAGTGTGTATCAAATGATTTTTTCATATCCATTCGTTATCTGAAAAAATCTATCGCAATATGAATTTTCATGGGCTTTTCTTTATTTTTCAACGGAAATCATCTTGAAATACATATATTGAAATTTTTACCCGCTGCCTTTCATTTATCGAACTATACTCATAGATAAACAAGTTTGTTACTTGGTGTATCTCTACATCACGTATGTAAATATTGTGTATAGACTCGACAAAACTCTCAACTCTATATTTTCCCACAAATTTCTTAGAAAAACATCGCTTTTGGTTATTCGTGTTATTCAAAATTTGTGGTTATGCTTACCCGTTTTTTCATCACAATCAATAGCGTACAGAGTACGCCGATAATCAAATAAATACTTTAAATACAATTGCTTAAAAAACAAACATACGCCTCACCATAAACACGCATACATTGAATTCATTCGTGTGATATATATGCATGGCTTATTTAGTATTTGATAGAATTATTGTTGATTTCTCAAAGAAAAAAATATCAAATACATTTAATATTTACTGATGCCGACATGAAGTTTTGACATTTCAATTTTTATAAAGATAGTAATATATGCAGAACATATAAGTCCACTGAAGAATTCTCGGTATAATTTTCAATACATTTTTATATAGCAGTAAAATTTTGTTACTTTGATACGTCACTGCCACAGTTGAAACTAAATATTTAAAAGATTTACTGACTATTTATAAAAATATAACACATTGTATGTATTAAAGACTGTCACAAAATATATAAAACAATGGATGACTGATGATTAAAAATAAACAACTTACAAAAGTATGGTTTCAGTATCGAAATAATGAATACACTTTTATTATGAAAAAAAACATAGTTTCACAGACAAATTGATCGTTTTTAAAAATACTTTTAAATTGTATAATTATTCTTTAGTTCCCGTATCTCTTTGGTTTAATCTATTTCACGATTTTTATACATCGTTTTAATTCAAACTGATGTTAACTATTTACAAAAAATACATTTACACGTTTATTGTAACATGGCATTATCTTAGAAAAATGCAGGCATTGTAAAAATCCAATTAAGCACAAACCTTTGATACCCTTATGTTTTCATAGATAAATCATATTGTCTGCTTTAATTAAACAAAGTGAAACCAAATACAACTCGAGCAAAAAAGTTTACTAATATTTAGTTAAAAAAAATATCATCAGAATATTTCTACTTTTATAAATTGGCATTCTGAGATTCGCCGTATCAATTGCATCGATATTATTCGTATTTTTTACCGAAAAATTTAACTCAAAATATATCTTATAACTCGCAGTTATTATATAGTTAAAAATTATTGTCAAATAGTTTATCAACATTTATCAATTAAAATTTTATCTGTGTAGGACGAAATATATTATTTTTTACAGTCGTATGAAAAAAAGAATGCATTAAGCAAGAAGCTATTTTTAGTGTGACTGCAGAACTTGTGTACTTAATAATCTTAATATCTTGCAGCCATCGGCTGGAACTGTTTTGAGATATTATAAATTACATTATTCGTATTTAAATATTGATATATTTATTCGTTTTATTTTTTATTGCCATGTTGTAACGGCATACGTGTAGTAATTACATTTATAACTGTTATTGTCAAGTTATTTTATTTGAGTAACATATTTCTTGTCTTGCTGTAATATTATATTACTGAAATATTTGATTATGTGTAAAAAGGGGATTATGAATAAGCTGAAAAGAGTTAAAGTTTCGCCAATTATTGTTACTGTACGACACGAAATGAATTATTACTGAGTAACTTATAACTTACCATTAATGTTTTATTCATATTTCGTAATTTGGGAAATCATTTTGGAATACTTATAAATACTCGTATACTAAAGATTTAGTTATATATTACCAGCCGTTAAAGTTTACTAATATTTAATTATTTGAGTTTCTTTTTCTTCCTATAAGTAACGAAAATGTAGATGGTTGATTTCTGTGGATAAACTAATTTGATCTGACAGTTATTGTAAAAAGACAGACGACTTGGAAAAATATAATCTGAATTGGGCACTTGAATATATTAAAAGAAAACTGCGTATGAGGATAAAAAATATTATTTATTAGGCATAAATCGTTACTCCTTTCCACTCTCCCGATCCTAAAAAGGCGTGTAGCGTGAGCGATTAACTAATCACTTGTACTGTCCTAATCCTCGTATCCTTTTAATACCCATTTTCTTCGAAAAAAGGAGGTTAAGCAACTGATTAAAAAGCAGTCCTCGTATACAATGTTGAGATAAACTCCGCGGGTACTCCGTATTCTTCACATTGAAAGCATACAAAATTATCATTAATTTATGTATTTTATTTTAAATTCTGATCTGTTTTCCCGATTGTGGTTCGTTTTTTCATAGATGCGATTATAAACTGAATATACCAAGTCAAACTAATAACTTTTTTTTAATAAGTAAAACAATAACTTAATTGTTGAAGCCCCTATTCGAAACTCATTGAAATATTTTTTTAAAAAACTGATAACAATAATTAATTTTAAAAATTAAAACCAATTCCAATAATATATTTCAATGGCTGCAGCCCAACCCACAGCAACACAGTCTCAAAAGGTGATCAACACAGCTTAACTTATTTCAAAATAGTTGTAGTAAGTTAAATAAATTTCCTTTTTTTAATCGTACAAAACAGTAATTAATATATTTATTTAATTGTATGAAAATTAGTACTAACTTTCCGAAAGAACGTGTTCTATTTATAATATATTTTTTCATGCCGGATTTTCATATTTTCTCGTGATGACTGCACGCTATACGTTTTCTTAATAATATTCTCACGATATATATATTATCGCACATTGAACTTTTCGCGTGCCATGAAACATATTTTGCAAATATATTAACCGTGGAAAACTTCCACTTCTCACAAAAAAACTAATTTTACTAAAATAAATAAATTGGAAAAATGGAGCAGATTGATCTTGGAAACAAGAAATTGAGAAGATGCATGGAACCTCATTCAAATAAAAATATCACTTTTATACAAATTTTGGAATGGTGGGAATTCCAATACTATTATTACTGTCAGTTTGGTTGACGATAGCTGATCCAGAAATCCCCAAGGAGAAATCCAACCCATCCTTAAAGTAATGGGGTGGTTTTACTTTCCCACCAAACAAAAGGAAAGATGTTTGCAACTACTGTTGTAAGAAGTCGATGTCATACAGGGTTGCTAACAATTCATCACTTTTTACAAACATTACAGCAATCAATCAGGAGTAGTTTTATTTTGAATTAATTTAGAAGCTTAGTTCGAATATTTAAAAGTAATGTAGTGTGAGGATATATTATTTACAAGGTCTTTTGAAGGATGGAGTCGGACACAAAGAAAAACAACTTAATTTATCGGTTGAATATACGCCTGCTTAGTAAATTTTACCATACTTATTGTTTCTCTTCATAACTATTATTCTTTGTGTATTTTTCATTATATTCTTATTCTTTCTTTTTCTCAAGTCTGTACACTTCCTAGGTGAAAAAAACGTCCATAAAATTTCTCCAGCCTGACTTCAAACCTACATATATAAATAATATCTACGACATATTATTCATTTTCATGAATATGATAGTCGGCAAAGTTATATTTTCTTTCTATAATATGAAAAATTTTAATCACGCTTTCGTTTTTTTGAGTCCTAGACAAAGATTAGTTTCCTGCATAATCAGCAAAAAACTGTCTTTAAAACATTTAAAAAATAATGGAGAAAGTGTATATTAAAAAACATACAATGCTTTTGTACCAATGACTGCTGAGTAAACATTCAAGTGCTTTTATAAATCATTTTTTAACACAGATTGCAGCTTAATATTTTTTACCCCTGATATCGACAATGATGTTCGCTCCTCGCTCGGGGACCGCCGACGTCGACTCCTAACACCTTCCGTTATTTCTACTTCTGTTTTCCTCGAACACGCTTTTAAAGTGCAATGAAATTCGACACGAAAAACACAACATTGTTTGCCGATGTCTATGTATCTTATATTCGCCATTTTCCTGCTACAGACTAAAAGCGCAGACACATTATATCATGTTTAAAGTATGTGTTTCTGTCATTTTCCTGGTTTATGTTTTCAAGTACGAGTACACTATCTGACATTTTGCCGTTTTTTTTTTCATATATCACAGTAAACCTTATACATTCATTTGGCAAAAATAATACCCTTTATCTCCTAGTTAAATATTCGTAAGTTTATTCCACCATTAAATAATAAGCACCACATACAGTACTAACACCATCAAATTGACCACTTTATTTTATTTCTACAAAATTCATTGTATGATATGACAATTATTAACCAAAAGACAGCCGCCGTATCTTAAAAATAGATGTTTAATTGGTAATCATATTTCTATACATATGTATAATAAATGTAAAATACATGAAACTCGTAATAGGTCGTAGTCTTTTATATAACGTTTTTATTTAGCTTTTTTTATATATATTGAAGAGGTGTGTTTCATTCGAGATACAAATTCAGGGCAAGTCTAAGATGTAACCATTCATTTACGATAACATCAGTATCGTATATATTTCGTTCGTGTCTGTTAAAAAAATTACCTATATCAGTGAGAACAAACATTTAATCTATAATAAACAATAATATCCAGCTTTTTGTATTGGAATATAACGATGAGTTATTTAGATTTATAATAAAGTAAAATTATTTTTATTTTTTTGAAGAGGATACCAAAATAATATTTGTATACGTTTGGCTTATACACACTATGATATATAACAAGCTGTGGGTAAAGTTGATAAATCTACCTGCTCACAAAATTATATACCAAGATAATCTACATCTATCGATGATTATTTTGATAACATATTTCGAAACGTCTGTATTTAAAAAATGGGATAAGAATTTTCTCCTCTTATAAAATATTGACATCTGTCAATATCGTATTTGTCTTGCTGGACCTTTGGAAGGAATCTGTTAAAGTCGTTAAACTTTTATTAGCAACATTTTTAATCAAGAGAATTATGAGTATTTTTGCAGACTTCGTCTTGCCATTATTGACAACATCAGCGCATAAATAATCCTGAAGATGCGTGTGTTAAAAGCATTACGCATATGTTTGAAAAAGATATTGTCATTAGTATATGTCATAGTTGAGGAAATCGGAAATAGTTTTGAATATATAAATATTAGTATTATTAAACATGTTCATCCTCTAAATACTGAATTATAATTTTGAGTCATAATTGATCTCATCGGAGGTTTCTCTACAAAAACTGCTAGGTGCACAGCTGCCCAACATCCTTTTTTGAGAGAATAATAATTGATAGACTTGCGAAAAAGTGTTGGTCGATTTATTTCCTAGTGAAAAGTGCAATAAAAGATATTCACTATACATTAAATAGATATGACCTCTTTCTTATAATCATTATATCATAATTGACCTTAATAATTTTGATTGTTAGAATATCAATAGTTTTCTCATTTATTTGTATACATTCGTTTGATTAACTAATGTTCTATATTTCTCGTTACACGCAAAATGCTATAATAATCGTAAGCGTATAGCCTCATTTGCTATAGTAATTAACGTTTGTTGGTTTTATTTTTCTTTTAACTGTTAAACTTAATCATGATATTTAAACTCACTAACCAATAGTTTTATTTATAAAATAAGACATTTACTTTGTACAATTCCATATATTTTATCGATATACTAGGACTGGTTTCGCTTATTGTGAGTATTTTCAACAATTATAAAATATTAAAGCGAAAAGAGTAATTTATAAAAAACCGAGACACAAAGAATGATAAACAATTGGTGTTAAAAAATGATTTACAGATAAACGGAATTTCGATTTTTTTATATTCAATATATTTATGACTTCTTACAAGTTAATTACCACTTATCGAGAATCACATTGAAACACTCACAACACACTACCATATTGAAAATATTTCTTTTCGTTATGTCATACTTGAGTTAAAGTAATGGATCTTATGATTTGGATTCGGCAGTAACTTTATAAAACAATAAAAATTCGAAAATGTTAAGTAAATAATTACTTTGAAGTACACTGCCAAAATATATGTTAGAATAAAACATATTTTGTTAAATAAGCGTTTTTTCAGTTGTTAATAGCATTGCTTTCTAAGTTAATATAGGTTTGATCTTCATCACTGAATCATTTTGGTATAAACAAATACATATATAAAATGATAAGTTGAGAGCCAACCCGCTAAGATATATATCGGCCCTTAACACAGCCCCGGCTCGCTGGTTCGTATTGGGGCGAGACTTGATAGCGGCTGCCCATCGGTTTGTCACTTGCTATTTGTCAACAGACGTAATACTGCTCTTTTACACGTTACTTCTGCGTTTCTACACAGCGAGCATTCCGCGGAATACCAATTCGAGATTGAGCCGGAAAAAATAATAAATCTCCCCCGAGGTTTTTTTCATCCCTCTTAAAACATTTTTTCGCCCATTCCGCGTCTCTTGATAAATTCATCTTTATCTTGATTGATGCTATCGACTACTCTTTATATAGGTAATATTCTTCTCAAAGTGGGAATAGTTATTTACTTGGAATGTTTAAAACCATTCATTTTATTTTTTCACGTAAAGTTGTATATATATTACATTTCATTTTAATTTAAAAATTAAAAGGTTTTTAAATTTAATCTTTGCGTCACCAACTATTTGAAAACCAATTCACGTTTGAACAGCTTTCGACTTCGTATCTAAAGGCATGGGCGTTGCTTCCCTTCCTACATCTTACTTCTTACGGCACACTATGCTGTAAACGGGGCAACTCTCTACCTGCGACTCGAGTGATATTTCGCAACTATCACAATTTCTAACCATATTTTTTTGAATTCAGCGAATGCTTTGCAAACAATATGTATAAATTCATCAAGTAATATGTATGCTCCTTTTTAGTTACGGGCTTCACATAATACCACAAGACAATGACTACCTATTATTGTAACACAGATAAAAATAAGTTGAAACTATAAATCGAATATTTTTTTCACATTTTTTTTGCACAGCTTCAAAATATATTATAAATCGGTCTCGCTGAAATGATCACTATGAGTGAAATCGGTCATGATATTTATGTGGAAGTACTCATTTTTTTTTGTTTATTTAAATATAATTATTTACAGTAGTGACAGATAACACCTAAAAGTGGTTTATGTTTGGAACAGAAACTAAATATTCATTAGAATCAGAAGAACATTTTATGCTGATCAATTTCAATACTCGGTGGAATGGCATTATAATAAAAATAATAACACATTTTTAGTACTTATTTCACATTTCAATATCATTACACAGTACTTTGTTAATTTCTATTAAATTTACGGTGAAATAAATATTCCCAACCATTCTCCGTCCCTCAGTGCACGTAGAGCCGGTCAAGGGCATTTTCCATCGCAGTTTCCAGGACAAATATCTAAAGTTAACTCAAACGAGTGTCTCGGGAACAGCTCCCCAAGAACTAATCTGGGAAATGCACTGAAGGAGCGAAAAGACGACGAAAGTTGAAAGTTTTTAAGCAATTCGCCAGAAGGACTCAAAAAACACTACACGCCCCTCTACTTCATTCTTACGCGATCTATTTATCTTGCTAGCTTTTACGTTGAATTTAGAGTTAATTTAGAGCATTGATTCATAAATAGTTTCATTTGATTGAAATAGTATTAAAAAATAGTAAAACGTTGTCTGTACTTATTCCACAATAAATCTGTTCAGATCAGGACCAGTTTCGCTCATTATGAGCATTTTCAAGTGATAAAAAATACATCAATACATAGTAAATAATATTCTTACAAAAGTTAAACATGGCTAGTAAATCTACAGCAAACAATTTATTGGTTATGGAAATATGCAAACGATTTATAGAAAATGAAACAATTGATGTATTTTCTTATCAGCTGTAAATGCTCACGATGAGCAAAACTGGTCCTGATATAAATAATTATCTTATGTGGAATAAGTACAAATAATGTATTGCCTTTCTTTCAAGTATTGACAGTGCTACTTTAAAAGTGATTTACATGGTGTTTATAGTTCATAATATATTTTGTCAAGAGAGCTCGAGTCGCTGAACGGAGAATGTTCACTCGATAAATGGATCCATTTTGAAATCATGGATGCCTGTATTTTCTTCTAATTTATTTTGTTAAAAAAATACTCAAACGAATCATATAAAGCTAACAACCAATTTTATCTTTACTTCATGCACATCACAAATATAAGACAGTGTAATATTCTCAATTAGTTTTTGTTATAATCAATATTAGTGGAAATATTTCAAGGTACATATAAACAAGAATATTTTCATATAACGCACATAGAACACTCTCCTATAGACTCCTGTTTTTTTCACATAAGAACAGAAATCAAACCGTCGTACAAATAAAATAAAGTGAACATGACAAAACAGTTAACCAATCAACCATCCATAAGCCGTCAGAATTGCACAGAAGAACGTAACTAATATAAGTAGCTTTTAATCATCAGTTTTGCTGGAAGTAACAAAATCTTTTGAAGCAAACATACAGACGATACTTATGCTTATTAAACATTATTTGTCAAAGTTCTATCAGAAGAAGCTTAAGAACGTAGTGCATCAGCGGTTTGATGCATTCCCATATCACTTTGAGAATAAGTTTACAGGCTAAATTATATAATAGCTACATACATCGACGATTCATTCAATACATACATAGATAAATGTGTTATATTCCAACATAAATAGTTAAACAACCCCGCTGTTTTTGATATTCCATATTTTTTAGGGAACACACAATTTAATTTAGTATGATAATGATCTAATCACCCCTATTCAAAATTAGAATATTTGTTTTAAAAAAAAAACACAGAAGGGCTATGTAGCCACAGAACATTTCATAAAACTATTATGGTCTATAGAATTCTTTGCGGTGGAATAATATTTAAACGAACTATTATTTATTGATTGTCTTTAGGTTTCATTTGATACTGTATATCCAAGATTATTTATTCATATAATCAAGGAAGTACGGTTTTTATTTTATACTATTTTGGAAATTCTGAAATTAGAATGCGTCTTTTAGTCGATATCTTCTTACAATGCTTTACAAAGTGCAACATAAGCTACTATCAGAGAAAAACCTCGGAAAACAATGATAAAGAAAATTCAAACGGTGAATCTGATGATATGCGGAATATGGTAAAAAAAATACTATTTTAGTATTTGATATCACTTGATAATGCTTGCAAGTAGTGAAACCGGTCAATGCCAAATATTTTTTTTTATACAAAATATATATATATATATATATTTATAACACGATTCAAATTTAAGTATACGTACATGTGATATAAATTGTAAAATTTTATCATGAAGTGTCATTGTTCAAAGTATGCTGTTTCCTGACCTCTCACCCGTGAAGGCAGTATACTATGACGATTATATTATAATAATTTATTCAAATATTTTAACCACCCTATTCTGCTAATACGTATGTCACCTTGTATCTCCTAATGAATACCTACATACCATTATACATACATGGGTACCTTACCGTGACGCAGCTCGGCGACAGTTGGAAATTATTTATAGCTCTTATAGGTTCTTCCTTTGTGTGTAATGTCATTATTACTTTTTTAACTATTGTGATTTATAGAAGCGTATTAAATTAAAATAATTTTAGGCGGGGAGATACTACGCGTTACCTACCCTGCGTGAAATAACACCAGTACAATGTTATATTATAGTTAGGACCGGATGCGTATGATGGTGAATATTTCAATTAGAATTTTGATCAGTTTTGTTTAATTTACTTAAATCGGATGTTTGCCTTCCATTTGAACACATTAATCAATTCGAAAAAGTAATTAATAAAGTGACCCCTTTATTCCTTTATCCCATTCTTATATTCTGCTATTTTCATTTTATCCGTATTCAAAATGTTTTAAAACAGAGGAAGACTGTTTCAGCTGTGAACAATTATTGATTTTAAATGATTTTATCAAAACCAATTTTTTTGTTGTCATAATATTATATATAAGCTATTTAGTAATATATTATATAGCTATATTAGTAATATATTTTGTCTTTTATTACTTCAAAAGAGGCGTCATAAATATTTTTGATATATTAATAACTAACCAACACCTGTTTCAATATTTTAGATGGTTTCGGCGGTAACTTTGTGGAAGTTCATTTTAATATAAAATTTAAAATAACTTTGATTATTCCACGTATTGTGTAACTAACTGTGACACGTGTCTCTGAAAAGTGACGATGCCTCTGAAAGAGGCGAAACACGTGTCACAGTTAGTTACACAATACGTGGAATAATCAAAGTTATTTTAAATTTTATATTAACACCTGTTTCGTTTATGGTTTTCGGTAAGGGTAACCATTTTCAAATAATGTGAATTTTATTGATAAATTATTGTATATTTATTGATTGAGTAGGCATTTACTTGGTAGAACTCCATTAAAATACACTGTTATTTTTCTTTCCGTATTATAAATTATTGTAATTGCTAAATTACATATACGTTTATAACATAAAACAGTCGAAATGATTATTTAAAATAAACCATTTATAAATTCAATATTTACTGCTAGCCCGATGAAATATACATTAATGATATTTTATTCAACAATAGCTAAAACAAAAATCGATTCTTGAATAATATTTCGAGTTAACTTTGATGTTATATTTAAAATAGTTTACATTCTTATACACATGTTTATGTATGTATTTGAATGCAACCTTATTTTGTAATAAAAAAGATGGTTGACACGGCACAAACACACAGTGGATAAACACAAAAGTTGGAATATGTAAATGTATGTTGCCATAAAAACGAATATGAAAGAAAATATGTTTGATTTTTTTATCGGCGAAGACATTTAGTCAAAATGTAATAAATTAGTCTTCTACTGAACTTTTCCCAGCTTTTATTAATATAATAATGTTTTTATTTACGTAAAGGTATTATTTGACATTTCTTTGACAGCAAATTAGATTTTTTCCTTGAATTTGGACATTTTAATGGGCGAGAATGGGGCTGTGAATATATGAAAGGTGCTGTGAAATGTCAATGCCAGTCTGAAATGTTCATTTTAATTGACCTAGACTTTTGAATTTTGTAAAAAGTTGTTTCAACTTGGCCCGTCTGAATTTACGCGCCGAGCGGAACATAACCCCAAACTGGTCCGAGCGAAGCCGGGTTCGAACACTAGTTATTATATAAAATAAAAGCAGTGTATCATTATAATTAATTGAATTGATTTGCTAACTATTACCCTTCGTACTGTATGAAAAAACATTAGATGTTATTTATATGAAAAATACGAGTAATAATTTTTGAGTTATCTTGCCCAGCGGTCGCCAACTGGTGATACGCAGACCACATGTGGCTTGCGATAAAATTTTGATGCTCTGGGGAGTTGTTGCAGTAACGCCATGGCAGTCAAGAATACATAAACTTATTTAATTAGGATACACGCGTAAAAAGCGTTTCATTATTTTATATGTGTGTATACCTTAAATAAAACACATAGCTGGTTCGCGGGAATCAAAATAGTGAGATTAGTGGCCCGTGAGGTCTGAAAGCTTGGCGGCCGCTTATCTACAATAGTTTATTGGTTTTATGTCGGATGTTGCGTAATGGATAATTTATATCAACTGCTTAAAAATAATTATAATTGGCTTCAATAAATTACAGAGCATAGCTGTTCAATAGTTTTGAAGAAGTATACGATCTAAATATAATCATTAGCAACTAGTTAATTCTGTAACGTTCGGTAATAAAGCAATAATAATCGGCGTATATTTGTAACACACATTGTCGTGTTACCGTGCCAAGAAACAAACGCTTTATTCGTCCGCCAGAGGCTATCCGCTCGCCAGTTGATAAAACAAAAGAAAATAAGTTTGAGAAGAAGTTCGAATGAAACATTGAGCGCTTGAAAGGCGTGTCAAGTGGCTTTGACAGAGGAAATTGAAAATGTCTTCGGGCCTTTCATCTTCTGAAAGATTGACAGATAGTTTGAAAAGAGTACAGGGTTATAGTTGCGAGAATGATATGCAAGAAATACAATTTGAATAATCTTAACTGAATAAAATATAAAAAATAAACAATGCGTTTATTCTCATGATAGATATTTTTATAACGTTTTTGATTCCAAATCTTTACAAGCTTGTATTAAATAAATTATTTAATTCAAATCGGGAGAAAAACACGGACACATTTATATAATATGATAATATAAAAGTATTCCAATTTTAAAGAGTGTATTTTACAAAAATACTCGTATTTGAATTTTCATACTGAGACGCTGCATTTATTTATTTGAATCAAATAAGGTTGCATTCAAATACATACATAAACATGTGTATAAGAATGTAAACTATTTTAAATATAACATCAAAGTTAACTCGAAATATTATTCAAGAATCGATTTTTGTTTTAGCTATTGTTGAATAAAATATCATTAATGTATATTTCATCGGGCTAGCAGTAAATATTGAATTTATAAATGGTTTATTTTAAATAATCATTTCGACTGTTTTATGTTATAAACGTATATGTAATTTAGCAATTACAATAATTTATAATACGGAAAGAAAAATAACAGTGTATTTTAATGGAGTTCTACCAAGTAAATGCCTACTCAATCAATAAATATACAATAATTTATCAATAAAATTCACATTATTTGAAAATGGTTACCCTTACCGAAAACCATAAACGAAACAGGTGTTAATATAAAATTTAAAATAACTTTGATTATTCCACGTATTGTGTAACTAACTGTGACACGTGTTTCGCCTCTTTCAGAGGCATCGTCACTTTTCAGAGACACGTGTCACAGTTAGTTACACAATACGTGGAATAATCAAAGTTATTTTAAATTTTATATTAAAATGAACTTCCACAAAGTTACCGCCGAAACCATCTAAAATATTGAAACAGGTGTTGGTTAGTTATTAATATATCAAAAATATTTATGACGCCTCTTTTGAAGTAATAAAAGACAAAATATATTACTAATATAGCTATATAATATATTACTAAATAGCTTATATATAATATTATGACAACAAAAAATTGGTTTTGATAAAATCATTTAAAATCAATAATTGTTCACAGCTGAAACAGTCTTCCTCTGTTTTAAAACATTTTGAATACGGATAAAATGAAAATAGCAGAATATAAGAATGGGATAAAGGAATAAAGGGGTCACTTTATTAATTACTTTTTCGAATTGATTAATGTGTTCAAATGGAAGGCAAACATCCGATTTAAGTAAATTAAACAAAACTGATCAAAATTCTAATTGAAATATTCACCATCATACGCATCCGGTCCTAACTATAATATAACATTGTACTGGTGTTATTTCACGCAGGGTAGGTAACGCGTAGTATCTCCCCCGCCTAAAATTATTTTAATTTAATACGCTTCTATAAATCACAATAGTTAAAAAAGTAATAATGACATTACACACAAAGGAAGAACCTATAAGAGCTATAAATAATTTCCAACTGTCGCCGAGCTGCGTCACGGTAAGGTACCCATGTATGTATAATGGTATGTAGGTATTCATTAGGAGATACAAGGTGACATACGTATTAGCAGAATAGGGTGGTTAAAATATTTGAATAAATTATTATAATATAATCGTCATAGTATACTGCCTTCACGGGTGAGAGGTCAGGAAACAGCATACTTTGAACAATGACACTTCATGATAAAATTTTACAATTTATATCACATGTACGTATACTTAAATTTGAATCGTGTTATAAATATATATATATATATATTTTTTGTATAAAAAAAATATTTGGCATTGACCGGTTTCACTACTTGCAAGCATTATCAAGTGATATCAAATACTAAAATAGTATTTTTTTTACCATATTCCGCATATCATCAGATTCACCGTTTGAATTTTCTTTATCATTGTTTTCCGAGGTTTTTCTCTGATAGTAGCTTATGTTGCACTTTGTAAAGCATTGTAAGAAGATATCGACTAAAAGACGCATTCTAATTTCAGAATTTCCAAAATAGTATAAAATAAAAACCGTACTTCCTTGATTATATGAATAAATAATCTTGGATATACAGTATCAAATGAAACCTAAAGACAATCAATAAATAATAGTTCGTTTAAATATTATTCCACCGCAAAGAATTCTATAGACCATAATAGTTTTATGAAATGTTCTGTGGCTACATAGCCCTTCTGTGTTTTTTTTTTTAAACAAATATTCTCAAAACATTATGTCACGCTTTAACGAAACAATGTTTTATGGTACCTTTTATCCCATATGATAATTTGATGACTTCTTTATGACATAGCATATTTTAATTGCTTTATTATGATGCTTATTATCCCCTTCTAAGCCTCAATTAAAATCATTTTCGGCTACATCTCAATTCAAAAAAATATCTAAAGTATACATTGTAACACGGACATACAATAATTATGCAGGCGTTCTTATGCGTAATAGATATTTTTATAAGGATGCACCAAGCAAATGACTTAAATTTTGGTAGCGTCAAATTGATACCCCTTTCAGTGTATAGCTATATTTCATATAATATGTTTTGTTATAATTGAGGATTTCGTCTAAATTTAGACGTACATATATGACGTAATTCATTTTTACGATATCACATTTATAATACCCATACATTTACTAATTCAATTCATTGAAACTCAATAACAATTTCTGTTTCATCCCGATTGCAATGATATCAATTGAACTTAGTGACTCACTTTTATTCTTATATATAAACGATACAAACTATTTTCTACACGTCAATTCCATTTCATTTGTGCACTTAAAATACCTGAAGATGCTGAAATGCGAAACCAGGGACAAAAAGTTTGCGACAAAAATTTATGGAAAAGTACAAAGCTAAGCGAATCAAATTTGAAAATTTGTAACTGTGAGTGAAATCATAACACTACTTCAATATTCGTTTATTTTAATTTGCTATATTCTACGATTCCTCACATGAAGATGACTTAAAATGTTACTTTGGCAAGTAAAGGAGGTATTCTTATTTCACTTCACTTATTTACGATAATTGACTGACCCGCACAAATGAATATTACTAAGCATGCAAGGGTCGGGCTTTGTGAGACCATTCACACCTCGTGCCAGTACTTTCAAAGTCTCAAATGCAATACTCTGCGGGATCACTGTTGCGGAGAGCGAACAAAGACGACCTCGCCTTACAAATGCATACATCGGTATGTTGCAATATCGCAAAACTAGCTTCATCTTACATAGCTTCATGAAATGGGAATACATGAAGAAACTAACGAACGGAAGATGCCGAAAACCTTCAATCATGGTTAGTGACAAACTTATAAAAGTGTACCTACAAAATTTGACTGATTGAAATTATGCTTTTTAAGTCCATACTTTAGTGTTTATCAAATACATTTTAATGCAACAGAAATCAGTATAATATGTCGCAAATTGTATGCTTTATCGAACACACCAATTAACACTATTCATCACAGCTGAATGCAATACTTGATTGATTGAGTAAGCATTTACTTGGTAGAACTTCGTTATAATACGGTAAGAAAAATAACAATGTATTTTAATTCTACAGAAATTATTTTATATATTTGTTGATAGCTATTTCGGCTTACGCCCCGCCCCTTACGCATAGTTCTGACGAGGGCGTAAGCTTAAATAGCTATCAACATATGTAATAGTTTCTGTAGAATTAAAATACATTGTTATTTTTCTTACCATATGATTGTATTACTATATTAATTGATACTTCGTTATTTGTAATTGGCAAATACAAATTAAATTTTATATTTTCACATTCACATTTCACACACATTCTTATATTTTGTTTACCGATATTTTTTACTCTCAGATCACAATACAAGTAACGTGTTTTAGATAGTTTAACATTTAATCGAATATGAACTAAAAATATGTCGTTTCAACTCCTAAAATGAACTTTATGACACCATTACAATAATACTTTAAAAATATTAACTGTGGGAAGGACCACTGGGTGCTTAAGTTACTATTAAAGCGTGCATGATGAATGTGCATAATAATACAATTTATTTCTTCAACAATCTTAATGTCTCTCAGTACACGCATTACATACCCGACTCCCATTCAATTAAGATAAGCCCCTTAAATTTTTTAACTTTCAATGACCATCTCGCCTCTTTTTTGTCGACTCATAAATCTTAACTTTAATCTCAATGATTCATGACAATATCCAATTTAAGATGCCCCGATCGAGCTCTGTAGACGCTCTGGAGTGGACTGAACTCACTAAAAAACACGTTATTTAATTGGTATTATTGGTGCCGAAGTAAAAATCTTACATCGTTTTTTTTTCTGTAGAATATTCTTGTGACTTACATTCATTATTTCTCGCACCTCAGAATTCTATCAAATATTTTATTATCCAAATTAAAATGTGAGAAATTCGCTTTTTGATCGTAGGTGTATTTTTTATACTACTCAAAATGAAATCCAATACTATTATATTCATCATATTTATACGTGTATCCGTTAAAATATGAAGATCTATTAGAAGTTTTTCGTTGAAGCTGGTGTCATAGGTTATAATATATTAGTAAGAATGGATTATTCAAATAATAGAAAAATCTTATATTTATTCCTACAGCAAAATTGGCAAAAAACATATCGATTAACTCACAACCTTACTCACAACATAGTGAGTTAGATTTTACCAATTAAAATATTTAGTTATCATATTAATAAAAAGATTTTTTTTTTCAATATACATATACTACTACTACAGAAGTGTCGGCTTTTCTCTTATAATATAATTCGTCAATTAATAAGTCTTAATAATTTATATCATGCATATTATATATACGACTTAAAGTAAAGTAAATATTTTTTTATAAAGCTGGAAAGTGTATGTTTTTATAATTATTAAGAATATCTATTGAATTAATAATAGAAAACATTTCTTCTGTGTTTCCCAATACGTAATATGTATGAATATTAATTTCTGGCGCGTTTGGGCTAAATGACGACCCACATGTTTTTCATGTTTTTGCCGTGAATGATTAAGCTGTTGCGGATTTTATATCTTTAAAAAATAATTATTTCGCACTTTTTGAATTATTTTTCAAATTCTTTATGTCTAGTGTATACAAAATATTTCGTTTATAGTACGTTTGTATTAAAGACCTTACGCTGAGACGCACACCAAAAATGAGTATAATCATCACCGATCGCATGCGTCAGATTAAGTGGAAGATCGTCTCCATTCCTCACTTTTATAATTAAAGCTGTCACTCAACCATACACTATATGGTTTATTCTATTTATTTTTGATCCCTGCCACCCTACAATGTATGCTGACCTATAACGTTATATTCAATCATCGCTGTTTTTTTATCAACCACATATGGAGAATGTTTTTTTGAATGTTGAAAAGTGTAATTATATTTTTTATCGTATACAAGGCTTGAGAGCACTTCCAAGAAGAATCGTAGGTAATCAAAACAATCTGTACGCAGTAGTATTGCTGTGAAATTATTTTGTATTTTTTCTACTACGGGCACTTCAAATGATGTATATTGCAAAACCGATACCTATATATAATTGCAGAATAGGTATTGTAATAAATTATTTTATTCATATTTAAATCTAGATAAAGATACACCGGTTGAAAAATAATACATGAAAACATGAACATCAGCAAAAACATTATCGCAATCTGAATCAAAAAGCTCTATTTATTTAATTAACATTTATGTATTTGGTAGACTTTCATTTGTAATGAGGTAAGCCGAAACGAAATAGATTGTTCAATAATAATTTAAAAATAATATATATGATTTTTCCGAGACCATACCATATTTAGAAATAAAATTTAAATTTCATGAAAGTTTCATCGAAAATAAAACCTTAACTATGGTACGTATATTGGGGCCGTATGCTTAGTTGTCAATGTCGTTGGCTCGATTACAAAGCTCACGGGCATCAAATCTCAATACGGAGAGTTCTGTAAATTGATTTTGAAATACAAATGGATGTCAGTCTTAAAAAAAACCCGTACAGTCTTAATACGGAGCGAACGTCTGCTTGCCACTAGCCCTTTCATTACCCTCATATTCTCACTCTCTCCAAAACAAGAGAGATTGAGCAACTGAGTAAAAAGCAGTTTTAGTAGAAAGATTTCTGTTCATATTAGTTTCTTCAGGAGCCCACATGTTTCATACTGGGAGAGAAAATGATCTGTAGACCATTTCAAAAGGAAAGATATTATCATTAATTAATAACTATAAGATCCATTTTGTAGTACTAATAAACTCGTAGTTTTGGGGTTTTTTTCTCATTGATCTTTCGTGTCCAGCTCTTAGATATCTTGCTTCTTAACAACAAGTGGAGTATATCATAGGCTCATGGAATAAACTGTTAATCATTCATACACCTATCGGCTATTATGTAACGATTTTATCGAAGTATTTCTTCACAAAGAAAATAAAACAAGTGAATGCCGATAGGCTTTCTTTTGTTTGTCCAACCTTTAGTAATGGGTCAAAAAAGGTATCTACAACCTTTGTGGAAGGCCGTTCTTTGAGTAACTATTTGATATTATAATACCCATTAAATCTTTTCAACACAATGTTATGAAGACTTGATTATTTCGAGTATGATACAAGACCTTTGATTGCGAGAACACCTTTTTCATGGCTGGCCCTTAACGAACTACATTTCATGTTACCATAATCGTTAATGGAAGAAATGTGTGTTCATTTATTATTTCTTCAGCGAATTTCCTCCGCAGGTAAATAATATAATATTTTCGTATGGGAAAGGTAGGAATCGTTTTTTTTTATTCTCTAGAAATAAATTTGATTCACAGAAAACGTTTACTCTCTGAAAACATTTCCTTTTTCATAAATCTTAAATTTTCTTTCATCGTACAACGATAAATAGCATCTCAAGCAAAAGAATTAACAACAAAAAACTTTTTATCGACATATAAATGACTCAAAAATCACATATTGTAATTACTAAAAATTATAAAATAATATGGGTGCTATAATTATTATTTAACCAGACCAGTTAGGCACGAATTTATATTTTAGCTTCCTCTTAGAAAATTATTATATAGCACTGTTATGATGTATGTTTCTTATGGTTTGAACTAATCAATTCATGCAATAATTATGAAAACATGTTGAATCCGTAGAAAAATACTATTAATAAGTGAAAATATTTTGCAGAATTATCAATTCAGTTGATAATGCTCGCCATGAGCGAAACCGGTCCTGATCCAACAAATTGTGTGTGGAATAAACACTAAAAATGTGTTATTATTTTTATTATAATGCCATTACACCAAATATTGACAGTGAACACCTTAATTACATGTTAGTTATAATAAGGCAAAGATCTTTCATACGATGTTTTTATATCGAAATATTTGTAAATTTAACGGAAAACATGAATTTAATATATGTAGAGTAATGAAAACTTAAGATTTTATAAAATATGCCAAACTTCTAATATAGACTAGATGCCATTTCTTCCTCTTTCTGTCTCTATGTGAATATTGCTTTATAATTAATTGTCAGTCGTTCTCTCATACTGTGAATTCTGAAAACGGTTTACTTCAAATGCAACATGTAAATAGGATTCACGCTAAAACACTTGCAAGGAAACCCGCCCACGTTTAGAATTTCATATTGAGCGCCAAACATTCCACACTCTATTCCATGTTTGAATTGTGTACCTGCGACTCTCAATAACTTCATCTTACACTATCAAGTACCAAAAAGAAGCGAAAAGCTCAATTCATAATATATTTCCTCTCGTTAATGAATGCAATAACCAAATATATTAACCTGTAACAAAGAAATGTAACGTTAACAATAAAGTATCCAAAAGACAAACAAGTGGCGTGTTCGATGGATTCGGCGGTAATTTTGAGGAAATATTTTACAATAGAAATAATTTATCAGTGTACAATAGTTTTCATTTTTACGGTCTCAGAACTTGATATTAGTTTTTACTATGCGTTATTCATACTATACTTAGTAATAGTCTTTACGGCTAATAAACTAATATCACATTTTTTTCTCAATCAAATAATCATTGCTTTGTATTTATTAATAAGTAGCAGTAGCAGAGCAGTTAGTGTTAATAGTTTTTTTAAATATATAAGATAAACTTTCAAAAACATTGTAAGTGTGTCGCTGAAAACAGCTGTAACAAAGTTATATCATAAAAGAATGTTTCATGAAATATTCCTTTCTATCTTACCTGTCTGAGAACATTTTGAGAGTCTCATTTTAAAGGTGCGCCCTACCTAACAGGAGACACCCTCAGTGGTACACGAATGTGCACTTTGGGGTAGCCGCAACATCTCAGGGGGAATACGCATTAGGAAGCAGTTGACGCGGTCGCTTAATGGTCGGGGTTCTCCTCGCGGGCCTTGAATCTAAGTTCAACTCAGCCTGCAACTAGGTACACTCGCTACGAAACGAATAGTAACCATCTTCTTACTTGCACAGAATTGAAAATTTGCGAAATAATTAACGAGTAACATGAATCAGCTCAGTGAATATGTATATCAGTGCATATATGGATTGCAAGCGTGCAAGAGCATTACATATTTATACTTCTGATTGAATGCAATATATTCAGTTGTATTGAAATCAATCTTGAACTTCTTTCAGCATGAAAATATGAACAGTAATTCATAGTAACATCCCTTCTAAGCTATGCGAGTGCGCGGTCGCGCAGCAGTTTAAAAACCCCTGAGCACTGGTTCATAGCTGGCGCGCACTCTTATAGTTGATGAATTTAACGAACTAATTAAAATGAATCAAAACTCCACAAAAAAGAAAGCATCAAATAATTAAACATGTTCTCTCCCCATATGGATTCCTAATAAAAAAAAATCAATAGAAGTTGATAAATGATGTTAATTATGACGCGCATTTGTTGAATTAGCCAGCTCAACCTTTGGAATGTCTGCGCACCTTACTTCTCGGCTTAGAACAGAGAACATTGATGAGCAGTATTCAATTGCCATTTGGTTAGGCATATAATGTATTGTTTTGCAGTCCGTAAAAGCTTATTTAGAAAACTGTTCGATTAAAAAAAAATATAATTGAAATTTGGCACGATCTTAATGGTTTGTCAGTCAGAATACCTCTTAGCGTCTAATGAAATTCGGTTGAATAGTTGAATACTATACGTATAAGAAGTAGTTTTGACCTATAAATTCAGACCTTTTATCTTATCTATGTCGACAACATTTTTTTGCTTAACTTTATAAAAAGTACTGGCATCCCCGAGTCCCATCGCACTTTAATATAATTTTATGCACAATATCGTGTGTATCAAATAGCACGAACATCTCCATGCAAAACTTATCCCCAACTTCTTTACACGTTCTTTGCCATTCTCCAAGGATCGTCGTTTCTACGATTATTGAAAACGCAAAGTTTCTAAACTTTCCCTTTGAAAGTCCGCCTAAAACAACCCGCCTATTTATGCTTCAAAGGTTCGCCACAGTGGGATTCCCCAGTTTATCCCATTTCCCGGCGCGACCTCACTTGCACACACGAAAACAGTTTCGCCGTGCCAAAATCCAATAACGTTTTTTCCTCAAGGGTTTTTGGGATCATTTGCGGCTTTATTCTGCGCTCCTCAGCCCTCCCACCCTGTTTTCTCCTTACACAAAGGGCTTTACCTTTTACATAAAAACCTCTTTGTTTTTCTCGATGAATTTCGTATGCATGACAGTAATTTTGAATATCATTCAGGTGTTTTGATTTCGTTACGTTACAATTGTACGTACTTCACAAAATATACCCCTTTCGACGACAACAACAACTCATCTTTAAATACTAACTTGACCTGAATGTGTTTTTGTAGTACTAAAATACTTTGCTATTTTTTCACCGTGTTATAATGGAGTTCTACCTGGTAAATGTCAATTCAATCAATCAATAATACAACCCCGTTTTCTATGATAAATTTAATAAGCGGGCAACATTTTTACATTTATAAAATTGTGTCTACTGTTTGTCAAAGTTGTATGAGAACTTTCAATCCAAAATGGCCGATTCAATTCTTTTCTTCAGTGACTAAAAGTGGTTATTAATAATATGTTATTAGAGAGAAGTAACATGGTGTGGAATTTTAAGCAAATATATTATGATAAGCTAAGTGGCACATTTTCATTGGTTTTCCTTTTCTTTAACTAAGCACCATATTGCATGATTAAAGGATCATTCCCGTGTAGTTATGTAATATGACAAGTAATTGAAGAGTCAATTTGTTTCTTTTCTTATTCGCATGGCGTTATAGACGGTGACCGTGAACAACGACTGCATACGCAAAACGGGAGGAGGTGGGAAACCAACTTCTACACTCAAAAATTTAAAATATATATTCCCGATGTGAAGCATATGTACTCATTATGGTGTTTATCTCGAAAAAAAATCTACTCAAACAGTTGCTCAACCCATCTTATTCGAAGAGAGGGAATGAAGAATAAGGCTAAGACATGAAAATTGTTTTGCCTATCACTCTCGCTTGTCCCGTTTTAGGTCGGATGGGTGGGAGGTAATTTTAAAACATCACTTACAGCCACGTATCAAAATAAATCCAAAAATTGACTAAAAAAATAATTTTTCAAACTTTTGTGATTTGAGCCCCTATTTCATACAACCCCACCAGCTAGACTTCTAAGACTAAAAAGAGATATGTTGTGAATGTTTTAAATTAAGAATTTATAGCATATTTTTAGATGTTACTTACTCGCTGTGTTCTTTCCAATAAAACGACATCGCTGACGTATTAAAATACTTTTTTGTGAGATCTTCATCAAATTAATAATATATATTATGCCCCATAGAGACTTATATTAAAGCGCTCTTTTATATTTATATGGCTATGCCTATAAAATAATAACGAAAATTTCTCAACTTTACTTTGCGCAAATATTACATCTTTTATTTTGCAAAATATGTTCATAATTTGATTGCAAAAAACCTGAAATAATTATATTATTTTTTATGGATTATCGTTTTCCATATATTAAAAGATGTCATCATTATGTTGAATGATTGTTATTTCTAACAGATTAAATACCACAAAAGAATATCAACGTATCGAATAGTTTTACAATATAACCAAAATATCCCCAATTTTACTTTTGATAAAAAAAATATTACAATGTAGTTAGTTATTTGCTTACAGGCGTGAGAGTACGGTCTCGATTTTATCATTCGCAATAAATTTAATGTCTTTGTTATTTTAACAAAAACGAAGATTAATGTCTGAAATTAATTCGCGTTACGTCTAACTTTTAACTTTGCATGACCATTGAAAATTATTTGCGTGTTGCCTACTTTCGATGTAAAGTTGGTCGTTCGATAAATTATTTATAGGCATAGTCTTGATTGCGCACATGCCACCTATTCAATTCTTCCTTCTTAATCCCGTGAATATGTAACACATAAATCTCACATATCCGCAATCGCTTCATTCCAATTTCAAAATTATTCTGTAAAAAAAACAAGCTGTCATCCATCTATTGGAATGCAGGTAAAGTACCTTTAAATTGTCTATTAAATTATTTAAAGCGATAGAAAATATATTACAATGTGAGATACAATTGGAATCGTACATAAGAGATAACTTACAGGAAAAAAATCAACACAATACCACACACCATTTTTTTCCCGATTTTTCAAAATATTCCATCTTGTTTTACTTATTCATTATTTTATCATTCTTTTTGTTGACAAGAAATCTCTGAGTGTTCCTTTAATAAAGGCTAATATCAAACTGCTCTCTTTTAGCTTATTGTTTCTTATTGAAAAATCAACGATGAAGTACGATATTCCCGTGGTAATAATTTGCAAATATGATAACAAATTGGAAAAAAAAACATATTACATTCACGATATAATTATATGGAAACTAAATTTAAATCCTGAAGTTTGTGCACGCTACCACCATTATTATGATGGATGACATATTTTTGCTGAATGTATTTATCACAACGCCGATTCAACCGTACCGTTTTATAAAAAAATATATGTAACGAATTAAATGCCTAATATTTATCAACAGATAAAACGAAAACATCCCATTGCGAGAAAACAGTTTCGAATAACATTTTTTTTTCATTTTTAGTATTTATCAGATTGAAGAAGAAGCTTTGCGAGAACATCCTTTTGGGTACGTGGTCGGGATAATAATTCGGACTCCTTTATTTTACTAATCTTTTCTTGAGTTGGGCAATTCCCTCCCTCGATCACCCACTGCCATTCGCCAACCAACTTCTTCCACTTACGCTACGTGTGACCATGAAACTTTTAATAGACGTGAAAAATTTAACGGTTGCCTTTTATAAATAAATTATTTTCGTCTTAGGTTTTAGGATTTAAGGATAATCACTGAGCGGAAATATTTTTATGCCTTCTAGAATATAAACTGAAACACTGTACATGTTTATTTACTACGCTTATAACTATTATCTATACTTTTACGATGTTTTATAATATGTAGGTACAGTAAAATTTATTTAATAGTTTTACACTCTTTCTCTTTAAAATAAAACTACGATTCTACGTTTTTCAAGGGACCCTAAAAATATATCGATACATGCGCGAAAATAATAATCGTGTTCCGAGTTAGTGTTGCTAGTAGTCTCAGGCAAAAAATGAGAAATATTCAACAAAACAGTTAATCGGTATAATACTCAGACAATATGTCGAGTCAATAGATAAATTCGGAATTATTTAATATTGTTGTTATGAGTGTTCTCCGGGAATGTAAAAAATAATGATCCATTCGGGAAAACGATTAATGTGAGAACGGTACACTACTGTA
Organism: Himalopsyche kuldschensis; assembly: GCA_028554975.1. Classification (NCBI taxonomy): domain Eukaryota; kingdom Metazoa; phylum Arthropoda; class Insecta; order Trichoptera; family Rhyacophilidae; genus Himalopsyche; species Himalopsyche kuldschensis. The sequence continues at coordinate 6,645,862 of JAHFWI010000003.1, read as the reverse complement.
AAATAAAATTGTCTATTTTAATTCATGACAATATAGCGAGACCATAGCCAGTGTGACAAAATTAATTTGCTTTAATAAATTGTTAACTTTCCTCTTAATATATTGAATCACAAATATAATCTAAAAATTAAAGTAATCTTACTACCTAATAAAGCCATAAAGATAGATACGAAATAAACCAATCTCAACCCCGTAAAGTGGAAACAAATTAAAAGGGATATAACATACCGAAATAAGGCGTTACGTGATACAATGTGTGCAGTAGGAGCTTCATTTAGCATGACGAAATTCTTTGTATTTAAAGAATACAGAAAAAGTCACGGAGGGGTATTTAAAAATACATTTATAGGTTCTGGGAGAACGTAATTATTTCCATCTGTACGATTCAATCTGCACTAATCGGTTTTATAACGAGACCTCTAGTATACTTTCGTATTTCAACCAAGCTCTCGTTTATAAAATACATTCTCAGTGCCAATTGAATATAATTTAATATAAAAAGTTGGAACAAAACGGTATTGAAACTTTTCTATTAGGTATTGATGTTTTGTATGCTTTTTAACAGCGGGACCGTTGTTAAGTCACAAAGTGAGATGGAGTGAGGTCGCAAACTTTCTAAATTAATATTGATTGCACATCCTCACAAATTGAAAGCCCGCTCTACTGATTGCGTTTGAATTTTTAAGTTGTGTAATATGTATGCGTAATTGAAATGGATGTGGTTAATATAACCCTTTTTTCTCGTATCGTTTTCAACCGTTTGCTAATAAAGCGTCTAATCGTTTTAGTCTGCAAAAGAATTCGTTTCACAGCACATATACAATATGTTACTTATCACTTAATCAACAATATAAATTGATTTTCGTTTACACTATATGTAAAATAAATATTTGAAACGATACATGATATAATTTTACAGAAATAAAATATAATTTTTCAAATGTTTAGGTTTTTACTAATGAAAATAATTTCTTGCTATTCTTCCTTTTCACCGTTTCTTTAATATTTCCAATTCAATATTCTTAAATAATTCTGAAGCTAACTGGCAAATAGCCTCTGAATGAATATGAAAAGTGGATAGTAACTATTTTTCCACAATGATTATTTTTTGAAAATCTATTAGTCTTTACGTAAGCTGAAATATTCGGCTTTATTATTTCTCGGATATTTAGTTGTCTTTTTGAAATACATTTTATAATTAAAAGATGGATTTAATTTTGTGATTATAATGGTATGTTTATTAACATACTTTTTTCGTACCTACTGTGATATATTTAAATATAATGCCATTATGATATTTAATCTTAAATCATTTTATTTTCCATTATTATGAAGACAATATTTCTACAGCCTTTTATTTATTGTCGCCATGACGGAGGTAGTGCTCGGGTAAGGAAAGGATATGTGTCGGAAAACTTTGTTTTGTAAAATGGGTAATAAATTACACCTTTCCCGAAATACGTCATAGATATAATAATGTAATAAACGTGTAGGGAAACACCGGAGCTCTTACTGTGTAAATGTATTTTAAATTATCCATTATTAATAATCAGAATTTACATACATAGATGAAGAGAATATTTTTCTAAATTATTGTATTTTTAGCATATGTATTTATATAATGAATACTGTTATCTTTAATCAAAGCCATCTAAAAAATTTGATCAATTACATCACAGACTTAGTTACTCGATTGTTTGTGTGAGCTTTATTTTATTTAGTATTTCATCTGCCATTGTAAATATTATGTAACTAGAGTTATGAGTATGACTGACGTATTTATTACATTCATATTATATGACACCTTTTAAAAACATACAGTGGTTTTTGGTATCCAAAAAAACACGGTCGCAAATGATGTCTTTCTGTAAAATACATTTCTAATTGGTAATATATTTTTAATATAATGGAAATACTTGCAATCCTTTCTTTAAAAACATACACAGGAAAAAACACACGTTTGTTAATAAGTATTTATAGCCTGTATCATTGAAAATGTGTATAAAGCAATGCCTTCACAATCAACCATTGTTAAAAATACTACCAAATAAGCCTTTCGAATTGAAATATAAAAAAACTTAGAATGTGAACAAACGAATCGAGAGAAATTTTATATTTGGAGCAACTTTATACTCTTAGAATTGAAAATATGTGGCATACAAGGCTTTCACGATACTGCCATTTCCACCCCTTTCCATTTTCTTTTCCATTGGGAACCGCTGGTGAATAATTCAGTTCATATTGATACGTTACTGGTGATTCTTCTTTTCCCTATTCACGTCTCGGCCTTTTGTTCTTGCATTCGTAGAGCAGGTACCATGTCATGTGCGCACCTCAATATATAATATTTAAAAAATATTATGTATTCAAATCAACCGAAAGAAACAATACATTGTCAAAAAGCACGCGTTTGAGCTGTTATTTAATATTCTATTGTTTCGCGAATTATTAAAATAAAAGAACAATATAAACATCATTACATCGCTAGAACATAAAATATTATTTGGAAGACATGATAAAAAGCAATACGGATATTATATTTCAATTGTATTTTGATGTTGAAATACTTTATCTAATAGACGACAGTTAAAGTTTCTATTGATTTTACTTAATCGCATGTTCCATTTATTTAATAAGAAGTTTCAGTATACGAAAATAATTTTTAGATAACTATTCATGTTTAAAATCACATTCAGAAAAAATATTATTCTTAATAAGAATCAAACGTCACAATGACTATTTTTTAGAGATTTACTTAATTTTTTTCTATACTGAAAGACTACAATTAACAAATTTTTTTGTAAATGTATGGTGAGAGTATGTGCGGTATAGAGATATACACATATATTATGTTCCTACGATACTAATGCATAATCAATGAAACAACCTTTACTGAGACTCAATATTTTTTAAGTTACTATGTAGGTAGCTTTTTTTAATTAACATCGTCGGTATGAAAATGAAAATGTAATTTAAGTAAACATTGTGAGATGTTACGATGTGAGTATTTAAGTAATGAACTACTTTATTAAATGTATGTGATAGCGTTTCTTATGCTTATATTATATTCTCGGTTGAAGTAACATTTTGTTTGCATGTTTGCATTTCCTCAGTCTTTGATGCCTTTTAAATCTCAACCCTCTTGCAATGAAACGTCTCTGTGAATGTAGATTAGATAATATGCATCGACCGATGTAAAACCCGGCGAGCTCGCGCGTATGTTAATATTTGGCCAATGTCTGGTCATTAATTTATATTAGGATCGGACGGCTTCTTTATCCGCCGTCACTTCCGAGCCAGTCGCTGATTAATTCGTGAATTAACAATGACCGGATGCGATGTGCGCGCCACACCGAGAGGTCTTTTTCATTTCGATTTGGCGCCCTTTCGCCCCCTCAAATCACGCCTTTCGAATTTCAAATCTCGATCGGCGTTCGCTTGTCAGTTTTAGCACGCGTACGGAGCGGTTTCTTTGATAACGAACTTTATGTAACGTGCGTTATGGAAAACGTACGATTTTAGAATTTTCAGCTAATTAACAATTCATACACTGTCTAAATGTGTATCTGAATTACTTAAGCTATTAATAAATACGTGATTTCCACAAAGGATCTTCTCGATCACATACATATTTCATGTGAGTCATCTTTTCAATCAATGCCATTAGCAAAATATTCATGAGACATAACTATTCCTTTAATTGTATACAAACATGTGAATTGCATAACTTTATTTTTTTATTTGAACGAAACTAAAAGTGAATATATAATTATTTCATCGGCTTTTTAATCCAAGATAGAATAAAACCAATTCAAAGTACACAACTATTTATCGTATATATAATTTCTTTAACTTATTTTGATATAAAAGATATGTCCATATGTTTTTCTTTGTTTTTCGACCGTTTGATTTTGATGGACCGAAATTTTTTCTTTTAATAAAAAGTGCTACGTGACTTCAAAAAGGTTAAGAAACTCTGAGTTACCCTAACTCTCTCGCTGAAAACCCCTTGTTTACTTTAGAATATTTTCTAGGATAATGGATATAAAATAAAAACAATACAAAACAACAATAAAAAATCTGGAAGTGTTCTTGCTTAGTTTGTTCTGTTCATTAAAATCAAAAACTGTTCGGAAAGCTAACTAACGTAAACAATATAAACACACGTTGAATATGTTTCATAAGAGTATAAGGGCAGTATCGTTTAATTCAACGATAATGAAGCAATTTTGCGAGCTCGCGTCGACTCGATCGCGGAGCATGAACCTATAAGCCAGTAATTTAAAACCGCTTAGGCTTGTCCACTGTAATAAGTCCCACTTTAGATGGCAAACGATACGCCGACGAAGGAACTGTTTCCACTTTAGCGGCGCAAATAGCTACAACGGCAATTCCGCAAACCGCCGAATTACAATATCGCAGACTCTGCAAACCCGCCCTCCATTTTGTAAATTGAGAGGTATTCGCCAGAAGGGATGTCAAATCACCAGACTTTTTATTTTGATGACCGGCTGGCTGAGTATAATTTCAGACATCTATGTCGGATGCTGACAGAGACGTGAGTTGTGAGTGTATTATCTCAACGAAGGATATCAAAGTTTTTTCAAATATTTCAATCATTTTGAATTTAAAAGTTTTTTAAACTTACAAGAGATAAAAAATAGTATAGAATTGGAAACAAGCTATTTCGAAACAAACTAACTACTGTAAATATTTTCATATCGTATAATTCAATTTGTATCACCAATTATAAAAATGTATCAAAAAAAAAAAAAAACACTTTTTGTACTTATTCCACAAATAATTTATTAAGCTCTCTATTTATTCTAAGAGATTCTAAGAGTTTCTATTCCAACTGAAAAAAATATTCCTTAATACAGAGTTATTTGAGAAAACTTTTTATCGATGTACCTATATTCTTATCATCTCATGTTTGCGATCCCCGATACTGGTGCTGATCTTAATAAATGAATTGTGGTTATTCCACAAAAAATGTTTCAATATTTTTCAATACAATGCTTTTCCATCAAGCATTGACAGTTAATTCATTTTTTTCAGTATAGACTTGTTAATGTAGATTGCACAGTGGATTAAGAAAAAAAACTCGAAATCAAACTAACAAAAAAATCAGCTTTTGTAATCTAATAAATATTTAACAATTCAATAATACCGATAAATATTCGGACGTAAATTCTTCATTTGAAAAAATACAGTCCCGAATATTCGCTACGCCGGTATACACACACCCCTATTAGGCAGTCACACGTTTTTCACTGTATGAAAGGTACACAACGTCTCATGCGCTCCGTAAACTAGTTTAAACAATGAAAGTCTGATCAAGGTAGTTTATGTGCCTCCATAAATGAGCTTAATCAACCACATGATCCGATTTCCTCCGCTGATCTAACTTCACATCCCTACAGCTCAATCTAAAATAACTGCAACCAGGGCTAATTCTAACGAGTCAATTACACTGCGGCAAAATTACTAATTAGCGATATAATGCGGATGAATCTTAATACTTACACAGATCATAACATTTCATATTGAAAGTATCTAATGCACAAAAAAATATAGATGGCATACTACAAAGAATCATATTTCACTTTTTTCACACATTCTGTCTTCATTTTTCTGTCAACTCTCAACTATATTTATTCGATATATTTTATAAATTTATTACTTTAGTTTTGGACTTTTTGTAAGTTATTGATTGATTTTAACTATTACAAAAATACGAATGACATAAAAACTTGAATATACTTGATTCTGTTTTTACAAGACCCACTTTTCACGACTAATATATAGCACGGTTCAAAGAGAAATGAGTTCATTTTTTTCAGCAATAGTTTTCCACGAACACAAAGGAAAACAAAATTATTGTATATTATTTTTTAGGCACTGTTGTCGTTTTCAGTAGAATCTGAAATTGAAAACATTTTTCATTGTTCGTCTTAAAATCTAGATGATTCAGTGGGTGTTAGATCGAATTTATTCTGAAAAGTAACTAGTTCCTAAACTAAATATTTGAAGATCTGTCAAAAATATTAATTGGAGTACATGAAAAATCATGAATTGATTATTAAGTTGCATTTAGGCACTGTATACACTGATACTTGCATTCTTTTATACTTACCATACCTATCAAGTTTATAATAAAATTAAATTCCTTTTTTTAATTAAGGATTGATTAAAACTGAATGAACTGACGGAATACCATATCAAGTTGGAATCTTTTGAATTTTCTACATTTTCATGAGTTTTGTAACTATCGACCCGGGCTTAGCCTTATTTATTATATTCAGGCATTTCAAGTGTACGTGACAAAAATCATAAAAAAATACAAAATTCAAAAGACTCAAATTGAAGTTTGGTTATATTATTTTATTTATATGATATTTTACTTAGTTATCAGAGGCAAGCATAAAAAATAGCGAAAATGATAAACGATACGCTTAGAATGACAGCGACGTCTCAATAAAAAAATCTTTCATGTTTAATCTAGCCCGTCACAAGTTTTCTCGCGTAGTGCTTATAATTTTTCAGTTCCTCACACATTCATATAAAAGGTTTCTTCGTGACGAAGTTGGTCGTAAAATTATTAACCGCACTTTTATTTAGTCAAATTCTACTTGAATATTTTATGTATACCACAAACTTTTTACGCTGCACTCTGAAAAATATCTCGTAAAACAAACTTTCTAAACTAGGTTACTTTAAAGCTCGCAATCTTTACGTGAAAAGTGTTTCCTCGATTCTCTAGATTATTTATTTTACTGCAGGATAAGTTTCACGAAGCATTTTTTTCAACTTATACATTTTTTGAATCATGATTACACGTTGACGTTTTAAAGACATCATATATGTACATCATAAACATCATTGACAAAGAAAACTATTTTTTACCCTAAAGACGGTTCTGAAATTGTAAATTATAAGTGTACTTCTAAGTGTACAAGTAAAATTCTGCAACGTTAAATTATAGCTCATATTTATCTAAAATTACAATCAAAGTTATAAAAAATGTTCTAAAACGGTTAATAATAAATTATGTACTCTGTATGCATTATTCTTACATACATACATAAAATCTCCATATTGCAAAAGGGAAGACTTGTTTTTAGGTATTTATTCGAGTATTATTTTCGATTTCATAAATTCATGGGTTTCATTCATTGAAAACATAGTTTATCATAAAAATAAATATAATTTGACATACGCATACTATTATTTATATTATATAACCTAATATTGTTGTGGGTTACGGGCTCGAATTCCCGAATGGAAACTTTCATAAATAAGTATGTACAATATTTTTTTATTGTTTATTTATATCTTAATACATAGATATCTGTGAGGTTTTCACCCGCTCCAGCTCTGGTTAGAGGCTCCAATTCAAAGAGTATACTTGTCCATTTTCAAGTACTCAATTATTTTTTAAAATAATCGAGTAATACTCGTAATATAAAAATAAAGATTTGTTTCCAAATCCAAGTTTCCAAGTTGGTTAAATATATATATGTTACAGCGAAAGTGTATTATCAGTGATAATATATTATCACTGGCATTTCAGTGAAAGCCTATTTTACTACATTTTCGCTAGCGAAAATATATTATCACTCGCAATAATATATTATCACTGGCACTTGCCAGTTAAATCATATTGAAACTAAATTTGACAGCTTTCAAATTCAACCTTGACGGTTTGAATTGACGTCTCTTGCAGGCCAGTGCTGCCAGAACGAAAATATCGCTGCATCAAAATATAATGCGCCCGGCTTGCACGAAATAAACATAATATGTTTGTTATTAATTATTATAAATAAAATATTATTTTTATTTATTATTATAGAGGCTTTTTTTTTCTTGCGTCTGGCATTTCACTTTAAGATATCTGGTGACTTTACCATGATTTTTATTGTATTTATTAAAATTTACATTATAAAAAATACAAATTAAAAGTTTATTGCTTTTGCAATGTGAAAAAATTAAAACATTGGAAGAAAAAAAAAATATAGTTTACGGATATGAGTGAAAAAATATATTTAACATTAAGATCAAAACTTTTACTTCAGAAACTATCCTGGTAGTACAGAGGATAAAGCCCAACATTTGCAATGTTTTGTTGCAAGTAATATTAATGTAGATAATTATTGAATGTTAATTTGTTCTCAACTTATATGCCAACATTTTTAACTGATGAAATCCGTGTGAGAATTCAGCCATTAATTGAATAGCGATAGAATAAAATCAGTAAACGATAAATGACTACATTTATCAATATTAAATCGAGTTTTTGCTTCTTTCCCATTCTATTATATTATCTATATCAGACTGGAGACGGTGACAATAATTCAAGGTGACAACCCTCAGAAAAACTTTCAAATCATCCGCGACTGATAAGAACTTAGAATTTTGAATGACTTAAAATATCATTTATAAATATAGTGAACATTGATCTCCCGGCTTGGAATCCATGCTGTTCACCTATTATTTTTTACTATTTTTTTATAGATTAAATAAATGTATGGAATTACAGCTAATGTTAATGCGGGAATTGACCCGGAAGCCACCTGATGGCTAGGACAACGCTCTTGCCAATAGACCACAGGAACCGACCGAAAGATTAGAAATGGTTCAATTTGTTTAAGTATCATGTGATGCATTATCATCTCTAAAACCTTCGCTGGCGCTGAGAGAACAGCCACTGGCCTATAATTTTCAACTAATGATTCTGCACCGCCCGCTTAAAATTGGTGTAATCTTAGATATTTTTCAGGGATCATTCCCATCATTCCCAAATATGTTTGGTCGTCTAATGTAAATTTATATTCCCCGTCCCATTGAGACTGAAAATCAATCAGGTCTACCTGGCATCTACTATTAAAGTGAGAAAAAACCATTGGTTTCACCACCAGGCCTTTTTCTGTTTCGCTTCTGAAAGCATGGTTCGCAAATGTTAAGAAACACTTGAATTTCGTGATATGATATATTTTTGTATTTGCGTCTTAATTCTTTTCGTATTCGGTCCTTGATCTCGCCTCTTTCAATTGGTTTATCAAGTAAATGTACTTTTCTATGTTCATTGTGTTATTATGCTTAATCACGGGTGTCTTGGATAATATCATAATAGTTTTTTCTTCATTTCTGAACATATTTTTACGTAAAATTAACAGGCATAATTCACACGTTATATCTGACAGCTGTCAACGCGAACAAACCGCTCTGAAGGTGTGTGCGAAACTTCATCTTTGTCTTGGACCAATCATATAGCATTATAATATATTATACTCTCCGTGATCGTGACTAGTGAAATCACACTGTCATACAAATTTATTTCTTTATATATTTTCACCGGCCAGATCAGTGAAAGTATATTTTAACTAGTGATAATATAATATCACTGATAATACACTTTCGCTGTAACATATATATATATATATATATATATATATATATATATATATATATATATATATATATATATATATATATACAATGTATAACCGTCGAGTCTTACGCGTGGATTTTACTGTAAGATAATACATATATAATATATATATTTTTAAAGGTCTTGCCGTTAAATATGACTACGCAATAATTTTTTTTACTACTTTCGCTTTTGCTGACTTTTCAAATGACAGGAGACAAAATAAAATATTGAAAAATAATCTTTTGATTTGCCGACTAATGGATGCATATGTGGCTAAAATAAATGTTTTATACATTGAAATAAATGTATTAATGAAGTGAAATTACCTTAATTATTTATTTATAATCTATTTATATACACAAATTTGAATTAAAAATATATATTTTGGTACATCTGAAACTACTTGAGTATACTTTCACTGCTCGATACTCGAGTAGTTGAGATGTCAAGTAATTGGAGTCTTTAGACTTCTGGTCCTGCAAAACGGAACATAAATACCGTGATTTTCTAATTCTCTCCTTACCCCACATCATCGCTCTTTTTACAGCCAGTACTGTGAGGGGTTCATATGCTACACATTGAATGCGGGTGTAAATAATTATGATTAATGCATACATCATACAATACGTCTAAATGTTGCCCACTAAAAAAAAATTGTTAACTCTTATAGAATATTTCGTATGCACGCTTACAGTAAAAAATATTTACGTAATTAATTTGATATAAATATGCCGAAATTATTTGTTTCCATTAAGTATTCAGCTTTGAAACTGACGTATTGATAAATAAATTGAAATCAATGTCCATAGAATTGTATCACACAGCTCTCAGTGATATTTAGCATGCAAATTGATTGAATAATTTTTTCAGCGCATTTTTGTATGCGTACGATAATTAAATCACTAATCAGGACAGTCGGGTATTGATTGCTGAAATATACACCATAATTGTCAGTTCCTGTTTACTCTACGCGCTTAGTACGTGAATTGTTTTGAAAGTTATTTTTAGTTGTGTAAATGATTTATTAATACATTAAAAAAAATAGTATTTTAGTGTCGTGCTATGTCATAATCAAAGTCTTTTAAATTATGGAGACAATATTTCATCTTTTTACAAAGTCTTTTATTACGAAATAGCAATAACCTAAATATGATAAATGTTCATACAAATGAATGAAGATATGAGAAAATTGTTAAGACCCTTTCAGAATAGTGAAACTTCTTAAATCTCAAATTTACTCCAAGTTAAACGTTTTTTAATACATTAATAGATATTACTTCACTTTTTTTTATTTCAATCAACTACGGCAACGGTTGCCAAACTACGGCCCGCCAAAGGTTTTCATCTGGCCCTCCAAAAGTTTTCAATTTCTGAAAATAAATGATTCAAATTAGGTTTTTTTTAAATTTTATGATTTGCTTGTAAATTCACAACTATTTATTATAATTCACCAATTGTTACCTATAAGATACGAAAACATAAAAACCCATAAAATACATTACATAATTATGTATATTAGAATATATAAATGAATATGCTTATTAGATTTCAACACATTTTTTTTGTCATCCGGTACGCCAAGTTTAAAAAAAATTCAATCCTGCCCGTTTCTCAAAAAGTCTGGTGACCCCTGAACTACGGAAATCTGTGCTATACGAATTCTTAATATGAATATATTGCTTTTCTTTACAACATAAAACATTATTGCATATGTTCGTATAAACAGTGCATTTATTTTCAACATTTTCCCAATAAAGTTGATATGTCATATTACGGAATAAACTTTCCAAAAATCATTCTTGATTTCCATAATATATCTATAAAAAATCAATAAGAAGTATACATTAACTTGCAACATTGGGGCTGGCGCAATCAAACGATCATAAAATTGTTTTACGAGGTATTGTGACTATCTGTGAAGTGACCGTTTCAGTATTTTATATGTCTCATTTACGATCAAAATTTAGGTTCCGAATCGTAAAACTATTATCCACTGGGAGACGACTACTTTGCTTTTAGCAATACGTAAACTAATCCAGAATTTTATATAGCTTTCTCAACAAAACTTTACAAAAATAAATACGTTCCTACATGTAAAAAAAAATACAAATTTTAACAAAATGAATTTGTCACTACCTTTTTTGACACGCCTGTGTTTTTCACGTTTGTTGCGGGACCGTAAAAAAGAATAAGGTGTTGTCATACAATTAATCCTGAAAGGTTTAATATCTTTTAAACGTTATAAATACACGAATTTGTAAGCTATGAATTAATTTACATAGCAGTACTAACATACTTTCAATGTACATACTGATGAAAAGTCTACTTAGCCTCTCATATCGTTTTCGTGTTCTTGAGACTGCTAAGCACTTCTTTATACATGGAAACTTTACTTACACATATAGTCAAACGATATCTTTAAGTATCACTATATATGTATATGTGTGTATTTTTCGACAAAATTTTCTACCCGCAGTCCTTTAATGTGATGGCATCTACTTCTCCGATATGTATTTACCGTATTTCTTCGACATTAAGACGCCATCGATTATTGCAAAAACATTACGCTAACACTGTGTCAACAAAGAAGTCATGAAATGATAATATAATCCGTTATTTAGTACCAATTCCGCATTTATTCTGATAAAGATCAAGACCGGGATGAGCGAAAACGTCTTTATTAGAATATATGAGAAAATGGTACGATATAATGTGATTTATTTTTTTGAAAAATTCTTTTCTATCAAAACGTGACACGTAAAATTGCACATTAAAAGTGTCAATTTTAACCGTTTAAATTAACAATTTTATATATGTACTTCCTTACCTTCAACCTGGAGCTTCGTCTTTTCCTAATGTTCAATAAACCTCTTCTTTTGCATTTTTGAGAGTGACTGTAAGACGTCGCCGATTACAAGTCACGCTTTGCATTTATAGATTCCAATATAGGTAAAAACGTTCGTCTCGTAAACGAGGAAATACGGCATGATTTATTTTTTCATCTCGACACCTTTCTTTGAAAAGGTTCTAACTGCTCTTGACACTGTTTTGAGATATGAGCGTTTGAAGTTTCGATTGATTAAAATTCACTTGTAACAATGAGCAAGTAAAAATGCTTCAAATTACTGATTTTAATTATATTTTTTCACAACTTTTGCTGAGAACTAATAATCTTATGGAAATAATGTAACAATCTTAAAACATTGTCAAATAAATTTTGTAAAAAAAAGTGTGAAGATGCAGTGCAACTCTGGAATTCTGCTAAGTCCGTATTCAACCATAGATAATTCTTAAATTCATATATATATTATAGAATGCGGTAAACACAAGCTTTTCCGACCAAAAGGTCATTTTAGGCAAAAATGACAATTAGAACCTTTTCAAGGTAAGGTAACGATCTGTTACCGAACGAAGAGATACGAGTGGTTACAGTACTGCTAAATATTTAAGTTCCTTTAAGTTCTAGTTTAATGTCAATTCAATTAATATTTGATGGCAAAGCTTTATTTCACTTTGATAACAACATGTACATTGTTTAAGATTTTTTTTCTTTTTTCGCAGGAATCGATTTCTACGAAGCCGTGAATACCAGGCGACGGTCAAGAGGGGCGTAGGCGTCTGATGGACGAGGCAGAGCTACTAGGGGCCCATGCCAGCGGCTGCTCTTCATCACTCGCCAGGTCGCGCGAGCGCCGCACCTATCGTCACCATACCCACACTGCCAAAGGTCCAGCGGCGATGTTGGCAGGACTCGCCATCGCCTGGCTTGCTGCACACGCGCACCTCGCCGACACCTTCAAGCAGGACGGTGAGCCTCAATCATCTATCATTTAGCCACGGTGACACTGATGTATCACTAGGATCCGATGTACAATATTACCCATATTTACGTTATAAGCATCCCATAAATCAATGCCCCGCAACATTCTCTCTCCCACTGCACAACACGTACAAATATACGTCACTATTTATTAGATTTATAAATAAATTAAAAAAAAAAAAGTTAAACTTTGGCATTACAGCTAATGCCAATGCCCCAAATATTTATATTGTGAAAGTCATTAAACGAAATTAACTCGACAATAAATTATGAACAACTCAACGAAAAATTACATGCACCCGGCCTAAGATCTCTTTTTCATTTGAAAAAATCTGACCTTGCCGGGAATCGAACCCGGGCAGACCGTATCGCTAGAACAAAACTCTTGCTACTAGACCACAGGGACCGACAATATCGACTTTATAAAGGCAAAACAGCGAAACCCTTAGTTTTTCCAATGGAGTCTTTTTTCGGTAACCACATTGTACACAACTTAACCTTAACACGAACTATCAAAAGGATGTAAGATGCGAACGCCGAATTAGTATCTAATTTAGCTTTTATGTTTTCAAAAAGGAGTGCTGGTGTATTTTTCATTTGACTTACGGCGCATCAATAATATAATTTGTGACTTCAACAAAGATATGGTTACACTGGACGCAAACATGATGATAATAATGCGATTGAGTGGAAATTCATTTTTAAAATTTAATAGCTTCGTTATTCGTCTGATTACGCTAATAGGAGTGACACATTAAAGTATGAAGCAGACGCGTTTAAAATAGGCAACACACGTATCACAGAGTCTTAGTAACATTTTTTTTTACCATGTCCGCTCCCAAAATGGAGCATATGGACTCCTCACTGAGTCTATCTCAACATATGTTATTTACGAGAACTGCTAGTCACGCAGTTGTTCAACCTCCCTTTTTCGAAGAGAGAAGGGATGGCAATGATACGAGGACTAGGACAGGACTAACGGTTAGCTAATCGCAGTCACTATGCGTCGCTCTTTAGAATCGGAAAGGTGGGAAGGGATTTTTAACAACACCACGGACCGGGCGTTACCAACACCACTTAGTAATATATCCAGTGGGAAAAAATCATTAATTTTTGTATATCAAAAATTATCATTATAGAAGACGATAAATAAGCATCTGATTCTTCAAATAATTAGAGATATTTTCATTTTATTTATCTCTCTCGCTTTAAAAAATAGCTTAATTTTTTCCTTTTTGAAAGTTTCAGTTAGTAAATAATATTCATTCATTCTCACTCAAGTTAATTTACAGACGAAAATAATCCTTTGACGTTTGATACCTCTTTACCCTCTCCATCTGATCTCACGTCCCCTTCAGTGCCAGTTTATCTCCTAATTAATTGGCAATCGCTCTACTGAATAATCATTCAGTATTTAATACGTTACACCCGAGAGGTAAATTGGTTATTGATTAAATCTTCTTAAAGGACCTGTCATCATAAAATATTCATCTTATGTTTGTACTCTTGATTTCACGATCTAATGACTAAATAAGCAAGTATTGTAACATCTGTAATTTTATTGATAACTTCACCAAAAGAATCAAATATCTATCTTATATATAAAAATCAATGTTTGTTTGTCTGTTTGTTTGTATTTAAAGCGTTGCCATTCCGTTCATCCGTTTTAAAATTAACTTGCAGTCGGTCTTTTATATAAAAATCAATGTTTTTTTTATATTTTATGCGCTGACATACCGCTCATTTTGACAACTTATTGTTGCACTTGCGCAAATGTTATAGGCATAGTACAATTAACTTACAGTAGGTGGCGCATGTGTCATACCATAGACAATCGGCAAAAGACAAACTACAAACGTCAAACGGTACATCTCATCGATTCCGATCAATGGTAGTGATATTATTTATCTAAAATATTGTGCATCCGAAAAGCACTTCAATAAGCACACACTTACTTGCACTTTCGCGGATTGCGGATGATAGTGAAAATAACTTACAGTAAATCTTTTTATATAAAAATCTATGTTTTTACATATTTTATGCGCTGCCATACCGTTCATTTTGACAACTTATTGTTGCACTTGCGCAAATGTTATAGGCATAGTACAATTAACTTACAGTAGGTGGCGCATGTGTCATACCATAGACAATCGGCAAAAGACAAACTACAAACGTCAAACGGTACATCTCATCGATTCCGATCAATGGTAGTGATATTATTTATCTAAAATATTGTGCATCCGAAAGCACTTCAATAAGCACACACTTACTTGCACTTTCGCGGATTGCGGATGATAGTGAAAATAACTTACAGTAAATCTTTTTATATAAAAATCTATGTTTTTACATATTTTATGCGCTGCCATACCGTTCATTTTGACAACTTATTGTTGCACTTGCGCAAAGTTTATAGGCATAGTACAATTAAATTTCAGTAGGTGGCGCGTGTGTAGTACCATATACAATCGGCAAAGGATAAACAGCAAACGTCAAATGTCATCGATACATAAACATAAGCACTTTCTTTCTTTGAGTGGCATTGCAACGCAAGCCAGGTACCGGCTAGTGCTATATAAAAATTAGACAATATTGAAACCATGTTTATGGCTTAATAACTTAACTGAATGTTAATTTCGTTACACATATTTTTTCAAATATCTTAACTCAACTACTTCAATAGCTTCCTCTTCTTGGTACATGGCATTACATCGTGTCTTTATTTGCACGATGTGAGAGTTTTTAAATTATTTGAAAAATTGCCCATTATTTAAAAGAATAGTCATACGCTTGCGGGTACCAGCTAGTACTTTAAAAAAACTTGAAGAAATTTATTAGAAATATACAAATAGTTGAATCACTTGACCCACATGTTTATCTATTCACTTGATAAAATGTCCCGTACGATATTCCCTTGATCTCCTCGTTTATGTAAATAAGTGAAAAAATTCATCGTGGCTCTGGTATTATTATTTGAAGTCTTTTCTCTTGTAGTACAAATAACGGAGAGTATTTTGCTCATAATCCTCCGTCGGAGAGATTCGATCTCCATTCATCCACGATCAACCCCAAAGAAATCTATTGACAGGTTTCGGCGTACCAAAATAAGTATCGTCCCATCCCATACATTTCATCTCGAAGGCAGTGTCGTAGACAACAAAAAAGCTGTAACAATAAGTAAACCATGTGTAATATGTAGATGTTCTATCATAACTTGACCGTCGTTCAAATTCGGAACAAAAATTGTCCCCATATAGTTACATTTAAAAGCCTTCCAAGCTATATTGTTTTAGTAAATATATATTTTCATGACGATTTTGTTTCATTTATAGCTTGCATATAAAAATGTGTTTGTAAATGAACATATCTGACTGAATATTGCACAGTTTATACGCGATGGTGGCGCCCTCACAAACGGTCAAGCTATAATGGTACATTTATAGTGTTGTCACTTTCAATGTGTCCACTGTCAATGCTAAATGAAAAGGCATTATCGCAAAAAATAATAAAATATGTGTTATACTTGTTCCACAATTAATTTATTCAAATCAGGAGCAGTATCAGTTGAAAATACTCGCGATGAACGAAACCGGTCCTGATCGTAATAAAATAGTTCTGAAATAAGTATAAAAGATATTTTATCAATTTTTCATGTATTAGTGTTACGATATTATTAAGTACATACTCATTAAAACCTTCAACCATGTCCGCTTGCAATGAGAAGCATATGGTTTACCGCTTACTTTTTATTATATATAATACATTATTCGCTTTTAAAGTGTTCACTGTCAAAACTTAGTGGAATGACATTATAATAAAAAAAAAACAAGTTTTCTGTACTAATACTACCTACAATTTAAAGAATAAGACTGGTTTCAACTAAAAAGAAATACAAAAATACAGCGCTATTTATACATTTTTTTTTATAAATAACGCTGTACTTTTCTAATTCTAAACAGTTATTAATGTTCGGGATGAGCGAAACCGGTCCCGATCCCAATAAATTTAACGTGGAATAAGAGCAAACAATTTGTTATTTTATATTTGAATAAAATAATTTATACATTAAATTTGAATCGTTTGAAATTGGTCTTTTTCCATGAGTTTACTTATGGAAATGTACAGAATTCAAACGGTTCAAATTTGATATTGAAATTCCATCAAGCACTCTCATTCGAAATTCTTAATATATATTAATACACTAGTTTAAGTTCTAACAAATATTAAAATGTTGAATCACAGTAATTTTATCGTTTTCTTCACGGAATATTGCACAATACTTCAGTGTTTTATACGTTCTCAAAATTAAAATCTTATTTTAATAAGAACAGTGTATCTAACATACGAATGAATACATTGGTTTACAAACAAACCATTTGAGACAGTTTTCTTTCAATGAAAATCCATTACGACATTAGATGGTCTACGTCTCTGGTGCGGAGACGTACCACCAACCCCTGTCCTTGTTTCGCGGTGCCTCAGTCAAGCGTCAGTGAAACGCAACGACCTGTGAAATTCCTGCCAACCTCGAAACCCCCGAAAGCATCTCCTCATCTACATATTATCAAACCATACAATAGATTTTTCCGATCTCTTTTGACCGTCAATAACCGTTTGGAAGCTCTTTGCCACGATACTCCCAGTGCTTTCCGTGTGGTTGTTATTTTGAATATCATAATACTTACTGTGATTCGTGTAAAGAAAATTGTTTCTTGTATTCATCGGAATAAGAAGGCTTGTTCATATTTTATATATTGCTTTATAATAACTCATTATAAACGGAAAACAAGTCGATGTTTTCTTGGGAGCCTATTTTTATTTACCCTTTGCACCGTAGTAGGTACATAGTTTGAATAATACATTATCTAAACATTACTTGATCATTATCAACTGATTATCGATCATTTTCACTATCGATCATTATCAACTGATAAGAAATACAATGAAACAGTGATGTTTATACAAAATTTAAGCAAGAATTACAAGGTATGACAAACAATTTGTATTAAAACTAAGCAAATAAATTGAAGAAAAATACAAGCAAAATAGACTTTAATTATAATTTTGAAGACCTCTTAGCAATGCAAGCTATTACATCAAAAGTCAATTAAGTATGAATGATCATTGACAAAGCAAAAACCAAAATGAATGCATTTAATAACTAGATAATAAATCTTAATGATTTCTCAATACATGCCGCATTCGCCTTCAGCTGTAATGTACACTACCTAAGACACTTCCATTTTCAAAATAATATATAAATAATGAGTATGACTTAATGTTGCCATTCATAATCATTCAATCTACGATTTTTAATAATATCTGCTGTCCCAACTGACATGTTATACAAGTCAGCAGGTGAAACACGGCGATATTAATATTGCCATCTTTACTGCATGCAGACCCTTTCAAAATCCTTATAGGTATAGCCAGGTATTTTTGTTTGCATACATTCGTTCGTCGTTCAGACGTTGTCAAGTAATCCATTTGTTCTCGTCTCTTCATCGTTGACTATTTTGGTCGGCAGCCCGGCGCTAGCTCCGTCACTCACATTTCGGCGGAGGATATGCCACAATATATTATTATGTACGCTATATAATGTGTACCTACGTTATATGGAGTTGTACTGTCAACCAAAATATCGCGTGAGTTATCTTTAAAACCCTCATTCGCTCAAAAATTAATTGAAACAGCTTGGAAACCTTTTTCTAGCGTTGAAATGTTCAAATTCATCATAAATAATTAAGCGAAATATTCAGACAGCGTTTAAAATACAATACATGTACGCACCGTGTACATACATACATATAGTCAAAATAAAATACAATTTCTGGATTAAAATGAAGAGATTTTAAATGAAATTTATTTTTACGTCACGTACAGGGCTCGCAATCCCGATTATACGGGCAAGTACGCAATTCCGTAATGTCGGGATTGTTTAAGTATCAATATCAGAACTAAGAGACTCTCGACTATCGGAAACCGAATTTATCACTTGTATACTTGCAATGCCACTCAAAGAAAGAAAGTGTTTCACTAACAGTGATCGGTATCGATGACTTTTGCTGTTTTTCTACACGCGCCACCTACTGAAAGTTAATTGTACTATGCCTATAAACTTTGCGCAAGTGCAACAATAAGTTGCCAAAATGAACGGTATGTCAGCGCATAAAATATGAAAAAAACATTGATTTTTATATAAAAGACCTACTTTAAGCTAATTTTACTAATTTTGCCAAAAACCTCCGCGCAAGTGCAAGCAAAAAGTTTGTCAACGTTTCATTGCAATGGATGAACGGTATGGCAGTACATAGGGTGCGAACAAACAAATATTGTTTTTTTTTATAATCGATTTTAGATTTATAATTACGACTGAAGGTGCGCGGTGAAATTACAATATCATATTTAAATCTATGTTGTACTTAGTTTTTCCATTGACAGCCCAGGCTTCGCATTTCGTCATCATCAGACATTTCATGTGCACGAATGACCTTGAACTGACAGTCAAGTTCAGTTTAAGTCCATTCGTGCAATTGAAAGGCCTGAAGATGCCAACAGTCAAATGTCATAGAAAAGTACAAAATTTAAGCGTTACAATTTTCAAGGTTGCAATTACAGAATACATAGTTGTATTGCCGTTTATATTTATGACACAAGTTCATCGACTATTATAAAAAAATGGTACTGCGTTGTTTTATGCCATGCAGCTAAACACGAAAAAATATCACTGAACCTAAAGGTTGCCTGTCGCTGCACCCTCATAAACATGGGGCGGGAGGCGTCACTTGACGATTTTTGAAATAAAAACAAAGAATTCATTCCTTGCAGCCAGTTGCATAAGAACACCCAAAGCATGTAAAACTATAAAAAAAAATTCGGGGAAGTGCGTGACGTAATATTATTCCGCGGGAGATTATGTGTAGTAATGGACATTTAATGACGCCTTCATTTGAGGTCAGGACACGCTGGGTTTGCCAAGTGTTCATTGCTGATGGTTGCTGAGTAGGTAGCGGTTCCTGGAGTGCATACTCGGAGATCAGCGCTCATTTTTTACACTTACTATAATTTTATAAACCCCGATACACTTGCAAACACCCAGCAAGTAGAGAGAATGTGGGGATCAGCCAGAAGAGATTTATGTGGTAATTTATTGCTATCAGAAGGTATTGCTGAATTTTGGCAGTTTATCGAGCGTCAACATCACGATGATTGAGAAGCGCTGGCTGCTAGGGGCAAGGCGTAAGATTAAATTATCTGGAATACATTAAAAAATACACGTATACACACATACAAGCATTCGGCCATTAATTTGATGATTTATGTGTCGTTTCATATGGATAGCGAAGGTTTAGGCAACCTTTAGGTTCAGTAATATTTTTTTGTGTTTAGCTGCATGGCATAAAACAACGAAGTACCAAAAAAATATCTGAATAATTCATACCAGTTCACCCTTATTGCAATTTAAGAACGTTATACAAAAATATCAAATACACATCAAATAATAATACTCACTTACATCCTATATGATAAATGATTGATAATCTATGTTATATAGTTTGTTTTTTAACTTCTAGAACTCGTATGTCGAGCTTAGCGCGACATTGTAAAAGTTGGTTGGAAAACAATTGTTTATTAATTTGAAACAATTCTTATTTTAAAAACTGAATGTATTGAATTGTGAGCTTTAGTTGAAGTTTTTAACATGTCATAATGTGGTATATTTTTCGGTATTTCATTTTACCATGCCAATAAATACGCAAACACTGTGATATCAATCAATTTTTCAAATCTATCGAGGAGTTGTTGGAAGGGAAAAAATAATATATTGAGGAGCGCAAACGGTTAATTGTCGTATATGCAACTTATACGATGATATTATAAGTATTGAATATTTAATAAATGTACACATTTATCAACTAAAACACCAAACTTACTTCGAAATACTCGTAATTATTTATTTGACAGTTGGATTCGCGCAATTATAATTATTTATCTACGCTGTTTAACTGACGGCAATATCGTGTTGGGATTGTTGAATCACATCTTTTGACGAGTTTGCGTGGAAACGTGTTGAAGTTTGCAATATTGTATTCTTAGACAATTCGGATGAAGTGTATTTAGTAAGCGGTATAATTGTTAGTAAACAGTTGGGAAACGTGAGACGTGAGAAGATTATTTATTTCGACTCTTGGCAAATATTTTCCATTACCGCGTGGAAGTTTTCTGCCTCGCGGTGGTGTGTACTAATAATTAGGCCTGTAACGTACAATCATTCGAATAGATTGGATAATATGATGAGGCCATGTGTGTCTTAAATCCGGAAATATTTCTACTATTAAACTGAACAGCAGATAGTTCATGCGCTAACTGGTTGTAATCAATTACTCTGTTTTCAGAATCAAAAATTTGAACAATATATTTCTGTCAATGAGTGTATAGAGATAATTGATAAATAATTTTCTCATTTATTTCCATAATTTTTATAGTTATAGTACTCAATTTATATAGAATTTTATATTTTCAATTCACTTTTTAATATTTGAATTATTAAAGAAATTCAACCATTTTACCACACTTTCAGAATTCAATTGAGAATTTTTTAATTGCATATAATAAATTATTTAAAATATATCAACATTTTTTTGTACTCCCACTTATCATTGTATGCCAGGACCGGTTTCGCTCATCGAGGGCATTTTCAACTGATCTACTGAGAAGTGACAGTGAACAACTAAAAAGTGATTAATTCTAAATCTTTACTAAGTAACAACAATTCAAATAATTTCATTTTATTGAATGAAAAAATAAAGAAATTTAAAAAAGCTTTGTGACCATTATTAGACAGGAAACAATGTTTTTTTATCATATACAAATCCATAATAGACCATAAAATTAACCGTTTTTTATATCAGCATTGAAGAACATGGTGTGCAATAAGTAATAAAAAAATAATTCAGATAATTATAACATTTCAATGTATTCGTAGTTCTTCATAATATTTCCATATGTCTATCCATTATTCCATCATAGGTTTATGATGTTCGTGCGGAAAAATGTCGTCAATTACCCTAATGGCAATACATATTTATCCGTAAACTTTTATGTCCTATAATACTAGTAGTTGCATTTTATATAATGCCTCATCATCGGATCACGCTATCAACCTCTATGTCACCCCTCGACTCAATAAAACATTGAAAACGCGACAGAAAAACTGTAATACGTAATACGTCGACTTTCTAACGAAAAAGCTCACACCTCAGTAGAAAAGGTAGGCGAGTTCATTAAATAGTTAAGCTTTAAATCGCTAAGCCGTTTGCAAAACTTTCTGATAATTTAATCCAAAAGGTGTTAACTTGATTTCGAATAGACATTCTATAAATTGTATTTATTGCGTAAGTTCAATTCATTTGAAGCCAAACGAATTTTCGTTTTGTTTTTTAAATTATTATACTCTACTAACAGTACTATCGAAAAAGATTGCTTTATACTATGTCAATACAACATTACAATTATTCTCATTTCCACTCTTTCGTACGTTTTTAACTATCAATCATTTTTTTAACATATATTATTATTAGGATTTATAGAAAAAATCGCCACTAAAAACATTATTTAGCATTCATAACATAGTAGTGACAGATTATTACTATATGTACATGTGTTTAGAAAAACTCATGCTTTTACTTAATGCAATTATTTTTATTGTGAGTGAATCCGATTCGCCCATCGTAAACATTATCAACTGATAATATTTCCTATAGATGAATCCGTTCCTAATGGTTATATTACACATTGAACTAGTACACAAAAGATGTGTTTTATTTTTATAAATTTAGTGATCGATAATAATTATGGTGTAATATCGTAATTTTGTCTGTGAATTATGTGTTCAAATAATTTGACGTGAACACGATATTTCATTATACTTAGTTTTTCAATATACGTAATGCTTCGTTCAAACAAACTAAAAAAACATATTTTCCATAAATCGTGATCGAAAAAAATATCCAACATCCTTCTAGTTGAAGCATCTCGTTAATATTGGTCTGAGAAATCCTCCATAAAATTTTATACCAAGTATGCGTGTGCATTTTCAATAGCCGCTTTTCCAGCAAGCGCTGTGTTTAACCATTTTCACGAGATTCTGTTTTTCCTTCTCAAAATAACGATCCAAACTTTCTATATTGAATTATCGCAAAGCTTTTAAGAGATAAGAGAGGAAAATGTGTATAGTGAATATGATAAAATACTGCTTTTCTTACACGAGTATATTAAAGCTATCTACTAAAGCATTTTCTTGTCTGAAAAAGATTAAGTGTAAGTATAAACACGATCGTCATATATACCATATTTCTATGCGAGAATCGTTTTATTTTCTTTCTTTATTACATTTATACTAGAAACTTTAACAATCTGTGTAAGGATAAATATCGAAAAATTAAGAATGTTTGACTAAAAAGAAAATCACTTGAAAATACTGATCATAAATATTTTTTCAATGCGGTTCAGTAAACATTCATTTTATTAATATAAACTATTACAATGCTGTGATTCTTTTGCACCTTACTGTCGCTATAGTTTTAATTTTCTGAATTGATTTTTTAGGTGCTACGGTGACTAATTATTATATTTAAATAAAACTTAATTCATATATGTACGTATTGTCAATTTTATTAACATAAGAGGTTTTAGATATCTAGATAATAGAATGAATGCATAAAATAATATGCACGGTCCTAAGCAAATTAAAACGTGCATTTATTTTTTTTTACATTTAACTGTTTTCATTTTTATAAAAAGCTGATACTTCTTTGCTGACATGAAAATTTCCATTACTCAGGGGCTGATATAAAAAATTCTACATTTACAAAGGGTTAAAATGTCTCTATTAAATTGGTACATAAATAAGTAGCGCATGCAACAGAGTGGCCAATATAATTCCGGTTTTATTTATGTAAGGGTAACTTCGTCATTATCGGTGGAAACTTATGAGGGTATTTTCTAATAAAATGGAACAACAGAACATTTTTTTTTTCGTTTTATAAAAACGAGCAGACGTAACATTGTTGGGCATTTCTAAAAACTTAGAACGACGTATTAGAAATGTTCTGTTTTGTTTCTGAAAATTTTCAAATTTTATTAACAAACATGGCTATAAGATTTAACATTACTCTCGTTATGTTTTGACATTATAACACTGTTTATGCCATTTGAGCACATCCGTTGCAGATTTCGACGCAGAATATAAATTATTTATATATGTATGATTACATTTTAATAAAAAAAATTACTTAAAGACTTTAAGAAACACGTTTATACACTTTACTAACTTTCCTGGTTTTCTAAAAAATTGCGAGATTTGCATATTAAACACACAATATTCATTGACGTAGAACGGAATAGCTTGACTTATTTGGATTGCTGAAATTTACAATACTTTTATAATATTTTAATAATCACACTTCAACATATACAAACTGGTGTACGTAAACAAGATTCATTGATATTTTTATTAAATTTATTTTAATCGTACCAAAAAAGAATATTTAACGACAGTCTATCAGCCAATGAGGAACGAATTATAGCCACACTATGGTCTTTGTTTTCCAAAAAAAGATGTAATTTTTTTTAAAAACATTTTTGGATGAAAGTTTTTGATGTGAACGGATTCTAAATCATTTTCAGTTCAGGAAAGAACACAATGATGGTGTTCAAGAAACCACCAGATTAGGTAGACTGCAAGGATTCCAAATATTCGTAGGAAATAAATATTCGAATATGAACACCATGGTAATCAAATATATTCGTATAATATAATTTATGAAATGTGCTCAATCATTTTTTTTAAATGTTGCTCACTTTCAGATTTCAACTACTTACGATCTTGGTTTCAACAAACTCTTATTTAGTTCATATGTGCAGTTGAAACCAATAATATTCTGATATAACAATGAGTTCAAGATATTCGAAAATATGCAATCTGTTGCACACAAAATCATGAGATTTAAATCCAGGATCGTGAAAGCGGCAGGGCGTATTAATAAGGAAGCTATAGGGCCGTAGAGTAACCATCGTTACCACTTTAAGCACTTTTCAAAAAAAATAAACAAACGATCGAAGCTTTTATTACAACCAATCACCGATTTCGATAGCATTTCTATTGTAGCTCGTAAATATTTATTTTTTCAACTAAATATAATGACATACATCGATTTGTAACAATTTTTATATTACGGTTTCAACCAGGGCTGTGGAGTCCGTAAAAAAAGTTCGATTCCGACTCCAGCATTTACCAAAACCACGACTCCGACTCCGACTAAAAAAGTTGAATATCGTCACTTTTTTTTGGATAATTTTCCTATTAAATATCAATCCTACCAATCCGGCCAATAGCCAAATTTGACATATTATATGTAAAAATAAAAAGTTCAAACTTTACAAAGTTCCGACTCCGACGACTCCGGTCAAATGCCGCGACGACTCCGACTCCACAGCCCTGGTTTCAACAATCTTTATTCATTACGTAATTATATCTCATTTGTTTTTAGTATATATTATAAGAACATATAGTTTCAAACGAAGAAATTTGAAATTACAAAAAGCTTCCTTTTTTATCGTTTAACATTTCACGTAGAGGTGATCGATCTTGCGACTAGGCGTTAAAATATTAAATTCCATGTTTATAAAGCATTTTATAATTTATTCCATTAAGCATTTTCATTTCACACTTGATTGAGTAAGACGTTTTACAGGTAAGAAAAATATGATTAGTGTATTCTAGCAAGTCACGCACCGAGCTAATACAAAAAAATGCGATCTGAGAAAAAAAAATGTATCATATCTGTATTATTTTTTAGTTATAATAATTACCACCAACCCATTTCAATGTTATATAATTTAAATTTGGAACATTAACATTATATATATCAAATGAATTGATTCAATTGTACGAAAACATGTAGCCCTAAATTAATTCCAACTTCGTATTATGGTAAGAATTCAGTAATTATTTTTTACCTATTGCTGAGCGGTCAAGGTCTATAGGAGCGCTAACTCGTGCTCGAAGGCATTAATATCTGTAAGCTGTGATATAAAAATTCCCTCTCAGCCATCCGATCTTAAAATGAGGAGTAGCGACAACTATTAGCTAATCACTAGTCCTAACCTAGCCTCATCTTTAAATTCTCACTCTCTCTCAAGAAAGACGCTGATGTAACAAAAAAAAACTGTCTTCAGAGAGTGATAAGGATTGGGATAAAAAAGAATATTAGTTTGGTAATCGCTTTCTGATACATCGTTATTAACATCAGGTAAAAGTTTGCTGGGGAGGAATAAAAGCATCCCTCACATTCATGCCTATTTTAAATATATATGTTTTTCGTTCGGGGGTTCAAACTTTTGAATACTTAACTGAGTAAATAAAGAAACCGGTTGTTCATCGCGAGCAGTTGACTAGATCGGTTGGCAATGCCTGACAAATCCTTATCTTTATAAGAATATACATATAAAGGGTCTTTTTATAAGGACGCTTAGTTTTGAAATGTAAATAAAACAAGTTGTTTTTGAGATTTCGACTAAATTTTAATTTCATTTGTAAGTATATTTTACGGCATTAAATATGGAATATAGCATCAAATGTCTGCCAATATCCATTCATTATAAAATGGGCCATGTCGCTAAAGTTGACTTTTTTGACAAATTTGGTTAAACTTCCAACTGCTCCAGAACCCAATCAGGCGTTGTCTGTGGTCGTTTACCTGAAGTTCCTTGGTTAGTTGGATTTTATACGGGTGCAGACATAAAGCCCGATTCGAAATTCGCCAAGTTGAAGTCGCAGAAAAGCCAAGTTCTGGTGAACAACGAGAAATAAGCTGCCTTGGGTTTTCATGTACACTTTCACACACAGCAGCAATGTTTTCACCAGATATTGTATTTTGATGACGTACAGGTAGGTGTTGGCCGATTATTTACCAAACTGGTTGACTCAAATTTGGCCACTAAACAATGAATAATCTACTCAGCAGGACAAAGTAACATATTTTGAGCGTCCCTATTGAAATACCTTTTATATGGAACTTATACTATAAAATGTATTTTGTTTCTTTCAAATAATGCCTCTCCACCAAGAAGTGACATTTAAAACTTCAAAGTAAAAATAAAGGAAGACGATAATAGCTCACCTACTTTGTATATATATTACTATAAGTATACTGTTCAGTATCATAAAAAAAAATGATTGCTTTTCAATTTGCGAGGATCGTTAAAAACTCACTCACGTCCACGTTTTATATATCGACATTGTTAAAGCTTTTCCCAATGACATCATCATTGGCAGGGTCATTATTATTATCAGTTGATATTGTGAAAAACGATGTATCAAAATTCAATATAATATACGATGAAAAATAGATTCTCCGTAGAAGTCTTCATTTTGTCTGTCGTCTTTAACGTTTTATTTATCTGGCGATCTTTTCTTTGCCGAGTCCACGTACGTAGTGGTGTAACAACGGCTCGGTGAAGCCATCATCTGTAGGTGAATTTGATTGATTGCGATGTCAGAATTTCGGGCTGCGAAACGATCCACGCGATAGACATGCGGTTATATGCCGCCCCACTTGAAATATTATCCGTGGCAAGTCGTCTGGAAACAATACATCCACCGTAGTACCTACATATATGTAATGATTTATTTTTATTTTTCCAAAACGCTTTCTAAGTTGAACGCTTCTCTATCCACAAAACAAATTGATTGAAAAGTCTTAGTAAAAAAAAACTGCAGCCTGCATATACATATCGTAAGCTTAATTCTAGCATCGTCTAAGTCAGCTGTCAGCAGAGACTCCAATTACTCGACATCTCAACTACTCGAGTATCGACTAGTAAAATTTCAAAATACTCGAGCAGTTTCAGATGTACCATATTTTTTTTTATTTATTCAAATGTGTGTAATTAAATGAATGATTAATAAATAAATAAGTGTATTTAATTGATTATGCCACAGCTGCATACATAGTCGGCGAATCAAAAGATTATTTTTCAATATTTAATTTTGTCTCTTGTCATCATAATCGAAGATAAGTCAGCAGGATCCAATGCAAAAATAACAAAATAAATTCTCGCACAGCACTTTCAACGGCAAAACCATTAAAAATAAATATTACCTGACAGTAAAACCACGCGTACGACTCAGTTAAACGCAACGGTTAAAAATTATAAGTATATACTTTTTAAACAAGTATATAAAATTTGGAAATATGTCTTCATTTATAAATTACGAGTATTATTCGAGTATTTTTCAAAATACTCGAGTATCGAGTACTTGAAAAATGGACGAGTATACTCTTTTGAGAATTGGAGTCTCTAGTTTTCAGTGATAAACGCATGGAAAAGTACAAAAGCCAAACGATTCGAATTTGATATTGAAATTACGTTCATATTAAAACCGAAAAATCACACTAAAAAATTTTAAATTTTTTTTTCTGTAAGTTTAAATATTCGGTTGTAACTGTCTCCTGATCACTTAGGGTAAACTGACTTACACCATGCTAGAATTAAGCCGACGATATGAGTGCAGCATTTGTGTGAATACACTGATTATTCTGTGCCGTAACGTCCCGGTATTTGCCTTTTGTCATCTTCAGACGTTTCAAGCGTTTGAAGATGCTGAATGAGTTGACATGCGACAGAACTCATGGAAAAATGCAAAATTCAAACGATTCAAATTTGCTCAATGATTTTTAAATATAAATAGTGCAGTTTTCAACGGTTTTGGCTACTTCGATTCCCAGAACAAGCAACAATTTTTCAGTCGTTATATCGATTCTGCTAGAAAACGTGGGTGTTGGTAATCTCTAAAAAATCCTTCCCATCCATCTGATCCTATAAGAAAGGCGTAACGAAGGCGACTAGCTTACCACTTGTCCTGTCCTAGCCTTATACTTTCCATCCCTATTCTTATCAAACTAAAGAGGTTGAACGACTGAGTGACAAGGAGTTATCGGAGAAAAAAAATTGATTAGATTCCTCCATTAGGAGATCATATATTCCGCGTTAGAAGCGGGGATAGGCGTTTATGAATATACATATATTATTCAAATGATAATTTGAAAACAAACAACATGTAATTTTTACATAGAAACAAATAGATTTTATTAATCGGGTTGATTTTGACGTCGTATGATTTCGTAATTATAAAAAAAAAAATTTGAAACATTATGACAACAGTTTGAATTTTTCGATGTAAATTTAAACGTAATTATGTAAAATTTTATGATTTCTATACGCCTGTTTATCTCACTAGTATTTTTGCTGAATATATCCGTATTTTTCCGCATCAAACATTCCCGAATACACGTACCTTAGAATGCTCACAAGTCAGACAATAGCCTGCTCTAAATCCCGACTATAAACTATTCCAATAAAGATAGCGTAGGTAGGTAAAAATACCCCAGGCATATTATTCGAGTTCGAACAGAATAAAAAATAGATGTAATATTTTAAATAGAAATGGAGTCAGTTTTTTTATCGCCGAAATATGTCGACTTTGTTAGCTGAGACATTTCTAGACTTGACTTTTGATTCATGGGAAATACCGGCACGCTATTATGTAGAAAATATCTCATTTTCCAAAGTATTTTACGTTTTTCCCTCACAGCTTTGAGTTATTTATCGTCTCGGGATTCTATTTGTACGACGCAGATACAAATTACTGGATGCGATTTTTTCGTGACTTTACTTACACCATTGTAACCGATTGGTTTTTCTGCCGAATGGTTATTTCCGTAATTAATTTCGATATTTCTCAACAAATACAGTAAACAATATTCCCACAAAAGTAAAAATAATCGCATGACATGTTGAATGCGATAGAACAAATTAAATTCATGAAGCCAAATGGTACTTGGCTTTCCATATAAAAGTGTATGAATATGATTGAGTTAGATTTAGAATGAAGATAAAATTTGAGCATTAACTTAATTCAGATGATGCGACCGACAAATAAATTGGAAACACGATACAATTTGAATTTAATATTGTTCTATTAATTTATGGTGGATCGATTTTAAAATCAGGGCTGTTGAGTCGTTAAAAAAATACGACTCCGACTTCAGCATTTACCAAAAACACGACTCCGACTAAAAAAAGGTTAATTTCGTCACGTTTTTTTTTTCTTTTATATGTGTGTTTAATTAAATATCAGCCAATAAATCCAGCCAATAACCAAACTTGACATATTATATGCAAAAATAAAATATTTTAAATTTCCGACTCCGAGTACGACTCCGGCCAAAACCGTGACTCGACGACTTCGACTCCGGCAAAAACGCCGCGACGACTCCGACTCCACAGCCCTGGTAATAATAAATAATCAAAAAAATATACAGTTTAACAACGTGTGATTTCATTTATCCAGCATATCCACTTTCGCGTAACTTATTTTATAATGAAGTCCGCTCCCAGATTGAAGCATACGGACCCTTAATGGAGCATCCCGATACAATAATTATGATAATAGCTATCTATATGCCCTTCTTTTTTTATTGATCGAATTAGATTAGTTCGGGAAAATATAAACATCACAGGCATCCTTGAACGCGAAACTATAAATCTATTGAAAAATCAACGTCTGAAAGTTTTTGTACGTGGATGTGGATTTGAACCCGTGTACCAAATAGAACGCACGTCAAAAAACGGTAACCACTTCACTACAAGGCAGCGCGTGATAAGCTTATACATAGTTTTATTCAGGCAATTCTCTTTTTATTCGGTAAAGTGTTCCACGGGATATTACATAAAAAAGAGGAGGTGCGCTCCATAAATTTTAAAATCCACATAGCTTTGATATAACGAGTTAAAATACACCCAGAATTGCATAAAAAAATAATGAAAGTTATATGGAATTAAAATTACTTTAAAACCATTAAAAATAACATGTTTGGTTATTGTTTTTTTTGTTACGTTTTATTTAAATATATCTATTGTCACTATATGACAAAACTCGGTGCGTTTTGTGATATTGTTTGAAATTCGTTTGAATTTGCTTGCCACACAGACAAAAAACTGGCCGCACGTGTCAATGTCACATTTTAATAAAACGCTGGATTATTTTACGTGTAATAGTAACAACTTTCACGCTTTTATAGTCTCAAAAAAATGATTAAAAAAACGCATAAAAAGAGAATTTACTTATCTTCATTAACAATTCAATTAATAAGGTACTTTTTCGTAAGTCGCTCATTGAAATTGATTTTGAATTACTTTTATTGACTTATTATTTTTATAACGATCACTATATTCGTGTTAGCCTCTCATTAATTGTAAAGGGTATTTCAATAGGGACGCTCAAAATATGTTACTTTGTCCTGCTGAGTAGATTATTCATTGTTTAGTGGCCAAATTTGAGTCAACCAGTTTGGTAAATAATCGGCCAACACCTACCTGTACGTCATCAAAATACAATATCTGGTGAAAACATTGCTGCTGTGTGTGAAAGTGTACATGAAAACCCAAGGCAGCTTATTTCTCGTTGTTCACCAGAACTTGGCTTTTCTGCGACTTCAGCTTGGCGAATTTTGAATCGGGCCTTATGTCTGCACCCGTATAAAATCCAACTAACCAAGGAACTTCAGGTAAACGACCTCAGACAACGCCTGATTGGGTTCTGGAGCAGTTGGAAGTTTACCCAAATTTGTCAAAAAAGTCAACTTTAGCGACATGGCCCATTTTATAATGAATGGATATTGGCAGATATTTGATGCTATATTCCATATTTAATGCCGTAAAATATACTTACAAATGAAATTAAAATTTAGTCGAAATCTCACAAACAACTTGTTTTATTTCCATTTCAAAACTAAGCGTCCTTATAAAAAGACCCTTTATATATGTACATAGCTTACCAGTAAGTATTACCATAGCATGCTTACTAGCTGATCAAAAGGTGTCTTGCTCATAATGTAAAAATTAAGAATATAAGTATTAGTTGGTTATATTTATTGGTATTCAATTGAAAAGAATCTGTATTAGAATGATAATGGTATTACGTTTCAATAAATGCATTGCGCTTAGAAGTTTAGTGTAATGTTTCTTATAATATGCAGTTAGTTAAATGGATTTTCGTTTGCAAGTAATGGATATGTGTAGTATGTTATTATTTGCTCGCGCAGAGTTACAGATATTGAAAAAGTTTTCGAAATCCTATACAATAAAACATAAATTTATCTGCCAGTTTCAGTATTAATAAAAATCGACTGAAACTGAAACAAAGCCACTTAATGTAAAGTACTATCGTAAAGCTCTCTCTCCATTCGGCAGCTGGCTGAGTCAACTAACTCTATTCGAACCGAATACACTATCGCTTATAGTTTTATTTTACTCAAATCAGATAATATTTTTTGAATAATTCTAAAAAAAAACTTCTTTTGTAATATTATTATATTCCACCGCAATCAGAATAGTTTTCAAAACTATTTCAATGAAAATTAAACATCAAAAAGGAGGCAAACTTTTCAATGATTTTATAAAAATATTCTGAATTTAATTATCATAAACCACATATTAGTTATTTACGACTATTTTTATTGTCGAAATCACATACGTACAGATGCGATCTAGAGTTTGGATCCATTCATGGAGACCATATATTTTTGCAAATTGATTTTGAAATATTCTAGCTTAGAATTTCGACTGACGGTGCATGATGGAATTTAAACATAAAATTTAAATCGTTTGAAATTTGTACTTTCATGAGTTTGGTCGCTAACGACCCGGGTTTCGCCTTTCGACATCTTCGTGCATTTCAAGTCCACAAATAAACATGTCAGTTCAAGTTCACTCGTGCACTTTAAATGCATGAAGAAGCCGAAAGGAAAAACCTAAGTCGTGAGCAACAAAATTCACGGAAAAGTAGAACATTCAAACGATTCAAATTACACTTTTCATTGATTTTCTTCATTCTGATTACATATGATTTACGCCAGGAATGGAAATGGTGGAAAATCATTACTAGATAACATAGTAAAAATCATATTATTTTAACAACGATTCGTAAAAATTCAAAGATTCTCGATACATTCCATTGATGGACCAATAAATAAAACATAATTATGTTATTCGTGCGGTGTCAAATACGGTCTTAAAGTCTTTTATACAGGCATGTATAATATTTAAGAGAAATAAAACTGATACACTTAATTTAATAAGCATAATATAATAAGTGCTATACGAATCTCCCCTATTATTATTGTTGAACTT
The DNA here is from genome assembly GCA_028554975.1 of Himalopsyche kuldschensis. Lineage (NCBI taxonomy): Eukaryota > Metazoa > Arthropoda > Insecta > Trichoptera > Rhyacophilidae > Himalopsyche > Himalopsyche kuldschensis. The sequence goes on along the minus strand of JAHFWI010000003.1, from coordinate 6,612,356 downwards.
TTGAGACAAGTTTTTATATTCTTTTTTTGCGAATATTAAATTCGTGCTGAGGTAAAATAAAATATGAAAACTGTCCAATTCCAAGGTAGACTGTGATTATTTTTATTCTGCGTTCTTCACATTATACCTTCACAATGTTCATAAAAAGTGTGCTTTTTTTTCTCAGCATAAAATTTGTGCTTAGCAATAAAAACTTATCGCTTGACCTTTTACGCTGGGAAAATTTAAAATTCTTTTATTATATTTATATTGAAGTATCAGCATTCTCTTATATTATATGGAATAACTTTTTTTATTTTTGTTAATTCTTAGACGTCAAAGTTTGCTAGTTAATTAGAAAGATTTCACTCCCACATAATTAAATAAAAACAATGAAATTAAATATTTAAATTCACATCAGTTTATTTTTTAATTAAAAATTATTCAAAATACGTATTCTACAGTTTAATATTACAATCAGAACCAGTATCTTCAGCACGTTCAGTAGTTCGTGTTTATACGTTTTTCTTACTTTTGGTGTTATAACTACACAAATAAATCAATTATATAATATTCTTCATCGATTCGTAAATTATATTTTTGCAATTCCTTGATCGTAGATTCTTTTTAAAGTGTTCACTCTCAATAAGAGGTCTGCACGGGCCAAAATTTAAAAATTCTACCCGACCCGAGTCCGAAAATCTCCCACTTGAGCCCGAGGCTCATTCCCGAACATCCTTACCCTTACAGTTTTTTCAACTTTTCAACAAACAACTAAAATAATTTAATACGTAATTAATTAAGATATACATTAATGACGTATACATCCGGAATACTCGGATTTATGCTTTATTTTTTGTATACTGAGCCTGGGCCTGAGCCCGGCTTGGGCCCGAACCCAAATCTTCGTTACCCGGGCCGACCAGAGCTCTCGCAGACCTCTACTGTCAATACTTGGTGGAATGGCATTATATGTAAAAAATAATAACACATTTTTTTTACTTATTTCACATTAGATTTATTAGGATCAGGGCGGGTTCACTCATCGTAAGCATTAAAAACTGAAGATGAGCGAACCTGCTCCTGATCCCATAAATCTAACGTGAAATCAAAAAAATGTGCTATTATTTTTAACGATCGTAGATTTACTTCATTTTGTTATAGTTTTTTTTATGTGATAGTAATTTAATAAAGCTTCAATATTGATCCGCCCCGATCAAAAAATTCATCTTAAAAATATTTAAAACTCACTACTAGGCTACCTTCAAACATTCACAGTTTTGAAATATCGTTCTGTTCCTCGTGCATTTTTGTGATAAATATACAACTATGTTATTCATCATATCGCCTGAAACTGAATGAAAGTGACATTCCGTTAGCCGAGAACCAACAAACACGACACCTCAGATTTCCACGCGACGGTCATAAAACATTTTTCCGATCAGCACATCATTCACAAAGCAAGAATCCGCTGTGTTAAGATATCGTTCCCCTTTTATTTACTGCGTCTAATGTTCCTTCCGTGTCACGTCCCCCACAGGCTCTCGCTCACAAAAGACAAAACCAGTTAAAACTATTTGATATCACTGGCAATACCATAAATCCCGCTTAATTGGACACAATGTGTAATTGTTGTAGGCGCCCCGATGCCATAACTTGCCCCCGCTCGCCTCTTTTCATTATAACAACAAGTAACAGCGTTACCACATTAAGCAAAATAGTTTTCCCATGTAAATTAAGCGAGAGTTTTAGTATGCACGCATCTGTGCGGCATCTAGATTCTAAGACTACTTAACCAGATATCATTTAATTTAGAACGGTTGACCTTTCACCCAATTATTTTCGCATTAAATCCTCAAAACTAAACTAGTAGATCAACGTGAAAGTTTCGTTGTCGACCCGACAATATTAGTCGATTATTATTACTAATGAAATTTAAAAAAATATATATATTATAAATCCATGACATTTGAAAAAAAAAATTATTCCGTCTTATCCCGTATTTTTTATTCTGATTTTATCGCCACTCGGTAATGGCGAAATTGCAATATTCACTTCGTCGTAAAAATAAAACACGACTCCGACTCCACATACATATTTATGTGTATAAAATTAAAGATGAACCAAGCAATCAGGCCAATAGCCTATTTTTTCATATTATATGCATGAATAAAGTTTAAATTTTTCATACGTTTTTCACGACTCCGACTCCGACTTCACATCCATGCTTTTATCTCATAACAAGCCAACATCTGAATTATCAAAAAAAAATATTTTCAGACCATCTTTCATAAAAGATAACTGAGTTTTTTAGATATACCAGTCCTACTAGTAACACTTTACTTAATAAATAATTTAAAAGAGATTTCATTTATTCTCATTGAGTTTTCACTGATAAAAAAAACCGATTAAGATCATATAAAAGTATTTTTATGAAATTAACGCGCTTGAATATATTTTATACATGAATAATTCAATGACACTCCATCAACAATAATCACTACAACATTTTACTATCTACTATACTATGTGTCTACTCGATGTACGAGTTATCATTGAAAAAATCTCATACAACTCAGTTGATAATTCTCTTTAATAGCGAAACCGGTCCTGATCATTATTACATATTTATAATTCGTACAAAAAAAAAATGAAACTTAAATCGCAAATTTTCCCGCTGTTTATGTTAATTAATTCATCACTCATTTGAAATGAAAATATATACTGAAGTTATAATAATTATAAATTTAAGGAGAACAGCTCTCTTACCACGGATACCACTATAACAGATACTGTAGCTGTAATGTAGCAATTAATACCTGGGCTGATCCACGGAAATGCATCAGACCTTGACAAAACGAAGCCAAGAGGATATGGGAAACAGATTTACTGAAATTTAGCTGCGGAACAATCTTATTTTATTTCTTACTGTCTCAGTCTAAATGGTTAAAAGCATTCATGTATTATAGTATTATCCGACAAGGTTTAGTTATTAGTTGAATAATTAACAGTGAGTGCTTTTTTGTTTTAAATCATGGTTCAGCGTGTTAAAATATACAAAATTATTAAAAATCAAGAAATGGGATGGTAAATACTAAAACCACCGATGGCTCAATAATAATTAATTAATACAAATATGCAGTGGTGTAGTGGAACCAAGTCGATGACATGGCAGTTGAAAATGAGTCAGGGCGCCGCCCGGCCACCTCTTTCATTTGAAACTTAATTTTCAAGGTCATACATATGCTTAAAATACTGTTCATAAAATTTTAAAAAATTGTATCAAAATTGATCTATCTATACAAATAAAATAGGGGAAAAATTAATTACCACCTGTACCTATTTATTTACCACTATTTTACTGCTTATATGATATATGTATCTATCTCCGAACCTGTAATGTGTAATGAAGCTTAACTTAACAGAAGTTGTTCAACGAAAACTTTTAGTTACTCAATCGCTCAACCTATCTTTTTTGGAGAAAGTATGAAAGTCTTAGACACGACTAGTGTCTTACTAATCGCTGTCTCTACGCCTGAGTTTTAGGGATCAGATGGGTGGGAGGCAATTTAAACATCCATTCATTTAAATTCAAATACCGATTGGAAAAGTATTTTGTGTAACTGTCCGTTCTAGTATCAGCTAAAACTGCAAACGAAGTCTGTATTGAGTATATAAATGCCAGTAGACAAATGAAAAGTATTAAATTACCGGTATTTGTGTATTCATCATTTATTGCAATTGCATTCATGTTTAGTGAAAAAAAATTGTAGGATATTTTTGCTTTTACCTGCCGCCTTTGAGGTTAATCTATTGCAATCTGTTAACAAGCGTATTATTATTTTATTTCTTATCCTTTCAGCATCCGTGTTTTATAATACAAAGTCAGTGCACGCAACGTGCACACGAGCAACATATCCGAAACTTGCTAAGATCTCTTAGCTGTATTTATTTATTTTCTCGAGATAATCAAAAAAAGATAAATGTGTCTCCTGAGCACTATTCGGACACGATGCTCGCTCACGAAATACATGACCTGACCTACAGTTGCTCTTCACCTTTTATTTAATGTTGAATTTCATTGCAAATAATATTGAATTCAAGTAAAATACCATAATCTGGCTATCTTCTTATACAGTGGACGTGAATTTTGCTTGTGAATAGAATCTCTATACTTAACAATACTTTTCAATTTCGTAAATCTTTTTTTCGTAAAAATTATCATACATATCTTTACCTTACTTTGAAAAGGTTCTAATTGAAAATTTTGCCTAAAATGACAATTTGGTCAGAAAAGCTTGTATTTACCGCATTCTATCATATACATTTTATATGAGTTTCAGTATTATCTATGGTTGAATAACGGAGTTATTGCACTGCATCTGCACACTTTTTTTACTAAATTTATTTGACAAAGGTCTATGATTGTCATCATTATTTCCATCATTAGATCATTAAGATTTTTATTTCTCATCAAGAGTTGTGAATAAACATGCTTAAAATAAGTAATTTAAAACATTTTTACTGGCTCTTGTTACAAGTGAACTTTAATCAATCGAAACTCAAAACAGTGTCAAGAGCAGTTAGAACCTTTTCAAAGTTAAGTGTCGATATGTAATGAATCTATAATTGGTAGCGTAGATTATAAAAATACTGATATCAGAATACACCAGCTATCAATACTGCTTCATTTACTTTTTTTTTGTCACTGAAAATAAAATTTGATCCGAAATATTTTGCATAAAATAACAATATTTCTTTGTCTATTACTATCATTTTTCATGAATGACTACAGCTCAAATTATCCATTACAAATAATTTGATATTGAATAAGCGTCGATATAAATTGGCTCACCTTACCATTGGTTACATATACATATGTTCAAGAAAATGTCGATCGGCTATCGTTATTATTTCTGGAAAATGTTTGATTCCTCTGCGATAGCAAACTATTCCTGAAGAAGCATGTAAGATAATACCGGAGACAGCGTTCGACTTCATCTTAAAGCGAGCATATGTTTGGCTCGTTAACTTGACTTATAGCCAGTTTATTTCGTGGCAGCCCGACGTCATGTTTTCTTATTTTTTTACAAGGAGCTAAAATGCGAAGACGCGAGACGCGCGTCTGTCTGCCAGCTTTGAGCTTTTTCACCCTCCGCCAGATTAAAAGGATTATTAATTACCCGATTTGCCGGAGCGAAGTGGTAACTTCTTCGACTCCCTCTCGCCTAGACGCACGATCAACTATACCAATGGCCGCATTACACGACACGAACCAACTCAACTCATTATCACATTTATGAAACTGTTACAAAATACTCTATGTTCGAAGTTGTGTATTTTGACGCGGCGATAATTCAATAGCACTTAAAATTCACATGCGTACACCTAAAAAGGTAAATGAAAATACACTTGAATTCGAATGGTTCAATTCATTTACGATTTCTTTAAAATTGCATGGTGTTGAATCTATGACACTAGATCTAGTTACATATACATATTGATTGATTTAAAACTATATGTTATAATTTAAAAGAGGCTATATTATCATACAATCATTCATTTTATATAAAATCAACGATTGTTTTAGACAGGGTTTTCTATATCAATGAAAAATAGTATGCAATTTTTCCTTTGATCTGATTTTATTTGGTTGAAAACTGTTGAATCCTATTAATTATTTGCAAATCTACTAGAAATATAATGTATATATGATATATCGAATGATTCAAGCGTAGATAAATCACCTTCGAATAAAAATTTACAAGCAAAATGCTTAGCCACAATACCGAATATGAAATGATTGCCTTTGATAATTTTGCATAGATTTGACCAACTTTGATAAACGCTAATTCCTCAAACTAGATTTTATAATTATTTTAATGTTATGCATGTCAAAACCAGCAAGCTTTTTTCACTTTACGGAGAGAAGTTATCCACTTATGACCTTTTGCGGCTCACATATGGAAAATGAAACCGCCTCCTAACTTTTTATTTCTTATGTCACTTGACTTCAGTGAAATTACTAGAAGGATTTTAAAGATGCGTAATACACTAATACGTTACGTGGTAGCTTTTTATTTAAGTTTAATACAAATGAACCCAAGCTGTAAAAATTATAGACCAAAAAGTGTAGTTTTCTTAGTGAGTTTAGCTTGAAATCATCCAGAGTTTAAGATCGCACAATGCCGTGTGACCCAACCCTTAAAACACTGACGTATTTAGTTAATATTGTCAATATTTACAATTTCCTCTAAATCGTCCACCCCCGGTGAAAGGAATTTATCCCACGCCGTTTTTGTGATTTACTTTTTCGGGGATTATAAATTAAATCTTTATTTATAACTTCCTCCGTCGTCTTAGAGGTTCTCTCGACTACGGAATGGAATACGTTTTTAATGCCCCCGTTTCCTGTTATTTTAGTGTTTATTTCTACGAGATTATTTGTTGAGCTTGCGATCTTCTCAAAAACATTTATCTTACCTTTAAATACGTTTCTATGTAACTTCGTATAAATCTTTTCTAGTAATCATTTCGGCAAATAAATTGCCTTGTGTAAGCTAAATAATTTATTCAAAATGGAATGCAAATATATTTTTTCAATTTCCCCTTTTTATATAACACTTATTTTAAGTGATGCTGTATGGCTGTTTGATACAAGAGCCGTGACGATTGCCTATTTTTTCACAGAAAATAATGCCTAATGTTGGTTGGTGTTGGTGGCGGAAATACTAGAAAACAAATATTTTATTTGCCAAAAAGGTTGAATGTTTGGGTTTTTCGATCACTATGGCACCGAGGATAAATCTGCCCTGTCTACATTTTGACTTTAATTAATAATGTAAAAAAATAGAGGAATCAAATAAAAAAGATCCTCATGTACATATGTAGATTTACCTTTCAAAAATTTATTCAATATTACATTCCTTCAAAATTTTCTTATGTCTCATAAAAGCGCTCATGGTTTCCTTCCTTAATATTAATAATTTCAACTGATCAATATTTTTTGATCGCAATAATGCAAAAATAAAAATGCTAAAAAAAATAATCATTCAAACGAGAATGTAAGTTTAATTAATACATGTATAAACTATACAAGATTTCTGTTCAAATTTAAGATTTTTATTCATATTTAATGAACATTTACTCTTCTATCTAACGTTTTTTTAAATGAAAATTCTTTTCAATTTACCTGAAGAGGAATCGTTATTTACACAAAAATGGGTTACTATTGCAATCCTATTTATAATACATCTTTATCTTGTCAAACTTATGTATTTTTCTGTTAACAGAATAATGTTATTACTTCATATATTATACAAAGAGTTCCAAATTTTAGAATCTCGTATTTATGTTAATAATTTCCATTTTGTTTACACCGCAGTTTATAGGCTTTGAATGTAATGGGTGGCTTCGCTTTAACTATTAAAGTATTTGGTATTCGTGATTTTTATTACTTAATTTGTGGGCACAGTAAACTCCGTACTGTCTGCACGGTCCGAAACATAAGGCATACATTGTATGACGGGGTGAAAATATTATATAATTAATTTTTGAATAATTCTATGTTTCAGGTTGTGTGTTTCCACCAAAATGGTCCGGACGATGGTTCCAGTCCGGAGTCACACAGTCTATTGTGATAGATGGAGACAAACTCTCCAACAAGGGAAAGTGCCTTTCATCAGAGGGAGACAAATTTCTTCTGGTTGACGAGTAAGTAATCCATGCGATTCGTGATTTTATAACTATACACATAGAGCTACCCAGTATGGTCCCTGGGCAAAGTTTCGAATTTATGCACGTGACATAAAATTGAACTGCTATGAAGAATATAATTAAAATGTTTTATTTTAAAAAATAGGAGTCCAAAAATTCTGATAAATAAACATTACAGAATTATACTAAATGTGTCGGTGAATATTTGCGTATTTTATCAATTTAAAATTAGTCATTTAGATTAAAACAGAGAGATGAATTGTTTAAAAACTGAAAAAATTTAATCCAAATTAATAAAAATTCTCAATAAAATAAAAATATTTGCTTACACCACAGTTTCTCGAAAATAAATGGAGATACATGGCAACACGTAAGGGAAGTTTAATTGTGCATATTTAATTCTCTTTTCCGAATGTTAATTCATTGATTTTTTAATATCTTTATCATGGGAAAATATCTTTGATGTAATCAAGCTGTTATCTAATAGCTAGTTTCTTCTTTTTCAGACATAGGTGTTACAGATGCGTTGTGATACACGAAAAACATATAAATGTTTTACAATATAAAGAAAGTAAGTAGCATTGGAAAATATTGTATAATTGTACTCAGGGCTTTTTTCCCATTTAACGGCTTTCCGGCACCTTTTCTCACCAGTGTCAAAATCAATTAGACGACATTTTACTTGAATGATATTTGAATATAATTTTATTTAGTAAAAAGCTTGACATGAAGTGAGTTCCGGCACCTTATTTTTTCAAAAAAAAGCCCTGGTTGTACTGCTATATGGAGATGTTGAAACTGGTCACTGCAAATATATAAACAAAAAAATGCATTAGTTACATGCTTTCATCAACTTGCATTGACAACAATTGACTAATTTCTGGTTATTTTACATTTCAAAAATCAGCCAAGAGAAAATATTATCTTCCAGAATCCGTCATCATTGTGGATTCCATATTTCCTGGAGTATATTTGAACTGTGTTTTCTTGATCGTGATATGATAACATCATTAGTTATATATTAATGTTCTTTGAAAATATAAAGAAACACTTCTGAACACACGAAGATTTTATATATATCAATAATAAATCACCTCTTATTGTTTTCAGCATTCTGCCACACTAAAGAAGACTTGCCAAGCTTATGTTCCCTAATACCTGGTGATGCACTGCTGTACTCCATGTTCAGAGAGAATACTTCGCCTGTCACCTGTCCCTTGAGAGGGCCATTTTCTTTTACATATAATAGGTAATTTTAAACCACCTATTCATATTTATTTGATGAGATACAAATTATAATACTAACAAACATTATATGATAATTATGAAAAAAACATTCAATGTTTTTGCGTTCAAACATTTTCAATAATAATCGAAATGATTGATATCTTGCTTCACTGTAGTTAATGGAATGCACATACAATTTCCACTTTATTCATGTATGTTACTTTCTACGTCAATTTAATCAATTTTTAATTTTTGTAATGCTGCGGTGGAAATCAAAATACATTGAGAAACAATGTGTATTCCGTGTTCTCCGTAGCTGATGTGTTTATAATTAGTGAGGTGAAATTAACAATCAAATTATTTATTTGAATATAAATTTTAGGGGACATGGTGAATGTAAAGTTCCAATGTCATCCATCGAGAGCTGCACAGAAGAATCTCGCCTACTGTTGAACTATCAGGCATGTCCTGATGTCTATGGCTCTGAGAGCACAGGTAACTATAACAGACATAGATAATTTAATCAACTCCTCTGGAGCCGGTCAACTATTTAAAAATTTCCATACCACAACAATTATAAATAGCGTCAGTGTCTTCATTTCACCAACCTTTTGACGAGTTTGTTCTCATTAAAAAATATTACTGTCATCATAATATAAATGATAATAAATATTTACATACCATACAAAGGAGTGATCCTGATATTAAATACTTAAATACAGTTTAGAGATCAAACTATCTTTTATAGTTCTGAACTAAACTAATACAGAGGAACCCTGATCCATCGTTATTATAGGTCTCTGAAAAAAATGCTGAATCGGGGAAAACGATAAAAGCAGGAAAATCTCAAAAGCCATGAATATCAAAAACTTATTTAACTGTCAGAAATTTTCATATTTAATCCATTAATAGTATGGTGAAAACTCAGGTCCAAAATATCTTCATGAGAGGCATTTCAATTGCAAGTTAAACTTATTCACAATGCTAATAATGCAAGCAGTGTCTACCCAACCTAAGAATCATACAAAAACAAATGACATCTTCTGGAGAAAGTTGATCAAGACATAATTTACGGTGGTACTATAACACTTAAAAGATAGATCAAGGAAGACAATAGATAGAAGAACAATGAATGGGAGACTATTTAACCTTATGATTTTTTTGTCTGGGATTATAAAAAATTAATGAATATGCAAGAACGATTTATACCGCCATGGTGCTACAGATAAAGAACATCTATTATTTTATTCAATCATTGCAGTTGAAATATAAATGCGATAAAGATTTAAATTATTTAGTTTTATGGTCAACTTTGCTATTTCAAACGTAATACAAGACGGGCAAATAATTCATTGACTGGTGATTTAAGATGCAAATTAGAAATAGTTGGATGGCTTAGCCATAGAACAGTTAACTGTGACCTACTTCTTAGTAATCTTAGTGAACAACCCTGTTTAAGAGTATATTAACCCTCTTAGCCTCAGAGCGCCGATCTATCGTCGCATACTTTCAAATATCATATACGAGATATAGAGAAAGCAAACATATTGAAACAAAAAAATGCCATTGGAGAAATTTTATTTTATTGGCAAAAAAACTTTATAAAATACATGGCATTACAGCAAGCGCCAATGCGCCATGCAACATAGAAATGTTCCATCATTAAAATATACTAATTTACGAATTATTAATTTTTAATATTCAGGTTTTTTTAACAGTTATATTTTGAGTTCCGCGCGTGTATTTCGCTCCGATGGTCTTTATCCGTCGGCTTGACCTTTGATAAACCTAAGACTGAACATTTACCAATAAACATATGTTTTGATATATGGGCTTGTATGCAGGTACCCTAATTTTTTGTTTGCAAAATTCCAATATTGATAAATAGCAAGTTGCCTACGTTGACGAATACTATATACTATCTTTTTTTATGTATGTCAATGTAAAGAATTTCTCTCTCTAAAAATGTTCTTCATCATCTATTTAAGTGTCCTAAATTTTTTCGTTTTTTTTCCGTTTAAAATAAAAAATACATTACAACCAAAGTATATACCGTTTTCATGAAAATAGCTCTGAGCTATTTCGCAAGTACCCGCAAAAACGGCTGAGGCTAAAAGGGTTAACCATACCAGTTTTTACATAAAATCCTCTTGATATAATGCTAAAAATCATGTGTTTTAATTCCAGTGGAAGAGTTAGAGTGTCTTGCAACATGGAAAGAAGGGAGTTTGCGGTATTTGGTGGGAAAAGTTCACCAAAACCATGCAACCAGCAATGAAGATCGCTATCGATGTTTTGTATACGAAAAAGCAAATGGAATGGGTTAGTAGACAGTTCTCATAAAATTTCTTATACCTTTTATCCAAATATTCCCTAATTGCATCTAGTTGAAAGGTATAGAACTGTTACAACTTTTTTTACAATGATTTCTCATATTTAACTATAAATTGTGCACTCAAACTGGCATTTATTAATGTATAATTTGATCGGGTCTATGCTGCAGTCAATGTCAATTTATCTACTCTGCTCAAAACGCTTGGATAGCTAAAAATTCTTTCCCACCCATCCAATACTATGGCGAGAGCAACTAGCTAACCACTTGTCCTGTCCTTGTCTAATATTTTCTATCCCAACTCTCATCGAACAAAAGCAAAGTAGAAGAACTCAGTAACAAGCAGTTAGAAGGCGGCTATCTATGGCAGTCCATTAGAAGGCCATATGGAAGTGTTTAACATATTGCCGGCTTAAATCTAACATCGTGTAAGTCAGTTTTTCATTAAGTGTTCAGTAGACAGCTAAAACTTAAGCAAGGCGCTACTGCGATACATGAAATTGTCACTTCCATTTGCATATTTGGACATTAGATGAACGAAGTAGATGCGTCGTTATACTTGCAAACCGAAATTATCAAAACAAGGAATTCTAAAAAAAGTTATTTACACAATGTTAGAAATAAGCCGACAATATGCTTAGATGCAATACATTGATCGTAAACTTCTTACTGGTAGTAGATTGATTATATAACTAAAATTATATTAATTAAATGATAAAAGTTTGAATAAAATATCTATGACCCTACTGCTCTATATTGCTATTATCTATAACTCATGCTCCCTATTAACTCGTCTATTAATACTCAGGTTCACACTCACCGATAAAGGAGGGCGACGGAGTTGACTACAGAGTAGCTCAGTCAGGTGATGCTACATGCAATGGATTATTCAGTGCAACTGAAGGCTCTAGGACTATGGCTCTAAAAAGAGGTCAGTTTATAAATAACCACCAATCAAAGCAATCTGTTGCAATAAGTGACTTTTGGTGTATGACACTTTTAGACACAAAATTTATTTGCTTTAGCTAATTTTAAAAATGTGATTTTGTTTTTCTTCATTGATTCTAGAAAGGAATTTGAATTGGAATAGATTTAAACGCTCGATTTTATATGGCTGCCACACATTTTATTCTAAAATAAGCTTTTTTCTGAAAAATATTTGCTAATCATATAAAACAAATAAAAATATCGAGAAGGCCATCATCACTAATATATTGAGTCAAAAAATAATAAATCGTTTTTTATGGTTATTCCGGTTTCGCTTATCGTAAGCATTTTCAACTGATTTTAATAAATACATTATGAAATAAGTACAACATTGAAGTATTGACAGTGAATACATAGAAAGAGATATATTTAGATGTATGAAAAAATAATTAAAATTCAATAAAAATGTGAGAATGGTTATAAATCTAAAACAGTTAAACACTCCATTGTAAATGTGCGGCAATACTCTTCAGTGGGTTAAGGAAATACTATTTTTAATAAAACACCGTCTTTCACAAGATTCATGTACTTATATTGCTTTATTTTTTCAGTTCCTGTAAGTTTCAAATGCCGCTTCCCAGTATGGATGACCTTTCCAGGTCATTGGCACACTTTGGACTATTCAAGTACTTACTCTTTCCATCAAAAAAATGCAACACTACGTATAACGAATCAAACAGGAGCAGATATCAAAGTGCACTGTGCTCACGTTAAAGCTTCATCACCCAGTGGAAACTCTGTTGCGCTTATTGCGCACTGGCAACATCATTGGTGAGTCTATAGTCACATATTATTGTACTTCACCTTACAACACCACTTATTTCACACTATCAATGTTTTAATACCATAAAATAACTGAAATATTTGTGTTAACTATGCCTACTTGTCAGTCTTCTTTTACAATTGACCAAGGTATAGTTTTCATAATTTTAAAAAAATGGTAAAATAAAGAATGCCTCAATTAACAGGATTTTTTAAAATTCCATTTAGTTAGATTTTATCTACTACACAGATTGTATAATTAAATTATTTGTTCTCATCAGTAAATATGTAGATGTTGCTGAATAGAAATCAAAAACAGTTTAGGTGATTTGAAAAACATTATTAATATTGTCATTGAATTGAAAAGTACAGTAAATACCTGGTAATCAACTATTTTCAATTCATTTCTGTCACATAACCTTCCAATGTTTAGGCATGGTAGGGATTTGCCGACTTTAAATAAAAATTCCCTCGCATGACCAGGGCTTTTCAGAAAAATTCAAAGATGGGTGCTAATGATGTTTTAGATTTTATGAAAAAGGAGATGTCAAATATGATTGTTTGTTTAGTAGTTTTTATCTGTTTTTCACACTTTGGCATACTAAACATAAATATAATCATAAAATAATCTTACTCGCAAGCTATCTGGTAATTTATAATCTGCATTGCCAGTCCATTTGATCGCTCTTGGTCTATCATCGAAATTCACTCTTTGTAAAGCTCCATTTGTTACGTATACTTTCTTTCAAAGCATTTATTGAGTTAAATCAAAATTTTATCTTGGGTATTCAGCTCACCCTGGCCTCCTCTTTCTGATAGGACATTCTAAAGAGTCTGGGTCTATTAGGATATGAGTTGAAATATTCCTTTGTATTTTTTTAAATCCATATTAACAGCAGGTGCTTTAATCTAAAACGATTTAACATTTCAGTGTTGGGCGATATGTGTGCCTAGCGTTTCACAGACGCGGGGATCATGCTGCAGAGCTTCAAGTAGGACGAGCCGCCTCTCGTGCTGAAGATGCTTGTTCACCAGCTTATTTTGATACACTTACAGCTCCGTATGTCACACTAGTCAGTAAGTCCAAAAATATTATTTTCAAATCACATTTAAAATATGAGTAAGTATAAAAGAAAAAAAAAGAAACTCCTGTTGAAAAATATTATTTTTTTATCCACAGAAAAATCAATTGAGTTCAAAATTAAATTTTTTGAGAATTGGCTGATTGTCTTTTTTTTCAATAAATAATGTCGGTATTTAATTTACATAAATTTCCAATCTCATTGCCCATAATATTTAGACATTAATACTTTCGATGGATTCAGCAGTAACTTTATGGATATTCATTAAAATATAAAATTATATCTTCAGGATCTTCAAAATCACTATGAGAGTAGAGTTCCCTTCAAAGTGAATATTGCGCTCATTTTTCTATCAAACTATTTTTTATTGTAGATTTAGCTTTAAAAATAGCAAAATGACCTAAGCTTACTATTTTATGTTACCACTTACTGATCTTTCGAGTGATGTCATGGAGAATTAAAAGTGTTTTATCCTTTACTAAACTAGAAAAAAATTAATCTCTTTGTTTCTTTTCTAACAGCGAGTAATCCAGAAGCGAGAAACTGTCCATATTCTGGTAAATTTAGTATTGCGGGCCTCAAAATACTTCAAAGAAATGCGAGGTCTCTAATACACACAAACGATACAAAATCAGATGATGCTAATTCCAGAAAGAATCACAAACACAGTCATCGGAAGCATAAGCATGTTGACACAGATTCCACTGATGATAAACTCACAGATGAAGAACGTAAAAAGAAAAAATATCAAAAATTCTTGGAGCATATTTTCGCCAAGGAAGTTCTCAAGAGAGAGTTTAAGATAAAGCGAAAATTAGCCATGGAAGCAAATAACACCTTCGCTTTTCACAATATATCTAGTGTAAATGAAAGTGACGCTAGAGTTAATACAAGCTCAAAAGAGTTGTCTCGGATCAGACGGTCGAATAGCAAAGGTGATAGCGCTGCTTGTATAAGCAATGAGTATACGATGCTAGATATTGGATGTAATTCTCCAGAAAATATGGAATTTCATTCAACCTGCGATAATAAAGAATTCATTACAGGTAATAAAAGGCTGTCTAATCTTATGAAACAATCAACTCAAAAGCTCTCTCTTTTTACTACTTTTCTTCAAAAATACTTAAAATTAATCCGGAGCCTGTTAACGTAGCTCAGCTTTGTGTACTTAAGCAATCAAAATAATCCAATTCCTTAAATAACAACGTAGAATAATACCCGCCATTTTAAATAGGTATCTCCATGTTATGAGTACCTACAGAAATTGTAATTTAATCTTTGCAATTACTTATATAATTGTTGAATCGTCATTAATATCAAAAAAATAGCTAATCAATATTGATTGCCAACAATAACTTTTAAGCCACTTTTATTAAGCGTCAGTTCAATTTCATCCGTGGACTAGAAATGCCTGAAGATGTCGAAAGGCAAAAGGCCAAGTTAGTGACAAAACTCATCGACAAGTACAAAATTCAAACGATTTAAATTTAATATTGAAATTTCATCAAACACCTCCAGTCGAAATCTTATATAATATTGGATGTATGTAACAAAAAAGTTGAACTTGTTTTCAGCTTAATAAGAAAAGTATATTGAGAAGTTGTGTAGCCTTGGAGCCAAGCTATATATTATTAACTATACCAGATATACTGTAGCAATCCAAGGATATGCAAAAGCATTATTTCCATTATTCTATGGCACTTACTTACTTACTCTATGATGTTGAGTTAAAGTTAGTGACATAACACATGGAAAAGTACAAAATTCAATCAATTAAAATTATTAAAAATCTCTAGTCATTCTTGCGCTGTAGTATTTCAATATTTTGCTCTCCGATATTAAGTTAACTTGCAAGATCGAAATGCTTTGAAAATCAAACAATGTAGATTTTGTCTTCTTAATGAAAATTCCCATATGCATACAAACGAATCTAGTGTCTTAATATTATAATCTTGGCAATAAAAAGTTGTGTAAACCATGGATGTTTTTATTATTACAGCCTATTCATGCCATGGTGGATGGTCAGAGAATGGAACATCATTTCTCATAACAACACCGCTTACGAGAGATTCCATAGGAGCCAAACGCTTTTGCTTCATTTATAAAGAGTCTGGAGATCACATGATCCATTTTACTCGGTCCTCAGTCAGCTGCGACAGGAGTATAAGACCTGGCATTGATGGGGCTTTGGTATTCAATGCATCTAGTTCAGGTATATATTGTAGTTTTCATAAGAAAAAAATCCTTATAATATTTATTACATACTTTAAGATATGAATTGTTTATAAAAAAATATATTCAGACTGTTTTAATTAATTTACATTATTAAAATAATAAAACTTGTATTATGAAAAAATCAGGTGGCAGTAACATCTGTCAAAATTCGATCAATACACAGATAAAGGGGGAGTTTGTGTTTCTGTGTTTTTATTGCACATCTCAGACAGGCAGAAAAATACATATAATATCTTTAAGTACCTTATTTCTAATAGATCTCTCTTTTTCCTATGTCCACAGGTGAATGTCTGGAAACCTCATCTGGAATATCGACTCTGTCATCAGAATTTCGACTGTTCAATCATGTATATTTCATAATCTATATCATGTTAAATAATTTCAATTTAATTCAACAAGTTGGAGCAAAATTAAGTACTGCATTTTTGTAATAAACAAGTTGTGATTATAGCATTTGTAGGTAATTAAGATAAGTTATTTAAACTAAGTTTATGATATTCATATTATGTAAAACATACCTGAGTAAGTATATTATTATGTAAATGATTTAAGCGCTAGTATTTGGTAAATATTATATATTTGGTATGAATTATTAAAATTTGTATCACTTTATACGTAAATAAAATACTAACGAAAGCTTTTTGAGTGGATAAATATGCTTATTGAAAAAATCTAATAATGTCTTACAATCTGAGAGGATTAACAATTTGTATACTGCCATACTTTTTACCCTTCTTTAGGGATTGAAACATTTACACGTTCTTGATAGGTATTTGATTATGGTGGCATTTATGATACAAAATATTTATTGGCGGTTTTATTTTTAACTTAACTGTAAAAAAATCAAAAGCAAAGATAATGCATTTCATTTATTGCTCATGTTTTTGTAATGGAAACACTATAAAAAATAAACTTTCAATTCAGTAAATTATTTACAATTTATAGAAAACAAAATATATGTACAGCATTATTATACACAAATCATTGTTTTTCTTTCATTATTCTGGACAATTTTTTAATTACAATGAAGTGAATGTCATCACAGCAAAATTGCTTGTAGCACATTCTTTTAACAACCAATTAAATATGAATGCGTTTCTGTCATCAATCAATCAGTCCAATATATTATGTAATCTCCTTCAATTTCTACAATAACAATTTAAATTCTTGTAAAATATTCTCCCTCTGCAAAATAGTTCTTTATGCATCAAAATAATATAATGTTAGAAAAAACATTTTGTACATTCAAAAGACATAGCTAAGATATAGATGGTTTTTATATATTAAGGTTGAAAATTTCATTCTCACAGCAATAAAATTAAAAGCAAATTCATAATATATTATAGTATTAGCATTTAAAATTAAATTTCTATCAAATATGGGATGTGAACGATTGAAGGTTGTTTTGATAATAAATGGTGCGATATACAGCTTTGTACAAAGTTTTTGTTACCTATATTTGGAATAATATATTTATCTTCAAATGTTAAAATTCATTATTTGTCATGTTTTTGATTGAAATATTAATAATACAATATTATTTCTGTATAGTCAATAAATTTTGCTGATTTCTTTTGATTAATGCTTAGTATTTGCTTGTCGCTTTTGTTAATATCCATTATACATTTTTTTGATTCGGTGTATTCCAAAGCATATCATTAATGATTTAAAATATAATAATGTAGGAATGCAGATTCTATTTATTTTAAAAACCATCTTGAACATATTTTTCAAAACGCATATAGGAAGTGGCATGCTTTTTCAATAGAACAATAATTTTTCTTTTTTTTTGGCAAATATTTATTTGCCAAGTTATTCTGATATTCTTCTGACCAAAGTGCAAGTATACTTATAATGAACCGATAGCCTGTATTACACATCGTTAAAAAATAAAATAACTCATATCCATAATACTATGGTGATTAAACTACCTAGAAAAATTATTTTCCAAATCTTATTGCATATACATATTGACTCACTTCGCTTCCTTTTTTCTGGCTGTATAGTTTTGTTTTATATTCAGATTAGTAAAATATTCTCTTTATGAAATTCATCACGCACAAATAGAAGTTTAAAATAATTTCCCAAAGAGAATTATATTACTATCTCTTCAAAATGCTCTTGGAATTTCCAAAATATTGTATGTTAAATTATACCTTGTTCGATTAGCTTGATCGCATTAATAAAACTCAATACGGTTTGTGAAATGATGTTACAAAGGATGGGAAAGACTTGAAATAGATCAGTGCTCTACAACTTTTTTATTTTTCATGTACTATTCAATGATTTTTGTTGTGAGCACATATCGTTCAACAAAGAGGCATACTGCTGTTTATAGAGCGATATATTGGAAAGCATGCTCTTTTAATACGCTTGCTTCAGGTATTTTTGTAAATATTCACAATATTGAAATTGCTCTATGCTGTTATTTATTTATTACATTCTGATAGATATTCACAAGTTGCATTAAGATAATAAAAATAGTTATAGATAAACTTATCTGTAAATTAGCAATATTAGTCGTTTCGTAAATCGCTAGGTATTTATTTTTAAGTTGGTCTGAAAGAAAACTGTGAGCAATAAATAACAAACACTTTTACTGAAGTTACACTAAGTGAATGTGCTATAATTTCCTGTGTTATTGAAATATTTGGTATGAATAAAATTTACTATACTGTTAATAGACAACTCGAGGCTAACGGCCGAGAGCATTGTTGATCATGTGATGTTTATAAATAAATGCTGTTTTACTTAGACACATCTGTAGATTCTTTAGAGCATTTGTTTTGGAAGTATTTTTTCACAATATAAAAGTTTGTTCATGTTGGCCGTAGTCTATTATTTAGAGAAAATGACAGATAATCTGGGAGTTTATTTAATTCTGCAATTCGATCCTTAGAAGACCGGGACACATAAAGCATATAACGAGTGTATGTCAGCATATTTGTATATTTACAATGGCGCAAAATACATTATATAAAATTCATCACAAAGTTTATTTTTTATATTACTTTTCCCATCTATCCAATATCTATAAAACAGTTTCAAGTTAGAATTTAGATACAAGTGTTGTGAAACAGAATAAAATATATTACAAATTTAAATTCAGCAACTCTGTATATAGGTTATTTTATCGTGTAGTGGAGTGCATTTGTCGTTTTTATTTTAAAATTTTACAAGGAACAATATGGTTAGCTCTACTTATTGTTTATAAGTATATAGTTAGTGTCATTTTTTGATGAAATCAATAAATTACCATTTTATCTGTCAATTTAATCCCATTAAAACTACCAGATATGTTATTTGTAATAATTATAGTTATTAACCCCCATAAAAATATTTGCGAAAAGCAATCATCTCTCAAGTTGTAAATTTAGAATCCCTTCTTTATTTACTATCTTTTTTAATGTTTCATCCTTGCACTATTTTTAATTTTAATGTTTTAAAGTCTAGATGGGAAGTTTTTAATGTTTTATATTCTTACAGATCATGCACATTAGTTCTATTATGTTAAGTACAAATATAGGCAATGACTTAGAAATGATTTTCTCTTTGTTGATAATTAATTTCTAGGGGATTCCAGCATTTCCTTTTTCTTATATTCAATTGTAATAAATTTATGTTAAACTGAATTATCTAGACAACTTTAATCACTTTCATTCAAAAGATATTGCAACGATTCAACTTACAATTCACACATTTGCCTCATAGATTTCTATTAGAATTTTCATGAATCTGCTGTCCCCTGTTCTTTTTGTTTTGAAAATATTAAAATAGTTTTTTTTTTTAATTTTAAGTTGAAGTAGTTAGTTAGATTGTGGATGTGGACAGTCGATTTCTGTGCCTTGAACTTAAGTAAAAAAAATTTGAGGATAGAGAAATTTTCTTGATGAACATTTCTTAACAGTGATAATTTATTTCACTTTGAACGGTATGTCAAAAAATAAAACAAAACATGTATGAGGCACTCGCTTTGTTGATTGAGTATATCTACCTGTGAGTTATAACTACTCAATGAATAATTAAATATGTAATGATGTTGAAACATTTTAAGGGATCGCAAAGTATAATATACACATTGATGAAATGTTTCTAATATTATTATTGCTACATGTTTGTGTGACCATTCAAATATGATGGATATATCATAAAATCACTCGGTTAGTGAAAAACCAATGTACATATACACGTGGGTATTTGTGAACAAATAAATTGATCAGCATTATGACAGTCTTTTATTACCCGCACAATTATTATGATAGTTATTACAAGTGATAACAAACATTTATTCAAACTGGTAGAGGTCCGAAAGGGTACAGGTATGAGCCCGGGCTGGGTAATGAAGGTTTGGGTTCGGGCATGGGCCGGACTGGGGCTTGGGTACATAAAAATTCAAAAGTATATCGCCTTTTTTCCGCATGAACACGACAATATGGTTTGTCTAAATTTCACACAACGAATATTCATTAAAATTTTCGAAAAAAAAAATGTACAACATAAATATGTTGGAGAAATTTCGGGTTCGGATAAGTTGTTTGGAAATGAACGTCGGGCTCGGGCCTGGTAGAACTTTGAAATTTCGGCTCATGTATTCCTCTACTCCATGGAATCAGTAAAGAACACAACAAAAAATCACTCAAATAAAAACAGGCATTTATATATATTCTCTAATTCACATAAACAAAACATAATTCCAGGCATATAGCTATCTGGACTTCAGTTGAATTTTTCACTGGTTTGAGTTCGTAATTAATTGATTTGTGATTGAAGGCGTGTTTATCTATAATGCTAAAAACGGAATGTATCAAGAGCAATTAGCCTATCTTAACCTCTTCAAAATTTAGTGCTAAAGCGACTCAGTAATAATCAGCTCTTAAAGAACTACTTGAGTCAGCGAACATAGTTGCAAAAACAATATTATTTTGTGCACAATTTATAGAAACATTTTCACAGCTTAAACACAAAAAGAGTAATTTATTTAATGTCAACATATTTTTTTGCAGTTCTTTTATTTTGCATCTTGTTTTCTACACGTATGAACTTTTTGAATAACATATAATTTTATCGTATTATACTTATATCTATACCGGGAAATTACCAGATGTGAGTAAACATGACGATTAAATACCAAAATTGTTAATATTCAAGAATCGTAAAATATATTTTTTGAAAATAATCAAATATCATAAGGTTTTAAAATTCGAATACAACGCCGATTTATCGTTTTTTAATGAACCATTGAAAAAAAAATATTCTCAACTGGCTCAACCATTTATTGATTTTTTTTCGGAACCTTAAATAAACTTAAGGATACTTAATATTTTTATATGCTGGCAAAACTAGTAATTTGCTCCCGCGTTTTCGTTTCAAAAATGTTCAATAATTGCCGCGTAAACAAACGTCAGCCGAGGCACGATGCGGAGATGTGATGCCTGATGGGCGCCGATAATTTTAGACGGACCAAAATAGCTACGACAGCCGCTGTGTAGAATGGCCATACCGGCAAATATTTTCTTTCCCTCATTTGAAACCTTAACACATTAGAAATCAACAAATACGGGATTGTTTTCAATAAATCTGGCTTATTTTACATCACGAAGTATTATTTTCGTTACAAAAGATATTCAAGAGAAAGATAGTAGCTTGTTAATCATGGTAGAATATTAACGTTTGAAACTGTTTATTTATTTATTATATAAAACTCACCATCAATCTGTCGCTTTGAAAACATTCTGACATTGATTTTTTTAATTTATGATGAACATTGTATGATATAAATCACAAATAAAATGAGTGACTTATTAAGAGAAATAAGTTTAGTTCACTATTTATTTCGATAAATAATAAAATAATTATAATTATCAATAAAAAATCACATTTCTTAGTAGGTTATTTACAAGGCGTCTAAAAGTGACAGCAAAGAGTTTTAGACACAGACAAATACAGAAGTGGTTCAAATTTGGTTAATTTTGGAGATTCAAGCATGATTGGAAAATGAATGGAATAAATTATGGATGCATACTATATAAATATATAGACACTTTGATAAGACAGTAGAAAAATCTCAGTTTCGAGAATATGGCTGTTTAGTATTTTGCATTATCTTTCTATTTTTTTTTTGCCACTTATTATCTCTATATATATATATTCATTATTCTGTTGTCATTAACATAACATACATAGCTCAGAAAAAAATATGTTCGATTATCATTCTCATGCATTGATGTAGCGATATCATAAAATCCATAATAAAGAAACTCTTCTTGCTCATTGTTTCAAGATGCTACGAATTTTCGCCAATGTCGATAGTTTCGTTTCTAAGTGATACTCGATCTCCCTTCTTAGTTGGTTATGTCCATCCCTTAGTATATGTCTAAAATAATGTGCATCCACAATTACCTGTCTTCCAACAAACTCTTTGCTTCCTCCAAAGTCATACCGTAGCTCCACTAAGTATACCATATGGATCGTTATAACAGTGGTGTAGTGGGGCCGGGTTGGCGACCTGGCAACTGAAAATGAGCCAGGGCACCGCCCTGCCACCTGTTTGACTTGTTACTTAATTTTCAAATGCATCCATATATGATATATTCAAAATACTATTCATAACATTTAAAAGCATCACATTAAAAACTTATCAATCTGATTTACAAAGTAAATGTACCTACACATGTAACGTGAAGAAATACCACCCCTCTTTCTAGAATCTAAGCGTTGTTCATTCTCAAACTTAGAAGAAATTAAATAGAAAAATATATATACGTATACCAATTTATTTATATGGATTTATATACCTATTATATGGGGAAAAAATATTTACCCTTCCACCACTGGTTATCAACAACCTTCAAATGCGACGGATCGATGGAAGGAGGAACCGACGGGACTTAGATTGCATCTACAAAGCGTGTGAAACCTCATTACCGCAAAAAATCCGCTTTTCAATCCACTTTTTCCTCTCAGAACTGATTGATACCCTTAGTATTCATAGTAATCATCTGTTTCCCAAAGTCAGTATATGTTTACCCAAAGCCACCCGATCTTTTTCACCAATAATATAAAAGAACAAAAAATAATAAAGAATGATTAGTATGTATACTGGAGATTATGAGTTTTAATAATAGACCTGTCAATGTGCGCATTTTTATTTGTCTATTTGTAGCCAAAATTTAATTTAATTAATAAGAAAGGAACACATCATTATTTTAAAAGCATTCTAATATTGAGGATAAGGAACCCTGCATAAATCGTATAACACAGCTTGTACCTATAACACAAACAAATAACTGCAAGACTTTTCTCATCTGCTCATTCGATGTCTGTTTTCACAATTAAACTTGTTAGTCGGCGCCAGTAGATCTTCAACTTTTAATGGACCAATTTTTCAAAGGATTACTCTTGCAGACTTCGAATAGCGCGCATGTCACATTTAAATGCAGACGTTGTATAATCTTCATTATTTACTTGTAATTAACTAACTTTTCTCAATCAACGATGCTTAATATAGACATCTTCATTTTTTGAAACTGTATTTATTAATTAATAATACAGTGACAGAGTTTATAATCTATCAGTAGATTATTTCTTTGTTCTTTAGTTTGCTGCTTCAGCCCTTCAGCAACACTAACGAAATTTAATTTATAGTTAACCAAACGAAATGATTTCTCTAACTATTAAATTTAGAAATGCATACGATAAAAAATCTCATTTTATTCAAGGTCAATAAGAAACATAAGCTTTTGAATTATCATTGAAATCGCAGTTTATTAATTTGAAATGAGCCGTTCGAATTAATATCAAATCTTTCAACACTGATTCTATCACTAGTCTAAAAATTAAAATGTTGGCATGTTGTGCACAATTATGAAATATAAAATTACTCTAAGTAGTTATTAAAATTTGTAGACGGTTACAACTGGATATTATTATAATGTTGTACATATGTTTTTAGCAGAGCTGTGGAGTTGGAGTCGTCGCGGCGGCTTGGCCGGACTCGTACTCGGAGTCGGAAATTTTGAAAAGTTTAAACTTTTTATTTTTGCATATAATATGTATGTCAAATTTGGCTATTGGCCGGATTGGTAGAGTTGATATTTAATTGAATACACATACAAAGGAAAATAAGGAAAAGAGTCGGAGTCATGGTTTTGGTAAATGCTGGAGTTGGATTCGAACTTTTTTTTACCGACTCCGTTTTTATTCCTATAAATATGGCACTTTTCAATTAAAAAAAAAAATCTGTCATATACATACTTTCCTAGTCCTTAAATAACTCTCAATCATTGATTATTAATCGATTTTTTCTTGTAGAAAACTCTAATAATCAAATAGTATTAATAAATGTTAAGTAAACAGTCGACGTAGATAGAAAAATAGAATCGTCAAATCAGCTGTCAGAAGACACGAAATAATTCATTAGAGCGTAAAATTTATTTCATCATTGCTTTGAAACGAACAGTCGTATCTTTTGAATATCGATATCTATTTAAAAACATGACCAAGATCCGTCTTTGAAGCGAGACGATCATGTTTATCCGCTTTTAAGATATTTATCTCCTGCACACAATGTTGCACCATGTAGTTAGTTGTCGAGATTAGTTGAAAAGCTGCAGTGATTCGAGCACTGTCATGCGGTATCTCTTGCACATCCATGTGCCCGTCCGTTTACCTCAAACGTATTGCAATCCACTTGAACCGGGCAAACTTTGACATTACTCAGTGTTTTTCGAGGCGTCATTTGTCGCTCGGCAGTCGTGGGGTAGATCGCGTCGTCCTCACAATTGCGGTTGCCCATTACTCGAGAAAATTCGCCGGCCGGATTGATATTTCATAGTGTAACTTGTGGAAACATAATAAATAATACAGTTTACACAATTATTTTTAAAAATTTATTGCTTTATAATAACGGCTGAAGTGACAGTATAAAAGTGAATTTTTTGTTTCTTATTTATAAATAACCACATCTTGTTAACATTAAAAGGAAATACATATACATATTATCATTACAAATTTAGCAACCGCTACAAATCGTTTTTTTTATGCAGGCAGTTATTGTTCATGATTAAAAATGAAATGTTTACTAAATAATAGTAATTCAAAACCACGGTATAATCAATTTCATCTTCGTAAATAACAATTGAATAAATTGAAAACAATAACAAAGAGATCGAAATGATATACATCTCATTTATTTCTAAGCATATTAATTTAATTTTGACAGATTTCAAATAATTAAACAAAGAAGTTGCTTCTTACAAGATTCGCGCCATAGACGGGCAATAAAACTAATACTTCATCTAACAAATCATAACTTGCCGGAATATATTTATTTTAACTGTTTTTTTATCACGATTTACGGGTCCTGCACTTTTTCCTTTGTTTATGATATCTGTTTCTTAAATTAAAATTGTGCTATATTTAACTATATTGTGTTATTATATTTTTCATCAATTATTGATATAAACTAAAAATAGAGAATAATAAAAAGTGATATTGATTACTCTTGCAAAGTTTCATATGAAGTTTTCATGACTCATTTGGAAAACATTTCAGAAGGTCCTGAGTCACAGTATAGACATAGAAAATTTAATAATCTCGTGAATGTCGCGATGGGACAAACGGGCGAAGGATACGGGAATAATTTAATGATGATCGTCGTCTCGGGTTACATTTTAATTGCCGACATCTTGACATCTGAAAAGGAAACGCGGAGATAAAAAGAGTGATTGAAGTGCGTGAATACATACTAAGCGTGGATGACAATGAAGCTTTGGAAGACGTTTAAGATGGGCGGCGGAAACCGAACCGGAACCGAATTTAAGACCGTCTCAGCCGCCAGGATACATGCGAATCATACTGACATCTACGAGCTCGAAGGTAATATTATTATTATATTATATCAACTGATTAAACAGGATTCACTTGTTCAAAGAAAAATAAGTAGCTTTGTTGCTCAAATTCTTTCTTCTGTTAAGGGTTCAAACAGTCTTGAAAAAGACGAATAGTAAGGTTAGGTTAATTATCCTTTATTCAACGTACGGTCTTAATGATTCGAAAATTTGTGTGTTAATATAATATTTAAAAATCAATATTTGTTTGCACTTTATGCGCCATACCGTTCATCCAATCTCAATGAAACTTTGACAAATTTTTTGTTTGCACTTTCGCGGATTGCGGATGATAGTAAAATTAACTCACAGTAAATCTTTTTATGTAAAAATCTATGTTTTTACATATTTTATGCGCTACCATACCGTTCATTTTGACAACTTATTGTTGCACTTGCGCAAAGTTTATAGGCATAGTACAATTAAATTTCAGTATGTGGCGCGTGTGTAGTACCATAGACAATCGGCAAAGGATAAACAGCAAACGTCAAATGTCATCGATACATAAACATAAGCACTTTCTGTCTTTGAGTGGCATTGCAACGCTTGCTGGGTACCGGCTAGTCACTTACATATATTAATTGAACGAAACGTAAATATTTGAATTTTTTCATTCGGGAAACTGAAGAGCGTTTATCTCTCCACTACGGTGGTGACTAATTATTAAGATAAACCATAAAAAATTAAATCATCGCTTGGGTGTAAGGGTCGCCGTTGCACACTTGAAAATTAACACACTCTTATATCACTTTTAAGGTGTTCACTGTCAATACTTGGTGGAAAGGCATTATAATAAAAATAATAATACATTTTTAGTACTTTTTCCACCTAAAATTTATTTGATCAGGACCGGTTTCGCTCATGGCGAGCATTGTCAACTGACATCAGTTGACAATACTCGCCATGAGCGAAACCAGTCCTGATCAAATAAATTTTATGTGGAAAAAATACTAAAAATGTAACATTCTTATATCTTATATTTACTTCTTAATCTTTTCTCTCTAATCTTTAGATTAAATAATTGCATAAACAATTGCAGGAATATTTAGCAAATATTTAGACTGGCTCTTCAGATTCAGATCGTAGTTACCGTAGTTTCAGATTCTTTACTTATAAAACATCAATATTTAAAACATTCAACTGAATTTCTATAGTCTATAGTTCTATTTCTTTTTTTTCCTTTCTATTTTTCTTCTCTTTAAGCACCTTAGTGCATGGTAAAAAGATCAGTCCCGTGCAGCTCTGTCTCAGGCCAAGTAAGTGAGGAGTAAAATCGTTTCTTTTCTTGATCGTATAGCGTTATGGAAGGCGGCTATGAAAAACGGCTGCACACACATAACGGAAGGGTGGTGGGAGAGCCAACTTGTTCACGTGTTCACCGAAATATATAATTTCTATAGTTAATACTATACAAACTTAAAACAAAAAGTCATTGTCGTCAATCGTCATCTGTAGTCTAGCGGCAAGGTTTTACAGTAGCGATATCGAGTTGCTTGGGTTGTTTTTAATTTAAATTTGAGATGTATTTCATAATTAAGTAGATCTAGGGTGCTCTTTTTTATTTAATTGCAAATGTTTTTTTTTCATTTTCAATCTGAAAATATATATTACAGGCAACCCGAAGCACCGATTCTTTATGATTTACTCTATCAAATGTACAGTACAGCTTTATAACAGAGGGTTGACTGTATTTCAAATATCACATACAAAAGCTCAAAAAAAACATTTAAGTTTTATTGAAAGTGTTCAATCAAAGAAACTCTTAATAATAGCAATCATATTGTTTTTTTTAATTTGAATAAAAAACAAATTAATCCACAAATACAGATAAAATCAAGATATGCATGTAAAATTTTAGCTCATTTAATACTAATAGTTTAAGATAAAAATGTATGCATTTAAAAAAGCGTACCGTATTTAAATTCATTCTGTATTTAATTATGCCATTTAACTATCAAGCAGAATTAAAAATTCCAAAATTCACTCAGAGATTTTCATTTTTAAGTGAAAATTAACAAAACTCTTAGCATGGTGATAAAACCAACATTATTTGAATGTGAAAAAACAGTTAGCAATCAAGAGGCAAAACAAATGATAAAATTCTGAACGCACTTGCTTGTGGAACACTTTTGAATTTTACATTTGCACAAACCTAATATAATTCAAGAGATTTGCATTAATTAATTATTAAATTCACCACCGTACATTGCTTTATTGCACGTGCATTCGGTTCTAAAATATGTTTTTTTTCGAAGCAAACGATGCAATAACTGTCGGGACCTGAATTAATGGCCGCGGTTTAAACATGGCAAAATTTAATACCGAATAGAAATAACCATTCCTCGGGGGTGAGTGGTGAAGGATCATCTAATAAACAGGCCATTAAGAAATAATTCACAGATACTATTTTTATCCGCCTGTAGACGGTTCCCTTACAATTCATCAGCAACATAATTTAACCACTGTGAAAGAAATTAATAGGAAAACAATGCCCTTAATCTATCTTTCTTGGAACTTAAATTGCATGAATGAATCATGGAAAAGTTCATTCTGGATAGTTGACTCATACCCAGGTCATTTCAGAAGGGTAAGCAAAAGGGCTGTTGACACAGGCTTTACAATGTATGGGACCTCAATTTTAATCTAGTACAATAAAGTTTTTCAAATTTCAAAAAGTATTGTGAAGGATTCAAAAAATTTATTACTTACATACATATATTGTGTATTCAAGAGAGCTTTCAAATAGCGAAATTCGATCATGGACCAAATGGGATTCAATAACAACGCTGAATATAAAACACTATAAAAGCTCGAACTTTATTTTCTTTACAATTGTTTTAAATTTTGAAGTTGAAGGAAGGTGGTCAAAATATCACTGGCCTGGCGCATTGAATTCCTCTGTTAGTCTCTGCTCATAAATAATGTATAATATAAACTAATCAATTGTCTTTATTTAATGCGGTATATTTTAACCAAAAATTTACTAAGGTTTCACTAAAGACTTGACAGTATTTTCTAATTACATATTTTAAAAAAAACACCACCAACCAGCTAATTTTTTTCATAATATTTTCCCTCAATCTTTTAATTACCATGTAAAATCGGTAAGTAATAAATAATCTTATTCAGTTTTGATATTTATCAGTTCATATTGCAAGCGATGTGCTAAACAAGCCTTGATTATTTAAAAATATACGTGGTATATAGTACAAAGAATTGTGATATACATATTTATTTAAATAGATAATAAAAAAATCTCATTCAGTACGAAATATAATATGCTATTTCAATAAATAAATATGTATTCTTAACAATGTTGACGACAGTATAAATAATTACGTTGGCGATTTTTCAAGGTATTTAATGCACGCAATAACAAAGAAAACATTTTGCACATAAAAAACGAACGTGAGCAACGTACAATAATAGAGAAAAAAATGCAGTGAGAGCTTAAATAAGATCTTACGAAAGAGTGAGGAGAAAAGATATAATTATAATATTATATATGTGAATCAAAACTAAATCAAGATTATATGTTATTTAAAGTTTCAAGTCAGCATGATAGTAAAACCCATTTGGCGGTTGATTTGTGAAAATTCGTTTGCAACGTGAATATTTTTAAATATAAAAAGTGTGCACATCATATTTATGTAATAATTTTTAATATAATATATTCTTTACTATACAAATCTCACCATATTTATACACTTTTTTCGTTAATTTTGTAATATGAATAAATAATTGTCAGCCTACATGTGTGTATTTTATTTTTCTTTATAAGAAGAAATCGAACGTTCACAAAATATTCAAATTTTAAAAGATTGGCAATCGATTGAAAAACCTTTTTTTCCAGACAACATGACGTTCGGATGATGCCAAATAGTTATTTATTCCTTTCCGGCTAAAAATGCTTTTCGTCACTTCCTTATGTAGGTACATATGTACATATTTATTTATAATAACCTGACAGTGACAGCTAAAGGCAAGAAAATAGTAATCATCCGCGATCGTCTTAAAGTCAGTGTGATGTTATTTACTTCAAGAATCTAGAACGTTACATATAGAAAACCCCTTCTAATAACGTATATTTGCTCAATATACATTCACCGAGGAATAATTATATCAGACAAACTAATAAAAAATACTCAGTCTTTTGACCTTTGACTTTAATAATAGAAATACGCAATGCACACATTAAATTGATTAAACACTAAAACACCAATCGTGATTTATTACCCTTTGTTTATGTTTGTTGCACAATTTACGACCATACCAATGTGCATCATTACAGTTTATATTTAAACAGAGTGTATGCTGAACAAATAAAAATACATGTAAAGGAAAATACACCAAATGACCAGAAATTCTTTCAGAGTATAAAAGCTTCCATTATAAAACCGCTGCGCTGTAGGAAAAAGCTCTTTGTAACAGCGTATTGCGAAACTTTCGTTCGCTACCTGTGTAAATGTTTATCGTGTTGCTCATTTCCAATTTGGTTCATTGTTTGCAACCACAATTTATTATGACACACAACACGCATAATAGATTTTAACTTATATTACAGTAAAATTTTATTCATAATAACATCAACGACTCCACTAACTTTAATTCTGACCAACAGCTCTTTCTTTCAACAAATAATAATTATCAACATAATATGTTCATATTTCGATTAAAATTTGTATGTTATATGTTTAAAAATTCATTGTAAAAATTGAGAAACACGATACGTCTTCATTACAATAAAATAACGCGTTAGCTTCTTTAACCATTGAAATAAAAAAATAAGCTTTAATCAAAAGATTGCATAAAACGATTAGCACCGAGTATTATCAACTTATGTGAACAATATAAAATTAAAAGATGACTGTATTTATTTAACGTATTGTGTAATAAATAGCGACACGTGATTCGCCTTTTTAAGAAACATTAGACTTACTTAGATTGATTCTCATATTCTGACTATAAATTACAATATGGAAATTGAGATTTTTACTTTTTAAATGACGCAGGGAAATGTTTATTATTAATTAATGAGTTTCGTTTGGAATAGTTAATTCTATAGGAAATATATTTAACAGTGGTGATCCACCTATCCTATTTAAAAAAAATATTTGATAATGATTATTCATTTTGTAATAAATACACTTTATAAGTTCTTTTCTCCATTCTGTCAACATTCTCGAATTCATTGTTTTCCCATATTTTTAAGGAAAATTAAAAAATATTTTCAATTCTTACCTTTATCAAATGTTTATGTTTTTCAGCTTTTAACATGTGAAATAAACAACAATGATTTTTTATATGCACTCATTTTACGTGCAACAGATTTACCGTACTGTAACTAATGTAGTTTTCTACGATCTGATGTGGTCTTGTTGGCGATGTAGATGATTTATCATGAGAACATCGTATCGGTGGATTTAGAAACCTCAAAGCACCCTTATTTCAACGACCCTACATGTGCTCCCTCTATCTGTAATAATCTTTCTTGGTGACATACGTTTCTCATGTGGCGCCATTGCTGCAATACAAACGCAAGAGTCAAAATATAATTTTACGTCATAACTTTTTGTACGCTGCCATAGCAGACAAAGCCCGATACATAATTCATAGGACAAGAAAGATACGTACTAGTTAATTTTATTTTAAGAAGTATATAAATAAAAAATGAAGATTGACGATATCCACATTACAAAGCTTAACCGTTTTCAATTTAAAAAAACATTTTCATTTAAATTATGAATGTAAAGTCATTTTCATGGTTGATATCAATTTTGCTATAATAATTATAAAAAATAAACTATCGTAATAAAAATAATAAAATATTTTTAGTACTTATTCCACATTTTATTGGATCAGGACCGGTTTCGCTCACGGTGAGCATTGTCAACTGAACTGTCAGTTGACAATGCTCACCGTGAGCGAAACCGGTCCTGATCCAATACATTTTATGTGGAATAATTACTAAAAATGTTTTATTATTTTTATTATAATGCCATTGATTATTGGAAGAATTTTAATAAAGAGGAGCTCAACTGGTTGGTGAATAATTAAAATAGTTAAAATTTAAATACATATAAAATGCTACTCGTGTGAAAGCTTAAGGATTAGTTCATTTGAGATGCAGGCTGATTAAACTTACTATTAAATTTAACATTAAGAAACTATTTTTAAATCTTGGTCAAAAATGACTGAGAAGAAAACATAACTGAGAGCGGTTTCTGTTGGCTGTCAACCTAAAAAGCGCCTATCTGGGTTACATTATAAAATAATAATTACTTATTCATTCATTACAATTTAATCTTTATCTGTATAGATCAATTAAATTACAATTCAAGCATACCTAAATTAACTTACAATGTATTCAAATTAAATTGTGTACATAATTGCATATATATATTATAACGACGATGTAGTTACTAAATCCATCTTCTGGCATATAGATGTGAATTAAAACAGTATAAACTTCTGACTACATCGACAATCAGGGGGGGTTTGATTATATTCAAAAAAAATACACCCCATTACTAGATAGATCTGCAAGATCTGTCGTACTATACAGTTAGCATTTTCTAGTAAATTGCTAACTATAAAGCCTTCTTGTTGAGAGTGTAACACGTTCCATGTGTGTTGTTTACATTTTATGGGTATTCAACATGTACAAATTCTGGGTATATTTTTAGACCAAATCCGTCGAAATCTAAACATTGACGAATTAGTTTGAACTTCAAAGCTACATACATGTTTTAATAACGCAAGTTTTCCTTCACAGTTGAATTTATCTGATTCAGTAATATTTAAAATAAAATGAAACAATAATACTTCAATTCAAAAATATGTTTCGTGTCAACATTTAACAACTCAAGTCCAAGATGAGAAACAAATTTGAAACCAAAAAAGGTCATTAAAAAGTGTCTAAATATTATCTCTCCCCATCTGAAGAAACATTTTACAACCCCGCCACAAGCAACCCTTTATATCGCTCGAATGAAAAAGCGTAAAAAATTTAACGAGCAAAAAAATTCTCACCCTAATCATCATTTTTAAGTGACTTCTTATTTATTGTTGATAACATAATACAGTGCCAGATAAGTTAAAAACACACGCGTCGGTATTTTGATGGCCCATTTTTTTATCTCCAAACCACCGGACTGAAAAATAAAAATTTGAATACACACAGATGATGCAATCGTGTGATTTTTTTGGAAAACTTTGTTAAAATATTAATTATATACTATAGTCACGATATATTTTAGTTTAAAATAAACAATTTCGACCTATTTTTTTTATTATTATTTCAAGTCAATATAAAATTTATATTGCGTGATGAAGCAAATAATTAGTTAAATCAGTTTGACACATATTATTTTGAAAAGTTTCTAACTGCTCTTGACACTGTTTTGAGATATGAGCGTTTGAAGTTTCGATTGATTAAAATTCCGTGTAACAATGAGTAAGTAAAATTGTTTCAAATTATTTTGTATTATATTTTTTCACAACTCTGCTGAGAAATAATGATCTTAAAGATCTAAAGATGGAAATAATGATGACATCTCAATTATTCAACTATGGATAATTCTGAAATTCATATACATATGTATATGATAGAATGCAGTAAATACAAGCTATTCCGACAAAACGGTCTTTTTAGGCAGAAGTGTCAATTAGAACCTTTTCAAAGTAAGGCAACGACATGCATGGACCGATCGGTAAAGCTAACTTGGTATAACGAGACGAATTAAATTGTATTTAATAACTCCACGAAAGCGATTATATCTCACTTAAAAGAAGCTTTTACACTATGTATGTATATTCATTTCATCAGGCATTTCATTTAGAGTATTTAAACATTGAAGTCCCATCTAAACCAAGCGTGGGTAAGCACTCCTGGCAACCATTTGAAAGTCTGTAAGAATAGTGTGAAGCCGCAGTGGATAGAAACGAGACTTTAATTTAATCCATTTGAGACGAATAAGATTAAAAATTGATTGATTAAAGATAAGATTGATTAAAAAGTATTATTGGTTTTAACATTAAAAAAACAAACAAATACATAACATACATACATAATGAAATCATCCATTTTTATTCTCAATATGTAAAATATGATAGCTTTGGATTGATTTTATGTAGTTATTTTAAGATTTTTAATCGCGTACCGTCGTTGTGCATAAATTGCACGAAATTAATTAAGATTTTTTCGTGAAATAATATTATTTTTGTTATTTAATTCTATTGCTTACATATGAATAAACTTATCGCACAACCGTATTCTTTATAACATAGACACATACTATCAGTGACTAGTTATTAATTATAAAAGATAGAATAAATCTGTCAATACTCAAATATTCAATGTCAAAAAATATGTGTGACCTTTCCGTTGTTAAAAATGGTTTTTTTCATCTTGTTATGTTTATAAAATAAATACCAAACATAACTTTAATAACCAACCCGCATTAATATTTTAGCATGACGTTTAAGATAGACACGAATACAATACCTTTAATTAAATTGATCTATAAAAGTATATTAATAGTTTTGAAATGTGCATTAAAAAAAACATTTAATCGTTTTTATTATCACCCTCTTTTAAATTAACTCCTACTGCATAATACTTACCGTGACAGATATTGTTTTATCGTCACTACTATGTTTAATGTTTTTGTTAAATAATTCATTCTCATGTACGTCGGGTTTGGAACTCAATCGGGTTGGGTTTTATAAATGTTAGTGGTTAATTTTTAATTCTCGTTGGAAGACGTCATATTGGAAAAAATGCATAATCTTTTTCTCTTCAATTTTAAATGATGGTCATGACCGGTTTGGCTCATAACGATAATTTTCAACTGATGATCAAAATCGGTCCAGAAGCTGTGGAGAACATTCTCAATTCCTTTAACTTATGTTTAATTGAGAAAATGTTTCACGTTTCAGTATGAAAAATAATTGAAAGAAAATGGATAACAAGGTATATTCAAATTAAAACCATTCACTCAAATCTCAAATAAGGTGTCATAGCGGAAACGAATGCTATGAATTTGTGCGCTGTGTATAAATCCAGATATTGATATTTTAGAATGTGTGGTTGATTTTGTATAACATTTCAGTTTTAAAAAGGTTTATGAATGTGAACGTCTTCATTCTGCACAATGATATAATTTAATATATGCATACTACTAAGGCACTCCAGTGAATAGTCAAAATTTATAATAATGCGTATTTCGTACACCATCTACGAAAATGTTTAGTAAGATTCCTGTTAACCTATGTATGTACATATCTTTGCTCTGTTGGTGCTGTCGATACGTTTATTGCGAAACTTGGAT
The DNA here is from genome assembly GCA_028554975.1 of Himalopsyche kuldschensis. NCBI lineage: Eukaryota > Metazoa > Arthropoda > Insecta > Trichoptera > Rhyacophilidae > Himalopsyche > Himalopsyche kuldschensis. The sequence continues at coordinate 6,576,817 of JAHFWI010000003.1, read as the reverse complement.
AGCTATCCATCCGTCAATAAACGACTTATGTCTTTTTTATCTATCGTATAATTTATTGTCTGTAAGCTCGAAATCAATTATTCTGATTAGTTTCATTGTCTCCGAATTGTGTTTTTTCTTTGTTTTTCACTGACCATCTTGTTCCATTTCGTGATTGGGATTGATCAATGATTCAGTTCATACAGTTCTTCCAAAACTTTGTAAATAACTACATATATAGGTAGGTCAACCAGCACCACAATCTATAACTTTTATATCAAAGACGGTCAATGCGTCGATCGTGGACCTATATTTTACTATTTCTTTTCAAAATTCCATTCATTTTATTATTAACTAAGTTAATTTTTTGCATCACCTTTTTTAATGTGTATAAAATATCTGTTTTCAAAATATACTATTTGTAATTATAAAGAATATGTATTTATTTTTCTCTCGTGATATATTTAATTATAAGCGATGACAATCGATCGCAATTTTTAAATGTTTCATTTAAAAAAAAAAGTGCGACCCCTACTGTATTATAACTAGTAGTGTAGTGGGGACAGGTTGGCGACATGGCACTAAAAATGAGCCAGGGCGCCGCCCTGCCACCTTTATGACTTGAAACTTAATTTTCAAGAAAATACATATTTTCAAAATACTATTCATAACATTTAAAAGCACTATGTCAAAATTTTGTACAGCTTTTTTTTTTAATAACTGCGCATCTTTTTTATTGATTTAATTTTTAAAACTTGGTTCACACGGACATAAAAAAAACAATAAAACGAAGAAATCAAAGACCTATTTATTTACCACTACAACACTGATTATAACTTCAGTAATACTTACTTATTTTTTGCTCTAAATGTTTACTCGTATAAAAAAAACAATGTCCCTCTCTTAACATCAATACTGTAAAAGAATTGTGGTCGCGGGTTCGAATATCAGTACGGACAGTTTCGTAGATTGGTTTGTCAATTGATCTACATATTCGAAGGGAAGGATGACTGTGATGTATAAATTCTCTCCCACTTAGTACCACAAGTCATTCTCTAGTTTTATCCGTATGTCTTCACTCTTTTTAGAAATACGAAAAAATTACAGACTGAGTAACAATGAGTTATAGTACAAAAACTTGCGTTGATATAAGCTTCAATATAAGTCGGTATGTTCGATCCCCGTTCGCTCCCGATTCGGGAGCAATCATGATTAAAAAATATTCATCTTAAAATGTCATTTTTTTAACATACATATATATTGAAAGAATAAATTGTTTGGATATCGTTTTTGAGTTTGACATGATTAACATGGCGAATTAACGTTTCCCCGTCACTATTGCAATTAAAATAACTCATTTATTTTCATCTTGGTTTGAGAATATAGAAACAAAATTGTTAATTGTTTCTTATATGCGATTCACCACGCTTAATTGCCACCGTTAAACGTATTTTTATCAAATTAATTGACCGGGATAATGTCGCAAGTGAGGATAGTACTCCGTCTGGCCACCAGGCAAGCGGTTTAAATTAGTTGACAGTCGAATTTATAATCAATTAATAAAAGGACGATCATAACAATTTCAAAATAGAAGCCATTATTTATTTTTGAACGATCAAAATAGTCATAGACAAAACTTAAAGCATTTGAAGTTTAGTAATAAATGATTCGTATCGCTCGAAACAAGGGATCTTTTCAATACACTGCTAAACGATGCCATTATTTTCAGGCATTTTCCCCTGACTTCCGATGAAGAATAATAGGTCTAGACCAGGTGTGCAGACCTTGCGACCTTTTTGCCTCTCAAGAACGGCACATTTGACTGAACAAAAAAAAACATGTTTTTCATTTACTTGCCATGTATGCATTTAAAAATATTTCTACTTGATGACATTCTAGCTTGTTAAATGAATCCTTCCAGCATAAAAGTATTTCCCAGCCTGTTCTAGACCGATTACGCTTTTTAGATGGATAAATAAATACTTCGATAGTTCCAAGAGCTTTTCAGATTCTATTGGGAAATTACAATTGGTGAAAGTTAAGTGATGTTAGTCAGTGATTTGATTAAATAAATGATTGACGAGACGTGACGTGACGTTGTTACGGGGTGTATGTATCCCTCTGAAATGCGAAAACCCTCTGAGAGAAACGTTTTACGCCATCTTGTCATGTTGAGTGGCAACTGACATTTATACAATTGTAATAATAACCATGTAGTTTTTTATGTTAAAGTTTGTCTGACTATCCATTTAAATAAATTATGTTTTTAATATTCAAATATAGAAATACACCGCCGTAAGTAAACCCACCAGCAAATCTGTAGTTAATTTAAATATCAAATAATGAATATATGCAATATTTAATTTTAAATTAAAATCATTTCCTACGCCAGTGTTTTTTCCAATGTCAGTAAGGATGTAATCTAATTTCAGAAGATAAATTTAACTACTTTATTTATTCCTTCTTTATAGTTTTTTCTTCGTCGATCTTTATCATAGCATGCATATTATTATTACATGCCTTAAAATAAATTAGGACATCATAATTCAGATCTGTGAGTCTGTTTCTATAGCTACCTTTTACCACCTTCATAGTGGAAAACGTTCACAAAAGTAGGTACAAACTACAAAGTAATACCTTCATTTTGAGCGCAATTTGAACAACAGTTGGATTCTTTTCTGTTTGAGCAAAAGGTCGTATAGACTCTTAGCGACAATCACATTGAATTACGTCTATTCAATTTCTTACAAAGAGCCATTTTCTTGAAAATTTAGAGCTCGATAGTTTTTCAATGTCAAGGTAGTTTTTTTTTCTTTTTTTAAATGCTAACGTAAAGTGAGTTGCGTGGACAAGTGTTTCCCGAACAAAAACATTCAAACGTTGACCTTTCCTTATCCCATACTTTTATCCTTGAGTTTTCTATGAAGAGTGGTCGACCATATCTCGATATATAAACATTAGTTGTGACACTTTGTAAGCAGTCCATTTATTCTACTTTTTGTAGGCATATGAAGTAAAATAAATATTAGTTTCATATTTGTCTAACATATGTTACTGATGTATTTTAATAAAAATAATAGCACATTTTTAGTACTTTTTCCACGTGAGTTTTATTTCATCAGGACCGGTTTAGCTCATGGCGAGCATTATCAACTGATCAGCATCAGCACATCAGCACATCAGTTGATAATGCTCGCCATGATCGAAACCGGTCCTGATGAAATAAATCTCATGTGGAAAAAGTACTAAAAATGTGTTATTATTTTTATTATAATGCCTTTCCACCAAGTATTGACAGTGAACACCTTAAAAGTGACTGGTGTATTTGTTTGAATACTCTTCTGACACATATATAAAAGCTTTATATAACAAATTATACAGTATTTAATAATAGTACTCACCTCATTCGATATCTAAGACTCATCTCCGACAATGCGTAAACCTAAATACGAATATCATTTTTACAATGAGGGCATTGTGCCAATCCAGTTTAAAATTATATTATCAGTTTAGTAAGTAGTAACTCAAAAAAATGTGCTATTTTAGGTCGCATCAAAAACATCCATAAAATATTTATTGCAAAATAAAAACAATTTCCTGATACCCACCCACACGCGCAGCCAGATCGCTCATCAAAGATATATTATTTTCGTTTCATTTCTGACGTAGCATGTCTGTTCATGGAAATATTTAAATATAACTTATGGAAAAATGGCAAAAAAAATTATACATAAATATTTGTATTTAAACAGTGGCGGCACGTCCATATGATGCACTGCGAAACAGCAGCACCCCCAAGCAAATTAAGAAAAATGTAGTACATATTATAATATATGTACATCAATTTATGTACATATATTATATTTCAAAATAAAAAATATTATTTATGCGTGTATTAAGCTTTACCGCGCATTGATACATCCAATAATGATCATATACCGCAGTACTAATATCAGAAAGTGGCGGATCTTAACGGACAGTACCGTTTTCGATGGAATATACTCGAGAGGCTTTAAGATGATGAATCAGAATCTCTGGTTAGATTGAGACAGTATTATCAGATCCAACTCAACATAAACTACATTCCTTAAGTGAATTCATTAAAATAACTTACATACATTTTATTTGCTGGTCCCAATGTCAATTGGTAAAGCACCTAACCAGAGGCGAATAATCTTTTCACGTTGGATGGTTTCATTCATTTATCAATAGTAAAGGGTCTCATACGAGGCAACCAACGGTTTAATATGAAATAAAATGTACTGTAATAAATGTAAGTAATAATACGTTTGTCAAAGTCACACGATGTCGCAGCAGATTGATTTTTGGTAATGTTGCAGAGTTGATATGAGGCAAAAAAGAAAATAGTTTGGCCTCACGCCAGGATTTACCACGCCACACGCAACATTTTTATGGAAAAAAAATGTTCAATCGGTGTTATAATCTCCATAAGAGTTAAGTCTCCATCACAGCTCTTAAGCAGACAGAGGATGTATTTCTTGCGTAAACAGTTTTTTTGCACTCTCTAATATTCTCGTCATAGGCCGTCGCCACTTCCAATAATCTTATATATAAAACCGAAACGGCGTATGTATGTATATATGTCTGTAATTCCCTTTTGCATTGTTGTTGCAAGTTGCCATAAAAACGAATTTGAAAGAAAATATGTTTGAATTTTTATCGGCGAAGACATTTAGTCAAAATGTAATAAATATAGTCTTCTACCAACTTTTTCCCGGCTTTTATTAATATAATAATGTTTATTATTTACGTGAAGGTATGTCAGAAGGTAAGACATTTCTTTGACAGCAAATTAGATTTTTTCCTTGAATTTGGACATTTTAATGGGCGAGAATGGGGCTGTCATCAAATTATTGGTCGCTTAGTCCGAGCGACGCCGGGAGCAATACTAGTAATTCTATAAATGCTATGTTCTTTGCGCTTCACTAACTATTTAACGACACCATACCATCGAATGTTACAATTAAAAAATACACATCACTAATATACTTGTTTTGTCCATTTCAGATTTAAAGCGATCGAGCAGCGATTCGCCGGATTCTGGTCTTCCTGGTGACCGTTTTGCGAGGCGGGTAATCATTCACTTAGACAGGCGGAGAGGAAAGGATTTGGGACTAATTCTCGCAGGTAATAAAAAATAGTAACTTATCCAACAAATAGCCTAAAAAAATGTGTACAATAACAAATAATGAATCTAAAGTGTTATATAATATACTAGCTGTCTTGACACATGCAGGCGCTTAGTGAAAACGTACAAAATATTGAATAGAAGAATGGAATAATCAAAGTTATTTTAAATTTTATATCAAAATAAACTTCCACAAAGTTACCGCCAAATCCATCGAAAGTATAGAAAAGAAGATTTATCTTTTTTGTTTTTATTTATTTTTTCTTGTACTAACTAATTTCCTATAACCACAAAATAAATTCTCGTATATTGGCGTTTGGAAAATGTGTTTTTGAGAAAATTTTGGTTTATATTGACAATGGAACTTAGATACATAGTTAAATTTAACTATTTATCCACTGTTTTCGTGCATCGTAATATTTTTATAAAGCTTTGAAGGTATATCCATATAATGTGTTCGACTTTCCAATTTTTTATGTCTTTTACGAACATGTTAATACATACAGAAAGCGGGTTCATAAAAATGATAGTGCCACTTTAAAACTCCTTTCTTTTATGTCAACGATCGCGACTTTTCTCGTTCCTTTCGCCGTCTGGTTACTTTACTATTCAAAACACATAAAAAGAGAAATGTATTTTTTCCATATTTAAGTTATTTTGAATCTTTCTTTAATCCAGGGCTGTGGAGTTGGAGTCGGAGTCGTTGAGTCGGGGGTTTTTGGCCGGAGTCGGCGCTGCGATTTGGTCGGAGTCGGAAATTTTGAAAAGCTTGAACTTTTTATTTTTACATTTAATATGTAAAATTTGGCTATTGGCAGGATCGGTTGGTTGATATATAATTGAATACACATAAATATGATAGGTAGAAAAAAAAACGTGACGTAATTAACCTTTTTTTAGTCGGGGTCGTAGTCGGAGTCGTAATTTTTTTTACCAACTCCACAGCCCTGCTTTTGCGAAATCGATTTTACGTTTAAATAAAGCAAATTTTCGACAAGTATTAACTTACTTAAATGAATTAAACAAAATAAAACATGATGAAATTACAACATTATTTTTTTTTTTTGAATTCCAACTAAAATGGAATTGTTTTGTATATTTCAGCTAACATCTGTTTACATTCTTACGCTCGGTTAATACACAAAATAATGTGTTCCCTAAGCCGAAAATTTATCCATTGAATCAGCAGCTGTGTAAATAATATACTGCTTATATAAACAAGCACGTCTTCATTTACTATGTTTTCGGCAATAAACATGGAATCATGTTTTAATCAATTGTGAGAAAATAGATGATGCCATCAGATCTTATTAAACATTTAACCATAACTAATAATTTCTAAATTATAATTGTATACAATTTCTATACAGTCAAACTTAACGTGATAGTGTGAAGAAGGTCACAAACTATTATATATATATTCTTTACTGAACAGAAATAGCTAATGTTTTATTGATTAATTATTTTACGATAAGTAACATACCACAAGCATCACAAAAATATCTTCATTGATAATCTGAAGTGTGTAAACTGGAATAGCAATGTTTTGTATGATAACTAGTATGTATTATAGTAGTATGACTAAGATAGTTACATTGGATATGGGTATGTTCGCTACGCTCTATCGATCCAATTCATAGATCGGGACGACCTCGTGTCCAATGAAACGAGGAAAATAAAATTGATTCCCATTTAATTGCTGTCACTTAATGTCGCAAAAGAAAAAGAGGCGCGTCGGTTTGAGATCGCCCGATGACACTGTCTTCCTCTAAACACCCACCGCGCGTTCGTAGTCTATATTTACCACCTCACCCAACCTGCCGCGCATGTCTGTCGGGAAGACGCGAAGAAAAAATACAGAGCATCGGAGAGTCTGTCCGCCGCCGCGCATCCACACAATGTATCCATCGACGACTGCAGTGAAAAGCCATTCGAATCGAAAACTGCAATTTGAAATTATTCGGCGAATGTTGCCATCATGCAGCAATCACGGCCGCGACACCGCGAGAGTCCGCGATTCGAGTTAATTCTGGATACGGTTAACGGGCAAACAAAAACATCGCGTGAAGTGCAGCAAATAAAGTCATAAAAGAAGAAGAAGCCGACGAGTGAGAGGTTTTCTAAATTCAAATAAGTGTCTTCACGTGTGCGCGTATTAAATAAGAGCAAAAATAAAACGAATCGTTCAAAGTTACCAGACTGTGTATAAACTTTTTTGTTTTCGTGCGCGAGTGTAGTGGCGGTGTGCTTGTGTGCGTGTCGTAAACAAAAACACGGCGACAAACAGAAATGTCTTGACGGGTGATTTTCGCGGACGGTCGTTGTGCAAGCGCGTCGCAGAGTATGTTTTCCTCTTTCAAGTTTCCGACGCTGCGGCTGAAGAATCCGAAGCAGCATCCGGCGGCGGGAGATGTCACCGCGAATGCCAATCAAAACAACGGCGTGCGGAGTAAGCCGCCCAAGACGCCGATTCTGGGGGCGAATCGAATAAAAAGGCACCAGCGACGTAAGGCGGCGATTCGTTATCAAAAAACTAACCACCTACTCATCAATGTTTAAAAATACACGCTCAAAACATCAAATATTCATATGTTGTGTGGTATGAAAATCGACGCTCGCGTTCTGATAAACATTTTCACAAATTAATAAGTAAAAAAACGTTTTTACCACAATGAAAACGAAATTTAATAAATTACATGACATTTGAAATAACAGCTAATCAAAAAATTGCATCGAATGTTCGGCTGGGTTAATATAACTCCATTGTTATACATATATTTAGATTTATTGTGCATTGCCATTGTAGCATTCTTGTCTGTACGACCACTTAATTGGCTATTTCGAGTCTTTTCTATTATCAATTAACATGTTATAACCAAAAATAAACATCATAATCATACATATTTTCCAGTTACCAGCGTCAATCTAAATCTCACAGATGTCATACTTACTAAATAGGTCTTCTTATTTATACATATTCGAATCGTTTGAATTTTGTACTTTTCCGTGAGCTTTGTCGCTAACGACCCGGGTATCGCCTTAGACATCTTCAGGCATTTCAACTAACCGAATGAACTGACACGTAATAAATAATTTGTATCGCTTACATATAAGAATACAAATAATTCACCAAGCTTAATGGTTATTATCGCAATCTGGATGAATTATCGAATGTGTTAATGTTAATGAGATTCTACCAAGTCGAATTATTATACAAGATACAAAATCTATGCATCTGAAGCGGTGTAGATAATAATTTATATAATGGGGAAAAAATAAAGCTTTGTTTGAAAATATATCCGTTTCAAATGTTTAGTATTTTGTTATTTGATAAATAACTCCTATAACACAATCGCTTAATATCAAACAAAGGAATTAAGTAATTTTTATGCAAATAATTAAGTGATAGTCCATTCATTGCTTTCATTTTTATAAAGTTCCAGTGGCTGGAAAGAGATGACGGCATTACAAACACCGATGTCGTTAAAATAATCCATACATCAAATAAAATAAAAAATGCATGAAATTATGATATTGGAGATTCAAACTGAGTAGGTCAAAAGCCAAAGAAATTTTTGTTTCTTCTAGAAATGGAAAATGGTAAAGAAACACGGGATTGATGATTATCTATTGTCACGAATTTTATAAAAATAAACTAACGTACCTCTGTTGAATGAATTTTTTAAGTAAACTTAAAGTTATACACTAATTCAAATTTGGAACACATTAGATATAAATATTTTTTTCAAATATTGCTAGTTAGGAGTTACCCAATGAACAAAAAGTCTTCGATATCATAAAACTAACTCTTTGCTAGTCTTCTTAGAAATTAAGTCCAGTTTAAATTTTATATGTATTGTGAATCGACATGGCTGGATTATCTTTAATTTCATATTTTCAATTGCATCAATATGTTTTACGGTATTGTTCTTGTTATTAATTAAACCATTATTCTTCAGAAATGTGTATACTTAGTTCGAAATATAATTTAAAATACTCTTCCGGCAAATAAATTGTGGCCTATAAAATCCGGTTATCATTATTTTATTTGTATTTTGATTTATAATTTGTTTCCCCGTGTATAATTTATTTTTAAAGGAATTTACAAAAGCGGCGGCTATCTATTAATCGTTCCGTAACGTCTTTTTGACTTTGTTACAAATTTTCGTTTAGGAGCAAGTTCCAAATACAAAAAATAATTAGTCACCGGGTTTGTATTTTTAGAGCGAATCCGCTAGTTATGATTTATGGGGTCCTCGGAGAGTTTGAATAGTAAAAGAAAAAATAACATAATTATCATTTTTACGTAATGTTGCGCCGACAGCACGCCAATAAAATGAAACGTGCACATTTTTTAAAGACGAAAACAAATCCAATTCAGGGCCGAACTCGGTATATTAATTGTTGGTATCATTCGAATTGACTGATACATCGCCTGACAATCTTTTTATCTGAGAACCCGTTTTGATCATTGAAATATTGGTAACCAGAAATTTTCCACAATTTCTTAAGCTAACATTTTATGTATTCCACCACTATTTACGGACCTACATGTTTTAAGTCACTTCGTCGGAAACTATTCTAAAAAAATTGAAGATCAAAAATTTCTGATTTACCTAATGCAAAGTATTTTTTTTCGCAAAACAATTTTGACTATGTATTACTTACACATTATGAATGGGTAAAAATTCTACAACGTTTAAATATGAATTCATAGTAAAAATACAAATAACAAGACATTGGAGATCTTTTTCCCGTTTGCTACTTTCTAATAACAAAGATTGCTTAAAAAAAATATTGAAATACATCACACAAAACCAAAGTGTTTTTATTTTTTTCTTGACATAAAAATGGTTTTGAAACTTCAGCAAAGAAAAGTAATGAATCCACTATTTTCAATGAGAAAATATTTGTAGCAAATATATAACACAATTATTATTTGCTAATAAGCATAGAATCTTAGTAAACATTTTCTGTAGCCGGACTTTTTGCACTGATATCCGACCAGGATTAATCCATCATTAATTAACTAATAGCCTATTCAATGATATATTTAAATTAAAAGAAATTCAATGTAAATAAATCGATCTTTTATGTTTGAAAAATAGGTTGAATAATATTGTTGACTTGCGTTGCGATTTCCGAATTATGGAATTTCAATTGTATGAATTTTGTACATTCCCATGCACATGTCACTAACGTGTTAACCCGTAAACCCGTGTTCCACCTTTCGACATCTTGACTGACTTCAGTGCCAGTACAAGTTCATCCGTGCACTTGAATTTATGAATGTTCCGATAGGCGGGTCAGTCGGACGTGGTAAACCAGATGGAATTGTAAAAAATTAAAACTGTTCAAATTATATATCGATTTTCTTGTACTTATTTATTCATTTGTTTCGGTGTTATAGAGGCGACAGAGGCATAAATGTTTTTATTATGTGATATTAATTTTTATTGTACTACCCATTATTGAAACATTCATCGAAAATGTGTTTTTTTTTATTAATTTCCTCATATAATACAGGCCGTGAGACAAGTCTCAGCACAAGGCGCCACCGTCAATAAATCCGTTGGCAGAAGTTTATATTTTTTAAGAAATATGCGATATGTCTCATTATCATTTATGTAACTTGATAAATCGTCTGTTTCCTTAAATATCACCCAGGTGGAAAATTTCAAATACCTACATTAATTATTTTATTATAGCGACATGTAATCTTTAGTAAAATGGTCACGTAGTGATACAAAGCTGTGCGAATACAAGCGGCCATTGAAAACCGCCGAGATTTAAGTGATATGTGGCTGATAATTTAATCTTTTAACAACTGAATATCTGGTAAGATATTTTGTTTATGAATTACAAACACGTATTCGCCGGGCACATATCCCAATTTTTAATGAGTTTGATGTTTATTTTACATTGTGCAATATCATTGAGATGTCACAAAAAAATTAACGCGATGAAATGGCATCAGGAGTAGAGATTTATTCGTTCGGTTTCATTAATAATAATATTTCACGCCTCTTGGAATACCGTCCCAAATCAATTTTTATATATGGCAACAGTTTTGGTGGAATTTGCGACATCATATTAAGATGCTATACACAGATAAAAACTTAATGTGATATTTGGAAAAAGGTAAAGGTAATATTTTCAGTCGGGAAAATATGTAAAATTTTAATTATCATAATTAATTTATTTGTATTATTACAATAAAATAAATACGGCTGTACGAGCATTTACAAATAATACATTTTTAATTCAATTGTGCTTCATCGCTATTATTCAATAACTATTTTTCCGTTATTATTCAATTTATATTTGACAGGGGGTGCATGTACGCCTGCGAGTCCAGAGTAGAGAAAACCCTGTCAATAGTCCGGATAGCTCGTTTTAAATTTTTTTTAACCATTTCTGCTCCCAACTTGGAGCATATGGACTGCTCGCGGAGTTTATCTCAAAATATGTTTTTTCTGCGAGAACTGCTTGTTTCTCAGTTGCTCAACCTCTCTTTTTTTCGAAGAGAGTAGAGATGGAAAGGATACGAGGAGTAGGACAGGACTAGTGATTAGCTAATCGCTGTCACTATACGCCGCTCTTTGAGATCGGAAAGGTGGGAAGGGATTTTCAACGACACAAACACCCATGCCTTTGAAAAGATTTATCGGCTGAAAAAATCTGCTCGTACAGGGAATCGAGCCCGGGCGGCCCGGCACGCAAGCCAATAGCGTTGACACTGCACCACGGACCGGACGATTCAATAATGTAATTGAAATACATTTTAAAAATGACATTAAACAATCTAGCACCTACATATAAAATTCTCCTTGAATATAAAATTGTATAGTTTTATTCGATCCGGTGATCAATGAAGATGTGCATGTGCATGTGCATAAAGCAAATTGTATACACTGCCATTATTGGCCTTTGTATTAGAAAATTTACGGATTTTTCATTCAACTGACTTCTCCGTGGGTTTTGGTTAGTTTTTGAAGTTTGACGTTGGTCTTTTAAAATTAACAAAATTCTCTGGAAACACACGTCACTATTACACGGGACACTTTCAAATTAAACATTTATTAAATTTTATTGTTCACGGAATCAAGACATAAACTAAAAGTCTAGTAAAATGTTTTTCGCAATCAAATGAATTCTGAAAGATAAAATAAAATAAATACTAATATAGCTATGCTTAATTGGAATGCAATTATCATAGCATTGTATCTGATGTAACCAATTTATCCCTAAACTTTCAATTTTCTTTACAAATAATGAGGAAGAAGGACATAAGGAAAAACTATATTAAAGATTAAGAAAACTTTTAACTTGACGATTTTTGAAACAATCATACTTACGATTTTTAATACCATGTCCGCTATAATATATAAACTCCCAACGGATTTTATCTAAAACAAAGTTTTTCTACATGGACTAACTGCCAGTTACTGAGTTTTTCAACCTCTCTTTTTCGAAGAGAGTATGAATAGAAAGGATTAGACTAGGGCAAGACTTCGTGGTTTTATTATCGCTTTCTTTACGTTCCGTGGGAAGGGTCGGATAATAAACAATTTATAGTTTCTAATTATCATTTCCTTAAAGTTTGTTTATAAAAGAACTATCAAAATTTCTCCGGGCTGTATCTTGTAAAAAGTGCATATAAACTCAACTAGATAAAAAATATATACATATTATCTTGGATTCGTCATTTCTGTATGTCAGTTTGTGTCACGAAAAGTGTCATATGCAATGATTCGTCATATCAGTAATATGATTTTTTAAGTCGTGTCATTTTTGAATGAAAATAAATTGTCCAACCCAAACAGTATTAAGTATTAAGCATTAAAGTTTGATTTTAGCAGTTTTATTTTTTGAAAAAATCCAGACTATAATAACACATTTTCAACTTTTTAAAAAACACATTTTATAAATGGAATAACAGCCACTACACATGAGATATTTTGAAATTTTGTTTTAGTAACTCGAGATCAACTCGAGGAAAAAAAATATCACTATACGCTAAAACCTCTTCACATGACCCTCTACATAAATGAATATAATCAGATAGCTTCACTAGACGGCCATATGCTCCACATTGGGAGCTGACATGGATAACATAATGTCTCGACTTAAATTTTGTCATAATTTGAAACAAATAGAATTTTGGCGACCAGTCTGGAAAGTATCGGATGCGAAACCTGATGCCGTAATGCTAGATGCACATCTCAAATTGAAAGCAAATAATAGATTGTTATGAATTATGAAAGAGGCCAGGGTCCAACTACGGCTGTAGCGCAAAGAATTAATGACTACAAGATATATCCTTAACATGATGATGATGATGTGTCATATCACTGTTATGGGGGACCAAGAGTGTGAGTCTTTATTTCCCTTTCATCTCGTGTTCGTGTGTTTCGCCACGTGTTTATATTAGGTAAAACGGAAAGAAATGACATTTTTAGTTAATGTGATAAAAAAAATATTTAAAAAAAAAACTATGCAATATTATTCTGTTTAATAATTTCCCTCTTGTCTATTAACTTCCTTCATAAAAGAGGCAACTTTTTGATACCCTTTTCGTAAAACTCTGGTGGCTTACTGGCAAAATACGAATCCAGGTGATTTTTCACCTGGTCAGCGTTTGTAATTTTTTTGTCACGAAGTGAATGCTCCATCGCCTTGAACAGATAATAATCCGAAACTGCTATATCCGGTGAATATGGAAGATGTTGCAGAAGTTCGAAATCAAGTTCTCTTATTTTTTGCCGCATGAGGTCTCGCGTTGTCATATTGTAAAATCCGCCTATTGTTATTGACCAAAAGAGATCGTTTTTTTAATAACTCTGCTTTTAATCGTTCTATTTGGGCACAGTATAGCTCTGCCGTAACTGTTTGAGCAGATTTCAACAATTCAAAATGTATTATCCCCGAAAAATCCCACCAAACACACAACAAAACTTTATTTAACGTCGATGTTGGCCGAGGAGTAGACACAGGTACTTGATTTGGTGATAGCCATTGTTTTTTTCTCCTGGTATTACTGTTAAGGACCTATTTCTCGTCCCCAGTAAATATCCTTCTGAGAAATGGATCCGTTTCGTGCCTGGACAATAGGGAAGCACAGATGGTCATGCGTTGCTCCAAGGCCGTTTGAGAGAGATCATGTGGAACCCAAATTCCTTGCCTGTGTTGTTTTCCCAACTTTTTAGATGATCTTGCAGTTTTTATTGGACAGCCAAGGTTGTGTGACAATTCCTTCACTGTTTTACGAGGAATAGCTTCCACCAATGATTTTAGGACGTCATCATCGATTTTGAGGAGTCTTCCTGTTTTTGGTTTGTCCTTTAACTTCCTATCACCACTTTTGAACTTTTGAAACCATCTAAATCACTTCCAAAGTTTCAAGACGTCACCGTAAATGTCACAAATGGTCTGCTTAGCTTCTTTTGGTTTTAATCCTTTATCAAATAAAAACAGCATAAAATAGCGCAAATGTGTTTCTTCAATCTCAGGCTTCTCCATTTTTCTACAACGGCAAAAAAAATATAAAATTGAAATGGAAAGAATACACACAGAGCTTCAAAATGATACCAACAACAACGTGCTAGCTCAATGGCAACCGTTGACAAACTGAGAATAATGTGACGCGCCAGAAAAAATGAAATTTCTTTCCGCTTTACCAATATGAGTAAAAAGGAGGATGATGATGGCGAATTGATTTGAATTGAAATTGAAGTGATTTGAAAAATAAGCTTATTATTTATTTATCGTTTATTTATATACAAAAATTTGAATTAATAATATTTATTTTAGTGCATATGAGACTACTCGAGTATTTTAAAATTTTACCACTCGATACTCGAGTAGTTGAGATGTCGAGTAATTGGAGTCTAGCGGTGACACTGATTTTTGATGCAATAATCTCGGGGGATCTTGTTTCATTATATATTTTATAAACATGCATGCAAGATATTCATGCATACCCTAACATCATAAAGAAAATCCTTATCAACATACCAACCATTCCAGTACCAACTGCATGTGGTTTGCTACCATAATGCTGTTATAAGCTTTAAAGTGAATTGAACGTGACCGACCATTCAGCAGTAAAAATGAGGAAGTCATGAATGTATTTTAAAATAATACTGTGTTTCCTTTTGCCATAATAAATTTGAATTTGATTATTTCTGTGAAATGTCACATTTCACCGTATATAACGACTGAATACAATGCATACAGTGCAGCCTCGATCTATCGTTCTCGCATTTATCGCTAATCTCGGTAAATTTAAGCCGTGTGAATACATCATTTTGGGGGCTCTTTGAAATGATAAATCGGGACACCACTGTATATTATTTATTTTAACTAATAAGTATTCATCTGATTGCTTTCTTTAATACTTATTTTTCTCAATGTATACAGGTAATGATTTTACGATAGCATTAATAAACTCGTTACCTTTCCGATTTTATTATCCTTAGATAAAGATTCTCCGATCAACAAATAATAAATAACAAGGCAAATTTAAATTACATGTGGCTATAACTACGAACCAGAAATCGACCGGAGAGCCATCGCCAGTGAATTCCAGCTACATTCAGTAAAATATTCCAAATCGTGTAAATATTTACATAATTAATATTATAAAATATGTGAATTTTCCATTATACTTTCGGATCTTTACATTTCAGTGGCCGTTACAGAAGTTTAGTTACATAAAAAACTTTATCACAAATATAAAAAAAAATACAATATAAATATTTTCTTCTCCAATGTATTCTTATATATCATCGTAATAAACAAATCATGATTGTATTGTATTAAAGGGTATTAAATTTTGAAATCATTCTTGCCAAAACTTTATTAATCAATAAATTGATGGCAAATGCAAAATCGAGAACCCTGATATTGTGACGAATCTGCTTAATTGTTTTTGCTTACTTTTATTACATATGTACATACATGCCACGTTCATGTATTATTGCATATATTCAGTCATTGCATAAGCATACATCGCATTAGATGTGCATTAAATCTCCAGTGCATTTCTGCAGTCATAAGGTGAAACATAAAATTGGTTAGATATCTTTTTTTTTATTTTGGATTCACAACTGATCATTCCTGTTGGCCTCCAATTGCAAGCGGCTGATTAATAAACTGAAATTTTATGGCTATCACACAAATCTCGTTATTTATAAGCACATATTCATAAAAGACGTATATATGTATATCGAGCGTACATTGGTCATACACCTCCAAATAAGCTGTTGTGTGATTATGAGAAAAACAGTATTCAAATGGTCAAAGGTATAATCAACAAAAGTTGAACTTTTATGAACACGCTTTCATAACACTGGCAGTATTTGATGATGATAATTTGTAGAAATTAGTCCTAAATAAATGGGGGAGATTTCTGGTCCAAGACAATATCAACATTCTGTTTAATTCCTTAGAAGTTTATCGGCATTAGATTTTTTTTTATTGACATTTTTGAGATATATGAAAGCTGGACAATATATGTTACATGTAACTCTTAAACTTTACTTTTTTCGAGCAATCTGACTAATGAACTAGAGATCAATATGTAAATATGTTAAAATCGTAAAAAAATACCTATCCATGTAAAAAAATTGCCACGTTTAAATTTTTTTAGTTTACAAACTTAAAATGTCAAAATACTTTCCGTATAGTTATTCAAAGAAACAACACAGGGGGTCCAGGGTTAGTTGACGATACCAAAAAAGGAATCTTTATAATTTATTTATTTTTTAATAATAAAAAAAATATTTGGCATTACAGCTTACGCCAATGCGCCAAATATTCTTTATTGTGAAAGTTATACGAGATTAACTCGATGATTAGTAATGAATCAGTTGTGCACAAAATCAACGATAAATAACATACACGCAGCTCAAGATCTGATTTTTTTAATTGAAAAAATCTGACCTTGCCGGGAATTGAACCCGGGTCTCCAGATCGCTAGGACAAAGCTCTTCCCACTAGACCACAAGGACCGACAACCTAATAATTACCTAAAGAGGATCGTAAACTATTTTTCAATGGATTTGGAAGATTTGGTGGTGCCTTTAAAATGTTAAAAATTCAGTTTGAATATAGAATTGACTGTTGGCGAGCAAATGATCCCTTATTCTTCCACCCTCCCTCTCCCCAGTGACGATCCTGAGTATAATCTTATAATATTTATTCATGTCGTGAGATGTAGATTAAAATTGATATTATTTCTACTTCATATAATTAACTCGATATTGTAAATATGTAGGGGTAAGAAAGATATATAGAACAAATGATTGTTACTCAGCAATTCCTCATATTTTCAAAGATAAAAATCGGGTAAATTATGGATATATGGTCACGGGACAGAATCTCAATCCTCACGAGCTAAGCTAAAAAAATTTATATATACTGGCTTATAATTTTATGTTTTGACTTTACTCTTTGAGTTCATGTGGATTAATATAAAATGTGGAATCAAAATGATTAAATCTGAAGAATATTACTGATTATTGTATGAGTTCTGAGAGAAGAATTTGTTTTTTAATATTAGCCTATAATAACATTATTCTTTTTTTTAAAACAAATAATAAACTTATGTGACTGTCTCTATCTGTATAATATTATTATTTGTGTAGTTTGTGGTTGCATTTTTGCTCCTGTAAATTAAAACAACTCGATTTCATACTTATTGCGAAGTATTCTTTAGGATATTCTATTATAATAAATTTAAAAATTAAAGACGAAACATTTAAAAAAAATCGTAAGTAATTCATTTCATTTAATGTGCTTATTTTTAATAAATCTTTTCAACAATTCTGTCCCGTTACCATATATCCATAATTTACCAAAAATCGTTCTTAATTTACTAGCCAGAGCGTAAGTAAATATATGATATAATTTATCATATATAAATCATTAAATATTTGCTCGTTTCAAGATATAAATAATTACCCTCTGAAAAATGTTAGATATACCCATAGCACGTGCACACAATTTGATTAAAGATACGTCAAAGAATTAAATATTTCAAATAATGAATGTTAAAAGCTCAACCATTATGCGACGATATTATTACGTGAGCGCTACGCCGCGAAGGAATCGATTGCAATCCACTGTAAAGTTTTTTCTTGAATAAAACAATGCAAACGTGATGAATATGAATGTAACCGTGTATGTATAAACAATGGTTTAATAGTGACACAATATTGACTGGTGGATATGTTTGTACAATCTGTAGTGTTCATCCGTTGGAATTTTCCTTATTTCTGTAAATAGAAAGAGGAGCTTCTTAAGAGCACCACTAATTAGAACGTAAAAGCATCGGCTTCTGAAAACTTACACTAGCCAGACTTAACGGAAGTGTGCCCTATTTTTAAGAACAATTTATTAAAGAATAAATGTTAATATACACATAGAAATAACAGTGCGAATATCTCCTTATAATATAACAACACACCTTTCACTAAAACGAATCACTAAATAAAACAAAGTCGGTAATAAAATGGGCGACAGTGCTAAATGGCTGTGAAAGCATTTATCTCCAATAATCATCAGAGTATTAAAAAATAATAAGACATTTTATTACGTATTCCACATTAAATGAATGCTCATCGCGAAGATTTTCAACCAATAAGAAATACATCAATACAGAAACCGTCCTTGATCCAAATAAATTGTATGTGGAATACAAAAAATGTCTTATTTTTTTTTGTAATGCCATTCCACCATGTATTGACAGTGAATACCATAAAAGTAATCATCTGAGTGGTTGCGCTTCTGTAAATAAATGACACATTTGAAGATTTGACAAATTTGTTCTTATGTATAATATGTAGTTTGCAAAATTGTGTTTTCTCTAGTTAGTCTGAGTTTACACTGAGAACTAACGTACAACACACCACCAGATAAATTGTCATACACTGAAAAATATGTCTCCTTAATTATTTACTTAAGACGTTGATTTCGTATTTGATTTTACAACTTACATTACTTAAATAGACTACTTCACCCTTTTGTTTATATAATACTAGTATTCGAACCCGGCTTCGCTCGGACCAGTTTGGGGTTATGTACACCTCGGCGCGTAAATTCAGACGGGCCAAGTTGAAACAACTGGCAACTTAATGACCAACAATGCAAAAGGGAATTACAGACCCACAGACATACATACGCCGTTTCGGTTTTATATATAAGATATTTTGGTTCATATGAAACTACTCGAGTACTCGAGTATTTTGTAAAATGTACTACTCGATACTCGAGTAATTGGAGTCTCTACACACACATAGATAACGAAACAATTTTACCGTCGAAACTTTCGCGAGCGAAATCAATTCGTTTGTTTAAACTTGCAACAACAATGCAAAAGGGAATTACAGACCCACACACATACATACGCCGTTTCGGTTTTATATATAAGATAATATTAAAAATAAGTACTTTATGTATAATATTGCCGTGGCCGTAGTTGCGGTGCTTGCGTGTTTGTACGGATAGTTTCATGAATTGAGTTTTCAATCAATTTGTGGGTTTCCGTTCGAGGTCTGGATACCTGTGATCAGAAATTTCATCCCACGTATCCGATTCTAATAACTGGGTGAATCGAGATCGATTTTCCATTAGTCCTGGCTAAGATCCTTATATCCCTACTCTATCCGGATAAGAGTGGTTGAGTAACCGAGTATCGGGCAACTCTCGAAGTTAACTTCTTTTGAGCTACCACACAAAGTAATTCGAAGCAGGTGTGGCAATAAAATTCTGTCCCTAGAAAATTGACAAATATAAACCACTAATTAAAGTAGAGTATATGATTATTCAATAAGAATCCTGGAAAACTGGAAAAGATTTATTAATTACAATAATCCATATATAATTACTATCAACAGACGCTTGGCTAAGAAACAAGGACAAGCCGTAGAATCGTACATAATCATTTCTATTTATTATTAACATCTTTGAAGAGTTTATCATAGCCATTTCTCAGAAATAAAAAATCTCGCGAAAACATCGCTTGCCCCACACCCATTTCCGGTTTAGTAATTGCTGCCAAAATCTACATTTTTGTCGTTCAAGTCATAAACTATAGTGATAAATATATAATTCAATATAAAACCATAATACGTAAATATATATCTCCTCCCATGGCCAGGTTT
Organism: Himalopsyche kuldschensis; assembly: GCA_028554975.1. Taxonomy (NCBI): domain Eukaryota; kingdom Metazoa; phylum Arthropoda; class Insecta; order Trichoptera; family Rhyacophilidae; genus Himalopsyche; species Himalopsyche kuldschensis. The sequence goes on along the minus strand of JAHFWI010000003.1, from coordinate 6,556,522 downwards.
AGTCATTGATATTTTCTTTTTAAATAAATAAAAAACATTTTGTTCTATGTACTTTCATGTATAATTTTATAAAGTTTCATTTATTTACAATAGTGTCTTTTTGCCAAGAAGTGACAGTTAACAGGAAGAAGTGTTAATTAACATAAAATAAAAGAGGATATAATTAAGTACCCGCAATGATGGACTCGTTAGTTATTAGGTATCCAATAAAAGATAAGATCCATTTAAGATGTACATAAATAATTAATTAGACACACAATTAAGTCTCATACTATTGATCTAATAAGTTGAAAAAGAGTCGACAAAATGGTCTTCATTTCTTTTAAGCCGAAACTCTACAGTTACATTTTGTTTCCAATTTTTCATTTCAGTCTCTTTAAAACCATTTCAGGACCGTAAGACCACTAGTGGCCGCCGCGTACGAACGTCGATAATACCGTCACAAATATTGCAAAATATGTACATACATATATAAAAAATAGTCCTGTAAGAATTCTATTGATATTTTTCTTTTCATATCTAGTAATATTTTTTTATACACTGTCTCAAGGAAAAACATGGTCATTCTGTCCATCAGTCAATCTTGTTGAAAAAAGGATTTTTTAGAAGTCGTAGATGTGATTAATGCGACCACTTTGCTCGGTACTGAATTAATATACATTACAATGGTGTTTTTTTTAGCCAAGTCCGTTCCCATCATGAAACATATGGACTTGTAAACGGAAGTTGATTTTTAAATGAACTCATTCCTACATCTCGTGTTCATGATCATATGGGGGTGGGCGATAAAATATATCACAGCAATCCATGAATCGGTTGAAAACGCCATTCATGAAAGTTATTTATACACGTATTAATCGACTGAAACACGCTGTTTTAGTGATAACTTAATAAAAAAAATCTGATTTCCGAATCAAATATACATGAGTCACTAAAGTGTGAAAGCAAAAATAGTGACTGCTCTATTCAGACAAATACGTTAAAAAAAATTAGTCTGTTTGTTGGAGACAATTTAATTGATATAAATGAGTATAAGTTTTGAAATAACGCTTTCCTCTGACCGCCGAATTGACGCGGTTTTGAAAGCTTTTCAGCATTAAAGATAATTACGGAAGATTTATTGTGATATTCTTTATTTTGAGCACGTCATACAACGAGAACGTTTTATCAAAAAGTTTCCGCATCTTTTAAATTGGAGATACCAAATCTACGTTATGTGTTTATTCAACACAGGTTTTAAACGAATTAAAATGTTGAGTATTACTCGTCTAAATAACGGATGCTATAAATGTCGCAGTATTTAAATTATCGTGCCATTAGAATTTAATTTACAAATTGTAATTCAATGTTGGGTAAATGATAGAATCAAATAGTTTAAATTACTCATAATTATAAGTTAATGTATGTAAATAAAATTTATACATTTTCATTACTACGCACAATTGTTTAATTCAAAAAGAAGAGCTAAATCATTCGAACATTCTTTGAGTTTCCAAATTCAAACAATCTACGTTGCTTAGTATGACCGAAGAGTGGGTTGGTCTCTTCTAGACTCCTGTTCCTTGCTCTCCGCGGCTTTTTATCTTATTAAAATTTCTTAATCGGTTACCTTTTTTGGTCCCCACAACTTTGATTTTAGTACTTCATTTGTTGTAGAACAAAAAAACGATTAGATTATAGTAATACAATTGCAAGTTTAATGTTATTAACTTGCAATTCTCAGTTTCGCTTAGTATGGGAGCAAATGTAACTTGGATTGCGCACTATTTGGTATTATACATCGCATAAATCAGAAATATTCTCTCACCCGTATACAATAATAGGTGGCGCATCGATCGGATGGAACATATTTGAATCGCATAATGGATGTTCATTTGTTCTTAGCTTTATATGGTCAGCAATTTTCACTGATATGACCGTTCCAAATTACTTTTTGTCGTTGCTGAAATTATAACAACAATTGTTGTCTTCAATTAATATTTTTAATAATTAAAAAAGTTGCAGCCTCACTGACAAAACACAAAGAAGGGTGGGACATAAAATGTTAAATATTTTTTAATAATCACATAACGCGAAATGCCGCTATAGATTCAAATATACATGAATAAACATTGTGCGTAGGCGTTTAACAAGATAAACAACACTGTGATATCCATTAAATATGAAACAGTTAAAATATAAATTTATATAGGTATAAGAAAATATTTTTTTCAAAAGTGGATGAAAACTCTGTGCTTAAAAATTATGTATAAAACTTTATCATCGCAATAATTGATATGTATGTTTTAGATATGGTGGTTTTCAATGAATCTATTGGCTTAGTGATTTAATGATTCAATGATGTAAAAAAATAATATAAGGTATTATAAAACAGAATGAAAAACAGCATTTATATATACTTTTATTTCTCGTATTTAATTTAACATATTGTATCTTTGTTTCCAGGAAGATCAGAACCAGGCCTACTGCCGACGATAGCGGGATTCAAAAAGGATTCTGCGGCTCACGAAGCTGACAGATTCGCTCCGGGAGACAGAATTAGCAGCATTAACGGTATAGCAACGGCAAGGCTTACAAACGACGAAGTCATTTCCCTTCTTGACAACGTCGAAGAAAGAGCTTCCCTAGAAGTAGAATATTACCTGCCTAATTATGGTAATGAGATTATTTTATTTTTACTCTTCATTTATTTCACAGAAATGTTTTATTAAGTTCGTATGGAAAGCATTCAAATGAAAAGGATTTAAACTCAAATTGATATGTTTCAATATTATTTCTATCTAAATTCACATATATTCAGGAAAGGAAGAAAAGTTAATCTTGAATGTTTGTGATACCTAAAAATACACCAACAAAACTTTGTAATCATCGAATATATAATGCATTTACTTTGTATGTGTCCTTGAAGATGGACTCTTAGTTATTGAATTTATTCTGACAATGATGTGATGTAAATATTATCAAAGTAATATTCCAATCAACAATATTTTAAAAATATTTTAGAGCCAAATATTTTAATTTCTCAAATTTTTTTTAATCTTCGTTTTTAGACAGCAGTGTAAGTATAAAGCAACATGCAGATTTAGTATGTTAAGTACATTTCAATTAGTTAATACTAGAACGAGCGTTCATCCATTGAGAAGAAAAATATGAGAAAAATAAGTGTTGGATAAACTAACCAGTAAAAATATTTTTAATAAAAATTCATTTAGGTAACTTTACTGTCCCGTTCTTCCTCTTAACAATAAGTGGAATAATTTTAAATGAGGATTGCCAATTTTTTTTTTAGTTTCTTCGTTTTGGAATAGCGAATTACCGATACATATAAGAAACGCAGGGTGTAAAGCAGTGATGCACAACCTGCGGCCCTCAATGACATTTCATGTGGCCCGCAATGACAAATATCCTCACCTTTTTTCATCGGAACTTTTTCCGGACAATAGAAGAACAATATAAAACAATTCAATTTTCAATTTAATGTCCACTAAAAATATCGATAATTTAATCAGTTTTACCCATGGATTATCTGGCCCTTCTCCCAAAAAGGTTGTGCATCACTGGTGTAATGTCTTAAAATATCGTGGAGACTCATCAGCTAGGTGTGTTACGGAAATATGAAGAAATCATAGGCATAGTAAAAAGTCAATTTCATCTAATGATTTTCCCGTCAAGCCGCGTTTCGGTTGAAATAAAATCTTCAAAAGATGAAAGGTATACGCGTAAAAAGTAAAGTGTGCGCTCGCGTATTTTTTGCCTGCTTTGTCTGCCGGAATCGCGTTTTGAAAAGGAGGAAACATAAACCGTGACGAAGAGCACGAGAGGCGTGAAAAGTGATTTATGTCCTCCGCCCTAGACTCCCGAGAGACGCCAAATTATTGCCGACGACCAGATTTAGAGACCGCGGCCATATAGCGCGAAACGTGCACCGCACGTTGCGAATAAGTCATTTTGATTTACCATCATAAAAATAAATATTTATGTAAGCTCGCTGCATAATTTCAGTAGGATATTACCTAAGTTCAAAATAGTGCTTAGAGGTATTGCCAGTGTTGGTGACGTCTTTAGAACGATAAATCAATCACACAATTTGTCATCTTGCAACAAAATAAGACGTGTCGACTGTCCGCAGATAAAACAAATGTTTTGACATCTTGTGGTATCTCTCTCGCGCCGCGGCGTGTACCGTCTGTAGTAATAAATAATGATTTTATTTGAAATCCATACTCATTCTTTATCATCAACTTATATAAGAAATATTTCAAGCCATTTTGGTCAGTTATGCACAACCTATTTTATGTTAGTGCAGTTATAATAAATTATAATTATAGTTTTAAAATAAAGCCTTTATAAATTCCGCATTACGTAAATATTCATGTCGTACGTAGGGTTTTTGAGGAGCTTTGCAAAATTAAATTCTCACTATTCAATATTGAGATTTACCCTTGAAAAACTTTGTATTTGGTACGTGGATCGCATGCGGCCCACTGACGATTTTTTGAACCGCTTCAGTACCGAGCAAAATCCCAAAAAATACTTTTTTCAACAAGATTGACTGACGACAGAAGAAACATTTTTCTAGATACAGTGTATATATGTCACTAGCTATGAAAAGAAAAATATTATAAGAATTCTTACACGAAGATTTTTTTATATATTTTGAAATATTTGCGTTTTTATTCGCGACGTCCGTACGTGGCGGCCACCATTGGCTTTACGGTACTTAAGTGGATTATTGTAAATTTGTACGCTTCATTCATAATTGAATATTTGTAATTCACTGTCGAATTGATACTTATTCAGAGGGTTAGCATCTATTATTATTTATAACATTTAATAAACCTTATTTCAGAGTCTCAAAGCTCCCTCTGTGTCACCACTCGCATTGCTCAAGTTCCTGTGGAACGCCAAGCGGGGTCACTGGGAGTAACGCTGAGGTCTGGCGGTGCTGATGTTAGTGGATGCTCAGGAAGCAATAATATAGGCGGTGGTTCCACATCGGCAGCAGCAGCTTCCAATTGCAGAGGTCCTCTGATGGTCACCCACGTGAGGCCAGGAGGGCCAGCTCACGCTACCGCAAGGATAAAACCGGGAGACCGTATTATCAAAGCGGACAATGTGAGGAATATTATAGTTACACTCATCCTTCGAATTGCGCGGTAGATACGTTTTTCACAAATCCGCGTCAATGGAAATCGCGTAAAAAATAATTAAGCTGCGTTCCGAAACATCCACAGTTCGTTACATTAAAATATTTATTAAAAATTAAGGAGGTGTGAGTAATACGTCATGAATATTTAAAATATTTGTTTCTTATTAGACAAACTAAACATTTCAAACTTGGGACAAAAGTAAAATTTATTCATGCTCATTTTCGCTGCTGTCTGTTATAATAATTTTCTTCATCATCATTAGAAGAATTGCTCAGTTCAATTCCACAATTAGCGGAAATATCCTTGTGCGTGATCGTTGATTGTGTTTTTTTTTTCGTAAATTCTTTATATATTGCTTCATACTTAAGTATTTCTCCGGTCTCTTGGGAATTTGAGAGCGCGTTCCATATTTGGATCAAGAATGACAGGGTGTCGTCACAGCAGCACGTCCGAAATACGATTCAAACTAAGCGTATTTAAAAAAAAACAACATTTTTCTTGACCGCGTAAAACGTACCGCGTTATTTGGGTTTTGGGTGTACTAATACGCCGCATATCATAATGTAAGACTGTACATTAGAGGTCTGCAGGGGCCGAAATTTCAAAATTCTACCCGGCCCGAGTCCCGACCCGAAACTGAAATTTTTAAATTTTAATTAAAAAAATCAATTAGTATTTAGAATAATTTAATATTGAGTATCCAAATTATTATGCGTGTAATTAAGACGAAAACGCCGAATACATCCGGAATAACCGGATACACATATATATGCTATTATTTATTTTCTTGTACCCAGGGCCGATAGAGCTACTTCAATCCTTTGGAAAAAAATATGGTTACACTAACTTTTTTCATAAATGTTTCATATGCGGTGCTCACTTCAGATGCCAGTTTTAAAATTGAAAATTTTATATCATAAATTATAAACTTGATGATGAATGTCATCACAATAAATTCACTGTTGCAGATTTCACTAGCCAATAAAACGCTTGCAGAAGCACACCAAATTCTACAAACCACTCCTGCCGTCACAAATCTAACCATCGAATATGATATCTCGATCATGGAATCTGTAAAATTTGCAACAGGACCACTTCTCATAGAAATAGAAAGAGGATGTAACGAGAGTCTGGGAATTCTTTTAACAGATAAAAGTTATAATGAAGAATGCTTTGGAGACGGTAGTAACAACTACCAACAAGGAGACGGAAATGCTGGAATTTATATTGAAAGTATAATTCCTGCTACGATTGCTGATCGGTAAGTAAAATTTTTAGTATTTCCATAATGATAAATCAAAAGTATTATTCATGATATTTAAAATTCTATGCTAATGGTACCGTAAAACGGGGTGACAAAAATAAGGATTGAACTTTAGCTCAACTTTACTTAGTATCCAATGTATTTTTTTACTATTTATATATAATTCTTTACAATGACTATAATACTATCTCTCGAATGACAAAACCAAACCAACTTAATGATTGGCCAAAATTGAAACAAACGTGTTTAAGTTCGATGCATGTACAACCTTACTTTTTGACCACTTAAAAACTTCTCTTTTATTGCACGAAAATTAAATTGAATCATGTTTTTTTGGTTAATAAGTACCATAAAACGGAGACTCGTATAGAATAGAGGTTCGTATCGTGGATGTAGGGACATACGGGCGAAACTACAAAAACAACGAACTGATATAAATGGCAAAACAGTTTTCAATGTTATACTTAGTTCTTACGGATTTGCAGGAAAGCCGAGCAATATCTGGTAAACCGCTCTTCGTACAAGTTTCATATTTTTATATCTTATAGAACTGCATTTGAGCAAGGCAATGCCATATTTAACTCAAAACAGCCAGTTTCGCCCGTTTGTCCCCTACACCCACGATATATTCCAATCATTACAATCTGTATTTTTGTCCCTATTCACCTGCCAAGTCTCGATTTACCCTCCCTCGTCTCTATTCATCCCGACTCAATTTGAATAGAGACATCGAACAAAATTGACTGCGTCTTAATAACGATAGTGAATATTTGAAAAATATTGTCATGAATGTGTAGTGTGTAGGACCATAGAAACAAGTTTCAAGCCATTCATATTTGAATTATTATGTGGCGCAGGTATGAAGACGCATAGTCGTGAAGGGACAAAAGTGTCTCTATTCACCCTGTTTTGCGGTATTATTAGTGATATTCAAAATCCCATGCTAGTGATATCAGATTTTCTCACTTTTGTATTTTATAGGTTTTCGATCATTTTTTTTCAGTTGTGGTGCTCTTCATCCTGGTGATCAGTTATTAGCAATAGATGATCTTATCATAGAGAATTCTCCTTACACCCCAGAAGAAGTTATGTGCTATATGGAAAACTGCAGTGGCAAAGGATTTACACAATTGCAAATACTCCCAGTGCATATGCTTTTAAAAAACTACAGAGTGTCGAAAGCGAGAGGTAAGTAAAAATAACTCAACAGTAAAAGTTATAGCCAACAAAAAATAGATATATGGAGTTAATAACATATTATATTTTTATGTTATTTCTTAAGTCATCTTAACTACAATATTTAACACCAACTCATAATACATTGAACATTATTTACATTTCAAGGATAATATTGAATTTAAATTTAGAATCAGTTTGAATAAATCAGGGCTGTGGAGTCGGTAAAAAGACTCCGACTCCAGCATTTACCAAAACCACGACTCCCGACTCCGACTCCAACATTTACCAAAAACACGACTCCGACTCCGACTAAAAAAAGTTTAATATCGTCCCTTTTTTCCCTAATTTTCCTATTTATGTGTATTCAATTAAATATCAACCCTATCAGAGCGGCCAAAAGCCAAATTTGACATATTAAATGCAAAAAATAAAAGTTCAAACTTTTCAAAATTTCTGACTCCGGCCAAAAAGCCGCCACGACTCCGACTCCGACTCCGGCCAAAAACCCCGACTCCATGACTCCGACTCCACTGCACTAGAATAAATAATCAAAAAAAAATGTAGCTATATTAAAAATAATAGATAATGACATCAAGGTTACATGAAAATTTCGACTGAAACAAAAATGTTGTGAAGTTAAGAAGTTTGCATGACCAATCGCCACTGAACTGATGAGTTACAATAAAAATATATTGTTGTAGGACTACAACCAGGCAGCCCTATATCAGGAATGTCCACGCTAAATTCAAGAAAATCCCATCGACAGAACAGACAACTCAGGCAAAGTTCTGTACCAAAATCATTTGAAATGGATTCAGGTATACAATATTCTCACAGTATCTGAAAAAATCTTTCACTCTAATTATAATGTCCGACATCTATTACACTGATAAATTTGATTTTCCAGATTATCTACACAACAATTTTGTAACCGGAGTAGGAATCTGTAGAACTGAAGTTTTATCAGTGCAATTAGACATTCCTCCGAGCCATGACAGCGGCTTAACAGTATGTGAAGATAGGGATTTGTTACTTATATCACATATCAGCCATCAGTTTCCAGCTTACAGGTTAGCAAATTTCATCATAAAACATTAGCCTGATTTTTTTTTAAAAACATTTGGATTATATTTGAGGTCTTGTGAAAATAATAATTTGTAATTTAAATATTTTCTAGGTGTGGTTGCTTCCAGCTAGGGGATAGAATACTGTCAATAAATTCCCAACATAATCTGACAGCCATAGCTGCAAATGATATACTGCAAAAAGCAAATGATACATCTACTTTAAAACACCTATACATCACCACGGAATTCAGCATGGCCGATTCAGTAGAAGCATCGAGTGGCGTATTCAATGTTAAACTTGCGAAGAATGGAGCAGGACTAGGAGTGACAATTACAGGTAAAAAAATACAGCAACTACTGCAGTCACCAATTCATATACTTTTTTAAGCTGCATACAATAAATTGATATTTTATTTTTACCCAAAGGAAACAAACAGAGAGGGTGCAATTCTGAAGAGCCAATGATTATATCACATATTAAAGTCGGTTCAGTCGCATATCGGAGTGGTACGCTGGCTGTTGGAGATCAGCTGATAGCGATTGATTCACAACCTTTGCATAACCTGACACTGGTAATTTTAAATCTCTTTATTAAATTTTGTTTTATTATGTACGGTTTGTTTAAGTGCGGGAAAACTGTATTATAAATTCTTACTAACGTTCCAGCAACACATTCATTGCATTAACAGTTTCTTGAAATTACAAAATTCAAATAGCAATTAAATAATCTATAATAGTGGGAATAAAAATTACAGGATGCCGCTTTTGATATTCTGCAAAATTCTCCAGACGATATTATAACTCTAACGGTGAGAAAAACAGACAAAAAAAATGATTGGTCTGATCTCAGAATGAGAAACGGTAATATTATGTACGGCTTAAATGAACAGTCTCCTTCAATAAATTCATCAACAAAATCCGGAAGCGCTTACTCGCACACAATGCCAATGAAAAATCAGCTGAACCACTTTACAAGCTTGAAACGAGAAACAACACAAGAAAGAAGTAACCAAATAGAGCCCAATGATAGGGAAACCATAATTGAACTGGAGTTGGTGAAACATAGTGAAGGCCCTCTCGGATTAACTATCGCTGGAAGTGAAGATGCTAGCACACCTATAGTTCTTAGTGGATTAATCAAAGGTATACCAGACATGATCTCTTCACTAACAATATAAATGGTGGCAAATTATACTGTCAATATTTCGATATTATCAAATAACACTTCAATTATTGACGTTACCTTCGATATAAAACAACAAACTACTCTACATATAACTAACTAGTTCTGACGAGGGCGTAAGCCGAAATAGCTATCAACAAATGTATAAAATAATTTATGTAGAATTAAAATACATTGTTATTTTTCTTACCGTATTATAATGGAGTTCTACCAAGTAAATGCCTACTCAATCAATAATACTCTACATATTATTGCTATTTTTAAAAGTTGTAAATGAATAGAATAATTCTCAATCCTTTCACTGTGATTTGCATGCGCAAAATCTATATGAATTTATTTACCACGTTGAGGGTGGATTTGACACGGTTATGCATTTGAATTTTTGCATTCTTTTATAGGAGGTTTAGCAGAAAGATCAGAAGAATTACAGATAGGTGATCAAATTTTATCAATAAACGGAGAAAGTGTAAATCAAAAACCTTTATCAGATGCAATAAAAATGCTCCAGAGTTCACCACATAGAGTTCTGTTAAAGATTTCAAGAAAACCCAGCAGTAAGTGTGCAGTTAATAAACAATAACAATATTCATTTAAAAGTCGGCTACTGATTCACGTGTGAAATTTTGCAGACGCTGCCTCATCAAAAATGACAACACCTGTTAATATAGAAAATGTAGAATCATATGGAAACAGAGACTCAAATACGTACACAAATAATTCACAATCGAGTCCTGGGTTAGCTTCTATCGATAGTGCTGTCGAATCATGGGATAGCCAACCGACCGTATCAAACATCGCCAGGGAAAATACAACAGGTGAATACTTGGATAGGTAATTGAGGAATGCGGCATGTAATGGACGATATTGTCTGTTGTGTTTCAAGTATTCGGAAGCCTATAACTATATGACTGTAGTAAGACTGACATCAATCATAAAATTTTGAACCAGCTTTTATAAAAATACCAAGAGAGTTTTACTAGTATACTCTCTTCATTTCATGCTTCATTGAAGAGCAACTTTGTGTTTTAAAAGAAATTCTTTTATTGCACTGATGTTTGTTTCTGAAATACAATTGCTTTGTACGGAAGGGTTCAGTGATGAGAAACATAAGTAAATAGTATATAAAGCATTCAAAATTTTAATTTGAGATATTCTATAATATCATGTCCATTCAACTCGCAATATTTGAATTTACAAGTAGAAGCATTAAAAAAAAAATATTCTGACATTTTCGCTATCTTATGAAATAGATAGACAAGGAAATGGGTTTATATATTAGTAGAGTAAATCACAAAATTTTTGAGAGTAAGAAATAATGTATTATTACAGGCCAAGATGAAACATCACAACAATCACAATCCAGTCAGTTCAAAGCGAGTAACGACAACAGAATATCATATTTACCTACCGATGAAAATAAATTATTGGCTTCAGGTTACCGAATATCCGACGCCGGGTCCTGCGATATGAATGAGCTCCAAATGCCAAATTACAGTTTTACAAATACACTGCGCACATTCAAAGCTGAAAATCCTGGAGGAATATTTCTGTCGGATAAGAGCAATGCGAAAACCAAATTCAGCGATAGATTCAATCTGAATAATCAAAATTTTGAAGGATTGAATAATTTTGAAATGCCTGCAAATAGTAATAACCACAAAACTAATTACTGCGATGATAATGCAGATTTCTTCAGCAAGTTTGATTCGAAAGAGGGAAGTTGCAAATCTTCAGAGACTTCCGGGCACAAACAATACAATTTGAATCCGCCTGAATTGAAATCTGCTTCATTTATGAAAGCCCACGATAATAGCTCAGATGGCGGTTCCAGCAAAGGCAATAATATATATCACAATATTCTTGATAACAACATGCATGGCAGATCTAATGATGTACACAATTTGAATATGGGAAATTATCAAATACCAACAACAAGCTATCAGATGAATTCAAATCAAAACTACGATTCAGATATTCCAGGTATGTATAGTTGCCTTCACCAAATAATTTCTTCATATTCCATTAATATATATGGCAATATAGTCCAATTATTTTACCAATAATATCTAGCATATACTTGAGACATCACTGATTCTACAATATCAAATTTCAATCATGTGTACCACTAGTTTATTTTTAGGATTTTATAACATGGATGCAATCGCCACCCAAGGGACAATCCATCATGTAACACTCTATAAGGATGTTATATATGATGATTACGGCTTCTCAGTATCAGATGGACTTTATGAGAGAGGCGTTTACATAAATCGAATTAGAAAAGGCGGTCCTGCTGACATTGTCGGACTTCTGAAGCCCTTTGACAGAATTTTGCAGGTAGAATTAAATTTCAATGGCACATTACGTCTTTTTAAATGATAGGCGACTGAAATATAATTCTTTTTGTTACTATCAAGGTTAACGGAACCAGAACTGTGGATTTTGATTGCTGTTTAACAGTACCACTAATTGCCTCAGCGGGTGATAGAATAGAAATCATTTTACAGCGACTTAAGGTAAGAAAAACTGCTTTCCTCTGACAATGCTTTTCTAGTGAACCAGAGCTGTATACAAATAATTTTTAATTAAATATCTTTAACATTCACAGGATTGCAATTCATGGAGTGAAGATAATAATTCCAACATAATGGAAACCAGCAGTATTGTGACAAAGACTATTTAATGAGTGAAAATTATATTGAAAGCATGTGCCAATATGAAAAAAGTTGCAACACAATTCAATTATATCAAAAAAATAACCACAAACTTGCAACAGGTAATGCCAGTTCACACATTTATTGAAACTCATCAAACCAAAGACAATTCCGAACATTTCTTGAAATATTGTAACATTAATTCTGTCTTTGTTCTAGATTCAATAATTATGACAGTGGCCACAGTGAACTTAGACTTATCGTAGCTATTTATACTACGGAAAATTTATTACATGTATCGTTTCAATGTGTCGAGAAAAAATGCATAATGTTCATATTTTGACACACATAAATTTGATTTTATATGATGTTAATATCTAAATAAATATTGTAAATACCATAATTAATTTGGCTAGTCGGAGAAAACTAAAAGCTGGTCATTCTGCTAGTAATAAATTTATATATAAATTAGAAATATTAGTGGCTATTCCAATATAAGTAATAGTGTTTGATGTTGTGCTCTAAGTATAAAGTAGAAAATGAAACAATGACAAATTATTTAAAATAATTTTTCACAGACTGCCAATGTGTTGCAAGAAAACAAACTAGGTTATATTTTATAATGAATATTGTAAGAAACTGACCAAACTAATTTGAAAATACAACTAAAACAAGATTTATGATATCAAAATATGGAATAAGGAAGAACTCATCATTCAAGATTTTTTTATTTATTGACTCGTAAAATACATAACAATTAATTTTTAGAAAGTGTTTTATTACATTTATAGCCATCATATTACCACAGTGTCGGATCAATTTTTTTTATATTTGAGTAGCTTTGCAAGCTTTATTCCCAAAGCAGTTTTAGTTCTTCAGATTTTTTAAATCCCACAATACCATTAATAGTATATTAAAAATGCACAATGCACCATCAATTCTATGTATCCAATGAAAGATATTAAACGATACAGATTGTCCCCCTTTGTTGATATTGATTTATAATTGAGATTATTGCATGCATAAAACATTTCCTCTTCTGAGTGACTCAAAGCTTTGCTGAAATATTAAGTTTTCTTTCAATTTGAGAGCCTCCCAGAATCAGATGTCTTAAATAACTGTGGCAAAATATTACAGTCCAATAACAGAACAGTGAATAAACAATACACAAGTTCAACCAATCAGGACTTCATTATACATTCGTCCCCATCAGTGTCTAAAAACATTAAAGGGTATAAATGCCCCAAAGAAGCTATGTTCTTTTGAATTAATACCCTTAAAGTGTGTGTATACTGCGGCAAAGGTTTAGATATGTTAGGGTCGCGCCAATGAAGCCCTGCAAAAGAAGCAATAAATATTAAATTTACTTTCTCAAAGATACTTCGAAACATATTTATATTTTTAAGGCAGATAAGCATGGTTTGTATAAATAAATTTAAAGTAAAATACATAAAAAGCACATCTTCTTTATTTTTTAATACGATTTAAAAAAAAATGAATTTCATTTGCAAAAAGGTGTTTAAAATTTAAGTATTTTGTCTACAAATATATAAAAAGTATAAACTTCAAATGACATTTGGATTACCTGACGAGTCGCAGGTAAAAAGGGCAGGAGAGGGTACATTATCCCTTGTATAATTCCATACTGAGTCCCTCAATATTTGCACGATCTGTAAGTAATTTATTAGGTGATAATATTAGCACAAATAATGCACTAGTTTCCGCCACAGGTATTTTGATTTAAGAATATCAGTAACGCAAAATTTGGCAGAAGTATTCTTGAATAGTTTCATTCAAATTAGCAAAGACGGTAAAAATATATCGACCACCATTTCCATACTAAATTGCCACCCCAAAACCATAAGGTCAATTATTTTGACATGCAGTTTATGACAAATCCATACACCTTTACTAATGATATCATTCTTTTAATTGCAAATCAACTACATTACACAATATGTCATAATTACCTCAATCGGTTTTAAGTGAGGAATCATTTTGCTGATGTAGTTGAGTGGAGCGGGCAGCAGCTGTCCCCGGCACATAATGTCTAACAGTTGCACAGTCACTTCGTTCAGGCTGTCGTCATCACTGCCTACATATTTATCTACAATTATTTATTGAATACGCAATATAGTAGGACACATTAAAAATATAGGTAATCATCGAGACTAGGTGCATTAAGTCTTTGATAATTTGACAGATAATCCAACATGGCCACTGCGGCATACTATAACATACTTTTATATATTATTTTAGATAATACTTAAATATATTATTTTAGATAGGTTAGGTTAGAAATTTGTTTTGATTCGAACATTCAATATAAAAGTAAGTTATAGTATGCCGCAGCGGCCATTTTGGATTATCTGTCAAATGATCAGTCAGTGACTTAATGCACCTACTCTTGATTATTACCAAAATATATACTTGGAATGATTTTTCATCAAAATCTCTTTTTCATTACTGTGAGTGAGAGAAATGTGATCAGGAGATTATTTATAAGCCAATCGTTCTATCCCTCACAATTCTCAAATATATTGTAAATAAATACTGTGAAACCCCGATTCTACGTTTTTCAAGGGACCGTATAAAACAAACGCTATATGCGGGAAACGATGAATGCGGGAAAGTTTTATATATGAAATAAATGCCGGGACTATAGAAAATGAACGCACCACGCGGGAAAACGTATAATGCGAGAACGTAGAATCAGGGTTTCACTGTACTTTGAAACTACATCATCTCCCAATGTAGAACAAATGTAATAATAGTGCAATGCTTCAACAGAAGGTATTGAAATGATGGGTTATTGTCGAGCTCGAGCCTCAACTACAAAAAAAAAATAGCGACACAGGGATGTCAGGAGAAGGTTTGTCATGAGCCTAATTAGCTTTGTACAGCAATAAAAAATTGATGAAGAATATCCATATTTAGCATAGCATTGTCACTCAGCCACAAGGATAACCGTTCCAAATATTCTGATCAATACTACAACTTACTAACACTGGTTGTCTAATGTGCAAATATGAATATTTTCATTACGAAAGTTGTTCAATAGAAACCTGATTTAGCCCCATATTGATGGATAAGTGTTGCGGCTATAGCTCTAAGTAATACGGAGCAATAACACAGGGCAGGACGGAAACTGCTGACCAGACGAATGAGATGCCAAACAAGCGGGTAGCCATCAAATACTTGTCTTATATATAGTTCCCGTTCGATGCTCACCTGCTAAAAGGCACATTATCAAGTCAGATATGAAAAAAACCTATTTCAACTTTATAAATGATAGTTGATTAAAATGAATAGTTATTATTTAAATAAAGGAAACACATTTCTTAAAACTATTTCCACATAATTTATAAGTTATGAATTATTATCATAAACTTTGCGTAAAAACTCAACGTTGATCAAATAATGATCACCGTGCGTCGACGTACCTTGGTAAAATCTTCATCAGGCCAAGGTAAGCCGTTGTACATAACGTCCGGAGAGACTAATTCTACCAACAGGAGTGACACAGATGTCATACCTTCCAGGACTTTGCCGTTTTCTTCCTATTAAAAAAATAGTTCACAATAATGCATACGTTGTCTCAATTTGGTTAATATTTTATCTATATACATTTTATTTTCTTACCATGCACGACATAATAGCACCTAACAGGAGTTCAATTTCTCTGCTTGTCCTTGAAAGTGTTGCAACATTAGCATCTTTAACGGGAATGTTTAATATTACAGCTGACGTATTAATCTTTCTGGCACCTTTTCCAATGATTCCAGCATGGAATACTGATGTATGGCTTTGAGTAAGTTGGGTTATGGGGCCCTTGAATAATAAATTGAATATGAAATATTTCCAGTATCTGTTATTGCTACTATTAAAAAATATGATTCTAAGTAAAAATAATCTTACTTGTTTGTGATTTTGGAACATCAACAATTCATCTTTGCTTTTTTCAAAGTCTGCATTGTTATCTAAACCATCTTTGAAAAGAGCTCCAAATAATTCAGCCTCCCTGAATAAAGCAGTCTCGAGTAATTCTCTCAGAGCGACAGATCTGGCAATTTTGTTATTGCCACATGTCCTACGGAATATTCTATAAGATGTCTGAGTCCCTTTCAATTGTTTTGTCACTTCTAGGAAAGTATAATCAAATGACAGCAGTTTAGTTCAAGGTAAATCACAAGTAAAAATCAATTACAATAAAGTAAAAAACTGGCAAAGTAAGAATACTGAAATATAATAGTTCACATTTTACATAATTCTTGTGGAACTATATTGTGGAATAAATATTATCATTTCATTGAAATAAGATATTATATATAATTTTATATTCATAAATCCATCACCAAAATCATTGGACTGGTATTATATTAAAGTAATTTAATGACAACTTTCTTTTTAAGTTTTCTCAAAATCTTAATGTATGAATAGATCATAAATTTAATAGGTTACCTGTTTCATGCAGACACCTAAAGAAATATTTAACATTTGCTTTCGTTATTTTCATGAGAATCTCAACATCAAGAGGTGAATTTTCATTATTGGGAATATTAATGAGATCTATCATCGTGGCTATTGCGTGGCATATGTACATGGAATTTTCACGTTTTATCTCATCCTGGCCGTGCACGGCAAAATCGGCTATAGAAAACCCGACAACAGAAACTTGATCGTAAAAAACGCAAGCCAACTTCAATAAATTCATTTGACTGACTTTGGTTATCGGCTTGCTCTGAAGTTGAACCACTTTTCCTGTACTCTCCCATCTAAAATGAGAGAAGCAAAAACTAAAGTGGAAACATCGTTGCTATAATATAACTCAAAGACGGCAATATCATAAAAATAGAAACTAACCTGAGAAGTGTAGCAATATTATTGCAATATCTCTCAAGGCACGTTTGCTTTCTGAAAGAATTTATTTTGGTGTCATCTAGTAAATTTTCTTCCGCCATTGTGACTGCATTGACAGACTCTCTCAGAGCGTTTTCGTGAGCTTGCTGAATAAGACAGAGAGCTCTATTTGACTCAGATATAGAATCATTGTTTTCAAGGGTTGCTCTCATGGACAGCGTGCCTGATATTATTCTTGCCAATATCGCCAATGTTCCGTCATCGTGTGAATTCTGTAGCATGTAGCTCACAATATTTGTAAAAACTGACGTTGATTGATAACCTTTATGAACATTGTACACAATTGATTAGTTATGTTATGAAATATTTTATAGTAAATACTTGTATTATTTGTAAAAATATTATAGAACTCACTGATTAGGATAGTAACTCTTGCTATGGCCGATTTTTCCAAAACAGAGCCATGTAATATTTTTCTTCTTATATTAACCATATCCGAAGCAATACTATCAAGTAATGGAATTTTCACTTCAGTACTTCTTACGTCAGTTTCCATTTTTTGTAATAGAAGCTCTATAAAAAAAAATATGTTGAATATCTTGTCAAGAACTCATCTCGGAGGCAATTAACATATTTTTAAATAACACATATTAAATATTAATAGGTAAAAAGTTCAAGAGGACGGTTTAAAACAAATAACATTCTCCTTACCTAGTAATTCTCGACAAAAAATATTCTGCGGGGCCCATCCAAGAAGTAAGAGAAATACAGGAGCTTGTGCTCTCAAACAAAGAGATACCAGAGCTCCACGGCCATTTCCAGGTCCCAGACCTGGAATACCAGGGCCACAAATCTTCACCAGTTTATCTAATAAGCCATCTGATGCTGCAATGGAATGAATTTTAAATATCATGTTTATTAGTACATGACAAACTACTGATAATTGTCTATATTCAATTAAAGGAAATATGACTGCAAATAATGGAGATATTCTGGCATTAAAGCAAATGTGTTGTATGAAATTTTCTTTACATCAACTCAACGGTGTGTAAAAAATAATTCCATTTAAATAAAAATAAAACCGTCATCTATTTTGAGATTCTTAGCCTACAATAGTAGGGATTTATAACGATACTTAAAAAGTTATCCATAACTCACATAACTTAATGTGAATCACAATTTTATGTGGTTCTGTTTGACAAGTGAAATTTTAAATCTGCATTCAAAGAATTTATCAGGTAAAAATGTTTGATTTATATCTCCAACATTAAAGTATCTAAAGTTTTGTATAGAGAAAAATATGCTTACTGGCAACATTTATGTCCTTAGTCAGAGCTTTTAAAACTATATCAGATTTGGAAGCTAATTGCATCAAATAAGGTACTATCGCTCTCCTTCTATCCACATCACCTGAGTCCAAATTCAGGCTATCCTATAATTATAAAACAACAAGAAATATATATGTAGAAGTCAAATCTGTATTAAGATATAAATTCACTGTGTATATACTCATGTAAAAACAATAAAAAAAAATTGACATTACTTGGAGTTAAAATATTTAAGGCATTATCATTTTAATTTCTTGCTTTGACAGAATGCATCATTTTGTTTAGAGTTCATGATATGTATATTTCATATATATTTCAAATAATAACAATATGAAATATATAATATTTTTGTAGCATCATTTTTGATCTCATTGAAAGTCTTCCAATTGCTATGTAACCTGTCATCAACCAAACCGTTTGGATAGTCTAATTTAAAAAATCATGTATATTATAAGTAACTAATAATTAACAGTTTTAATAATAATTGAAATATTCTATAAACACTTCAATTTGTTGAACAATTGCCCATCCCTAGTTTGTAGCATACCTCAAACATTTGAAGTAAGGCTTCTCTGATGTGTGGAAAATGGAGTGGAGTGAGATGAGTGAGTATTCCAACAACATGGTCAATATTTTGTGGAGTGGAGTTTTGAAGGGCCAGCTCGAGAGCTCGAGGCACTACCAAAGATGGGTCACAACGGCCTACGTGACCGACTACCCAATCACATTGACTGCTCCCTAGAATACAAGATATATAATCATAATCAACTCCACATGCTAAATCTACATTAAACGGGCACACCAAATTTGAATTGAAAGATACTACTTATGATAATATATTAACTAGAGTAAAACCCAATTTTTACATGCCGGTAATTCCCATTTTTCCTGCTTTAATTCCTAATGTCCCATTTAATTCTAGTGTATTTAGTAGCCACTTTATCGTTTTTAATTTCAACAATTTACTTCTGAAATATTTATACATTCAATAAAAAGCAGTCTGCAATGCTCATGGTCAAGGTTACACAATGCGACTGGTGGGAGATCTTTTTTTTAGCCAATTAGAGGCAGGCAAATGGTATGTCTGTCATGCATATGTTGCTGACATTTAAAGAGCTTTATGTAAACAATCCAAAAATGTGAGCATATTATTTAAATTTTACCTCTAAATACGTAATTTTATAGTCTCTTCAGAAACGTAACAATAGGGTTACACTGTAGTTTTAATTATTTCTTACCTAGCATCATATCTATACATCTGACCCTATCAGCACCATCTAATCGTGTCAAACAAACTGTTGCGACATTTAAGAGACATCTAACTGCTTCACAGTTCTGCAGTACTGATGCTGGAAAAAGATGACAAATAAATATTTATTAACACAGTAGTATTGACTAACATTTAATATTATTTTATGATATGACTCCATTTCATGTCAGCCCATACTTTGTTTGTGTCAATGATTAATACACAATTCTGCAGTTAATGACATTAATCTGTTAGTCGTACATAACCAGAGAGATATATGATGGGTGTTTCATACTCATACTACATGCTATTTTTAAGCCATTCGATGAGCAATACATATTTTTTCAATTTTACTATAGTGACAATTTTGAAGAAGCTTTGATAGGAATATACAGATTTTTCTTAGTATCACCCAGTTTCACTCACTATTTACATGTTTTAATATAATAACTGTTAAATAATAAAAAAAAAAAAATAGTAAAGAATTCCAAATTATTCTGCCACGATGTACATAAACTACATTTGTTAGTACTACAGGGGAACCCCGATCTTACGTTCTCGCATTATACATTTTACCGCAAGGTGGATTCATTTTGTATAGTCCCGGCATTTAGTTCATATTTAAAACTTTCCCGCATTAATCGTTTGTTTTATATGGTCCCTTGAAAAACGTAGTATCGGGATTTCACTGTACATAAGTCTTACATTTTGAAATTATCATTCTTCGTTGATGTGTTCATTTTGGCAACAAACCAATATTTATCATTAAAATATTTCAAATAAAAACATCAATTTTGATTTTACATACTTGGACAGTTGGCATTGCGACCAGCAATACCTTTCAATAAATTAATACTCCACGGGGCAAGAATTGGGGACCACGGTGGTTCTAACTCGCACAAAGCTGGAGCAATCATTAACACTGCTTCCATCGATCGATTTCCTGCACCAGATTCATTCTAAAATATATGTTAGAGTGAATGTATTATCAATAAAGTAATGTGAAATTATTTCGCTTTTCTCTAAAAGAATAGTAATTTAGGCTACCTCATATTCATTGTGGTTAATAAATTTCCCAACGGCATCATGAAAAACTATAGCAAAATATTCCAAAACAGCTTCTCTTGCAGCAGGAAATGAACGCAGTAGACTGATAGCCGTTTTCGTGAGATCCAAAACATTTTGTAACCCTCCTCTAGTCGCTCCATATATAAATGACCGCAATTCGGTAAGAGGATCGACTAGAACCGTATTTAACGGTGGCATTTTTTCATTAAATCTTTCCACTTGTATTATTCAGATAACTCTCTTAGAGAGATAAAATTTAATATAGAATCGGCATAAGCAAACTTCAAATATTAAACGTCAACATGCTATCTTCGATGATAATAAATAGAGGAAAAATATTGTCTATGAATCATAGACAAATATACTATAGGGACTAAAATTTCAAAATCATAAGCAATATTACCTGCCAACTATAATAAATACTCACACCATAGAGAACTATACTACTCACACTAAGTAAAATTCTAGATCTGTACTTTTTTAAATAAATTCTTAAGTCAACCTGTATCAACCGAAGTAATATTTTTAAAAACTGTCGTTTCATCAGAAACTAAACTATGTTTGTAGTTTTCTCAAACTAGTAAGCATGTATTTTTATATAATTTGTACATTTCATAATACACAAATATCATTTTTCATTTCACCTACCTTTCGATGGCTAAGTAAATTTGCTATCTCCGTGTTTTTCAATTGTGCAGGAGAGGGTAAAAACTGATTATTTTGGTTTTTTTTCAACTAATCGGGAAAATTTTAAATAAGACTTTCAAACAATTTTTTGTACCACTACTGAAAAACAACGAATGAATGGTGATGGTGACAATAGAAAATGGTTGAGTTGGACAATAGAGTTATCAAATTTTTCTTAAACGTTTTTACGATGCATTCAAATACGTTTAAATTTAAATTTTACGGTACATGCACATTGCATGATACAACAAGCTGGCATTATTAAGTCATTTTTAGCCAAAGGTGGAGTTGACGAAATTACTCTTTAAGCCGTCGCTATGCTATTAAAGAGATTTAATAATTTTTGCTTTTTTTTTTAATGTTACATTCATAAGTAATACTTTTGTTACTGCGGGTTTTAATCATCTCATAGTCAAAAGTTTGAATACACATAGTTTGATGGTAGAGAAATATTTATTTTAGTCGTAAAATCTACATGTCCACTCATTGAATTATACTTGCAATGAATTTCTTTGAATGTAAATAATTTTGTGAGAAAAATGAATAGAATTTGAGGAAAAAAATTACAGACTGGAGACCCGCATACATTTATGTCTCTCCGATAACGATAAAAAAATTACAACATGAAAACATTATGTTTTGTATCGTATTCTGCGTTATCACAGAATCTTGTAAAATATTGGCAACATTAAACGATGACGAAAATCAGGGGTACCATTACCAGCTCCCTTCATTATACATCATGCAAAGCTTCCCAAAGTATGTTTGGTGAAACTTGGAAAGGTTTTATATAAAAAAACTATTTTGCAATATTTTTTGAAAACTTATTTCCGAAGAAAAAAGAAGAATACCTTGTTAAAGTATCTTTTAATTAAAAAACAAAGTATCTCTGCATAACTGCGAGTTATTATAAAACTTAATATTGATTTAGAACGAAAACACAAGATCAGTCACCAAATGATTTGTTCTCGATTTAATTAGGACTTTAGAATAATACCTACCCCACTGTGTCAAAACATTTACTTCGACATATTTTAGCATATCTAGATACTTTTATTAAGCTTTGCTGCAAAAGAGAAACCAGGTTAAGGAACAGGCTCAACACTATACAGTAAATAATATTTTTTTTATACTGCACTTGATACGAGATATTAATTGTTTTAATTTGCAATCCAAGATCAAATCATTACAAACTTCATTCAAATTGGTTTTTGTGTATTTTTTTCTAACTGGCGTCGAAATATAATTATCCATTAAGATAAAATCCGTGAAGTGTTCTACCCATAGGTTCTACCGCAGAAAAAGATTGGGAAACTTAGATGCGGTAGATCTAGTTCTGAAATTCTGACAGTAATTTACTTATTTCAATACAATTTTGATGTGTGAAAAGTGAATAATGTGACATGCATTTACAAATTTAAAACATTCTTGCCATTCGTTAATTATTTGTATTTTATATCAACACGGGAGATTTTAAAATCATAAAAGTGTCTTCGTAAGTACAAACTGACATTTCTCCTAGACTAGGATATTGAATATTTTTTTCGTTTTTGTATTTATTGAAAGATGTATTTCATTTATCAGACATACATAATTCTTAAAGATCACTTTAATACTTTACATTTATAAAAGTATTTTTAACGTTCGTCGAGTGATAAAAAAATACACAACTTGTAAAAATACAATTGTCAAAAATATTATCTTCCACTGTATAATACTTGATAGTATTTTTTTAATTCACTGTCATATTTTCTCAAATTCTAATATCGGATATTCACAATGTATGTCATTCAGCAAGATAAATAATATATATCATCAAGAATTTTATAGGTTATATCTTCCTGTCAACAACTTAAAACCTTTTTATATTCGAGGGAATACAGTTTTCTTCGAACGTTTTGATGATACAATTTGAGAATAAAGATATCTGTCATCTTTATCGCTAAAAACTTAATATATTTCAATGATCATTCTTTAGATAAATTTATATTTATTGGGAATTTTTAGTGTCAAGTAGCTCTTGTTTTTTTCACATAGGTAGTAAAATGACTTTTGCCGAACGCTATTCGAAATTTTGCCGGGAACACTATTCAAAATCATCCACTTCGGCAGAACTGAAACCTGAAACAAACAGGACACGAGTCATAAAATAATACCAAAGTTCAAATTATTTGGATTGGTGTTACTAATATTAACAAACAGACATCCATGTTTATTATCGCGATTAAAATCCAATTTGTTTTGCAATGATAGTGTTATTGTAGGATAACTTTACTGTTCATTATAATGATGAATGCTAATTAAGAATATTTAGCTGAAATTATATCGATATTTTAAATACATATATACCTACCTACTTTGATATAAACCTTTGGCTGGATCTAGATTCTAGAGGGTTTCAGTTGAAATTCTTTTGTACCCTTGCAGATGCAGAGAGACAAACTCTGGATTATGAGTTGTGAAAAATTCAGGCGTTTCAAAATCAGTGCTTGTTTTAAAATAAAGGATTCACACGTACATGCTATAATGATATGCAATATTTTTTATAAATACCAGGGATCTGGAGCAACCACTTTTTGGGTTAATCGGCTCCAGCTCCAATTTTCCACTGAATTACCCTCGTATCAAATGATACCAGGGTTTAAAAAACCATCAAATATTGAATTTACCATAAATTGAAAATGTATTTATTGAATTTGTCATAAATAGAAAATACAGTTATTAAATTTATCATAAATTTATATTACTTATATATATCGGAGCAATGGATAACAACAAATTTCCGTGGTCCGGCTCCGCTTCTGTTCCGGCCAAAAACTTGTTGCTCCAATGCCCCACGGTCCGCTCCAGATCACTGATAAATACTGCCATGTAATTAATTGATACCGAAACTATATTTTTAGTGCCACATAAATATATTCTGATAAAAACCAGGACCGGTTTCGCTCATCGCGAGCATAATTCACACCAGCTTAACATCTTAAATGTAATTATTAGTATTGCGTACTAAAAATATGACCATTTACACTACGTTGGTAATGTGCTTAAAAAATGTAATTTTCTTACACTAATGACATATAATGGATTATTGTTGTGTCTAATCCACGGGCTCCTAACCTATGGGTCGCGACAGGTTTTCTGTAGGGCCGCCAACTTCTACAGTCAACTGAAAAAATATTCACTTAAGTGAATTTTCGTTGTTTTTTTTATTAATTAACATATTAAAAATGCCTTTTTCAATTCCATCGGGGTCGCGGATCACATGGCTTTTCTTAAAAGGGGGAGCCACCCGAAAAAGGTTGGGAACCTATGGTCTAAACACCTCAATGATATAAATTATATTTTCCTTCTCAGGTTTAGCCAATAAACTGTCCACTGGCAGTGGTAATTACTTCATGCTGATATAATTTGTGTACATTTCTGATTTTTATTGCTTATGCATTTTTTTGTAGATACGTAAATATAATTATCTCAACATAATACACAATCGGAATAAGATAAAATCTTAATCATTGATAACATTAACATTTGAAACTAAGCAAATTAAAAATGCATGCTAGCTGTCAATACTCTGCTGCATGCTTCCTTTATCAAAACTTGAAATGATTTTAAATGTGTGCATTTTTATATTTAAAAAAAATGCAAATGTAAAAAATATTTATTTATTAAAAATATAATATTACTGTTACCAGTCTGAAAACTATTGGACATCCACCTGTTGCAATTGATATGTTACAAAAGCTAAATAAATAAAAAAAAAAGTGTAAAGTTTAATCGAATTTCACACGAAAATTCCGCCAATTGATGTATTTTTTTTGGCGCCTCCCGGCCTGGAAACCAGTGCATTACTTCAATCCTGGTGACGAGCCAACTGCAGTGTATGTGAATTTCCCAAACAAAAAATTATTACTTATACAGCTCTAATTTTTTACCGCGAAATGTGTGTGGGTTGCGGAAATAGTATTTTCCGCATTGGGTGACACCAGTACTAGGAACGCCACTGTTTATTATATTCCATAGTATCAACCCAAATACCTTACATATTACTTTTTCTAAATAAATCAAGTTTGTAACAGCTGATTCGAAATAAAATTAAATCATTCAAATATTTACCAAGATTTTAATTATGTACCACTTACCACTAATAACAGTTCTTATAATAGCTCCAGTACGCATCTTCGGTAATTGATCTAGTAAAGATAATTTCTTTTTAATCTTTACGTACATATTAGAAATTGCTAGGACTGAATTAAACTGTATCGGTCTCATTATATTGAAAATTTTGCTTGCTGTCTATTAATAGTTCAGGCTTTAGGCAATTGAGACAGTGAATCAATAAAATCAAATGATAATAATATGGTCCACCATTAATACTCAAACCCCGTACACATATTAAAAAAATAATTAATCAATTTATTCCACTACTACGTACGATCGTTTTTGACCAATTTAAAGAAATTTAAATATTAACTGAAAACTTGAATCCACTAAATATAAGTATACAAAAAAAAGTACATGGCCAATGATCTATCGTCAATTTAGTGACATTTCTTTTTTCTATTTGTACTGTGTACAGCCGTATAAAGATTGCAGCTGTGAGCCATTTATATTATAAATACAATAAAACATTATCGATTCTCTGACATTTTTACATTCCTGACGTCTTTTGTTGATTACATACACAATTTTGTTATTTATGGATAGTTTGTGTGTATAATATATGTATATAAATAAACCAATACAGACTGTGTGTGTGACTTGACTAAATTGAAATGTGCTAAGTCATCCAGCGATTTTTGTTCCGTAATCAAGATTAGCAATTCTCAAAGTTTGTAAATGCAAGGCCCCGCCTCGTTCGCGCTCTTTGCGATCTGCTTTACGAATTAAATCTCACTCAAATATATTCGAGTACATGCTCAAAACTCAGGTTTTCAAATTCAATTGGTGGAAAAAAAAAAATATCAATTTATTTTGTTCCGAGACAGTAAAAATATTATATTCACCTAAAATAAGTACTGAACGAATGCGGATATGTGTAAGACGGTAACGTCAAATTTTCCCCATGTAAATTTATTAATTCAGTATTTTATTGAATATGATTTATACAAATATGTGTTTCACCAACCCCTCAAAGAGGGCTTGGATTTTCGAGTCTCTAATTTTTTTACTTAATTCAGCAATTGTATTCCATTATTTGTGCTGTACATTATAAATTTATTTGGATATATTATTAAGCATGCAATTTAAAAAATGCTGATTTGCAGACATGTGTATTTTCAAATTAGCATAATATTCCGTTTATACGTAGCATTTACAACGCTTTGGGTGTAATTAAGAATAAGTATCTTCTCAATACAATGATTATTAGAACTTATGTACTCAAGCAGATTTCCTTTCCGTTATTTTTTTATTTTCTTTAGTGTTTGATATCGAAGTTATTCTAAAATTGTATTGAAAACGTCAGAAACATTATATCGAATCATGAATTGATATGGTTTAAGTCGTTTAGGAGATATAAAAACCAATCAAGTCGAGCGAACTTTATTTTAGTTCATTCGTTTAAAGTTTAAATTTTAAATGACCGTTTTAATTAAGTAATGTAGCATGATGTGTTCATATTGAATTTAATCAACAAATACTTATTTCTCTCCGATGACCAAATACCTTTGGTTAAAATCGGTATAATTATTTTAGTATATCAAACTAAAACATCGTATTTTCTAGCGCTCGTTGCGGAAGCGCTGATAAAAAAGCCCACAATATCATGTCAACAAACTTGATATGTGTAATGAAATAGATGTGACTGTTTGGTTCATGAATTCTGTAAATTTTGTCGTAAATATGTATGTAAATATGAGATATAACTATTTTTACTTTCTCCATCGAAAGCAAATCGAACTGGTTGAATTTCTCAGTAATGTAAAACTTTTTAGACCTCTAATAAACTAATATCCTAAGACTGATTAGTGAACATGTTTATCCGACGAGATAACTCTAAGAAAAAAGATAAGTTTTTATCGGCAAGCTAGGGAGACCGACTTTGCAAAGATTGCTGCTAAAAAGTTAACCTTTCAAAATAGATACATATGTCATATGTATGTATATGAGGTTCAGTTCTAAAATATTTAATCCTAAGCATTTTATATTGATTCTTATTGATTTAATTCTGATAATTTAGACATACTCATAGAGTCATAGTAATAATTATTGCATTGATAATACCAAAATATATATTTTTCAAATCTCGCTCGCGTAAACAAAGATCTAGCTATCTACTCAGTTCAACATAAAATTGTGCGCCTAAAAATCACGATGACTGACGATTTTCTACCATGCGTTAGGCACTCAATTTGACTATCCAAAATTATTCTGAAATCAACAAAAAGATTTTTTATCTCAGCGATTTTGTCCCACTCCTTTTTGATACGCGATATTCGGCAGCGTTTTCTATACGAGAAATACACATACATACTCGGCGTCAGTTTATTTCGACTCCGTTACATTGCACTACGTTCAAAGTAGAATACCGAGCTAGCAAGTTCTAAATGTTAGTGTTTTTGTTTACATTTATTTCAAAATTGATTTCAATTGTATTGTGTATCAGTGCAGTAATTATCATACTGGTTTCATGTTTGAAAGATTAAAACTCATTCAAGTGCTGTGTGATATGTTGTATTGAGATTTGATAAATAATTTTACAAGATTTATTTTCATTGATTGACGTTTAATTTCATATTGTTATTACATACTTCAATAAACAAGACTGTGTTTGTAATTCGTTAACTAATGAAAGTATTATGAATATTTCGGGAAACTTTAATGTTGACAATTCGCCTTATCGATTGAAAGTAATATAAAAAAAAAACAATGGAACAATTTTGAATCATATTATAATATGACACGTTATTACAATAAAATAAGTTTTATTGTACTTTTATCGCCATTATCAGAGGGTTCATTGTATGAATATGAAACAGAACGTCGTCATATATGTAGATAGTTTTATTGGTGATTTGTAAAATTATGACTGACCATGATAAACCGAATATGTTTCATAAATAAAATTCGCGCTATTATATTGAATCAAAAAACTCCAAATATTTGAGGAGGGGGGGGGGGGCTAGTAAAATACATATTATTAAAAAAACATTATTTATGGATTAGTGTAAAAAAAAATCAACTCTCTCTCGTCCTCGTTACTAAAAATCAGCCGCTTTATTTTTTTTGTGGGAAAGAAAGCAAGTTTGAAAAGTTTGCTTTTGTTTTTCATTTAAAAAAAATATATATGCACGCATATTGTGTGAGATTTTTTTCGCGGACAAGATAAAATCATAAATGTAAGAATCCATTATCGATATAATTATAACATCGTTATCAATAGTTCTGCACATAAGAAAATGAAAGACGTCATTGTAGTATTTGAATAAATATTTAGCATCCGTGTAAAAGTAAAAAATAAAAAAATGTACTCCGTTCTTATAAAGATATCTTTTTTTTTATCTACAATCTATAAAAATACAGTTTTATCGTAAAATTGCACTGTCATCGTGGTTTTTACATTCACATATATTTCGCATTTTTGTTGTTTTTATTTACAACACACTTGGAGGAACTTTGTGCATCTGTTATTAATATATTTAATATTTTTCAAGTTTGCATTGTGATTATTGTTGAAGTTTTGAAGAAGAGAAACAATTTATATTTCTTTTAACTGACGAAATATTTTGCTCAACATTTGTAGTGAGTAAAGTAGATTTTTGTAGAATATGTATAATATTTAAAAAAAAAAAAGTAGGATTTTTATCATTAAAATAATTATGGAAACTGATTTATCTGTCTGTCTGCAACGCACAGTATAACACTGCGGTTGCGCACTATTGGCAAATACAGAGAGTGTGTATGTGTGAGAGAGATTTTGAGTATTGATAAGTGGCACTGTCATCTGGTATATATATTTTTAGATAAAATATTAATTATTAACTATGTGTACTGTAAAATATGCATTTCTTCCTAGAATACTCCCATGATGAAATTCCTTTTTTTAAGATGGTAGAACAATTTCTTATTATTTAATACCTTGGAAATACGTCATTTGTGCTGTCAGCTGATTGTCATGAATGAGAGTATCTTGCAAAATTCAAATAATGAGGAAAGAATGTTTATAATAAATATATTGTTTTGTCTTCTAAAGGCGCGACGAGCAGTGGCGTCGGTGGGGGTTGGTGGCGGGCGGTATGGAGGACGAAGAGTTGTACGGGGCCGGGATAGGAGGAGGGTCAAACAATTCCACCTCTCCTCCCCTTCCGCCAGGAGAGCGCCGACACACCGATGACCTCGGAGATGTTACTTTCTGCATGGCCAACTATGTCAAAGAAGCTATGAAGGTAGACCATCAAAAATATAACACCTAAATGCTAAGATCAAAGCCAAATTATTGTTTGCCAAAGCAAATGTTAACTATCAATTTTTCATTTAGTTCTATTCAAATTTGATGGAAATAAATTGAGAGGATTATTCATTTTATTTCAATGTCTTTCAATTACCTGTAACAAAAAATAATTTGGTTCACTGGTAGCTTAGATCGAACGAATCCTAGGGTTGGGGAGTCTCATAATCTTTAGTACATTGGTTAAAATGATTTTCAGATGATGTTTATGATGCGTTCGCATCACATGCTGACTGATGTTATATTAGAAGTGGGATCAGAACTGTTTCACGCCCACAAAGTCATTCTTGCAGCCGCTAGTCCATATTTTAAGGTAAATTAACTTTTTAAAATCGTATTCAAGTCGAGAATGTATTCGACACAATTTCTGAATGCTGCAACCCCACTGACTGGAAAAATAGGCAAAGAGGGTGGAAGCACATGTGCCAAAACGTTGAAATAATACTTATTTTTTAAATTTTCTCAATCTTAATTTGTTTATAAGTTGTGATTTCTTTTCTAGGCCATGTTTACTGGCGGTTTGAAAGAGTGTGACATGTCTCGAGTCAAACTGCAGGGTGTTTGCCCTTCAGCTATGGCCCGTCTAGTCTATTTCATGTACACCGGACAAGTGAGAGTCACAGAAGTCACTGTCTGCCAGTTGCTACCAGCGGCCACCATGTTTCAGGTTAGAGCATAATATGGTCTCAGACTCATCACTAGAATTTTGAGTTATGCGATTCAATTGATCACCTTCCCATTTTCGATGGGGATGCTTGGGATTAGAAGAATTTAAGAGAAATGATTATTGCTAAAATTCAACTTGAAATTTGAACCCCCGACTATTTGATAACAATTTCCACTCCCAAATCGGAACATGTAGACTCCTAATAGAGCTTATCAAATCAATAAATCTTGTCTCAGTCGCTCAACTGCAATCTTAATGCTATGCTATTACTATTAGTTAGCTAATCGTTTGTGTTACACACTATTTTAATTAGGTTAGTCATCAGAGTGAATTAGGACATCTCAAGTATCTAGGTCTTCAAACATAATTCAATTGGAAAAAAATGTATGAAAATATAGCTCTGGGCAGTGGCGGCTGGCGACAGAGTATTAGGGAGTACAAAAAAAGATTCAACTATTATTCCGTACTACGGACAGCCAAAAATTCATAAGACTGGCACTCCGTTGGCATTGCGAACATCTGAATTGAAAGTCCACGCTATAGAAGTGTTTTAAAATCCAATGAATAGGAAAGAACTCTTGCAAAAATAGTTGAATCTTTTTTTGTACTCCCTAATACTCTGTCACCAGCCGCCACTGGCTCTGGGCTTCTACTGGTACTTTTTACTACCTTTCTACTACTACTTAAAATTATGAAATTATAATCTATTGAAAATTTTAATTCATTACTTAGTAGTGATTACTAAAAATGGTAGATTTGGAATACTCGGGATCAGTAAAAACGCAATTTCATTAAATATTTTCAAAATCTGCTTATCCAATGAGACAATTTATCAGCGCATCATATTTCACTTTTTACTGCTTTGTCAATATTTTTCTTTTTAAACCAAGCTCAAAAGTTAATTACTTGACAGTTTAGATTCAGATTGCAAAGTCCAATGCAGCTAAAATGATTGAAAACAGACAATATTTGAATTAACACCTTTTATCATAAGTATTGTATTTGTGATTTTTTTTATTATAACTGCAATAAATGCATAAAAACATTATGTGCTGTCTTATCATTTCTTAAAACTATCTCTGAAACATCGTGGAAATCAACCGTATTGAAAAAACTGATATTCGTATATTGAGCCGGTGGAGTTGCTCGTCACCTGCTTTCTTTTTCCGTGCTTAGTTTTTTTCATAAGCTCGGTGCTTTCTTTGTGCTAATTTATGTTCATTCTGCAGGCGGGGATTGTGTGCACATGTTTAGAAAAAAATTTAAAAATACTTACCGTTTTTTTATATTTTTCTACACAGAATGCACAAACATATCAATCTTCATCTACCACAAATATCAAACAAATTCATGAAATACTAACATTGATAAATTGCTGCTCATTCATAAAAAAAGGTTAAGCTGTTTCTACGTTCCTTAATAATATTAAATTAGAAACAAAGAATAATCCCCGTCCTGAGTGACTAAATGACTAAAAATTACTGTAAGTATCTTATGAATTTTTATATTGTTACAGATAACTAATGTAATAGATGCTTGCTGTGTATTTCTTGAGCGCCAACTTGACCCTAGCAATGCAATAGGTATTGGAAATTTTGCTGAACAACATGGATGCAATGAACTTAAACAGAAGGCTACCCAATTTATTGAAAGACATTTTATTCAGGTATGAAATACAAGATTTATAAAAATGATATTTTAAAGACTCAGCACAATTAAAAAAATTGTGGCAGACAAGCATATAGAATGTCTGCTGATATATGCCGTTAATATCAACATTATTGCTTTGTCAAGAAGTGGTACGAAAAGGAGCATTTAGAACACCAGAAACCTAGGCTTAATAGACAGATCTGCAAATAATTAAGTAAAAAACAAAATATATGCCTGTCATTGTGAATTATAACAGCTAGAACAGCTACACAGCTGAAAATTATGTCTACCTTAGTTTTCTTAAACCACAGATCACATAATAAATTAATAAGACAGTCGTGGCGGCCAAAAAGTGTTACTTTGGTTTACCTAGACACTTTTAGTATAGCCAATTTACAATACACTTGTGAAGCCTGTGTTCACATAAGCATCAGAAACCTAACGTTAACTCTATGAAATGAATGTTCCCTAAAAAGGAAAACTCCTCTGCCATATTTATGGATAGTTTATTTATAATTTGTAGGCTGCAGTGGCTACGGGTACATACACCATTTAAAAGACAACAAATATTAAAAAAAAATATATTGACAGAGTTTCTCATTCGTATCAAAATTGTTATTAATTTAAATCTATATTTTTTTTTTAGGTATGTCAAGAAGAAGAATTTCTACAACTTTCAGCAATTCAATTAGTATCATTAATTAGGAAAGATGAACTCAATGTACAAGAAGAACGTGAAGTTTACAATGCCGTTCTTAACTGGGTAATTAGACATTTTCTAATGATATGATAATCCTACCTAAGCTGACTCCACATTTTTTATATTTTATTTTAATTCAAGGTAAAACACGATGAAGACAATCGTTATCCAAAAATGGAGCACATTTTGTACGCTGTGCGGTGCCAATTTTTAACGCCAAATTTTCTTAAGGATCAGATGAAAAATTGTACCCTTCTAAAGAAAGTTCCTGCCTGTAGAGAATACTTAGCCAGAATATTTAAGGTATGTGCCTCCTAATTTTTGAAGATCCAAACTATACCAGGAAGTAACGAATGTTAAATCACATTGATACTTATGTCCCGCTTCCAACAAGTCATTGCAGTTTCTTTATTCCAGGATCTAACGCTTCATAAAAAGCCGATAGTGAAGGAAAGGCGACCGAATACACCGCGCATGATCTACATAGCCGGAGGATTTCTGCGGCATTCTCTTAATACCCTTGAAGCTTTCAATTTGGATGACGGATCGTGGACAACTCTACCCAAATTGACAGTGCCTAGATCTGGATTAGGAGGAGCATTTCTCAAAGTAATATATTTTAAAATCTATTATAATTTTAGCGTAATTTTTTCATGTATGGTTAATGTTATTCTTTTCATATTTCTATGAAGGTTTCTAAGAGAGTTCTGACGAAGACGTAAGCTGAAATAGCTATCAACAAATATATAAAATAATTTATGTAGAACTAAAATACATTGTTATTTTTCTTACCGTATTATAATGGAGTTCTACCGAGTAGGTACCTACTCAATCAATAATCTATGAAGGTTGTTGAAAAATCTATATTTTACTCCATAGGGTCTTTTCTATGCTGTTGGCGGTCGTAATAATTCCCCAGAGAGTTCATACGACAGTGATTGGGTCGATATGTTTAATCCGGCCACTGAACAATGGCGACCCTGCAGCCCCATGTCTACCCCACGGAATAGGGTATGTGTCAAATGTCTTTATATACTATAAATTTTAAAAGGTGAATGTTATTCCCCGGTTCTTGTAGAGAAATACACCTGAAATTTTATACAATTAACTTAAGGCAGTATTCTGGTCTAGAGGCTGAAATTTTAGGTGTTTTTGCAAGTGCCATAGAAAAAAAAGTAATAACAATTTTAGTGTCCATTTTTTTACAAGATATTTAATTATATTTAAAAAATATACAAAAAAATATTCAAACCAAAAAACTAATAACCTAAAAAGTTACAGGCTGGTAAAGTAGGGGGTCTCAAAAAAATGACGCTCCATAGTTGCCACGATTCCAACTTTTCTAGTCACCTAAAATATAATTAAAAAATATATCCTCAATTGGTATAGATGTCATTTTCGCGCATATCAGAGAAATGTATAAATATTTATTTTTCGCAAAATGGCAGAGGTTTGAAAAATAAATCGTTTTTTTCCTGTTTTTTTGAGACTTCCGATTTTTTTTAAAATAGTAAAAATTGTTTTTTTATATAATCTTAATATCCGCTATAACTGGATGTATTAAAAATATTCACACCAAATTTCATGTAAATCGGTTCATTAAAACTTGAGATATCATGGCAACTATTTTGAAAAAAGTAGCTTCGAGATAAACGTGTTTAAAGTTTTGGGCGAAGCTTCGCTCCGCCCAGATCCGTTAGATACTACATCACTAAAGTAGCTGTATTTCTAAAAATACTCGGAATTTTGAAATATCCTTGAAAAAGCATATTTTTAAAGGTTTGAACTTTGAAAATATGCAAAAAAAAAATGATTTCTCCAAAATCCTAGATCAGAATACTGCCTTAAAGAATTTATTGCAATGTGTAGATATTTTCTTTTATTATAGGTAGGTGTCGCAGTTATGGACGGTCTTTTGTATGCGGTTGGTGGATCTGCTGCCACAGAGTATCACAAAAGCGTGGAATAGTAAGTTATAATTTCAAATATGGATTTATAAAAATATTTATACATATTGATCAAGGTAAAAATATTCAATTCTATATATGTATATTAATTCATTCTATATTTATTTTTAGTTTTGATCCAGAAGAAGACTGCTGGACTCCCGTTTCACCTATGCACTGTGCTCGTTTGGGAGTTGGAGTGGCAGTTGTCAATAGATTGTTGTATGCCGTCGGAGGCTTTAACGGTCAAGATCGTCTGTCCAGTATGGAATGCTATCATCCAGAAAATAACGCTTGGACAATGGTGCCGCCTATGAATTTTGCCAGAAGTGGAGCAGGTTATTACTTCATCAAATTGCAGATCTCCTCATCGTTGCAAAGCAATATTCACCTTTCATATTCCAAATTACCAAGGATTACAATTCTTACAAATTGAAAAGTGTCCCAAATTTTGAATTGTTTCTGATTATGCCTTAATTTCAAAAATAAATATTGTCTTGATGATTGATCAACCAAAACTATATTTATATGAGTATAACTCCTTGTTATACTAATTAGGATAACTAATGGGTCAAACCCTAAATGATGCTTGGTCCCCTTTCAATCTTCAAAGCGTTCTACTTACATATCACATAGAAAATGACCAGGAGGCTAAAAAAACCAACTGAAATAGTTAGAACCAGGGCTTTTTTTTGAAAAAAAAAGGTGCCGGAACCCACTTCATGTCAAGCTTTTTACTAAATAAAATAACACATCTCATCCGGTTCATAACAATACAATATTTTATCATTTTGATGAATTATATAAATATAGATTGTAATTACATAAACGCAAACATTGTTTCGACTAATTGATTTTGAAAAAATGCCAGAACGCCGTTCCACCACGTTAAATGGAAAAAAAGCCCTGATTAGAACAATAGTTGAAATAGTTAAGTGACGATAATATCTATTCAGTTAATTCTGATTTACATGAAATTTCATAATGTATGATTAATTTATATTGAAAAACATATATTATATTATTCTATTCTGGTATTTGAGCCCATGGCAATGACTTGATTGATCATTCAGCTATGACTCGCAACCTTTCTAAATCAACACAATCGAAATCTTCAATTACTTTCTTAAAGGTGTGGCAGCTCTTAACCATTGGATTTATGTTGTGGGAGGATATGACGGTACCAGACAACTCGGATCGGTGGAAAGATATGATACTGAGACGGGAGCTTGGGAAACTGCCAGTCCAATTAAAGTGCCTCGAAGCGCGCTGTCACTGACTGTACTAGATGGAAAACTTTACGCAATGGGTTTGTTGTCTTCCCTTATAGAATCTCCTAAAAGAACATTTACAATAAAATTTCCGATACTTCTATGTGAAAAATTCTATGTTGAATTAGCTTTACTCTTCGACTTGTGTTTCAAACATAAGCCAAAATGTTATTATATTATAATATATTTTTGTGTAATAAATAAGAAATATATGAGATAAACAAAAATTGTTTTTAGGTGGTTATGATGGACAAGCGTTCCTGTCTATTGTGGAAGTATACGACCCAACCACTGACAAATGGGAAGAAGGGACTTCACTGACGTCAGGAAGGTCGGGCCACGCCTCGGCTGTGTCTTATCAGCACACTTGTCCGCTTCACAGCATCGAACTCGACACAGAAGTCGTGAATACCGGCCCAGGGCAAAACACTGACAAACCTAATCCTTCACCGAGACCTCCGCATAGACGACGCGACACTTCTCGTCCTCAAGAAAACGGTGCA
Source organism: Himalopsyche kuldschensis (assembly GCA_028554975.1). NCBI lineage: Eukaryota > Metazoa > Arthropoda > Insecta > Trichoptera > Rhyacophilidae > Himalopsyche > Himalopsyche kuldschensis. Next base: position 6,519,650 of record JAHFWI010000003.1, on the reverse strand, counting down.
CATACACCACCGCCAACCAATACGAGTAATCTTCGCAACGCACCATCGCCTAGTGTGAATTCAGATGCTTCCAGGGAGAGCAGCGTCAGCGACTCTACACGACGGCGAGAGACCGGCCAATGTTCCATGCCCTCCGTCCGAGCCATCATCGGCACTGTTTTCGGTCACAGAACGGGAACGGGTAGCTTATGAGAAATGTTGTGAGCCTCGTGCTTGACTCTATGCTGCGTCCGCTTTCCCGACTATCCTGACAGCACAAACTCTTCGGTCACCTTTGAAACTTGAATCCGGGAACTGACCGGTTTCGCAAGTGTCTTTCGCATGCTCACTTTTCCATATTTGCTTGTGAAAAAATATTTTTATACTACATTTTTCCGAGGCGATATAATTAAAATCTTGACAAGCCTCCCTCAAACAAATGACATTGTATTTTTTTAAACTATTTTCTGATTGTAATTTTTATATGATAATATAATATGTATAGAATACACTAAATCCATAATATGAATGACACGTCTTTCTACATCAGCTTAAAGAACAGTTTTCGAATTAAATTAATCAAAATTTTTACTTTTATTTCATTCTGATTATTTTATGTTGTAAAGTTTTAAGCTTACGTTTTCAAATAGATTAAAAAAAATCTTACTGTGTAAGATTAAAGTATTCGTAAATTAATTTAATAAATCTGAAATCTTCCACAGTTACGGCAATTTTCATGGCGTGATAAATTCTTTTTAAACTCTAGCGGGGCACTGATATGATTTTATTGTCATTATCCGTTAATGCTGTTGTAATTTATATTTAAGGCGTCATTTAGATTATTTTCTTCATTGCTTTCATTTTTTTAAATTTAGGTATACAAATGTGATAGTAAAATAATAAAAAAATATTGTTATGTTGTGTAAAAGCTAGCGCATAAGTCATGTCACATATTTGGTCTTGGTTGAAAGTTCCACTTATGTATATGTGTTAGTGTAATAAAGTATCATTGTGTTTCATTATCATATTCTTATTAGAATGCTCTCATTATTTTTCTTGTTAGCTGTATCAGCTATTTTTAATGTACTCGTACTTGCCCTGTCAGTTATCTAAAATTGTCTTGAATTATCAATTATAACTGCCATCGATTTCTTAGACATCAGTCGCTGTCAGAAAAGACGTTCTTCTTACAGCATATTTTCAATTTTAAAATGGCAAAATTTATATACATAGTTATATAATTGAAACTAAATTAGATATAAAAAAACATGTGCCCAATTAAAGCTTTGTATCGTTGATTCAATACCTCCTATGAAGGAACCAACCTTTTTTTAGGCAATTAAACATAACAGTTTTTACAAATAAGCAATATTATAAAGCATCCAAGGTACCATTGCTAGTTGTAATTAATGCATAAATAAATTCAGGGTTCCATTTGAGGAGCAACTCTTCCAATCTTATTTTATCCACATTAGAAAAAAAGCACCTAAATGGTACCAATAACTCGATAGTGTCAAAATTGCAGCTTATGATATGAAATGACATTGTAAATTTTACTGTTTGGTTGCCCAGATGCAAATACAAGCATTGGAAAATGACTCAATAGGTTACAATAATTATCTTATTTGTGTTTCTTTACCCTATTAAAATTGCTTTATTATGTTAATATTGGTGGAGATCACAAATTACTTTGCCATCTTAAAATGGGGCTACTAGATTAATTTTTCAACAATCCCACCTTTATGTATCTTCAAAGTCAAATAATCGAGAGTACATTATAGTTACTAAATAGTTGATAATATGGTGTATTTTTTTATTGTAATGTTATTATTGTGAGTGAAAAAAACTAATCGGAAATTCTTGATCATTCCTTGAATTCAAATTGAAGTTGATAAATTTATTGACATTCCTTGTTAATCTCATGAAGTAATTATATTAATAATATCATTGTATTTAATTTTATCTCCATGCATCTGAATAATAAAAAATGAAATGATTTTACAGTTTTATTTGAAGCCTTCACTGAGTCCATCTACTCATTATAGTGAGGTAAAAACTCAGCAACATGCTTGATTCTACAAGAAATCAAAGTTTATCAGCTGCATATCATAATTAAACAGGATATTTGTGTACACGTGCCACAATATGTGGAATAATCAAAGTTATTTTATATGAAAATAACCTTGATTATTCCACGTATTTTTTAACAAATAGTTGCAAGTGTTATTGAATTAACCTTGTGATAGTAAGTCTGAAGATGCTTTTTATAAAGGAGAAACATGTGTCACTATTTGTTACACAATATATGGAATGAAGAAAGTTATTTTAAAATGTATAGTGTCACATCTTTATTACATAGTATCTTAGCATCATGTTGGCGAATTGTCAAGTCGGGATTCAAATCCTAGATCACAGGTAGGAAGTCTAAAATGTTATCAATAGGCAACGGTAATTGGGAATATTCAACATTATTTTTTTTCAATGAAATAGCAGTTTATTTTTTATTAATACGCATTTATTTTTTTCTCTAATTATTTTACAACATAAGTGCAAATTCAATTAATAGTATGTTATTATTTTTCACGTTACATTTTAAATATAATATTTAGTCATGAATGTGACACATTTTTAACATACATTCAGTGATAAGACAGAGTATACGTCTTCCTACAGCAAGCGTGCAACACCAGACCTACTGAAGTAAGACATTTACCCCTTTCCGAATGCTTATTCAAGGAGTGTAGACAATAACAATTGCCCTAACTTATATCTTTTACATTTTGGCACTTCAACAAGAATTATCATGTACTTTGAATAAAGTTGCAGTGGAAGTTGTTATTTTCAAATAAGTGTATATTTCATATATAATTGGAAGCATTTTGATATTGAACAGAAGACTTAACATATATATTAAAAAATTATACTAGAATTATTAATGGAATTTTTAAAAAAAATATTATTGAGAAAGGTAATGGAATCCAAAACTATTTAAAAAAAACCAAAAAAGGATCATTTCATACAACTATCTACATAACAAAATACATATAATAAATAGATGAGAAGGCAAGTAATCATAGATTGCATCAGACTAACTCGTAAAACTCACAATTAGATAATATTATGTCATTACTTCATTAAGACATTATGCACGGGACAGTTTGGGCAGTTCTTTTCCGATTGTGTAATTATTATTGCCAGACAAAGTATTAATAAGCAGTTTTTATTTTAAATATTTCACTTTAACTTTCTTATGAGCACATATTATAAGTTATTATTTTCAGTAAAGAATCTACAAACGGAACTGGATGATTAATTTTATTTATGGTTACTGAGCACTGTTAAATCAATGGATATATATGTCATCATAAATTGTGTACCACTAATACAATTCTAATATAAATATTAGCAGTGATTGTAATAATTATAGAGGCTAATGTAGTTATCAAAATCTGCCATACATAAGTGTTAATGTTGACTCAAGTCAATTTTGTTTGCAGGCCAATAGATTTCCCATGAACTAGACAATAGTTCAGACAGCCTTTACGCAAATTGAACTAGCCGGTTTTGATTTTTTTTAATGTGAGATTTACGAGGAGTTTATGTTAGCTCTGACACTATAAAAGAAAGGCCGATATTTCACATCAGTGTGGTGCGGAGCGTATTTAGATATTAAAAAAAATAAAATGAATAGATGTCACACAAGTCTGATTTTTCAAACAGTATTTGTAGAGTATTTGGCCAATAATTTTGAACATTTTTACTATTGACTCAAAACTTAATTACTTAACTATTTTAGTACCTATATCGGTCAGTAATATTGAGAAAAATATACCTAAAAAATATAATTAGTGAGCCAGTGTTAGCCTCCGATTAACAGTTTTGAAATGTAAAATGTTTATTTAATATTTAACTGTAGGGCAACATTACTTATACAAACCTATCACTTTATTAAATGTGAATTTCACTGACGAGAAATATACCGATCGACCGAGTCATTGCAACTTCAAATTTCGTTTTAAATTGTTTTTCAGTTTAAAGAACTATTCAACCTTATGGGGTACAAAAAAAGCAAAAATAATTATATCAGTCGATAAAAATATTAACAGAGGATTTCTGAGGTTACAATTTTTTTTAAATAAAACAGAAAGTTTTACATTCTTATATTATAAATTTTACCCGTCCCGCTTTTTCTCTTAAATGTAACTTTGGAATAGTTAAATTGTAATAAACATAGAAAATAATATCAGTACATTTTTATCTAAATAACTATCAATTAAAATTATAATGTATAGATTTGAAAAAACATAATTGTAAACAATTCAAAATTTCTTCAAAACAATATCAATCGATCGTAATAAAAATTGTTTAAGAAATATACTTCAGCTAATACATAATTATATTTTGTATGATCCAAAACTTCAACAGAGCATACAAAATTATTATGTTCAGTATTAATTTGCATATTAACAATAATATTAGAGAAATTATTAAATAAAGCTGAATAAACTTAATACTTGAATAATGCTATGAAATCAACAATATTCTTTCTATATTCAGTTATAATGAACATCAACTGAAATCCACAAAACATTTTCTTATATTAATTATTTGAGTTATAATCGTATTTCTACTATGCGCTTTGTTAATTATGTCAATAAAATATAATATTCTTTATAACACTTCGGAGTAATTTGTTAGATATAAGAATATAAATATATATACTATATAATATAATAGTATTGTATTTCGGAGTAAAAATATTTTTGCAGGTTTTTGGCAACACGATTCCGAATACGTAATGCAACATTCAACAACCATCCATCCTTAGTGGAAAGATGCAATGAAAAAAATATGACTGGTTTTGCATATCGAGTAATAATTTTCTAGTCATTAAAAAACAATTCTAAAAAGGCTATTTCAAAATTACAGCAGCTAGTCAAAATACAGTATTAAATATTAAATTTGGAACCATCTCCATTCAGATAGGGTTTTATGGAAAATTTATTTGGAATAGTTTCCCAACGCATATCCCGATAAATTGATGGAATTTCAACTAGCACTAAATCTGTATATCAAAAGTAAAAATAGGATCAATAAACAATCACCAGAAAATTCCAGAATAAAAATAATAAATCTACCTGTATTCATATTTTTTATGCCATTGTATAACTCTGAATAATAACTGTACTGTGAGTGTTGTGTATGTTAGAGCGCAGATTATTACTGAAGACGTCGCACTCATATTTTAATGTATGCGGCAACATTCATCTTTGTCTCTTTGTAGTGGCTAACCTGTTTGAGATGGTGGTATTTAAGAGTGCACACAGGATCAGATCGATCTCCTGTCCAGAATACAGAAGCAAGCCACATAGAGTGAAATAAATAATTTTCAAAATGCTATCACCTCAGCTGTATTATAAGTTAAAAAAAAGAGTCATGTATATAAATATTCATTACGTAAACCCAGAATAGATATGCTGCTAAAAACCACAGATAAACATTTCAACAAATAAACCTGTTTAACAGGCATCATTCTCTTTTATAAATCACATATGCTATTACCTAGACATTTTTATCAACCGAGTTTTGTGAAAAATATACAGATATCGGGTAGAAAATACATCCCTCAACTAGAGCAAACTCAACCGAGCAATTGAATATATCTAATATTATTTTTTTTTCTTTAGAATATTTTATCATTCTGTAACACTGAAATAAATCTTAATACATAATTACACATTACCTAAATTATTTTAATATAACAGTATTAATATTGGCATAGTCGGTAAATTTTGAATCTTAACAATTGAATGTCAAATATGTATAAAATATTTCCAGTTGTGCACAAGGGAACATCTACATTAATAAATAATAATAAAAATTACTGCATGACAAATTTTCATGCAGTGTCTTAAAATTAATGTGAATTTTAAATTTGTCTTGTATAAATCTGATATACATAACTGGATCAAATGATAAATGTTTCTTATCGAAAATGGCTGTTAATATGTATTCAAGGTCAACAAATTTTGTTAATCCAAATAAAACTGAAACAAATACTTTTGATGAATATATCTATCTAAGAGTGATTCTGATAAATAAGGATGATTTTTCTAAAAATTGTAATGTATAAAAGTAGTTGGTAAAAAAATGATTAGTTTGCTATAATTATACATAGTTAAAAGAATAAATGGAAAAACGTACCTACTCAAGATATTATTAGGAATGGCAGATTGGAATTTGCGCTATTTCTTTTGATCCATCTTAAATTATGGTTGTGCACTAATTTGGCATTTTGTTCCATTGACAACAAATGACAATGGGGGGATAATTCTTCTTAATGCAAGTTTGATGAGACAACAAATTTCAAATGGGATTATATTGTTTAAATATTTATAATTTGCAAAGTATACGCAAAATCAGTAAAGCATACCTGGATGCATGTTCCGTTCAGATTCCTTTTAATTGATATCTGCCAAGGTTAACAACAGCAGTTTACAGGTTATATTGAGCATATTCCATTAAAAAATCATGTAAGAGGGGAAGAAATGAGCATTCTATAGATTTTAATCCTACCTATTATGTTTACCATAATGTAATGAATCTAAAAAAAGTAATCGGAAGAATTTTAACTATTTTTTTAAGATGCCTCATTCTATAATTTTACTATACATATATATAATACATACCTATGTATTAAATATATTAAATATATTAAATGTTAAAGGAATGTTACAGGATAGCCAGTCTTAAAGAAAGAGATACATTATGTATCAATAATATTCATACAATTATATGGACTTTCAACCATAATTAACAGTACTTGTGAGTAATTCCAATATTGGTATCTACTTTGGATTGATTATAATATACATTGATGTTCTGCATAAATTATAATATTTTAAAATTTGAAGTTATCTGTTATTTTGTCAACTAAGTTTACCATCAATTTCGATTCATATGAAGGTTGAATAAGATAAAAAAAAATGACAGAATATGGATGCATTGGCATATCTTACTATAAATTTTCGAATGTTATGTTGTATCTCCCTCTTTTATCCGGTGAAAATTTAGTAAGAATATTGTTATGTAAAAACATCTTTTACAAAACAATAAAACTATCAAATAGAATATTGATCACACTATCATTACAGTAAATTTTTTGAGAATTGTCTTGGTATGAAAGTTGTTTTTCATATTTTTCAAAAATACAAATATGCTATATCCAGACAAAAATCAACAGTTTAAATTTCATCGAGAGGTAGATTTTTCAGCCAAGTTTGTATTCTATGTTAACACGGTTCATAGATTATGTGGATGGCATTTATTATAGAAAAAAAAATTGTAAAATTTCCACTCATTTCAACTCGTGTTTGACAAGTAATAAGAAGTAAATATTTATATGAAGAATATCAGCAGCGATTGATGTACTTTTCAATACACAGGATTTTTATACTACACAATTTAAATAGACTTACAATAATCTACAATCTTAAAAGTTGCCTCTTTGCAAATGGAATATTGCAATTGTTCTCGGATAGTTTTATGTAAATATAAAAATGTACCATCATTTAACTAATTGTAGATGCCGTAAATATATATATAGCACAAGGAATACAAATTATATAATATTATGAATGTCCAATATTGGAAAATTAACCACAACATGACTGCTCTAAACTTTGCCGGTCACGGCAGGAAGTATTTTTGAATAACCATGAAATCTTGCCAAAATTCATTGAAACAGTCGCTACACTAATCAGTGGGGAGTTTTACATATTAATTATGGCACGGAGACATTCAGCGATGCGAGTCCGTACTCAGCTCTCAGTTTCTTGAAGAAATATCGTTTCAGTGATTTGAGCATTAAAAATGTCAAGATACATTGATATATTTTTTAAACATTATTATAGTGCTGATTTCTAGGTATTAATGCAAAAAAAAAACAATATTTATTTATCAGTTTTAGAATAGTTTGAAAAGTTTCCAAACAGTTTATTATTAAGATCCTTCAGAAGCTAGCCATTTATCAAAGTAAAATTAACAGGTTTGGCAAAAAAATAAAAGATTACAAATTGCTGTAACCGATTTAAAGTGTTAACAAATCCACAAACGAGCATTACTAGTCTTACGTAAACTTAAGTCGGCTCCTGGCGCAGCGAAAGTAACTGTTGTTTCGAAGGAGAATAAAATGCGGCCGAAACAAAATAAAAACTATAAACTGTGGCCTGTCAACAGACGAGACCAATCCCAAAACTGAGCGTTCACCCGAAAGTGTGCACTGAGAACGAGTCCTCCTCCATTCGTCGGGCGCTGTCGATCTACCGATCTGCGGAAGACAGAGAACGGATGGCAGGGAGGCTGACGAGGAAGAAGCGCCGTTCACCGAGAATCGGCGGCGTCTCCCTCGGGTGAGTTTTCCTAGTCGGCTTCGTCGAGCCGATCGAAGAACTGTCATTGAGGCGTGTCCTGGGCCCCTCCCCAGCGATCGAATTCGATCCCCGAGTCCGGGCTGACACCCACGCTGAGGGGACCCGCAGAGGAGGAGGGCGGAGGACCGCGGGAAATGTTGCCGTGCGTGTGGGCGGGCGTGTGAGGCGGCGTCCGCCGGTCGAATCCTGAGTCGGGCGGACCGCGGGCATCTCCAGAGTCCTGCCGTCGGGGCATCATCCCGCCGGTGCTGCCCGCTCCGATCCCCTCAAGAACCTGGAAACCGAAATGACATTGGAAGCTTTGCCTATTTTATGGAATGTAAAATGACTTCTGAGATAATGTCACTAATATTTATCTATCAAAAGTCATCTCACTCATTTTTTAACAAATTATATATTTTAGCATTCGGATAAAAAATTGTAATGCATTACAGTAGTCCAGAATGTGCAATAAAAGTGAATAAAACAACAAAAAAGGTAGCAAAACTCATAGAAAAAAAAGCTTTATCAAAATTTCACTCAAATGTGAATTAATTCATTGCATGACATTTCATAAAAAGTCTATTATTGCCAATGATAATTAAGATAAAATAGGTGCGGTGCATATGAAGGAAATTAAAGTCAATTTCATTTTAAATGTCTAGATATTGTTTATGAAAATGAATCATGCATTGTATGAAATATTGTAAAATATCATATCATTAAAATAACTAGCAGATAGATTGTGCAGAAGAAGAGGCAAAAGATTGACACGCACCAACCTTGCTCAGGCTGACGGACTCCTTGTCCAGGCCGAGGTCTTTTTCGAAGCAGTGCAGTTGTCTCATGAAGTGAAAATTTGGAGCCACGTCGGCCTTCCGGGATCTCACGAGGGTGAAAGCATCGTTCAGGCTGAGACGGTGCTGCTTCATAAGGTAGGCGACAGTCACCGTCACCGATCGGCTGATTCCGGCCACGCAGTGAACCAAAACCCCGTGGTTCGAAGAAACACCCTCCTCTGAAAAAGAATCAATCATCTTTGTATTCGCATGTAACATATTCTTATATAAGAAAGATCTTTTACGATTTCAAAATTCAGATTGGATATTAGCAAGATTTATGTAGTTTCATAAATAAACACTTTAAAGGTGTTAACTCTAAATAACTGGTAGAGAAGCATTACATTTATAAAAATAAAATATAATGTTTTTGTACTAATTCCACAACATCATAAAATTATCTAAACCATTTTCGCCAATTGCGATCATTATCAAATAAAGATTTTTTATTATTTAAAAATGTTCAGAATGAGCGAAACCTTTCCTGAATATTATAGATAGTTGAGGAATCTGTGCAAAAAATTGTGTTACATTTTTAGAAGTAAATGTTTAGGAGTTGGTTTTAGTATTAAAAAGTCATTAAAATATGCAAGTAAAAAAATCTGTAGCAATAATCATCCTCACCAATGAATTCAATCGCTTCAGGAAAGTATGTTGACAAATTTTGACTCCAATGATCAGCTATAGGAATCTGTAGATAGTTGATATCCCTATTTGCATCTTTAAAGACGTTCGGCAGGTCCGGGGTCACATTCAGAACATACTGTAAATATAGAAAAATATTTATTAATACAACAATTCAATAAATTTATTCTAATTTAAAAACTGATATGGTCAAGATATCAATCACGCGAAATATATGGTTTAATATAAGTATTAAATATATTGAAAAATCACATTTGTAAATAGACAGCAATTATGAGCATGATGCAATTATTATTAAATTGAGTAACGTATAAAACCAAAGTTTTACCTTTTCCAGATATTAACGAACCTTAATATTGTGCCTAGCGAGCCCTTCACAATCTTCACTGTTGGCGGAATTTCCTAAGTAGAGATTGGGAAGAATCTCCACTAGGAAGTCTTCAAGATGATGGTGGTGATGATGATGCGAATGATGATTTCCTCGTCCCGACTGATTGTCTTCGCAATCCGAGGAGGAGCCTGACGAGCCCCTGTCGTCTGAGTAGAGACCGCTTGATATTCGCAGCGATCTGAAACCATAATAACCAATTTAAGTACAAGAATATACCAACAAGGATCCACTTTAGTCACGTTTGAGGTGTTAGCAGTCAATTCTTGGCGGAAAAGGATTAAAACACAATTTTTTGTACTAATTCTACATATATTTTGTAAAGATATGATTGGTTCCGCTAACGATCAGGACCGGTTTCGAACGAAAAAAAATTACAGTATAAATACCAGGGCTGTGAAGTAGGTAAAAAAAAGTTCGACTCCCGACTCCAGCATTTACCAAAACCACGACTCCGACTCCAACATTGACCAAAAACACGACTCCGACTCCGACTAAAAAAAGTTTAATATTGTCACTTTTTTTTCCTAATTTTCCTATTTATTTGTATTCAATTAAATATCAACATTACCAATCCGGCCAATAGGCAAATTTGACATATTATATGCAAAATTAAAAAGTTCAAACTTTCAAAACTTCAGACTCCGAGTACGACTTCGGTCAAAATGCCGGGACGACTCCGACTCCGACTCCATAGCCCTGATAAATACTATACATCATTGATCGTATTATACAATTCAGAATCGAAAACGACCGTGGTATTAATAATAAAATAAATAGTATTAATTTAAATATTCAAGCTAAACAAAAGCAAGATTAATTAAGTTCAACTTTAGCCTTAAATTTCACATTGGGGTTGAATAATTAAAGATCGTATCGTAAAGGTAAAGGTTTGCAGCGAGCGTGCGAGGCGGTGAGCGAGTGGTGTGTGAATAAAAAACGCGATGCGCTGTAGGATTTCCCATTACGGAGGCGGTCTGAGCTCGACCTTCACGAATTGCTGGCTTTTCAGCTTTTGTTTCTTCTCCATCGGCACAAAGATCTCTTTTGTTCAGCGCCGCACGAAATATTGAAAGGGCTCCGGCATATAGGTCACGAGTCATGACGCGTGACCTTAACCACTCAGAAACAGCAGGTTACGATAGCACTGATAACACAGAGCGTTTCAAAAAAACGATAACGTTTCGTACCTACGTCTATATATAATAAAAGCAACAACGTAAGCCGACCCCCACTTTACCTTAAGGGGTTATATACAGTTAGAATTTTCAAAAAATCGATTTTTTTTTTATTTTATTTTCTTAATGTACATATATTTAAGAATACACACAGAAAATTTCATATCGTTCCGGTGAATATTGTCAAAGTTACAAGCAAATTTGAAAAGGCGTTTCAGAGTTTTTTTATCCCATGTAAAATGCATTCCAAACTTTAAACGCGTTTTTCTCAAAATGGTGTTTTCAAAGTCGGTGACCAACATTACTCAAAAACGGCTAAACCGATTAGTCTCAAATTTTAACACGACCTTCTTAAATATATTTTTTAGTAATTAATCGAAGATTTTTTCTCTCCGATAAATATATTTTTTTTTTATAAACAATTTAAGGCCGAAATTTCGGTGAAGAATCGATTTTTTTTTTTAAAAAACCGCCATTTTGCCAAAAAAAAATATTTTGCTTATTCCTTCGATTAATTACTAGATTTAACATTATTTTAACGAAATCTGTTTGGTTTTTTAATTTCAGATGATTCAGTTTTAAGATATAGTGGTCACCGCAAAACGTCTTTTTTGAGAGGAGCTCCTGGAGATCAGCTGTAGCTCTTTTTCAAATAAATATTTTTACTAGTACTAAGTCTTAAAATACAGTTAAAAGATACCATAATATGTGTATAAATTTTTGGATCAATAAATTTAAAAGTTTTCTCAGAAAAAATTCTAGAAAATTCACTTTTTTTCGGCCGTCTAACTGTATATAACCCCTTAAGCCAGTTTGTCAAATATTAATTGAATTCCCCCGGCGAGGGGTTACAAAAAGCCGCCTAATTGATACAGGACGCGAATGTTGATTATCCCTCGAAGAGCCGGCACCAGACATTCTTCCGCCCAAAGCGACGTTCCTAAAATAATTTACGCAAAACTCTCGAAACAGGGGGAGAGACCGCGTAACGAAAATCTAAAATTAATTCGACTTAACAGGCAAGTGAATTCTGCGAAAAACATGCTCATATTGTCGACGGTCGACAGTGGCGAATTGTTACACAAGCGAAGGGGCGGCCGCCTCGGGCTCACCGCGCCCTGTGAGCCCCCTCATGAACAATTCTTACTTAATATCAATTTAAGTCGACTCACATTACAGCTTTCTTTATACTAAATTCGAAAACAATGAGCGTACATAATTGTGCATATATTTAGCTTAAGATAAATATATCAAATTATTTCTACCGAGATAAAATATTCAATTCGCATATTCCTCCTGCTCAATACGAAGCGCGTTTTGATTAACAAAGAAAAAATAATTAATAACACAAAAGAATTCTTCGAATTGAGTCATAGTGCAGTGAAAATATAATATGTAAAACCGAAACAAGTCAAAAGCACATCTATGAGTTTTATACATGACTATAATGAAGAGATATAATCTCCTAGCCTGCGAATGATAGAGTGCAACTCTTTTTTTAATCACCTCCGCTTCCAATGTGGAACACTGCAGGAATTTGAATTTTAATCAGTCGCTCAGCAAGAGGATAAGGATAGACAGGTGAGGGTAGGGAATGGTTACTCAGCTTTAATCACCAAGCTTTGTTTTCAAGATCGTATGGATAGAAAACAATGTCCATATCACAAAGATCCATGCATCTGAAGGCAAAATTATTGATCGATTAAGAAATCAAATTTGAAAGTTTTCGTTCATATATTCGAGCCAGCAGACACCGTACCCGAAGTGGACGAACTGTCAGACGACTCGGCTACAGGACATACAGTTTTATAACTCTATTTGGGTGGTATCGAAAGAAACTGAAGACAAAAGAAAAAGGTGCTTTACTGTGATTTCACCCCATAAAAAAATATTTCCAGCCCGTTCGGTTTAGGGTCAAAATTCTTTATGCACACAATTTTATTCGATTGTAATCTTGCGCTATTTTTGAATTATTGTTATACTAGTATTGCTACCCGGCGTCGCTCGGACTAACCGACCAATAATTATTTAATGTTATATCATTCGACATAATTATATCACAAAATCTAACATCCAAAATAGAGTTAAAATAAAATCACAAACTTTATTTAATTTGATGACAGCCCCATTCTCGCCCATTAAAATATCCAAATTCAATGAAAAAATCTAATTTGCTGTCAAAGAAATGTCAAATAATACCTTCGCGTAAATAATAAACATTATTATATTAATAAAATCCGAGAAAAGACTAATTTATTATATTTTGACTAAATGTCTTCGCCGATAAAAATTCAAACATATTTTCTTTTATATTCGTTTTTATGGCAACTTCCAACAATAATGCAAAAGGGAATTACAGACCCACATACATACATACGCCGTTTCGGTTTTATATACAAGATTAACATTTATTCACCGGGTATCGTTAAATTTAAGGTTTTGTTTGCCGTCTCAGGCCCTTTAAATACATAATCTGCCACTGGCGACTGATACAGCGATATGCGTAGGTTCACCGCCCACTGACAATGCCTACGTCTAAAAGTAGACTTTATCAAGTGGGTTGGGGGGTACAAAATCTGATTCACGTCATTTTTACATTGAACCTGTAATACCGTAAGTTTAAAATTCTTGTCGGATGTAAATGTCAATATGCCTTGGCGTAGGAAAATCAAAAAATGTCTTGACTCTGTTAAAAATAAACTCTCGTAGATTACTGGTAACATATTATATGAATCCACATTTTCAAAAGGTTTGACATGATCATAATGTTTGAGAATTGGTATTGAGGGCAGTATTCTAAATACGAGTGATATATTTTGTTCAATGTTTTTTTTAACAGGTGACAGCAATTAAAACGGGAAATGTTTTCTTCTTTTTTCAAATAGCTTTTACACTGCTTTGAAGACTGAGACATCGCATTCTTTCAATGATGTAATAATAATCATTGAAGTCACTTACAATATAACCAGTCAAAGATATATAAGTATATATACATATATACATTATGCAACATCCCAAGAATTTAATTTGGAATGAGTTGTACAATCCAAACCAATCCTTGCTAAAAACAACAGGTTGAATAAGTTATGAATTATGACCTTTTCGAAATGTACGCTCTCCGTTTACTTTGGAAAGTTAATTATTAAGGAGAAAAAAAGCAGCAATAATTAAAAAGTCGTGAGACAATATTTTAATGAAAAAATACTTGAGTCGAAGCAAAAAGATCAAAAAGTCGTCAAAGTTTGATTAATTTTTAAAAGTCGGAATGACGCTTGAACAAATTTGTAGAAACGTGGGCATGTTATTGAACAGGTTTTTTCGCGATACTTGAATAGAATAAAAATTCATTTAAATGTCAATAATGAACACGGATAAATTATTGCTGGCCGTGGGCGGAAAACTTTCATCCAATGAAAATTTACTCAATGGATAAGGGGAGAGTGCGAGATATTTAAGGACTCCTAAAGATTTAAATTCATTTATCAACTAGACAAACTGGAAATTTCATAAATGATTTTTTTCAAATGAGCGATGTACAAGCGAAAAATTTATGTTGAAACCAGTTGGAAAATAGAATTGATTCAAAAATATTAGGAAAATACAGACATACGACCCTGCCTCAAGGATTTTCAAACGCATTACCTTCGTTTTTCTCAACGAGAAAATAAATAAACACTAGTCGTTCAAATGAAAATATTAGTTCTTAGAAAATCATTTGTATATTAGAAAAAAACTAACAACTGTCATCGGGAGCGAAGAAATGACAAGATAAAATTTATGCAATTGTAAAAGTTACGGTATGCCACCGGCATGGTGTACAATATATTTCCCCATCCGACTTTTTCGAATGGTTAACGTTTGCCAAATCGTTTGTAAAGACATGTTCTAGGAAAAAATAATGAATGGAACTATTATATTGTGTTAACAAAGCATTTTAGTAGTGACGTAAAAAATCAAAAACATTTCGAGAAAAAACTTAGGCTACATTGAAAAATCTCAAAGGATATCAATTAAATCAACAAATATACAATGAAAGTAAATAATCGGACGTGATAATTTTCAAGTGCAGAATAAATAATAGAAAAAATATTTCCAGGAACATTATTATATCAGCTCTTTCAAAACATTTTTTTGCGCTGTTGACTGCAGGTCTTTTCTCTATGGTGCAATACGATTGTCTGTATTGTATGTATTAAATATATCCATCCATAACTGGTTAAAAAGTTCGGTTTCAAAACTGGATAAAAACTGTTAATAGGTTATAGGTTGCAAAACAATGTGTTTTAACACGTGGAATCCTCATGTGATGTGTCACAGCAACTGTTTATATTGCAGACTGGGCCCTGTCCATCATTTAACTGTTCTTCGAGAAAGCAGGTCCGTCACTGAAGTAAATGGCGTTGACCATTGCACCACGGACCGGCGAAAGTTTTAACCTTAAATGCACTCAATGTGTGCAGTAAAAGACGATCGTCTAAAATTAGCGATGTCATATATGTATGTCGCGACTAGGTTAACCATATGCAAGACCTTTTGCTCTGTATCAAAATATGTTGCCAGTCGTCTTCAGTGCGATAAACAAGCGTAGTCTATGTTTGAAGAAATATCACCATTGCTTTCAATATAATCAATTGAATTATAAGTCACAAGCATATTGGCGTGTTCTGTTAATTTTAATCTCTAGGAAGTTGAATAGTATTATACTGTACATTATACTATTTTCAAATGTGACCTGTCATTTTTTCATTCAGTACGTTTTCCAGAAGTCAGAGGTAGAGTCCAAGGAATATTCGATATCCGGATATACATATTCGGCCATTTTTAAGCTATACTATATTCGGATATTTGGGAAAATATCCGGATAGTATTCGAAATCGAGGAAAGATCAAATCACAATTTCTCCACATTTAAAGAATAATTATGAATATCCCAGGAAGTGGTTTGTATTGCCTTCGCCCAGCTCAGGTGCTATCAATATCTTATCATAATACTTTATTTTAACGATCCGGCTAGGACTCGAGTCTAAAAAAACCTGTGTTTGCCTTAATTTCATTTATTATGCAGCTGCAAATTCTTTATATTGTAATACAATGGAACAGTATTGAAATGCGTATGTATATGATTTGTCTCTATCTAAGATTTTACAAAAGTGGGTAAAGATTTAGTCTTAAATTATTATTATATGTATATAAGTGAACAAGGAAACGTTGATCATGCAACATCTCTATTTGTGTGCGAGTTATACGATTATTTACTAAAAAAGTGGCCATTTCTTGTTTATTAAAATATGTTTTTTAAATCATAATTTTGTTCATCATTCTAACCCCGTGTCTTAGGTAAGCGACGCGAACCGGCAAGAGAATTTAGGCGAATCCAGTCAATTTAAAACGTAGTTGATCAAAGGTCTTATGTGCCATCGCTCGGCCAGACGCATTTAACGCTCTGGTGAGCTTGGACCGTTTCATATTTTCAAGCGATTCGCGTGCGCCATGAGTGCGCACTTGAGGCGACTTGCGACATATGCCGTCCTGACCGGACCGCTTCGCCTACGTATGACACTTGCATGGGCGAGGACCGTTTGATATTTTAAAACTCTGCCGCTTTCAAAGCCGCGCCGGAACGCCTCGCCTAGATTCGCCCAGCTAAGACGACCCGTAATACTATTGTACAACATTTTAGCCATGTCAAAACTATTCGGATATACAGATAGCTTAAATTTTACTATTCGATATCCGAATATTTGATTTTGACGATAGTTGGAATCCCTTACAACGAATATACACCAAGGTTTCGTAAATCGTTAGGATACGCAACTCTGTGTGAGATCGTGCCCTTGAAGACGGTAGATTAAGAAAACGCACGGACATGGTGAAAGATATTTGCGATTGTCCCTATAGGCGTATCAATATTCTACGCGTTTGTGCTACGGTTGTAAAAAATATTGCACATCAAATTATATATTCAGCACCTCAATATGTATGCATTATATTTATCTAGTAGTAAATCGAGGGGTCGTTCGACCCAAAACAGTAACTTGCAGCGATAGAACAATTCCGGTTTATACTATGAACTACCAAGTTACCAAACAAGTAGGCGGTAACACGGAGCGTGCGACGCTTGTATAGCATTATAGAATTTCCCTTTTGCGTCTTATTTTTATGTCATGAACATAAACAGTATGCGTACTTCGCCGTATAAGCCTGTTGGGTCAATTTATTTAGAAAGGTCAAACATGTTGAGAATTTGGTATTTTCCTCGAGATGGGAAATGTTTCTTTGTGCCAAAGGTTGCTCGTTCAACATTAAAACGTGGCGTTGCAAAAACGAGTAATCGGGTCTCTCTTTTTCACTGGTGCGCCATTTTCATAACCTCGTGCATCATATCATTTCGCCCCATACGAATTGAATGCCGTTGAAAACACAGCCTCGCTATGAGCCAGCTAAATGATACAAAATAAAAATTGATAAAACCAATTCGATTTCTTATTATGCAACAGGGTCTTTATTTAACTCGTCTACAATCATGTATCGGCAGCAAGCCATTATACGACAGTATTCACTCAGCGGCGGATTAATCACTTGGGAGACCCCTGGCGCAATATAGTTTTAGAGGCCCTCTTTTTCGAATTATAAATACAAAAAAGCGTCGAATTTTTCCGATATCAGGCTAATCATAAATGATAGATGTTATTTATGTTTATTTAATTTTGAGTCGTTTCTCCAAATTTCTATTCGAACAATGTACGGTATTCCCCGCAGTTCACTAGATATAATTAAGAATGATTACATCTAGTTCATCTGCACAGCGTACTTCATGATTTATGATCCGTCAGTCATTCAATATTATTACCATTGAAAATTCTATTCTATTCTATACCAAATACATGCGTCAAAAATATTTGCGTACCAAACATATTATATGTGCTACCTATAAATAAGTTTTTTTAAGCCTCTTGCGCTTATGGGGTAGTCCGCCACTATCTTCCCTTTATATAATAATACGACTATATCTGGTAAGTTTATCTATTAAAGAACGCATGCCACCTTTCAACGATAACAGAGAAACCCTTTCTATGTTTAATGTATTGAATTTCATATCTTCAATACAAAAAATCAATACAGTAGAAGACTATGAATTTACGAACTATCATGTTGTTCAAATAATATTTATACTTTGGATTTGACGTGATGAGTAGAATAAATTATAATGTGTACAAGAAGTTGCCATACTACAATGTGATGTAATATAAACAATCATTTTCCGTGCAAAATGTAATCGATGAGTTTTTCGCATGAACGCAATAACGCAATAACGCGTTTTACGAATGCAGTTTTTAATTACGTTACTTAATACCTGTGTGAAAACAAAGTAGTATTTTCCATTCAACAATTTACGCGGCTACATTCTCTTTGAGACAGCAGATGGATTGGCTCATTGCTATTTCTTACAATCAAATATGAAAAGTCTCAATCGGCGAGCGAAAAAGATTCTGATAAAATATATGGTTTTACAACACGGGCATTTTTTTGATGATTTATTTCCAATCACGGGTTAACAGTTGTTTAAACATTAAACTATTCTATATGTGATAATAATTCTTATAAGTGTTCAATATAAATATATTTTCTATAACTTTTGACCAATAATTTATCAAGAGTGTATTATTTATAATATGTCATATCTTAGATTTAAAAAAAAACAGTTAATCATGTTCGTTCCTATGAAGCTAATTTAATATCAAGTATTTTCAAGATAAACCGTGGCAAAACGTTCAGAAATGCATAATAACTAAGTAACACATGGTAGCGTTTGCATGTAGGTACATTTGAGCATATTGCAAGTGAACTTATCATTATATCACAGTTTTGTTGTAATCATATTATAATCATGTCAACCGATGTATAAAGAAATATTCACATGGATTCCACAAGCAGGCGCCTACTCGCACTTATCAATCAAATTATCACGAAAACGATAATTTTTCGTATCGATAATTTCAAAGAAAAAACCAGGGCTGTGGAGTCGGAGTCGTGAAGTCGGAGCTTTTTGGCCGGAGTCGGAGTCGTCGCGGCGATTTGGCCGGAGTCGTACTCGGAGTCGGAAATTTTGAAAAGTTTGAACTTTTTATTTTTGCATTTTATATGTCAAATTTGGCTTTTGGTCGCATTGTTAGGGTTGATATTTAATTGAATACACATAAATAGAAAAATTTGGAGAAAAAAGTGACGATATTGAACTTTTTTTGGTCGGAGTCGTGTTTTTGGTCAATGTTGGAGTCAGTGAGTCGGAGTCGTGGTTTTGGTAAATACTGGAGTCGGAGTCGGACTTTTTATCACCGACTCCACAGCCCTGGAAAAAACTCATTCAAATCACAGTTTTGGGAAACACTGTAAAAACAGTCTGAATGATTTACATTTCCGCGGATAACGTTTACTACTGTATACAAATTTAAGAAAAAAATCAACGTCGTATCCCAAAAGAGATGCTGAGCGACTCGACCGCAGAGCAGCGAGACAGATCAACAAACATTGGTATCAAAAATACGCACTAATAAGCTAACTACCTAGCTCCTCAAAAGGTATAAAATATATGTTATCTTGTGCAACTAAATACTTCGCCATCTTTAGCTAATTATAATGGGTTCTACAGGCTAAATGCCATAACAATAAAAAAATACACACTGTTTGAAAATAGTCATATACTGACCTATGTAGAAGCATGATAAAGAATTTAAATTATAATCGATAACCGATTTATCTGAAGCAATTCAAAACCAATTCAACGTATAAAGCATTTTTGTGGTCATTCAACAATTTGATAATACGGTCCAGGACGGTTTCTCTCTGTGACGATGCATATTCAGCTGATCTTTACTTTAGACATTTGATCGACTAATATAAAATTAAAAATAACTTTGATTATTCCACGTATTGTGTTACTGATTGTGACACGTGTTTCGCCTTTTCAAAGGCATCTTCGGACTTACTTTAGCAAAGTTTGCTTAATTCATGACGCTTTCAATTGATTCTTATATTTTAAAATGATAAAATTACAAAATGGAGTTTGGGATTTTTCTTTTTTACGGGAAGCAAGGAGGGGGAATATAGAATCAAAACAAATAATTATACTACTAATATGATTGATTGCTTTTTCTAATCAGCTCATTTGTGAATAATGAAGTTTTGTGAATGTTTTTATTCCGATTCAGAATAGGAAAGTTTTTCTTCAATGCGTTGTGGCCACTGGGCAGGAAGATGACAGTAAGACGAAGTTTAAAAATCAAACGGAACTTTGAAAACAACTAATTATTGAGATTAATCAATACTCTTGAAAAGGGTTGGTACAAAATAATGATTTTAGATAAATACTTGTATGATATAAGCATACAGCTCTACCTCCCGGGCAGCAAAAAAAACCACTAAATTCCTTGGATGCCTAAGGTTCATAAGTAGATTGGTAATGTATGTATGTCATTTCTATTAGTTAATTCATCAGTACGTAGAAGAAAAACAATTTGTCTGTTATTCTTCGCTATTGGAAATAGACTAGTGATATAATCACTACCAATACGTATGGTTTGCTTACCATCGTCACGATTTTCGAGAGAGAACACACGAAACACGTCTGCGATATCCTGCGGCATTCGATTAATATGCCACGTGGAGTCGACTCACACGACCCGCCGCATACCTTCCCGGCCGCAGGACCCGGCAAAAATAAGCTTTGTTTGTCTACAAAGATATGTGCTTCCGAACGATGGCGTCAACAATACGTCGAAACACGTGTGACCGCCTTCGAAAATAGTTTCGCAGATTTAGGCGAAGTTGTGTGGTCAACGTCGCTGGCTTTGGTTGCGGTGTTCACGATGAGTTGGTTTTTAAACCGATGTATGGATTTGTATTCGGTGGCATGGAATTCTGTGATTCCTTAATTCCCTTTCATTACGCTTGTATCAATACCGTTCAACTAACCATTAGCCCTGTCTTAACCTTATCCTTATATCCGTACTATCTCTAAAAACTAAGTAGCAAGCAGTTATTGTAGAACAACTTCTGTTGAAGTCCCTTTAGGAGGCATTGAGAACTGACAAAACTGATAAAAACTGATAAAAAGTCAAAATGATTGATAAAATTTCGTAGAGGGCAATCGATTTTATTTATGTGGATATTATGTAAAAATATGACCTTGAAAATTTTCAGAGGATACTAGATGAATGAAATAATCTTATCTAGAAAGCGGAATAAGTCAATATCTTAAAGTAATTAATAATAAGTATGACAGGTAACAGCGAGTCATATTCTGACCAATGAAATATGATATAAATAGATTCAATTACTTCGATTTATGATGACATCATAATCAGAGACCATAAACTCAATATTGTTAAAAAAAATTATGCTTTAGTTGAAATACCAATGCAGTTTAATTAATTATAAAATCAGTATTTTTCAATGTGACGGCATAATAAAAAAAAAACAACGATAGAACATGTTTAAGCCTGTAAAAGAGGTAATCGGATGTGCGAAAACTTATTAATTCACAAATAATTATTTATATAACCTTAGTCGTGACTCGAGGTCAGCAGGTTATTCACTTGAAATTAGCCAATTATATAGCGAATGTTTTCCCCTGAAAGGTATCGGTAAAGACGGGACAGATGAAAACAGATGGTTTGCGACCAAAGAAAAGCTTATTTTTCGAGCGTGTGACTAACTATAATAAATATATAAAGATAGTTTAAATAGTTAAATTTTATGATGCCAGTACGTTCTTATAGATTATATTTAACAACTGTGCTTCGAATACTCTCCAACAAGATAATACTATCGCCATGCTGTTCAAGATACACTATACTAGCAATATGTTGAAAAATAACATAATTTTTTTGAGCAAGGATGTGCAATCATTGACAGCAGACGTCGGAAAGTAAACGAGAGATAAAATAAACTCAATTGACTCATTTTAAAGGAATAAAAATCGTCTGTGTAAATAAAAACTCAAAATAGCTCTCGGAAATACTGCCGAGCTGGTTGCCTAGAGCTTTCCGTAACCCAACACGCAAACGAATACCAAAAACATTGCCGCCAGTTGAAAACCTCTATTTCTAGATTCATAATACACAAACGGAAGTATTATCTATTATTTACGTACCCATGTATGTGTGGTCGGTGCGGCTCATTCATTAAAAATACATTTAACAGCGCGATAAATAAACTGTTTTATTACTTTCCACAAAATGCCGTATACGGTAATTGCATTCTGTTATTATAAAACCAGCTGCTTTAATACTGTGAAAAAATAACAATGTATTTTAACTCAACAGAAATTATTTTATATATTTTTTGAAAACTATTTCGGCTTACGCCATCGTCAGAACTATGTTTAAGCCTGCATGTACATACTGACCACGCTACTTATGCACTTGCGATTGGCGCTGTGAGAATGTCCTGAATAACGCTCACAAAAAAAAGATTGCCCGAGTCCGAAAATTTTAAATTTCCTAATTTGATATAGACTGAACGCGTGGGCTAAGTGCGATAGGTGGAATCTTATGTCAGAGGGGAGAACATTTATTTAGTATCAACGGCTGCCGCACACTCGAGTGAACTGTTAACCCTTTATAGGACGGGGCTATTTTTTTGCATTTTGAATGAAAACTTGATTAAAGTCGATTTATATCCGCCTATGAAGATAGGATAAATTATGTAAAAAAATCATAGTCCCTTGTAATAAACTCCAGGGGGTGGTAAATAATAATACCACCTTACGTTTAGGAAAACAACGAACTGTGAATGAAACACATCAACCTCTTCTTGTTTTCGTAGAATTCATTTGATTTACAAGATTTATACTAAATAAACAAATCAAATATTATGATGTATAGTTTATTATCGAAAAATATTTAAAAAAAGAGAGAAAAAAAATACAAAACATAAAATTCAATCGGTGTAATATGGCGCAAAACATGTTTTACAAAGTGCTATTTCGTACGAAATGCATATAAGATTGCTGCGTTTTTGTTTTTTTTTGCGCCACGTACTAGTAATTGGTAAATAATTGCCAAGATTTCGATGTCTTATGGAGTTTCATATTATTTTTTGCTTTGGGATTTTCTCATCAAACCTTGCATTTTTGGGACTTTGGATAGCTTTCTTCTACTGAATCCTCCAATTAATTCGTCGGCAAGCAGGGTTCTAATATTTAGATTTAAATAAGAAATGTTTTAGACATAATTTGAACTCAAATAAATACAATAAAAACGAAAATAAAATATATTACGTCTTCCTATAAACCAACAAGAAAAATTTCGAAAGATTTTTTGGCTATTTTCTGAGTTTATCATCCAATAACAAGTCAGCCCTATGTTATCGAGGCATAATTTTAGTTTTAAAATATTATATACATCCATAGTTTCAGCAAAATTATAATATTACAATAGAATACGTGATAAAAACATTCGAAAATTCAAAATTAGATGATATCTAATCTGTCAAATTTTACACTTGTGTAAACACTTTTCACGAAATACTCGAAACTACGGACATCAAATAATTTTTAAGTATTTAATACTAATCTATAAACATTCAAAAATATAAACCTCACCGATTTTCACCCCAAAGGCGGTTTTCAATCAAAAAAATCAAAGAGATAGGCCGAGACACCTTCAAACTGCGTAAAATCGCGCGCGGGAATGCACGGTGGTAAATATACCTACGATTTTGTTTTTGTTTTTGACAACTCCCAATGTCGGTTACAATCAGACCATAAGTCGTATTTAAACTGACCACTGTCTGTTTACCTAACAAAACAGGTGCATATAGATCATTTTAGATGGAAATTAGTAGAGATATTTACTTTTATGGACATCGGTATGTATATTTACCACAGTCCTATAAAGAGTTAAAGAAGTCAGAGTGTACTCATCCTTTATATACTGTTGTAGACAGGGTACATAATATATCTTCTTCTCTGTTCCACCATCCTGGTTTTATATGGTAATAAGTTAACACATTGATTTGATGTATTTCTCGAAGTGAAAGCTAATCTGGGTTTTTACTCAGTGGGGATAAACGTAAAATTAGTATTGTATCAAGATGACTTATTTAAAATTGCAATAACGCTTATTAACGGTTTAAGAAGTGGTGAGATATTAATATTGGTCTGATCGTTAAGAATGTCATTGGATTGATTATTTATTTCTAATTGTTCCCATACATTTAGCTTAGGGCCCTTATTACAAAAATGTTAACAAATCGGCACTGAATTTATGTTATATGATTCCTTTATGAGGTGGTTTGCAAATTGCGAATCTGTTTTATTATTATTTAACAGCTGCTCTACACGATAATACACTTCGCGAGTGACATTCTGGCGGTCTATCTTATCCACACAGATAGCGATTTAGTTATCTGCAATATATTGTATTTAAAATTATTACCATGCTTACTTACTGCGATAAATTTCATTGGAAGATTAAAACAATGATGCTTAGTTTGCACGGAAATATTAACGATTGATTAGCTATGCGAAATCTGAATGACCGAGCCATAAATGTTTGATATTATAGTAAGAAACTTATTATGTAAGTCAATAACATTAAACAATAATAGCGATAGGCTTAATCACTTTGTATAATTTTAAAATGATTACCAATCGGTACATCGATAGTACTTCCGGCATCTTTATGTACGTATTATATAATAAATTAATTTGTATCAGCGAAACCGGTCCAGATCTGAATAAATTTATTTTGGAATAATTACAAAAAAATGCCGTATTATTTTTTAATACGATACAATTGTATTGGTATTTAATGGAGTGACGAGAAGAATTCTATCGCGGGGGAAGGGGCGGCATATTCGTGCGCCATAATGCGATATGAAGAGCATCGCGGGCGGTTTATAGTTTTAGCACAGCATTGCGAAGCGGATACACCTTGGCGAGGCAATTAGCGACATTTGGGATTGCATTCGAATTGTGGGCGGGAAGAGACCGACCGGAAACCGTGATCCGGTGTCTCGCGACCGGCTACCGCCATAAATGAGTCGATGCTATGACAGCATCGTACGTTTCAGCCAAATATTCTAATACTGTCCGATTAGAATATTACCGCATATACTGTAATCAAATTTAATATTTTTGACAGAGTCCTTGAATGTTGGGGAAGGTACAATCAACTCTGAAAGATTAGTAATATAATATTGCAACAGTCCGCAATATTAACTCATTGGTTACGGATGACTCGCCGGCGAGTCTTTTCACCTGTCTAACTAAGGCGTCGAAATATAAACAACCAATGCGACAAATGTTTTAGATTCTCTACAGAAATGGCATAACAAATGTTTGATGCATCATTAAAAAAATGTTTAATTCGGTGATTTTCCTAGAAATTAAAAAAAACAGCAGACAGTTAAAATATAACTTATTTTTTTTAAAGAAGTTTTTTGTTTGAATGTTTTTTATTGCATAATATATTTAGGATATGATGTATATGTAATAATATATAAGGACTACTTGGGTTGTTATTTATTACGTTTTCGATGAAATGTATAATTCTATGTCAAATACCCGATTCTCTATCTTAAAACATACAACAGGTTGAGTATCACTAATAAAAGCAAGTTAAAATATATACAGTATCATGCAACAAGGTGTTGTACAGCTGGTGTCCAAATTATTTTTTTAAATGTTTCACAGTTTTAAAGTTATATTTTTTGGTACCTAATTTTTTCACAATTTCGCAACCCGTAACGAATGTGTAAATATGGCGAACCTTTCCAATAATATGTCACGTAATAATGGATCGGTAGAGTGATTGCAGTTTTTTATTGCACAAAAAATGTAAAAATGAAATGAAGTTCCAACCAGAAATACACATGGCCATATGCGGTGTCCTCCAATAGAAGCTAGAGGGCATGACATTTTAAAAAATAAGGAGCTCTAAGCGCATGCTCCGATTTTTACGAACAAATAAAATGAGCTATTAAAATCGCGTATTTTCCGAACAAATTTTTCGGTTGCGAATTAAACTTATACAGGACATAGATATTGACAGTGAACATCTACTATCTATAAAAGTGACTAATACGGGGTTTCCGAACCTAAAGCCGAGTGGTAGACGTCGTGCTCTTCGGTTTCGGTGCCTACGACTTCGAGTACCGGGTACAGACTCTTTCATTAATTGATTCACCAATCGAATGCTGGATTTGCATTCCAAGGCATGAACATGGACGTCTTAAATTATCACTCACACACGCAATTCTAAAAATGGAGCGGGTAAAAAGCGACTGACAGAAAAATATAGAGCTTGATCGATTGCATAACATCCAGTTATCTTAAATTTTGTTAGGTTCTTTTAAAATAAAAATCCATCATAACTATTTCCATATGCTAATAACTTTTATGATTAATTTTGTAAATCGGACATTTTCTTTCTAACGTCGCTGAGCTATATGGGTGGGTGACATGGTGAATCCATTTTATGATATCACGTCGGTCAGATATAATTTCGATATTTTGATATAAAGTTAATCTGTCAGCTTTCGGGTGATATCGAATAAGTGAAAATTATAATTGTTATTTGCAGTGGCTTTCATTATAATATACGTTTGATATTAAACATTGATAAATTTATACGTTTTACAAGCATTTATATGGTTCACAAATTATTTAAACATGTCTAATGTTTATTAAAATTTTGTATAGGGTTCATATCAAATTCGAATACTTGCTGTAGTTCATTAATAACGTCGAGTGAGATGATATGCTTTTTCTTTTGAATTATCCTCACATTGTCTGAAAACGTAGCCTCGCATAATAGAATTATTGCCTTGAATCGTTTGCATATACACCCACGACGTAGAAAATGTCATGCGCAGAACAAGCTTCAGAAAATCCGCAAGAAAAGTAATGAATGGAGATTTTCATTACGTTTTCTTTGCATGAGCGTAGTGGCGCTTGTGATGAATTTGTTCGTAGATATCATATTTTTATATTTTCAATATGTATCTTCCTTTATTGTATTTTAGTATGCGTATATTGTGAAATATAATACGAATAGATCTTATATAATATAATGACAGCATAAAACATCAGCACACAAATTAAAATTAAATTACGAGATGTTTGATTTATTTACCTGAGCCCCATGAGTGGTAAATGCGAAGGCGGCTGATCCACTGGTGCTTCTATACACCACTCAGGATACCTCTGCCGAAATTCTTCAAAGTTACCTAAAACATAACAACACATGAAATACGTTTACATAAATATAATAAATAAGTATATCGAGAAGAGAACAACGACGGTTCAATACATTTCAAAATTTCAAGCGGAATATAACAATGAATGAGATTCAAATGACAGATGTAACCACGATCGCATTACTTCAATACCAATTCAAGAATATAATGAATAAAATAAGTATGTCTTTTGGTATCGTAATTGTTGGGGAAATTAATGCATTATTATAACGATCATTGATTCAACAATTAATGGGTAATTAAATAAAATTTAACATCAAACCGGGTACAAAATAATATTTTGTAATAAAATAATTGCGTTTGAGAATTGATATCACGCCAATCTGTCAAACCAAGAGTTTGTTTCCGCAATTATGAAAAAAAAAAAATCCGCTTACGAACTAGGGTAGGAGCAGAGTCTTACTTTTCCCTAGAGGTGAGTGAGGGTGGGTGTATCGTTTGTCGACTACAGTTTCATTCGCATTATATTATGTATCCGCAAAATGTTGTATTATTTATAAGTGAGAGAACAATGAATGAACAACACACAAACTAGCACGAAGTCGTTATCGATTGAGAACACTCCGATAGCGTAAGTAGACACAATATAACATTGCTATTAGTGCCATATGAATCGGATCAATTAGATCATTTAGGTACAGTGACATGTCATTTATCGGCAATCATAGGAACGATAGAATTGATTTTGAATTTGAATTAATAACGGTAAAAATTGTTTTAAAGATAATCATTTGAATATTCTATGAATTTGTATATGATTGTGGGTTGCAATATGATACTTGCCTAATCTAGACATTTATCAATGATAGTTATTTTTTCGAGTAATGTATTGAAATTATTAACTGTAACACTAACTTGATTAATTGTGGATGAGATTAATCAATTAGTAAAATAATTAACAAATTCAGTTGTTGTTTAATATTTATTTGACCTTGAAACATGAGTACAAAGGCGAGAGCAATCCGAGTCTCGTAAGCGGAGCTCGGCGCAAAGTCGTGAGAAGCCAATAATTATCATTGATAAGCGGTCCATCTCGCGGTGTTCCGAATCGTTAGCGACGTCCCATTCCGCTGGAAGGCTGAGCGCCGCGTTCGGAGAGAGCGTCGGCGTCTGGCGGGAAAATCGGCCGCCGGGCCGCGGCGCGCACGCGCACGCCGAGTATCGATCGGCCGGCGCGGGCCGTTCCATTGAGGCGCGGGGGCGTTCGCTTCATTCACAGTCCGCCCCCGCCAAAGCCACCCTCGGCCGATTCAAACAGAATTCCGCCCTTCGCCGCCGCCTACGCAGACGCGCGGGCCCGGGTGCCCGATTTCAATTTACCGAAATCACGAGACACGCGACGGGGATAAACAGAAAAAAAGTTAATGAATGTGCCTACAGAATTTTCGCAACCGTAGTGTCAATGTCGTTGTAAGAAAGCTGTCGATGTATTGCGTTACGAAATTTTATAATGGGAAATTTTTCATTGAAGCGAAATTCTCCGATTATCAACATTCAAGGAAAAAAATAAGTTTTATATCTGGACATTAAACATATTCAAATTTATAAATATATTAAAGACCAATCCTATATTATACATAGTATGATATGTTGAGCTGTTACATAACACATATATAGATATCATCTAAGCCCCATAAATCATCTCTGTAGTGTATATTACTATATTTAATTAATACAATTCTTTGTACTGCTTTCACATGTATTTTATAAATACCAGGACCGGTTTCACTCATTCGAGCATCATCAACTCATCAGCTGATAATGCTAGCGATGAGGAAAACCAGCCCTGATCATTATAAAATATATGAGGAATTAGTATAAAAAAGTGTGTTTTATTTATTTAAATATGATGCTATTTCACCAAAAATAAACAGTTAACACATTAAATACTGAAGTGTATCAGCATTTCGATTAAATGTTTTCAGATACCGAATAATTGCAAGAGTAGCAACTGTTGTAGTATTATAAAATTTCAAAACAATATCGCTTAACAATTATTTCAATATTACAAAAAAATCAACGATTAATAACTCCAATTAAATAGGTCACTTTTATATCTTCAAATATTGTGTACATTACAATTTAAGAATTTTAAACGAGCAACTTCATCTTCCAAATTCACCATTGTTGTACCCCTTTAAATAATTGTCATTTATTAATAATTCAAGCACTTACTATCATTAAGTATTAATTCAAAGACTTGAAATCAATCAACTCATTATTAAAAGTCGGATAAAATCCTAGATTTACTTTAGATATTCCTATCTTATGATCTGGAAATTAGTATATTCAAAAATCCCGATATTATATCAAGCCCACTTAATTCATTGAAACTTGTTTACATACAATTTTCGCTACTTTACATTTTAATAGCAATTTAACTTAGTGATCTACTTCTTTTTGTGTATATAAACGATACAAACTGTTTACTATGCGTCAGTTCAAGTACATCCGTGCACTTGAAATGCCTGAAGATGCCGAAAGGCGAAACCCGGGTCGTTAGCGACAAAACTCATGGAAAAGTACAAAATTCAAATTTAATATTCCATCAGTTCAAAACAGAATTTAATACATCAATATTTATTTATTATTTAACTCTCTTGAGATCGTATCTCACAATAATTTAATAAGAGCAGTAAACCTACGGTCAATATTAAAAAGCATACTGTTTCTATTTTTTTATATATTTATTTCGAATAATTAATTCCTAGCTCAGTTTTGGGTAAATTATGGATATATGGTCACGGGACAGAATCGCAACCCCTCGAGCTAAGCTCAAAAAATTTATACATACTGGCTTATAATTTTATGTTTTGACTTTACTGTTTGAGTTCTTGTGGATTATTATAAAATGTGGAATCAAAATGATTAAATCTGAAGAATATTATCAGTATCAGTCATTGTACGAGTTCTGAAAGAAGAATTTGTTTTTTAATATTAGCCTATAATAAAATTATTCTTTTTACTTTAAACAAATAATAAACTTATGTGTCTCTGTATCTGTATAATATTATTATTTATGTAGTTTGTGGTTGTATTTTTGCTCCTGTAAATTAAAACAACTCGATTTCATATTTACTGCGAAGTATCCTAAAGGATCTTCTATTTTAATTAAAGACGAAACATTTTAAAAAAAATCGTTAGCCTTACATTCATTTCATTTGATGTGCTTATTTTTCATAAATCTTTACAAAAATTCTGTCCCGTGACCATATATCCATAATTTACCGAAAAGCATATCGTTTCTGTTTTGTTATATATTTATTTCAAATAATTAATTCCTAGCACAGTTTCGTTTTGCTATAATAGCACTATGGTGAATAGTCTCCGTGTGTTCCTTTTTGTGTCACATTACATTGAAGCATACGCCATGCAACATACATTCAGAGAATGACCGTTAGTGCAGGATATCCGCTGTAATATGTGTGGAATGACTGCCAACCCTATCTCGAACATAAAATGTTACACGAACTCGATACACTTCTGACGTAGGTTTGACGAAACAAGTTGGCATGCCATTCATTATTTAATTCATGATATATTTTTCATCGCTACATTACGAGTCCGGTATGAAGCATTTGCTTGTACCCGAACACCTAGTTTCTGTAAATATTTGCATATTAAAATAAATAAACTTCACAAGTGTATTCATTCATTACAATGCCAGCGGTAGACAACCATATCTCGACTGCAACAAATGCTTGCCATTCAAAATATTAAATGTGACTGAACCAACGGCTAGCTAGGCTAAGTTTCAATTGAAATGATTTAAGAATGGGGGTGGATATGTGCCCCAAACACTATAATAAATA
Organism: Himalopsyche kuldschensis; assembly: GCA_028554975.1. NCBI lineage: Eukaryota > Metazoa > Arthropoda > Insecta > Trichoptera > Rhyacophilidae > Himalopsyche > Himalopsyche kuldschensis. The sequence continues at coordinate 6,488,136 of JAHFWI010000003.1, read as the reverse complement.
ATTAAAAAAATATATTTCAGCCAAAAATGTTCGATGACGTATTGTACAATGTCATATAATTTGAGGGAATATATTCCATCTTTAAACAAATTTATTGCTGTAATGTTATTTGAAATTTCGTACTCCAAAACTGTATAAAACATTGAAATATATTTTTTTATAAACAGGTTAACAGATTATTCACTTATATGGTGTTCACTGTCAATACTTGGTGGAATGGCACTATAATAAAAATAGTAAAACACTAGTACTTATTCCGCATAAATTTTATTGGATCAGGACCGGTTTCGTTCATGACGAGCATTGTCATCTGATTGAGCATTGACAGTTATTTAGATTATAGACAGATTATTTATCAAAATTTAGAATTTATATTATACTAGTATTGCTACCCGGCGTCGCTCGGACTAAGCGACCAATAATTATTTAATGTTATATCATTCGACATAATTATATCACAAAATCTAACATCCAAAATAGAGTTAAAATAAAATCACAGACTTTATTTAATTTGATGACAGCCCCATTCTCGCCCATTAAAATGTCCAAATTCAAGGAAAAAATCTAATTTGCTGTCAAAGAAATGTCAAATAATACCTTCACGTAAATAATAAACATTATTATATTAATAAAAGCCGGGAAAAAGTTGGTATAAGACTAATTTATTACATTTTGACTAAATGTCTTCGCCGATAAAATTTCAAACATATTTTCTTTCATATTCGTTTTTATGGCAACTTACAACAATGCAAAAGGGAATTACAGACATACATACATACATACGCCGTTTAGGTTTTATATATAAGATCTTATTAAATAATTAGACTTAGAATCCTAAAAAGATAACGAGATTCTTGGCTCGTTCCACAGTCTTGAACAATTTATGCAAATGCTCCCCGTACATCTGCGGATTGCGGTTATAATCACGACACTAATGTGGATCAATCGTCCCCCAATAAAATCACATATATCACGTCCTAAATCCATAAATACAAACAGTCAATATCAATAATAATGAAATCATCGCAGTGTATTATTGTGTGTAACATACATATTTCACTATCTGTGTATTTAATGGAATCCCGCCCACTGGCATCACAGCGCATCAATTATTACCGAGGTATCTGCTTGTAATATAGCTGCCCCACCGTCTGCATTTGATATTCAATTAAAGTGAGCTATTTTTGTTCGTACTCGTAACTGTTTTCATTCTTGACATTACATACGTAATGAGGTCTAGAATCGTTCATCATAGTATGCATACGTTCAGTACAAATCACCCGCGCTAGAATTGTCGAATGAGAATACATATATATGTTACAGTGAAACTGTATTCTCAGTGAAAATATATCAAGTAATAGATTTGTATGACAACATGATTTCACTGGCCACGATCATTGAAATTATTGGCACAATTCGATGATTTGCCGGCCTAAAATTTTGGTTTGCTTCAATGAAACAAAATCAGCAAGTAGTCCCTTTCATAAAAATAGAATCAAAGAAAAACACAGACCAACTAACATTAGGCTGAAGATAGGGCGGTCAAATTTGATTTCAATGACAGCTTGGAGAAGAATACATTTTCACTGAGAATACAGTTTCACTGTAACATATATATCCGGTAGAAAAAAACTTGGAAAAAAAAATGTCCAACTGAAGATTTAGTGAAAGTGATATTTAATACCGACGACCTTTAACATATATATTATCGGCTGTAAAATTTCCATTGTATTATATATTAATGAAAAAGAAAATTTTGAAATGCCACCGACAGAACTTCCGAACAAAAGAAAGTCGCGTCAAACATGATTTCTGAGAGGATTAAGAACAACGTCAAGAATTAAGTTCGCTTATTAATACTTTCAATTATTTATACGGCGGCACCGTCGACGCAGCGCCCTCCAAAACGGTGTGGCAATCCACTCCAATATGATATTGTAATATCGCAGACTATTTATCTGCAGAGAGCCGACTTCATTCATTCAGAAAATTCAGGTGAATGGATAAGACCATATAGGTATTTATTGCACGCATACCAACTCCATAACTGTTCAGTGTCAGTTACTTAAACGTCAACTATGAGAACTTATGGCGCAATAATGCAAAGGCGTCACATTGCAGAACAGGTATAACTTAGTACGATGCAAAAAAGTATAATAATAAATAAGTTATATACTATTGTATGCAATATTAAACATTATCAATTTAAATAAGCATAATATGACTTACCATTCGAGCATCACTAGGCTACCCAGGCCCAGGATAAGTAAAAGCTCGGTGAGACAAATGTAAGAATGACTGACTCAATGAAAAAAAGATTTCATAACCAAAAGAGAAAAAAAAGGAAAGTCCGTAACAATATCAATGACAATGTTAAAATATATTTGTTTGCTTTTCTCAATTTGAATTTTGAACCGAAATAATATGACTTAGTAGAGCCTAGAATTAATATATAAGCACTGAGTACTTATATATGTAAGTAAAACGGGTGGCTGAATTTAAACGTGGGAGACGAAACCAAAAATGTCGATAGTTTCATAATACCCGCACACGGCCCACGCAAACACCTTCGCATCCAGACTTCACAGACGGAGGCGCACACGCACCGACGGGACACTCACACATAGTCGCCTAAACAAAATACACGCAAACATTGACGGGCGTTTAAGTTAAAGGTAGAGAAGAGCCTCACACGCTGCACAGTATAAATAAACGAGGGCGGGGGTGTTGCAGCCCACACACCGGGGAAAGTACCGAAATCCGCCCACGCCGAAGAATATCGCCGGCGGTGAGGCGAAAGGGCGAACATCCGAAGGGCGCGGGAGGCGAGAAAGCCACCCCGTCGTCCTGCCGAATCCTCTCCGCAAAATTTGTTTGGTAGATAATAATACGAATTCAACGTTCGCGCGGCGCGGGTGGATTATGGCCGGAAACGATAAGTGTATCCAGCGCAGCCCACCATCGTGGAAAAGTAACAAAATAATACTACAGTAAATGCAACATACAGTGCTGGCCAATTGATTGTTAATTTCGCAAAAAAAATATTTTTCATTTTTGAATCTATATTATTTAAGTTTTAAATGAAATATTTACATTTTTCTTTTATAAATCACATGTTGGCATGCCAATAGGTCATTGCTAAAGAATAAAAAAAATTAGACCATTAGCAGAGGGGAAATGAATTTTATTAGTCGCCGATGAGTAAAAAATAGGTTTCACGCCTCACCGAGCTCTAATGGTTTTATTGCTGGAACATTTTATAATGCATTTTGAATCAAACTTTCTTTGAGCAGTATGATTGATACGATATTAACGAACGTTTCAAAAATATTTTTAAAATAAATTAAACACATTGAATATTTTTTATAATATTTAATATTTTGTTGAATCTCCCTGAGCCTTAGAATTCGTTTAGGGATGGAATCGTAAATTTTTTTCATTATTTTAATATCAATCTTATTGTCCTACACATATTCCATAGCTTTTATATTCTCCGGATCCGTTTTACACGGGTATTTGTCGACCTTTCGCTTCATAATAGCACAAAAATTTTCTATTGTACTTTAGTTCGGGCTATTTGCTGGCCAGGGAAGGGATGTAATTCCATTTTTTTTTAATCTGAAGCCTTATGATTAAGTTAATTGATTTGTATAAAAAAATATTTGAAGACATATGAATTGACGCGGAATCGTCCTAAATATCGTGTCACTGAACATCTCCGTCATCTCCTCAAAAATCGGTAATGCTTCGTCAAAAATTACCGATTTATATTTTATGCTGTTTATAATTTCATGGACGATCACAAAATTACCTTCACCGTTGGATATCATGCTTACCCATACCATTACAGAGGTGGATGCTTAACAGTCCGCCGAATGCATTTAGGACTATTTTGTTCACCAACGTTTGGGCGCTCCATGACGGCTCTATTCGATAGCAAAGCCTCGAATTTTGCCTCATCTGAGAAGATGGGATGTCTCCAATTATACACAGTCCACAATCTGTGGGCTAAATTAACCCAATCCATGCCTTTTTTCTTCATGGCCGCCGTCAGATGTGGCTTGCGTAGAGCTCTTCGGCCGCTGAACCCCGTCTCCACAAACCACCTGCGAATAGTCTGATACAAAATAGTTGCCGCAGATGATTGACTCAGCTTCCCCATAATTTTTCATGACGTTAAAAAGTGATTATTCGTGATAATTGATTTTATTTCTCGGTGATCTCGTACAGTCGTGCATCGTTGTCGTCCCCCTACCTGATTGCCTTCAATTTATCCAGTTTGTCTGAATATCTTCAAAAAAACCGAGCACCGTATCCCACACGTTTCGAAATTTTATTAATGTAAATGTTTGGGTCCGCGAAAGCCAAAATATTTGATTTCGTCGTGAGATTCATACGCTTTGGATATTTCATTTTTTTTAACTGTATTGACACAGCCACGATTCACGCAAAGCTGGTGAAATATAAAGAAACGAAACTTGTAACAGTTGAAAGCCAAACATCACTGGACAGTATAAAAAAATAGTAGGGGGTTGTAACCATTGAATTACGAGAAAGAGAGAAACTCAAAATCGCAATTGCGGGTGGTTACTTGCGATTAACTATCAATTGGCCACCACTGTACATAATTTGCCGTTCGCTTTCTATATCGTAAACGTTTACTCATTCATGAAGTCTGTACAAAAATAAAAACACGCCCGGCTACCTTCCCACATCATGACAAAAAAACCTTAATTTTTATTCTAAGAAAACGATCCAAAAATAGTCATACGTGTCATAATAATAACCCCCTTAATTAGATGTTAAATGAAAGTAAGGCATACAAATAAGTACATAACGACAGAAACAAGTTTGAAAGACAAAATCAATGCCTAAACCCAAACCACAACTAAAACATCTCCGAATACAAAAAATACTATCGACGATCCGACTGAATGAAAATGCGGCTCGCACCAACAAGTCGCATCAAACATAAATGAGCCCGGGTCTTTGTTAATATCAATTAAAAAAAAATACTGAAACGACGTGGCTTCAAAAAGCTGCAACGAGCCGTTCAATTTGATTCATTTCATCAATGACGATTATCATTGTTATACATGTACGTTCCGCTAATTTATTGGTAAATTCAATCCAGGGACCACACTCCTCTCCAAAATAGCGAGATTTTTTACGTCATATATAAATGGGCAACCCACCCATATATAAATCGTATCGACCAGCTTTTGGAGCAAAATGAGTAATAATATGGAACTGAATGTTCTATAAGAATCTCACCACCAAAAAATGGGAAGCAATTTGAGCAAAGTAATTACAAAAGTTATAGCAATCAAACTGGAATTAGGTGTCTTAATAAATTACTAATTTTAAGACACACCTTTAAACCGTCCATTTTTTGTACTACTACAGATCTATAGTTATAAAGTAAATTTTCAACTGATAAAATATGTAGTACACTGTTTTTTAATAGATTGAAATTAAAAAAAAAACAATAACAAATTTACAATGAGTTTGTAATATAAATTTGGATAAGACGTGTATTTTTCGAAGAGAAGTTTTCCTAAAATACAGTATGTGTACAAATAAACTCGAAGCATTTAGTTATTTTTCATCTCTCATAAACACGGGAAATGACTTAAGAGTTTCGATTCTACAAGATATAATAATAACAAAACAGCTATCAAGATATTAAACATATCGATCGATTTCATCCGGGATTAAGGTATGAGTGATTTTACAATGCCGGAATTGCTAACCCTAACAAATTACCAGCAGCACGCTCAGGAATATAATAATAAATTCGACTCTCTTATGCAACGAGGAACCAATCAACAAACCACGCGGTGAATTTTCGGAGATCGTATCACTTATTACCGTGTGTATTACTAAATATTTCTCAACATATTTCGCATACCGAATCACAATGAAGTAAAAATTGTGAGAAATAAAGCCACCACGCATTACACAATTTGAATAATGTGGCTTAAAATTGATGTGGTGACCACCATCGGGAAATTGCCGTGCCACTATAGTTTATAATAAACGTGTCAACTAAAACCATTTTTCTACATCTCTGTTTGTCCAATGCGATGCCGACCAAAACGCCCTGGCCGAGCTACTTAGCCAAGTATTATAACGTTATAAATTCTATGTAATAAATTCTGTTAGGGTTTAACAAGATCGATTGTTTTCGACCTAATCACGTACTGCGGGACTGCCCCGAGATGAATGTCCAACGAGCGGAGCATTTTGCGGCGGTCCGTTCTCATACGGGCCCAATAGACCGCGCCGACTTGATCTTGTACAAGGCCAACTTTGAGGCATTCGATAACTTTACAACAGCATTTGCAATAATGACGGTAAGTGATGGGGCAATCGAGTATATTTAATTTTACGGTTACACAGATTTTCATATTATGAATTACTTCGACCGGAATAAAAATCAGTTGAAGGGAGGAACGTATAAAGGCTATAAAAAGCGGGGCGCTTGAGTTGACTTATGCACGTTCTTAGAACCAACGCTTAGTCAAAACAAAGCTTCTCGCAAAGGTAACGAAACGAGTTTTACATGGGATCCTCAGTGCGGAAGCCAAAAGGAATAAAGCACGAATTGACAAAGAAGATCGAGAAAAGTCTTCTTTGGTGATACTATTATTTTACGTGGTACATTATGTACAAAACAAACTAAGATTGTTCCAGTTTCACGAAATATTTGGGCTGGACGGGAAGAAGAAGCAGGGATGCTTTAGGAAGGTTCGGACATCAATAGAAACCGACAGTAGGACAGGTTGCTTGCCACTGCTTACATTATTACCAATTAATTAAGTTAAACACAAACCTATCTGATTGATTGCAGCTCATTGGTTAATAGTTTGTAATGTTAACGTCATTAGTAGTATAATTATTTGTTTGCTTTGTTTCAATTCTATAACCCCCTGCTTGCTTCCCGTAAAAAGGATAAATCCCAAACTCCATTTTGTAATTTTATCATTTTAAAATATAAGAATCAATCTTGCTTCATTACTTAAGCAAACTTTGCGATATTAAGTCCGAAGATGCCTCTGAAAGAGGCGAAAGACGTGTCACAGTTAGTAGCACAATACGTGGAATAATCAAAGTTATTTTAAATTTTATATGAAACTGACAGTATCTATCTATATTTCTCGAGCGAACGCGTTTTTCCGACACAAGACAAGCGCACATATGTAGATAACTGGAATCTCGTTTAAAATTGTATGTACACATAAGAACCGAACTGATTGATGGCACATAAAAAAAGATTCTATTGAACTTGTTCGTTCTAATCGGTGAATCAATGTGAATCATGTGATAATGTTTACTTATTGATTTAATTTTACGAAAATATAAGTTCAGCAGATAAAAATATTATTCCAAAACCAACACGTGCCGAATGCGACTTACACGACCTCGAAACATGGATATTATGATTGAGTGCTTCGCTCAGTATTCCTTCAAGATGACTGTTCCATGATAATTCTACAACAGTACAAACGTCATCCCAAAACTGAATTTCTATACAGCAGATTGATCAGTCAAAATCGGTTATTGCCAGACATAAGTTTACTGCAGCGGCGTAACTACATTCGCTAAACGAAATGGATCTGGTAAGAAATATTTCAAACGTTCTTCTCTATGAGTGCACCGTAGGTCAGGGATCAGACGTTAAAATTGTCTCGAACTTCGGAATCGTAGCGTTCGGGTAGCGCATCGGCGTGCATGAAAACGCGATGCAAACGCCGATGACTATCGTTGTCCTATTTCTGGATTTACGGCCAAACAGTGTAATACACAAGGCTCGCATATGGGCGAAGCGAAGGGTACGATGACCGCTGTACATTTGAGTCATGTTAAATTAAATAACTCGGCGAGGAAATAACAATCTACTAACGTTACACGCCGGCAACATTTCGAAAATTAGTCCATCTCAATCATTGGCATTGTTTAATATGTAAAGCGACTGTGGCAGAGCCGACCTAGAAGCTGATGAGTTAAATAATTTATTAGAATTCAGTTAAAGCATGGATGGTGTGACAACGAAATTTGAATGAAGGTTGGGGAGTCACTATATACGCCCGTAGATTTTAAATTAAATGACGTCATATTGCTCTCTGATTGGCATAATTTTTGTATAGAATCAGATTTTTTTTTAAATCAAATATCAAAGTAATAAGGGTACTTCGTTGTTTTATGCCAGGCAGCTAAACACGAAAAAATATCACTGAACCTAAAGGTTGCCTAAACCTTCGCTATCCATATGAAACGACACATAAATCATCAAATTAATGGCCGAATACTTGTATGTGTGTATACGTGTATTTTTTAATGTATTCCAGATAATTTAATCTTACGCCTTGCCCCTAGCAGCCAGCGCTTCTCAATCATCGTGATGTTGACGCTCTATAAACTGCCAAAATTCAGCAATACCTTCTGATAACAATAAATTACCACATAAATCTCTTCTGGCTGATCCCCACATACTCTCTACTTGCTGGGTGTTTGCAAGTGTATCGGGGTTTATAAAATTATAGTAAGTGTAAAAAATGAGCACTGATCTCCGAGTATGCACTCCAGGAACCGCTACCTACTCAGCAACCATCAGCAAAGAACACTTGGCAAACCCAGCGTGTCCTGACCTCAAATGAAGGCGTCATTAAATGTCCATTACTACACATAATCTCCCGCGGAATAATATTACGTCGCGCACTTCCCCGATTTTTTTTTTTAGTTTTACATGCTTTGGGTGTTCTTATGCAACTGGCTGCAAGGATTGAATTCTTTGTTTTTATTTCAAAAATCGTCAAGTGACGCCTACCGCCCCATGTTTATGAGGGTGCAGCGACAGGCAACCTTTAGGTTCAGTGATATTTTTTCGTGTTTAACTGCATGGCATAAAACAACGAAGTACCGTAATAAGTACTTAGTAAGCTTAGGTTAGGTTAGTAGTAGTCATAACAAGAGTTAATTTTTTGATAGAATTTTTAAAAAAATATTTTGGAGATTGAAAGGTTTGTTGAACCACCTGAATTATTGGCATGCATATTATACTGTGCTGACAATCAACCTAGCTTTTTTTCAAATAAATAATGCACATTATTTAGTACTTTTTCCACATGCAATACGAGTTAGATCAAGACCGGTTTCGGTCATAGGTCAAATGCTCGCGGTGAGCGAAACCAGTTCTAATCTTTATAAGAATACATGTCGAAATAATACTATATATGTAGTATGATTTATTTATTTTGATAATGCCTTTCCACACAAATGTGACAGTTAACACCTTTTAAGTAAGTGAAGCATAACCTAAATAAACCGTGAACGCATCACAGACCCCATAATTATTCAGTGATAAGTATAGTCCGTACGATATACAACGCGAGATAAGTAAAACAAGCATTGTAAGTAAACTTTATGCTTCAAACCGCCGCCAAATATTATATCAGTCTGTCAATAAATTCCGTATTCCGTAGGTGAATGAATTTCGTTGATCATAGAAGCATTGATAGAAAAGTGCGTGCGTCATTATTTATCACGGGGAAGGGAAAACTTAAGATTTATTGCGCACAGAAGAAAGCAGGCGTATGAAATGAAAAGTGAAATAGTGGCAATTGTCTTAACAAATAAACTCACCCCTGGTTTAACACGGTTACACTGGCAGAACTGACTAAAATGATATTGATATAAAAACCACTTTCACATTTTCTTATTGGGGTGACAATCTGACAATGAACAATTAATTTTACATACGTTTTAATATTTCTTTATATTTCCTAGAACAGACCGAACCTACCAATCGTTTTACACGGTGATCTAGCGTAATCTATATTCGTGTTCAAGAGGGACGAGTGTGTTGGATTGGATTATTTATTATGAAAGGATGTGCCAAAGAGATGAAATTTATCAATGGTGGAAAAGCGGTTTTTACATGGCATCAACGATAGAAACGCCAAATTTTGAGTTATCTTTCATACATTCTATAGAATCCATAGGAGACAATTTCGTCATAATATATGACTATTATTATCAGCCATTACGATATAAATGTGAGGCTGGCGGTAGAATAGCATTTTTTATTAATTTAAAACCAATAGCAAAAAAATATCCCAACATAAGGAATTAAATTTAATAAAAAAAGATATTGCAATTTTATTCAAGTTAAACAAAAAATAAGCTAAAATCACAAAATTGTGTTCCGTTGCTATTATTATCTAAGCGTACGGATGTGATGTGTGCGCATATTGTAAATTAGATAACTGAAAATAGTCGCGATGAGCGAAACCGGTCCTGATCTTTAATAAGTTATATGTGAAAGTTGTACAGTAAAAATGTTTTAAAATAATAACTTCCCATCAAGAAGTGACGGCAAACGTCGTAAAAGTGAGATTATTGTTTTCAAATTTTACCCTTCAATATAAAATAGAATCAAATTCTCTCACGAGCACGTTAAAATGTATGATATTATGCTTACCTCAAGCCGATAATATTTTGAGGTGAACTCATATGAACCATCAGAAATAATTAATGATTGACCTTAATTGACGATTGAACTGAAAATATTGTACGGCAAAATAGTTATTTTGGCGCGTATTTATTTACGAGATCCAATGGCAGTTTAAATACGTCACTAATATTAGTACATAAAATATACTCGTGCAACATATAGCTCGTGAAATTATTGCTAGGGTTGAGAAAAGTCGATTGTATTATGCGGCGGGCCCCAAGGCCCAAGGTGAGCAGCGAGGGGAGGACCATGCTCGGTTGAATCGATACTCGGTCCAGCCTGCTGCCTCGCGATCCCGCAGCCGCTGCCTTGTCCCAGCAGCTTGCGCCTGCAGCAGGGCTCTTTCTATTTGGCACCGATGACTGTATTTATGACAACGTATCGCCTTAAAAGTAATTACGATTTTACTGCAATTTATATATATATATATTGAGACTACCTTAATTCCGGCTCCCTCGTAAATCAAGAAGGAGCCTCCTATCCGACACTCAGGAAGAGGGATTTTGGGGACGGAGTAGGAGAAACATGGTACTCTTTAAAACAAAACACGATCTCAAAGCGTTATGTGGGTGCGCTCATTCGCACCCATTATTTAATCGTCAAGGATTTACACAGACGTTATACAACACACAAATATTACGATAGCGAAGAAGATATCAGGAATTTGACGCGAATTTAATTCTGAGGGAGAGGATTAGGCGCGTGCATTCTCAATGCAGTCCAATCTCTCACTGCTGTATGAAAACAAACGGTTACTTTAGAAAGAAAAAACAATGGCCGTTTCGAAAATCGTTAACACATGCGCCCGCTGATAAGGGATGATTTATCGCCTTATGAACTTTTTATGAAGCACATGCATTGTCGGGCGTCAAGAGATAAGAGAAATTGAAATAACTCTACATTGCACCGCTATAGATTGCAATATAGATTATTATAAGAATGAATTTATTTCCTGATATCGACTGACTCATCGACTGAGGTGAACAATAGATCGTTCGAGAGAGTTCTGATGACCTACCACATAAGGCGGTGTCAATATATATATATATAGTTTACAAATTTTTTAATATATTAATATATTGTTGACTAATTTGATAATGTAAACCATTTTCTATTATTCGAAACTTTCAAATTTCTTCACTACAATCAAGGGGAAATGAGGCACTACTTTGTGGAAAGTGTTTATGAAAGAAAAAGTTTTAAGATTAAGAATGATCAACCAAGTACGGCTCATATAATGGCGTAATGGTGCAATGATGCAATGATTCCCCATTTATATTCAAATAATAAACAATATCAAAAAAATACCAATTTAATCGTTAAAATTTCATATAAATATTGCAGAAAGCGACGATTCACACTTTTTAACTGACAGCGCAAAAAATATGATAATAATATGTTTGTTGAAGTCAGCCGATAACGCGCACGGAGTATATTTTCAGTAATTTCCCAAGAACAGTGGGCAGAAAAAGTATTTTTGACGTCACGCTAGTATTTACCACGCCACACGCAAAATTTGTATTGAGAAGTTTTGCTTTTTCGGTGCGCAGACTCCCTAGAAAACTATAAGGAGCGTTACCGGACGCACGTATTAACATACACTAACTTATCGCGTATATATTGTTACGTTTTATAATGTGATGGTCCTTCCCAATGCAGCTCTAGAGCTGACGGAGGATGGGAATCTTGCATAAATGAGCTTGTTTTGCACTAACTAATATTTTTGCCACCGCCGTCACTGATCATATAAATCCATATGCAAAAATATTTGGTTCAGCAAATAAGCTTGCAATAAAATGATTCATTGATGTGATTACGAATCGGATATTCGTTCTCGAGTTGATACTGCTACTCTAGTAATATTCCATATTTTAAAAAATACTTGAAATTCTGGTCATCATTAGTATCACAATTCACAGTACAGATTATAAAATACATGCGAAAGGGCATACAATCGTATCGTATATATAATATGTACATCGGTAGGACAAAGCGACACCGAACAAAAATCTGTAGCATGCCAACATTGGCAAGCCAGAGTAGTCCGCGTTCGAAGATCGCATAATGGAGCTGGTTATTTGAATGAACGTCAAAAACGGAACGCTACGACGACCCCTGTCACCCCCGTTTCAAAGGCTTTTTCATTTGTAGTATTTCACCATAGTCGAAAGAGATCGCCGCCATACAAATAAAAAACAATAACAAGACGTTAAATTCGAATATATTCTGATCGCGCATAAAAAATACGAAAACAGGTAAACCATAAATATGTTATCCTTGATATAAAGACGACACGATTTAAATACCAGTTACTATCAACCGTCTGTTCTTCACCTTTACTATAAAACCACGCAAAGCGATGAATTGTGTAACCCATTAACACAATAATTATGCAAACTAAATATTTTACAATCTAATACATTTTTTTTTAACAAAAACAATACGGCGATACACAAAAAAATCAAATGCGCTGTTCTCCACCTCCTTCAGCATTTTCGACTGTTTTTGTATTTGGAATATCTTTCGTTATTAATAATTTATATTATTTTTTCTAGATTCTCCGTTGTTTGAAGTGACTTTATTTTTAATAACAGTCATATAACGGTTAAAATCAGGGCTGTGGAGTCGGTAAAAAAAAGTCCGACTCCGACTCCAGCATTTACCAAAACCACGATTCCGACTCCGACATTGACCAAAAACACGACTCCGACTAAAAAAGGGTTAATATCGTCACTTTTGACTCCGACTCCGGCCAAAAAGCTCCGACTCCTCGACTCCGACTCCACAGCCCTGGTTAAAATTTATAAATACCTGAGTAAGCTCTAAAAAACAAGCAACGTAACTACGTTTAATAAGAAAGCTAAATAAATCACTCAGATTGTTATTAATTATTCTATAAGTGCATATGCACTTCATTATTTGTAAATTCTCTCATTCCAAGAAGCTCAATCCACCCAATCCGATCCATTATAAAATAATGGTTTATTTGTATGAGCTCGATATTTATTATGTTTGGTTAGTTCGAATTAATGCACAGCCCACGATGTAGTCATTAAATGACTCAAGTGACGTTAGGAACGGAGATGCAGTGTCAAGAAAATACTTCACAATCAATTATTAATAAAATTTAATTATCATGATTGAGATGATGCACGGCTATTTTAATTAAGTTTGAATCATCGCCTAACCAATAAGGATATTCGTCAACCGTGCCAATTATCCTTTTAAGCCTGAGCTATTAAAGGGATTTGACCACTGCTGTAATGACAATTAAAGGTAAGACCGGTAATCGGTAGTACTAGTATTACGTAATCGGAGATTATGTGCTCCAAAATACACTATAAGAGAAAAAAATGTTAGCTATCTATGCAAATAATATTAGGTAACACCAACGCAATTGAAAAGGGCATTTTTTATAAGGTTATTAAAAAAACCAACGAAAATGAATTAAATTGAATATATTTTTTAGTTAAATGTATAAGTTGGCGACCTATGAGTTGGGAGCCCGTGGATTAGAGGGATGAACACATGAGCAGTGTTCGTGGTTCCAATTTATTTACCTTGTGTTATTTATAAATACATAAACAGGTCTAAATTTTTATTTCGAAAATATATTGTATAATAAATAGCTTACTAAAGTATTGTGCAGTTATTTATAAAAGAACCGAAATAGCTCCTGAATTTTTACAAACATTTAATTCCAAAACGATTTTATGTGTTCTCGGGGGATTAATAAATATATATTTATGAAACAATATTCAATCAGTTTTCATATGAAGCCTTCGTAAGAATAATGCCATAATTTCGATGCAGATATCTTTAGAAATGGATACAAGATAACTTAAGTAACCTAAACATATATGCGTTCTTTGGATCCTGAGAATTCTTTTTGCCGCATATTCACGCTGCGATTCCGAAAACCCGAAAAGTGATGTAATGAACAGAATCCGATAAAATACTGTCCGCCATCGCATGGCGTTATTCAAAATGGCGTTAAAAAAACAAGCGGATGTTAAACAAGAGGAATGCGATATATCCATCCCACAATGCTTGCAACATTATTAATACTGAGTATTAGTGTTAACCGAGCTGACTTTTCACTGTTCGTCGCCTAGTCTATTTGCAATATTAACGTTTCGCAAAAACTTTAATATTTTAATCTTTGATCAAAACAAGATATGCTCCGCGAGCTCATTTATTATTTTACAGTGAAGATGTGTGTGATATACAGTAACCTTTTAGCCACTTACAATATATTTAATTAAAATTACGGCTTCAATTAATAAATTATTAAATTCAAAATCAGTTCGAAGTATCGCTGAGTTTACAACAGCCCGATAGCCCTTCGCAAGCAGGTATAGAATTAATAAAAAATAACTTATTGTATTGTTTTACTGATTGTGATACGTATTTTGCCTCATTCAAATGCATCTCCGGACTTAGTATCGCAAAGTTTGCTGAAGTAATAAAGCAAGATTGATTCTTATATTCTAAAATGATAAATTACAAAAATGGAGTTTGTGATTTTTCATTTTTAAGGGAAGCAAGGAATGGAGAATAGAAACAAAACAAACAATAATTATAATTCTAATGAATTTAAAATCACCAAATTATTAACTTATGAGATGCAATAAATTGGGAAGGGTTAAACCCATTAGAAATAAATTTAGCAGAGGCGAACAACATGTTCTATTTATTATATTATTTAATAATACTTCCTTACTGTTCATACTTTTAATATTCATTGATATTAAAAAAAACTTCCAAAAAGTTACCGCCGAATCCATCGAAAGTATTAGTTATAGAATTTTTTATTGTCTTAAAATTCTAACAAATAATAACCGTGTACAGGTTGGCTGATACTAATGGGGTCTGGCGTCATTTTTCCTCGAGCCAAAATGGGCACTATCAGTATTGAATCTGACAATTGGCTTCGTACAAGTGTTTATTTTTACACGAGGCTAGTGTCCAAACGCAAGCTAGTAAGCCAGTGAGCTTAACTGATTTCAACTCACTTGCCTACCACAGAATCGATGCTTCATGAAAAGGCTACTGATTAAGTGTAAATTGTGCACATACTAGGCCTTCACGTTCACAATTACTGCTGAAAGTCAGTCGTGGACTAGGCAATTCAAAGTATATTCTACATATTTTAATTTTGCACTATTCCATAAGTTTTGTCGTAGAAGGCCCGGATTTCGTCTTTCGGCATCTTAGGGTATGTCAAGTCCACGGATGAACTTGAGCTGGCGCGCAGTTAATAGCTTGAATCGTTTCTATCGTTTTTTTTTTTATATATTACTAGTATTGGAACCCGGCTTCGCTCGGACCAGTTTGGGGTTATGTTTAGCTCGGCGCGTAAATTCAGACGGGCCAAGTTGAAACAACTTTTTTCAAAATTCAAAAGTCTAGGTCAATTAAAATGGAATTAAAATGAACATTTCAGACTGGCATTGACATTTCACAGCCCCTTTCATATATTGACAGCCCCATTCTCGCCCATTAAAATGTCCAAATTCAAGGAAAAAATCTAATTTGCTGTCAAAGAAATGTCAAATAATACCTTCACGTAAATAAAAACATTATTATATTAATAAAAGCCGGGAAAAGTTCAGTAGAAGACTAATTTATTACATTTTGACTAAATGTCTTCGCCGATAAAATTTCAAACATATTTTCTTTCATATTCGTTTTTATGACAACTTAATGACCAACAATGCAAAATGGAATTACAGACCCACATACATACATACGCCGTTTCGGTTTTATATATGTACTACTCGATACTCGAGTAATTGGAGTCTCTACACACACATTGATAACGAAACAAATTTACCGTCGAAACTTTCGCGAGCGAAATCAATTCGTTTGTTTGAACTTGCAACAACAATGCAAAAGGGAATTACAGACATACATCCCCCGTTTCGGTTTTATATATAAGATTTATCCGATATAAACTATTTACTATGGGTCAGTTCAAGTTCACCCTAAGAATGTCTGAAAATGCCGAAAGGCGAAACTCGAGTTGTTAACGACAAAATTCATGAAAATTTCAAATTTCAAACGTTCCAAATTTAATATTATAATGCCAACAAGCAATTCATTTTCATGTTTAAAAGTAAATTACTAAAAATTCCTGATAATAATCAAACGGTTTTTTTTATTCAAAATTTACAGTTTCAGAAACACTTTATTTGAATGTAAAACATAAGCACAGTGTATATTTTTTCGTACAAAGCGGCACGGTTCATACTTTAATATCCACATTGTACTAACATGAATGAAATACGTCGAAATAAAACATTATTATAAACGGGTGGGCAAAAAATGTTTTCGCTAAATCTAAAAAGCAAACAGCACGGCAAAGGAGTCGAGCAACGCGCGCACTAGAAAGGGTGTTGGATAAGAATAACGGAAAGCGGTGTGTAATACGATTTCCTTTCGCGTCCCCGTCCCCATCACAGGACAAAACGCATTGAAGTTTGAATGAGCTGATCTTGTGCGGCCCATCTCACAGGAAGCGCTATATTCATTCAGATCCTTGCCCTCATATTTGGATACATTCATAAACGTCCCAAAGAATTTGTGTAGCGAGTTATCAATTCTTTGACGGTATGCGTATGTCGTTTCAGAATTCATATACAATTATCATTACATAAAATTCACAGAATATCCTAGAAAGTATGCTGCATTTCCGGAAACTGTATTTAAACCATGAACTACTAAAGATTAGACTGAAAAAATAGCAATGACGCAAGTGTATGGTGTGTCAATATAATCATATTATATTATATATGGTTGGACGACAATTGGCAATATATGTAATCACAGGTTTAGCTCTTTTCTTTTCAGGTCATCCATTTTTGCTGACATTTCCTACAAATTTTTTACCCAGAGAAAAAAAAACACCCATTGCTAGATTTTAACACCTCGAGAGAACACCTCGGAATCGATTCATATCACACCCAGTTGAAACATTCAAATTGGAAGCAACTTGAGATCCTCCAAAATCTTTGGAATTTGTGGTTTTAGGGATAACTTATTCCGGAAACATTATCAACTAGAACTATTTGTTATGAACTTGTTCGTTATTATAAAAAAGGTTGGCAATACGCGCTGAATTCTCAAAAACAAGACAAATTAAAGACAGAGAAATGGTTTATTCATATAATATATAAAATATATTTATATATAATATTGTAATTCAACGTATTTGCATAAATCTATTCGGGTAAATACAGTATATATAATACATGGAATTATTGAATTTCCTCGAATCTGTTGCATGCATTCAATTAATTAATTATCAACGATAATATTTAAGGAATGTTAAAGTCGTGAAGTTCCGAGTAAACTTTACCTTTCTTGGTATGACTTTCCGTATAAATTTCTCCAAACTACTTGATTATACACATGCTATCAATATAAATCAATAACTGTAAATTAAGATAATTGTCTCAAGATTTCTTCGTAAATCCATCAATGATTTAAAAAATCAGAACAGAATTTTTAGTACCCAATTTGGGAGTCGTAAATAATATTATCAAGTTGACATTAAAAATTATCTAGGGCGAGACGTATTCGGGTCAAGAGTCTAATGCAGCCGTTCTGTGCACCGGATGCCCTTATGATATAACATAACATGGGTAATATGTTCAAAGTAAATCAAATGATAACAGATAATTTCTAGTCTACAAAAATGTTTCATTAGTAACTCGGGAGTTTTTGAAAAAGGTTTTTGACACCCCTGTCAATTTCGAATACTTTTATTAGTTGATTGGTCAATCAATAATACAACGAATAAATAAAGTGTTACTAATATAGAGAGGCAAAGATAAATAATTCGCCTACTGGTACGGTGTAAAAGTATGAGGACTTTCGACTCGAGTTAACGCTCCGACGCCCACTCCTGTCGCGACAATAACTAGTTCATTGATACTGGAGCATGAGTTGATCAGTACAAGTAATCTTCAGAACACTTCATAATAAAACTCATATACATATTGAGTTATATTTAAAAGCGAAAACGAGAAACGACACAATATTTTGTATATTTTGAAACACAAATAAAACACTATGAAAATCTCACAATATTTATTTAAAAATGATACTAAATCAGGGATTGCCAGACCGTCAACCGCAGTCTACTTGTCGCTCGTGGAGCGTATTTTAGTCGTTCGCGACCCAAAATACAAATAACTATGACGTTTTAAGAAATACTGCGGTAATTATTGAAACTAAAGTTATTATTCTAGATGAAAAGAAAATCATTTTAATCCATGTATCGAGTTCAAATCAGGGGTTGGCCGTGTAATGAAATGAATTAATATAACCAAATACACATTGAATTATGAGAACATAATATAAACAATTAAAAGATTACCTGCGGCGCGACGCATATTAATTACATTTACATAAACCAGTTAAAGCTTCTACACACAAAATCCTCTATTCATTTAACCCCTCTCCTCTGACGAGAATTATTATTTAAAGAGGACCGTATCATATATATCTGTATACCTAAATAATATTATATTTTTTCAAGACAAATATGTATTCTACAAATCAATTCCCTGTGAAAAGAATCAAACGGGTCTTTCTCTCGATATTGTAGAGTGAAGCTAAAATATTGTGTAGCACTGCGTTGAGAATAAATACCGTGTCAAGGAAGGTGGACCGATCTCCCCAAAATGGTATTGCGGTCGTGGGTGAAAACCACATTTGTGGGCAGAGGATATGCGTAGACACATAAAATGCCAACTGGTCAAAATCTTGTGTAACTGAATTAATACTATATTATCACTGCCATATAATATTCGCGCACACTTCATAAAAACTCGGTGCACGCGACGATAATGGCTGTGATCAAAAAATGTTTCTACTATATTAATAATGAATAATCCTCAGCTAGTACAGCAAATGGTGTGCCCACCACCACACGCTACTATAAAATGGCGCAACTCTTTGAAAGGTTAAAATATAAAGCGCCTGTAAGTTTTTACAGAAGTTTTAGAGAGGAAATCTTCTAAATAAGTAAAGGTGAATTTTCCACCAATAGCGGATAAGCTTCTACAAGTTGAGATCTACACGCTCTCACTTTTAATCCGCTTTAATGTTTGTCAGAAGTCCCCAAACTCTTTTATCCCGTAGACCCTTTGCCGATTTTTTCAGTTTTGTGTAGACCCCCAATGTTTATATTTACAAATTCATCAACTTTAAATGTGTCTTTGAAGCTGAGATAGAGTTATTCACTTTGATACGTCTTGCTGTAGAGTGGAAAATTTTTATATTTTCTCATATATGCTCAGTTTTATGGTTATAAACTTACTAACTTAAACTTCACAATATGGAAATCTAGTAACATATTTGCATACAAAAAAAATACACAAAAAATCAATGCTTTTAAATAAAAGGGATTTTGGTGAAGACATGCCTGAATGTGATTCACTCTCGTGGACCCAAAATTTTTTATTCACTAACGTAGACCCATGCAACGAGGCATATTGCGCGTAGAGAGGCATGCAACGAATACAATACGTTTTTTTTTTCAATTTCGTACTCATTAATTAATATGCTGAAGAAAACATTAAGTCGTAATTTATTAGCGGCTTAGCGTATTCAAAATTACGCGGCCCGTACTACGTGCATACCACGATACACTAGAAAAGCGAACGTTCGCTTCACTCTTTTCATATTCGCGGAAGTGCGTTTTACTGGACTGGCGAGTGAATAATTTCCCAGAAAGGCTAACTACCTACATGCACATTGCTAATTCCCTTGTAATTAATTCATGGCAGAGAGAGATACACATGAATCATCGTCCCACGGCGAAAGACCGCGCTACGTTTTATCTGCCGAGGCAGGCACTTATCGAGAATACGATAAGGCTATTATTCAATAATCTTATAAATAAAAATCAATATTTGTTTATTTGTTTGTTCGCACTCTATGCGCTGCCATGCGGATCATCCGATTGCAACGAAACTTTGTCGATTTGTTGTGTAGACGCCCGAAAAGTTTCTTGCGTTCCCAAATCGTTCATCTGATTGCGATAAAGCTTTGGTGAATTGTTGCGTGGACGCAAACAAAAGTTTTATTACCTATATATATTTGAATGAATATTTTTTGTCCCATATACGATCCTATACCGTTCATCCGATTGAGATGAAACTTTGGTGATTTTTGTGTGGACGCCACCAAAGATTTCTTAATTATCTATCTATACTATCTGTACAGTTAGTTTACAGCTATTTCGGCCAACGCCCTCGTCAGAACTATGTATGATTAAACATACATGTACTGAACTCTCATTGACATGGTATTTTTTTATTTTAATCATATTTTATCGTCAAAAACATTATGTCGTCAATTCTAGTTTTGAATAAAACGACGTGGAGCAATGCTGTGCTAATCACATATAACTGTGTATACTATTCAAATATCGTAAAAATAATTATGTTAGAAGATTCAAATTAAAAACATATAATTATATTTTATTCAAAGTGAATTTATAATACAATCCGGCATGTTGTTCACATTTTTTTACAGTGAAACCTCGATTCTACGTTTTTCAAGGGACCGAATAAAACAAATGATTAATGCGGGAAACGATGAATGCGAGAAAGTTTTAAATATGAACCAAATGCCGGGACTATAGAAAATGAACGCACCACGCGGGAAAACGTATAATGCGGGAACGTAAGATCGGGGTTCCATTGTATATGACTTTAAATTCAATATTTTTTTGTCCTTGAAAAACATATATTTATTGTTTCAACTACAAGACTTCACGTTTTCGCCGGAATGGGGATAACATAATAATAATGAAGTCAAAACGCGGTAAATGGTGTGTAATATTTATTCAAAAACATAGTATGAACACACAACGACGCGCGGAAATACCATAATGGTTGGTTAACTGGTTGGATTCAGTCACGTGAAAATAAATCGGTTATTAGTAAATTCTGTGAAATTGGATGATCATACCAGCTGCAATCAATAGTTGCATCGAATTATTGAGCCTAGTGCGATCGTGTAGCAAGAACGGACTGAAGAAGAAACGTCTTTTAAAAAATGACTTGCGTCTAATGATACGATAAATCTCAAGTAAAAATGTCCACGAACACACCTTAACCGTTCTAAAGCTTAAGACACACCGGTGTGTCGCATAAGAAAAAGCTCTGACAGCGAAGAACTCACCGGTGGGCAACTACGTTTAAGGCGTCAAAAAATATTATTTCTTAAATTATCACATCGAATACGTACCCGAGATCTCTTAAAGCTTACAAAATGAATATTATCGTTTCGTTTTAATAGTTTTCTTAAAATATATTCAACAAAAAGTGTATAGAGGGTATAAGGGCTGTCAAAACATTTGATAAAATATGCACAATACTAACGTAAATATTATTTTGCATGTATATATGTTTCAAACCAATTGAATAAATACAAATTATTCATAAAATCATAAGAAAAATTCAAAAAAAAATCATTTTATGATAGCCAATCGGGGTGCAAAATTGACATAAACTGTGTGTGACAACCAGGGCTGTGGAGTCGGAGTCGTGGAGTTGGAGCTTTTTGGCCGGAGTCGGAGTCGTCGCGGCGTTCTGGCCGGAGTCGTACTCGGAGTCGGAAATTTTTAAAAGTTGGAACTTTTTAAATATTATTGCATTTATAGTGTCAAATTTGGCTTGTGGCCGCATTGATTGGGTTGATATTTAATTGAATACACATAAATAGGAAAATAAGACTAAATCCTTTCGAAAGTATAATATAATGAACGCTGTTTTTCAGTGTGGGTTTTGGTAAGGCGTAGCAGTGAAATGCACCAAATACGTGGTGGCTTCTAAATGGACGTCATATCATTGTTAGTAAACATAATCAAATCAAATTTCAGAAATTTGTATGCATGATTAATATTGTTTCTCCGTATATTAAACATATACTTCTGAATACATATATAATATTTTCAGCAGAGAATTATGTTATTTTTTTCTATATGACTGCTGTGTTCCTCGTCGACACACGAGTTGGAAGCCCGGGAATTAACATATCTAAATGAGAACATTTTCAATTAATTAAAACAAACCTAAACAAATATTTACTTTTGGGCATGATTTGTATGGCATAGTGCTGATTTAAGATTCAAAATCGGGATTACAATAGGAAACGGATAATCATAAACATGTATCAAGGTGACCATCGGTCAAAGAACTGATTTTTGTTTTGTTTTATGATTATCATTGTCTTCAAATTCAGAGTCCGTTAAATACGCAGAATTTTACTTCTTCAGTTGTTTCTATGACGCAATATTTAATGTTAATGATTTATTCAGAGCTTTGTCAAACACATTTGGCTGCAAAAATTGTTCCAAAGCTCCGATTATCACGTGTCGTTACTTTTGGACACGATGAGATCAACGAAGGAAAACACGTCAATATCAACCGGTAGATTCGAATCGATAGTATACCATTGATTCATGTCACACTTTTTACAAACCAGCTTCACATGCATGGCCAGTTAAAATAATTATTTGTTTTCAAGGTGGGTAGTTTGTCTAGCATGGCGTTTTGAGCGGTGTTATTTGAACACGAATGTTTTAGATTTTAATCGGCAATAATGCTAGTCGGTCGCTTTATGAATGAAAATAGATCAATCGCACACACTATCGAACTGAGGCGTGGGTAGTAAACAACATTCATTCAAGGAATCAATTATCGGAGAATTCAATAATGGTTCAAGAAGTAAGCTAAACCTACATATGTAGGTACACAACTAAACACGTACAGTTATCCGAAGGAATTCGAAGATTCGATGAAAATAGATTTTCATGATAGACAAAATGTACAAAATATTTTTTATCGAGCATGAACGATTTATATTGAGGATTTCGACTGAAGGTGCTTGATGGAATTTCAATCTAAAATTTGAATCGTTTGAATTGTGTACTTTTTTTTTTTTTTTGTCTTCTTGATGTCGGTGGTTAATTTCAAATTCATTCGCGCACATGAAATGCCTGAAGATACCGAAAGGCGAAACCCGGGCTTTTAGCGACAAAACTCATGGAAAAGTACAAAATTGAAACGATTCAAATTTAATAAACGCTTTTATTTATAGTCGTATTCGCCGAGTATAAGAAAAAGGTGCTAATATTTAATCACCGAAAACCATATTTTAAATTAATGATGCTATGTGTACATAAAAATATATATAAATAATAACATTAAATTTATAACAAATTAATTAAGACAACTAGCTAATTTAAATATTTTTTCTGTAAAATCAGTGGCGTAGATAAAATTTGAAGATTGATCTTTCCAATAGTACTACACCCGGCCTGACTTATACAGGTGTATCGATGCTACTCCAATTTAGACGCTGTATTAAAAAGAAATGAATTTACGAACAATGATTACGAAAATGTGTAATCGGAATACATTAAAATTCTCGCGATGGGGAGAATGTGCACCCACCAGCTAGCTACCTCACTGGATATAAGTAAACATCGATTGGATAACTTTATTCAAAAATTATCCAAAAAATGAAACTGTGGATGAATGAGATTTTCATCCCTGTTTCAGTGGATGAATAAAAAATGATTATTATTACATTTTAAATTGATTTAATCAATGCCGATATAACTACATAATTATCAAACGATTAAAATTGTAAATTATCACGTATCCTTGCGTTGAAAACATTTCAAAATAGAGTCTGTTTGAATGATAAGATTGTTTGATGAAAATATGCGTATAACAAAACATGACCAATTGTAATGTTGTCACGATGAGCTGCAGCTTGCAGAGTTAGAATCTCATTGTTTGATTTGTACATCCGATGAAAATAAAACAAAGTATTATCTTATCACAGCATAATGGCCAGGGATTATGTTTTATACTACACGAGCAACGTTCCATTGAATAACAATATTCGTATTTCACGTAGACACACGCGATAAACGATTCATTCAACCTACAGCTGTGTCCAACGGTTTCGATTTAATGCACCATTCAAAGAGCGTTTTCATTCTATAGCACCTCATGATTCATAAAAATCCTACAGTCTGGATGGTGTAGGGTTGCCAAAATCCAAACATTAATTCGAATCATGAAACAATCTAAATTAATACCAAAGAATAATAAAGGAACAATTTACAAATGCGTAAGATATTTATCGAGTGTCTACTGTCGTTTGGATGGTTAAAATATGATCAATCATGGTGTAAAGTTTGGGATAATACACGAACATTTGGAATTTTGAGATCGTTGAAAAATAGATTAATCGGACACAGTTCGTTGGATAAGATTTTCTAATTACAACTTCTCGAATTCAATATCAAGAGTCTAAATTTATTCATCATTGATAAAATCATTTTCCAAATAAGGCGGCAAACAATCTGTGTTCTAATTATTTGACAAAATTATATTCATAAAGAAGCACTTGAGAACTTACACATATAATAATACGCGCCGGCTTGAGTGAAAATTTTGATTTTCACTAGAGGCAAGTAAAGGGAACGGCAGATTTTTTTTTCGAGAAATTTTATGATTTTTAATCCATATAACGTTGCAGTATTTTTTAAATGTATAATACGGAATTCAATGTCATAGCTGAATTATAAGCGGACGTAACTCGAAGTCCACGCCTTAAGGTGTTTTTTTTTAAATTAATATTTTTATAAACAATTCTTGCAAAAATGCTATTCCTTCTTAATGATTAAGATGATTTATGTGACATAATCGAGCAGTAAAACATAATACCAAGCCCAATGGGATCTCTCTGGCAAATATTGGCAACCCTACACTAGAGTAAGCTACGCTACCGAGCAGTTTGATCAATAAACTTGCAGCTTATGGGGCAGAGGTAAAGAGGCGAGGGCAGGAGTAAGGCTGAGGGTCAAATCACAAAACGAGGGGATGGAAATACAACTGCTATGCATCAAGAAATCCAACCATTTCCCTCAAGTATTTTTGTATTAATAATATACGGCATCGTTCTTTCAGTTGCATTAAGAGTAAACAATCTTATAAAGTATTTTGTTTACAGCGTAAATAGATTCGGCATTTACCCCGGGGTAAATACGAATAAATTAAATTCAATTTATATGAGGTATGCACCACAATAGTAATGAATTTACCTACAAAATTTCAATTGAGATAAGCCTTTTTCTGAGTTATAAACACAATCACTCATCCGTTTAGTATAATCAATTTGCAGTACGTCGCCTACTACACGTGCAATAATATTGTCATATATTTCAATACTTCATAGAAGATAAACTGTATTTTTTTATATATAATATTTCCACGAAGAAGCCGTGGCTATTGAAAACAATCAAATGTATCATTCCTTAGATGTGCAATGGATTTAAGATAAATAATTACAAATTTAACCACTAAACCAAATCATCAGTTTTACTGTGACTGCACGACCCTTTTCATGTTTGGGAAGCGCTATAAATTCATTCGACAATAAATCGACGTATTTTTAGTAAATAGTTTAGAGAATGAGTATAGAATATTATCAAATAAACATCCTATACATTTCAGGAAAGGAAGAATACATAGGATGTTATATAATGTATTATAGATATTGAATACTGTTTATGAACACGAGAAATTTCCTTCAAAATTCGATAATGCCAAAAAAACCGCTCCGCTCCGTGTTACATTGAATATGTATAAATATTCGCCTATGAATCTTGGAATCGAATTTAATGGATATATTATAGATTGTATTAAACTACAATTAGCATGTTTAATTAAATCGTTGCATGTGGAGCGTTTCAAGTTTCAATTATTTTCAGTAATATAGAATTGATGGAGTTAAAAATATCGAAAGAAGCAACGGTTTTACGGTAACTTACTATGTCCAATCACAATAATTAATAACCGTGCGTGAATAAAGGTGGAGATGTTTCAAGACAGTGCCCATCATTTAGTCCCATATGGAAACGTTGCTTTATTTGATAACATATTGATGAACTAATTAATGACAATAAATTTGTTTCTTTGCGATCTTTCGTATTGCAAAAATATTAATTTTAAAGGCGATCATTGCAAATATATAACCAACACGTGATTCGTTTGAGTCCTATTCTATGAAAAATATAACGTGATTGGTATATTTGGTCGTTATCTTATCTATTCAATTTTTGTAGGAAAATAACACTACCAACAAACGAAGAGATACAAGAATTTTTATTTATATTACTCATACCAAATTTCCAATCAAATGCAATAAATTCGCAATATCCAGATAACAGCGCCATATTCAAACAGATTGTGTTGCGCGTCTACGCCCATTTCAAGTGGGTATCTTTATTTTTTTTCCAAATTTAAACAGAAATATCCGAGATTTGGTGTGAGGTAATTGGTCAAGCAGTGCACAGTGTCCAATCAAATTGCTGTAATGCACCCACACACACAGGTGTTATTCCTGGAATCATTAAGTATCCTTATCCTGTTATGAGGGCCGGATACTTGACAAACGAATTTATTAATTTAGTGACGAAGCACCGAGTCTCTTTGTAAGAAAGAAAACTTTCAACGATATTTTTGTGGCCGTACCTTGTGAGAAATACTATGAACCGTGCTTCCTTCCGGTAGTGCCCGCCGCACAGGATACACTATTTCCTTTGAGGAGGAATAATTGCAAACCTTCGACAAGCACCTACTTAAGAAACAATTAATATTTCAACGGCTTTTCTTTTTTATGTTCAGTTATACGAGAAGATAGGCAGGCGGGCGGGAGGGGAGGCAGTTAATGCAAAATTGAAAACATACCTCAAATTATGTATGTAAAATAATCCGAATAAAATAAAACAGCAGAAACACATTGTTTTAGAGTTACCTCACAGAAGAATACACGAAAGTGCCGGCGAAATTAACATAACCAAAAAAAAATAACTACATAATATCAAATCATCTTATTCATTATAGTAAAAAAAACACCGCTCGTTTTGACTAGTCAGTTTAAAAAAGAGGATTATAAAAGGCAGATTAAATCATTATATCATTATAAATCATATATTTGGATTTAAAAAAATACCTGAACGCCAAAGATTTTTTTTAAAGCATACAAATAAACAGAACATGTATTCACCAACTTGATAAAAAGCGACACGAGACACAACGTCCAAATTTAGGTATGTTACAATAACTGTAAAATGTTAAAACAAATGCTAGAAAATGTCAATAAAAGAAACAGCATTGTCTGAGTCAGTACAGCATATGCCACTGGCGTTGAAAAGTCTCATTGTTTTATTATATTTATGACATGACAGTGCAATGTTATTATTTATTTTACAATAGTTTGCACCGGTCTATATTTGTTTTTGTAAGATAATAAAATGGGTCAAATTATAATAATTGTGGATAAAATAGGCAATTGGATCGACGGAAGAACAAGTAAGCAAGGATTTGAATTCAAAAAATCGATAATTTTGAAGATATAAATATATTCAATATTTTTTGGATAATTACGTAACCGAGATTTGGCATAATGAAAGAAAATTATAATATATGTATTTGGAAGTTGTAAATGTTTTTTTTATTTTTTTCAACAAGATGAAAGATACGTACAATCCACTCAATTATCTATTTCGATTCATCGTTCTAGCTTTACATAAATTATAAATAACATTTTATTTGCAAATTCTTCCTTAATTCTACTGACACCAGCAGACACAATGGCAGTATGAATAAATAAATAAAGCACCTTACGTTAAAAAACGTAATATGACATCCTCATTCGCCAACAAAACAATTTATATAAGCGGTTTGAATGCGTTTACAGTCAATTCTTGGTGGAAAGGCGGTTTCCGTGCTAATTCTACATATTTTGGAATGATTCAAATCGATTTTGCACATCGCAAGCATCATCATTTGAACCCAGCCTTGATTTTTAACAATATGTGATATTGGCAGAAAACAATGTATTTTATTTAGTTCTAAATTTAAAATACGCAGATTTAAAAAAATGTTAATAGAATAAAAAAAAACTCGTTCCCTTCTCACTTGAGTACCTGGAATTAAATCAATATTATCTGGCTGATGATTCAGTTTATTTTTAACGCTTTCAGTAAACACGAGCACCGAGTGACGGGCTTCTGTGACGTCAATCTAATTCGGGGAATAGTTTTTTTAGATTAATTTATTATAAATTATAAACTTTCCGCGTGCGAAAGCATGATTTTTCCATCCGGCCAGTATAAAGAGAGAATCTGCATATGTGCTGGTACAGTTTTCCCCGCGAATACTCTTTTTGCGCACAACTTAAACTATTTGATTATATTACAAGACAATTGTAGGGGCAATCGCAATATTCCTTCGACAGTTCTGTTTATCATCCCACGTGTTATTTTCCTACTGATAGTCTCCTTGACCCGCCTCCGCTGGCGTAGAAACGACTATTCTCGGTCCATTATAACCTGCCTTAGCGTTGGAATTTCCGGTTAACAATCTAGCCGAGATACAAAATCACGACGAATTAAAAAATTCTTTGCAGTCGAGAAGTTTTTATTAAAAAAATCTACATTAATTAACATAATATATCGGCAATTATTTCGCACATAGGGCATCCTATTTTCCACTAACTTCAACCAATGCTTACATGTTTGGTTTTCATAATGTAGATTTTTATTGTCATAATATTTTTTGCCGATTACCAATATATTATATAAATGTGTAAATTTCGGGATAAGAGCCCTGTTCGTCCAAACGGGTAGGGCGAAGAATACTTGGCTATAGCGAAAATAGTCCCTGTAACCAAAAGGTCCTATTCGTTTTAAAATCGATAATTCCGATGGAGTTCGGAAATTATTTGGGTCCATTAAGTTGGATAGGATTCTTTTTTAAAGGAGTATTTAGCGCAAGCAGTTTTCACCTGCCTGCACAATATATTTCCTGTCGAGTAAAACAATTGAGATGTCGTTGACGCTGGGCGGTTGTTTCGCTTCACGGAGTGGGCAGATATAGGTACTGGAGAAAACACAAATGGGAAATTACATTAGATATGATATTACCGTTTATTAGGAAGTGTTCTTATGAAAGGAAACTGGCCGTCAAGTGGAAGTGTGGCGCATTTCATATTGAATACGTTTCGAAATAGTCCTACGCAGGTTTCTTTACATGAGCTATATTTAGAAATAATAAAATGATACGATGATATTGAGTATAGCATGCTCAAAAAACAACGAGAATATATTTTTATATTTAGTCAACAATTCGTTAGTTAAATAAAAAAAATATATACACGATTTTTGACGGAAAAATGCTTTCACATTAAAATAAAACGATATCGTCCCAACCAAGTCAAAAGGGCGTTAGTAAAATTTTGGTGATCCTGAGTTAAATATGAGGTTGGTTTCACAAAATAAATATGCACAGACTGCTTGCTAAAAGGATGTTCTTAAAAAGACTAATACGTGTAAAGAAGTGGTAAAGAATCGAAGTTGTTCTAATTGACACAATATTTTTTCACTCTTTTTGCTCTCCTGAAAAGAAGCGATTTGTCACTAACTATGACTTCAGACTTGGAAGGGTCGATATAGTATTTCACACCATTTTTATCGTAATAAGCAACATATTTGGTATGTCAATTTATAAATACAACATCGTTCCACCACCAATTTGATTTTATGTGTAGCCAGAGGCAGCGTTACGCATAGGCGCATTAGGTGAATTCTTGCTGCAATTACGATTGCAATGTTTTTAATACATTGAATCGCGATTACGACGCGACAAAGCGGCTTGCGATGTTATTTGATTTGAAAAAATACGATATTCAGTGTAGAAAAAAAAACATATAATTGGAGTGGTAATTCCTGCGAAAAGCAATTCGATCGACCAACTCGAGCCCTTTGAGTTATCATATTAAAACTACTATTCGCCATTTTCCAGATAAAAAATGTTAGCGTTAGAAGTAAGCTAATAAATAAAGTCGATAACTGTTTAACAAACAGATGGCGTATATCATATAAACTACATATATACGTAGGAATAGTATAATAGTAACGAATTGTCGAGATAACGCAAATGCACACTTATCTCTGCAAATAAACTAATATTGATATTGAGTGGCGATATGAAATCGGTGATATACCCACAATTACTTGGAATTCGCACACCATTACTGGAAAACTAGAAGTGGGAAGTTCTATTTGTTATTTAATACACATCGTTCTCAAACTGCTCCGTCGGTACAGATGTCATTGAAAAAAAAATCGGTTTAATTTAAATGCATAAACTATAGATATTATATATTTATATATATTGTCAAATATTAGATATAGTTATCCAATCTTGCAGGATGGTCAAGGGCGACGAAGCATTTTTAATTTATGAAATTCAGCCTCTTAGATTCAGCCGTAAATGTCTCAACAATAAGCGAAACCGTTCCGTGGCATACAATAAAATTATGGAATGAATTTTATAAACTGTGTGCAATCATAGCCATCACAGATATATTAAGCCATTCTCGTCTCAAATAATGAATATATATACATATATGTATGTCACTTTGAAGTTGTCAACTCTCAATTCTTTGTAGAAAGTCATAATATTTAAATATTTTACAAAATATAGTTAAGGCAAGTATACACGGTTAATTTTTTATTAATAAACTTTAAATAATCAACCTAAGTGAGTCCGTAAAATTGGACACGAAATCAAAGACTTGAGTATTGCCTTTGAGAAGGATATGTTATACATATCAGTATAAGACAGGGGTGGCCAAAGCGTCGATCGCTTATCTGATCTGTACAAATCTTTGGTGCCCGTCCCAAGAAGCGTGCGAGACAAGTCGTGTGACAGGGACAGCACGCTATAATCTCTAATTTAGCCGATTATCGACGAAAATTTCTCTCTAAAACCCGGGTCAAACAATGGATAGAAATTAGATTAATATAGGCTTTAAATTACTACTTTTAATGTTGGTCGATCGCCGCCAATAATTTCAAACGAAAGTCGATCACGGGCAAAAAAATCTGGCCACCCCTGGTATAAGACAAGACGGTCGGCGATTTCCACTTGATATCTAGACGTTAATCAGATATAATTTTATCAGGTTCTTACATTAAATTTACTTATCCTTGAATTTGACAATTAGTGAAATGATTTTTTTTTTAAATATAATGATAACAATTAAACATAATGGAAAAATGTCATGTTCACAGCGTGATTGGTTTCGCTCATATCTCGAGTATTTTTGATTTAAAATTCTCACATTCAAGAAGGTTATTTAAAAAAAAACCAACACTCCACACGAGTCTGCAATGTAGATATTTTAGCACCCACATAGTTCTAGCATCAGAACATACAATCTATACTTGGGTGTATATTTTGAATTGCGTAATTTTAAAACATTTACTTTGTAATTGAAATATCTTCATCCGCCACTCGTAACGAATCGCATCCTGTGCATTATATACAATGCACGTAGATACAATAATTTTATAATGCCGTGTTTTTTAACACACCATATTTCCATAGTCATATCAAATATTGAAAGAGCCTATGGATATTTTTAAGTATTTTTTTTAAATTGTAGTAATAGTGAAAAATATCAACTAAAAAAATAACGAAAATTATTGAAAATAAACTACGTTTCGGTAAGATAGTCACGAAAAGAACTAAAAATATTCTATACTTGAGCGGGTATATTATTATGCAAATAATATATTATGCCTTATTCCTTTTCTTATCCCTAAATTCCGATAGAATATCGTTTTAAAATACAAAAATATTTTAAAAAAAATATTGAATGTACATTCTGATTAGGAATTGGATGCAAGACGGGAAAGAACGTTGAAAAAACGGAATTGAAAATATAATTTTAATGGGTTTTTTGTATTTGATTGTTGTGATTAAAAATAATTCTAGGCCCAAAAATATATAAAAATGAAAAATCGACAAAAGCAAAATAGCAATATTCGTGTAGTATATTTTTCCATTCCTATATCATAGAAAATATAAAAATATGAAGCACACATTTTTGGTATAATGTAATTCTAGTAAGTGAAGACTTATGTAGCAAGTCTAGTCAGCAAGATCATAAAATGCACAACCAATAAGGCGTAAATATCAAGTTATAACTTAAGTATAAAATTTTAAATATCTTATATTATCCTACGTATTGTGTTACTATTCGTGACACGTGTTTCGCGTCTTTGACAGGCATCATTATACTTACTATCGTAAATTAGTAATATTATAACCTAAATGTTGCTTTAGTAATAACATGAAGCACGGTTACACAAAGTTAACGCCGAATCCATCGAAAGTATAATTTAAATATTTTAACTAAATGTATTTATCGCTTTTAAGGCGTTAATTATCAATTCTTGGTGGAGAGGCATTATATTTATGTAAATATTTAGAATACTTTTTTCAGATCAGTTTAAAATGCTCGCTATTAGTGAAACCAGTCCTAATCTTTACAAGATTTATATGTGGACGTCGTACAAAAAAATATGAATAATTTATTTAAATTAACTTTA
Organism: Himalopsyche kuldschensis; assembly: GCA_028554975.1. Classification (NCBI taxonomy): domain Eukaryota; kingdom Metazoa; phylum Arthropoda; class Insecta; order Trichoptera; family Rhyacophilidae; genus Himalopsyche; species Himalopsyche kuldschensis. The sequence goes on along the minus strand of JAHFWI010000003.1, from coordinate 6,455,119 downwards.
TTTTATAAATATAAATTTCATAGTAGTGTGCGATACCTGCTTAATATCAATAATCACTTTTGAAAAATTAACTGCAATTTGCACTTGCACTAACGCATTATTTTAAATAAATAAAACACATTTATTTAGTATTTATTACTTCCACATATATTTATATGTGGACGTAGGACGTGGAAATTTGACATTGAATTCAACTTAAGTTCTTTTGTGTGACCTTCAAGCAATGATAATCATTAAAATAAGTGGCGAAAAATATGGATATGATGTGCTACCCTACCATTTTTTTAATAAAAAAATGAACATTTTTGATGTGCTTTCAGCTCATATGAGCCCTCCGACGTTTCATCTCATATTAGGTTTATATTTTTAAAGTAAGCATCTTTTATCAGCTTAAACGTATAATAGCAAGATTTTGATTGGCACCTGATACAAAATGTAAATTAATGACAAAGTTATTAGACAAATGAAACATTTATTACATATCATATTATTTAACCGATTTTATGGCAAAGAATATTCGTATTAAAGTATTTGAACAATTCAATTAAATAGTCATAAAATATTAATTATCTATGATATTAGTATACATATATTATTGTTTGTTTTGTCAAAGATAAGATCGCACAGAATTAATATGTGGTCGAAGATGAGACAGTGCAAACAATAATTTTCGATTTTTAGAGAAAAATCTGATTCAATTGCATTTCGGTTCAAATTGGGACTAGAGATAAATACCTAATGATCATACTATGATTTGACAGTACAGCGGATATTAAATAACCAAGTAATTTTCATTTGATACTATATCCAAAGCTTAGCGACTGTCTCTAAGTTATCATTCACTTTTTAAACATTAAGATTTACCTAGTTAGTATTGTATTATTATTTTGGGGAATCGGCTCTAGTAGCTGTCAAACAAGGGGCGGACTGCAGGGGTACCATTACGAAATCGACGGACAAAACTGAATGCACCAGGGCAACTTGTTGCTGAAAACATTTGACGGATATATGAATGGATGCATTTTACCATTATCGGATTTTATCAATGAAGTAGTTGCACAAGAAACAAACTTAAAACTCCATAGAGGGGTCGCAATCGGTCGTATAAAACAGATAGGAAACAATTAATCTGAGTTGTTTACCTTCTAGACAGACGACTCGCACGCCATCTTGTTTGAGCCTTTTTAGAAGGATGCTGTGGACACTATCGCCATCGACAGGACTCGAAGTTGTGTCACTGTACAAAACGAAGACTCCTCCGTGATGACAGGCGTCGATTTTGGCTTTCAGCTCTTTGCATTGGACTGTCGACACTAAGTCGATTTTGCCCGCCGCCAAACGTCGCAGCATGATGCTCGGGATCGAGAAGTTGACAGCCGATCTGACGTGAGATATTGCATACTCGTTGGACCCTCGGCAATCTATCACAACAGAGTCTCCTTCGTTGGAACGCAAATTGGAAAAAAGCCATTCTTTTGACACGAAGTCGCACTCGCAATCTGTATCTGCAGGCATCGTTGTTATTTATTATTGTCTAAACGCGGTTATAACGACGGATTTTTTTAATGAAATGTTTATGATAAAATATATTATGTGTAATGGTCCATCTTAGGCGTACATTATCTAACTGACGCACTCACTTTTCACACTTAAAAACAATTTTTCCATAACGAAAACGGAATAAACGCAAGACACACCTCACTTCGCAGAAACGAATTCAACATTAAACCTTTATCGTTGAGCCCACAGATGGCACATGCCTAACTACCGATTTTCTAATGATAAAATTCATTGGTTCAGAAGAAGACCACGTGATGGTACATAGCCAATGGTAGCTTAGCGACGTCATTTCATTGATGAAAAGAGCTGCGGAAAATTTACGCATTCGTTGTCTTTATGCTTGTCTCTTTCTTTCTTACGCTAAATTCTATTGAAAACGAACAGTTAAGCTACCGTATTTTTATGTATTCTTGTTTACTACTGTGTTATGTGGGTGTCAAAATAACATGAGGTAGTGACGTCACAATAATATATCTGTGTGTATGTAGATCAGACTATTAGCAGTCCCCCACTTTCGTTGAATTGCTCAACATTCCTACAAAGTAATTATTATTTATTTTATGACTTTTCCATTTTCCCAGAAATAATTACCTAAATGCTCACTGTTACAAAAACCATATGTTTCGCGCATGGATAATTATTACTATTTACATACAAAGCGTAACTTAGAAAATAGTTCATCCATCTATCTTCTGTCAGTGGCTATACTTTTGTGTGCAGACACCACGAATCATGGGGAGTCCTCGAGAATTCTAACGATTCGCATGATATGTGTGTGTACTGTGTGTAGTAATATACAATATGTATGATGCAAACTTTTCGTTACAAACATAAATATACCTTCAATTCCATCTCAAGTAAAATTCAATATCATGGTTATAAAAAAAAAAAATTATATCGGAAGAAAGTATTCAACGTTCACATATTTATAAATTAATATTCGAACATACATTACCTATATTAGGGAAGAATATAAGGCCAATGACAACTGAAAATTGCAAGAATTTCTTCAGATTTTCATAATATTTTAAGCAAACGGTGTACTTTGTTAATTATTTTTTTTTACGTAAACTTATTTCTTCTCTAAAGTTAAGATGCGAATGCGATTTTGTATAATATACATATTATATTAAGTTCGAATTTCAAACAAAAACAAAATGATAAACGGGAGATTCTCATCCACTTTATTGTTATAAAATACTACGTTTGAAAATACTTGAGGGAGTAATATCATGTACATGAATAACATTGACGTCATGGTGATATCACACAGATGGAACGTAATATTGCCAGCAACTGGTTCAATAAGCTCGACACTCAGTGACGTAACTAGTGAGTGCATAAGCCAGTCAAATAAGGCATCACCTTTATAAGCTTTTATTTCTATGGATCCTATTGTTAGTCAATAAAATATGTTGCTCCTAATTTATATAAATTTTACATGAATAAGCATTTCACTTTTTTGCGTCGATTTATACTCAATGGAAAGAGGTAGATGATTGATTGGACCCATCTGAAAAATACAGGAGGGTTACGCACTATTAATGCTTGGCCACTATCAACTAACTATATTTACTCGACGGCCATTTTGGTATGAAACGAATAAATCAACTGAACCACCCCGCACCCCCCGCAGGACTATTATTATTGTTGATTTCGTGCGTTGTTTGAGAAGAACTTAGTGTAAATTTTTTTAACATGTACGCTTCCAACTTGGAGTATATGGACTTCTCACAGAGTTTATCTCAACATGTCTTTTCTACAGGCCTAAACGGAATCCAACGACCACTGCTCCACGGACCGAAACTAATCTTTTTGGCGAACTCTTTCTATAATGATATATTCGTACGCGAATATTTTAAATTCATTTGCCAATTTTTTGCCATCAAATTTATAAAGTTGTCTCTATGTTTGTAGGTTCGAAAAATTGATGTGTCTAACTCTAACATAAAAGTAAAAAATAGTTTTCTTATTTTGTTAACTACCCCATCGAAACTGAATTATAAGTGCACTCAATTCTGTTTTAAATTGCCTTTCTTACACGATTTTGAATAACGCGGTCCACAAAAAATAGAATCAATAAGATTTTTTGCACGACTTATTTGTTCTAACACGATTCCCAGAGTCCCAGAAGAAATTCATCATCTAAGTCAGGGGTTCTTAACCTTATTGCAACTCCGGGCGCATTTGAGATTGAGGATAATATTGGCGGGCGCAGACCACATTTAAAAAAAACAAATCTAAGTACTTTGTACATATTTATCAATTTGTATCATTGCTTCCTAGAAGGCTTTAAATATGTTTTACTTTCATGTACTATTTTTTTTTTTACCTTTACAAATTTAAAAAGCCCATACAGTTACATTTGAATAAAAACTTCTTCTTCAAAAATAGTTTCAATGAACAAAATATAATTCTGATAAAATTTGGGTTATTTCGTTATTTGATACTTTGTGGAGGTGCAAGATAATAGCTCCGCGGGCACAAGGTTAAGAACCCCTGATCTAAGATCTAAGATTCTAAGAGGTACTTACTTCTTATTCACGAGGGCTTGCAATTTGCTACGATAATGGAACAACAATTTTTCACTCATGACCCCGACGTCGAACGAAGTTTTATCGTGAGTGTTGGGAGTCAGGACTTGTAGATTTGTACGATTGGATATCACGTAACGAAACGTAATATATCAACCAATTTTATTTTTACCTGTTCCCTGCTGAGCGGAAATGAATTCACCAGGGTTTGTGTTAAATATACCCAAGGATATTATCTGATCAAATAATGCATACCTACTTATATGAATAAAAAATCTTCCCCATGGTAGCTTTAACACTGTTAACGCACAATTTTGTACTATTCCATGAGTTTTGTCACCAACGACCCGGGTTTCGCCTTTCGGAATCTTCATGTATCTCGAGTGCCCGAAATAACTTGAACTGTCATCACGCGATTCAAATTCCATCGAGCGCCTTCAGTCGAAATCGTTAATTATATAAATAAAGTTGTACCTATATTTATTTTTGAATATCAATTTGCAACATACCGCCAGGCATCTCAGTATAATATATAATAAGCTAGCAGACAACTGGTTGAGATTTCAACACATAAGCGGATTAATAAATTCAACATAGATTATCAATACAATCCTAACTCATTAGACTTAGTTAAATATTTCTAGTGATCCAGTCGGTCAAGATTGTCATGAACGTGAGCGTCTATTATCAAGTGACGATAAATAATAGCTAAATGGGTGTTTCGTTTTTTATTTAAATTTGGATTTTTCATATTGACACCGCCTTATGTGGTAGGTCATCAGAACTCTCTCGAACGATCTATTTTTCACCTCAGTCTATGAGTTTAAGTCGATATCAGGAAATAAATTCATTCTTATAATAATCTATATTGAAATCTATAGCGATTCAATATAGAGTTATTTCAATTTCTCGTATCTCTTCTCTTATTTGAGAAATATTATTTTTTGACGCCTTAGTTGACCACCGGTGAGTTCTTAGCTATCAGAGCTTTTTCTTATGCAACACACTGATGTGTCGTTAGCTTTAGAACGGTTAAAACATAAATGCATAGATAATCATATATCAAGGAAGGGCTTGTTTACTCTACTTAAATAAACACTGAAAAGTTTTTATAATCATTCCCACCAATAATAAAAGTAATAGTAAGAGTATTGGACCCTTTTTGTACATCATCTTTCACAACCAAACGTGAATACATGCAAAGAGTTAATTGATATTTTTTCATAATGCCCACCGATCGGAAAAATAATGAACGTTTAAAATTTTCTGGCGCCAGCGATAAATCATACTTGATAAACATACATGCTTGATGCTGGCCCTGAAAGAATATATATGTACCGTAAAACCGGGTGAATAGAGACACTTTTTACCCTTCACGACTATGTATCTTCATACCTGCGCGCCACATAATTTAAATATGAATGGCTTGAAGCTTGTTTCTATGGTCCTACTACACATTCATGACAATGTTTTTCAAATATTCATTACCTTTATTAAGTCAATTTTGTTCGGTGTCCCTATTCACATTGAATTGGCGTGAATAGAGACGAGTGAGGGTAAATCGAGACTTGGCAGGTGAATAGAGACAAAAATACAGATTGCAATGATTGGAATATATGACCCTCTATTCTATTCGTGTCTATATTGATCCCGTTTTACGGTATTATTAACCAAAAAAAACATGATTTAATTTCATTTCGTGCAATAAAAGTGATGTTTATAAGGGGTCAATAAGTAAGGATGCACAGGCATCGAACTTAAACACCTTTGTTTCAATTTTGGCCAAACATTTAGTTGGCTTGGTTTTGTCATTCGAGAGATAGTATTAAAGTCATTGTAAAGAATTATATATAAATAGTAAAAAATACATTGGTTACTTAGAAAAGTTGTGCTCAAGTTCAATCCTTGTTTTGGTCTCTATTCACCCCGTTTTACTGTATACATATATATATTATATTTAATTTGAACGTATGTATTTGGAAAAAAACATCTCGCATCATACCCACAATAATACTTTCTGAAACATGTTTTTTTTATTTATTCAAATGTATAAACTAGTAATATTTGAATTTTTAGAGGGTTTTTATTGGTTTAAATTTGGACTTAAACTTCGCTCTTTTATATGGAAATGGTTTTTGGGCTCTCTTAAATGGAGTAAAGTATTAATTAATATAAATATACTCTATCTTCTATTCTATGCCTTACATTGTGTTTCTATATGGTTTCTATAGACGTCTGTGGTCTTATCTCGAATCCGTCATATTTGACGTTTAAAAGTGTGAGGTTATATCTATTTTATACCTCGGTGGAAAATATAGTTTTAATTATAATGTACAGAAGTTTGAAGAAATTGGGGCCGATTTTCTTCGGCGCCTTAATTCCTTTAAGATCCAGCGACGGTAATACATACATATCAAAATATGGTAACGCTGGGTATGAAGAGTTAAATAGTAATGAATCTGGAAAAGATAGAATTCGTCAAATGTTTTCCATCGAGTAAGAGATATAAAATATTAGTCGATGTATTATTTTCTAATCTTGCTTCATTTTGGAATCATTCAAAATTGGAATTCTCTTTTTCAGTGAACATAAAAAAGTATCCACTGAAGCAACCGCAGTTTTGCAGAGTATCTTCTTTGGAAGTTTTGTAGGTGCATGCTATGGAGGATTCGTTAAGTCTCGAGTCTCATACAATGACTTTATTGATAACAATCAAGCGACATCTTTTTACAGTAATTTTGAAGCAAAGGTAAATAATTTTATTTTTAATTATATATTTCAATTTTACGTTGCACATAAAATGTTCAAAATAATGTCTAGAATTAAGCTTAGTAAAATAGATCCAGCCATTACACCGAAAGTGCTATTTTCTTAACGCCAAACAGCTGTCAAACAACCTGAAGATCTATCACTTGGGTAGCCGACTCTCTGCATAAATTACCATTTTCTTACCCTCTGAAAATATATATTGTCAATATTGGACTTAAATGTTCCTGTCATTGAAGTGTTTTCAAAATGCTGTGATTCAAGATAGGCTAACAAATACTCCTTCAATTTTAAGTGAAGAGATTGATATTGTCAATTTCGAAACAATCCGAGGAGATAAAATTAAAAAATAAGTGAATTTGTATTCCTTAGCTTTCTTGTTACGGCCAGCCCCCGCTGACTGGAAAAGGAAGGAATTTTAAAAAACTTATTTTCACCATGTCCGCTCTCAGTGTGGAGCATATGAACTCCCAATGGAGTTTATTTTAACTGAATGTTACAATTTTGATCAATCAGAATTGTTATAAGAGATCTACGATAGAAAGGATAGGACTAGATCATGACTTTTGGTTAGCTAATGTCTCTCGCCATATAATATAGATAATATTTTCAGAAAAAACTTCAGCACCAAGTAACAATGGGATTCGCAAGAGGAGCATTACAATGGGGCTGGAGGCTAGGCTTTTTTGTTGGTACCTACACGTAAGTCTCCTTATAATATCTACAGGTTTTGAATACTGCCCGAGTGATTATATTATTATACGGAAAGAAAAATAACAATGTATTTTAATTCTACATACTATCTGTATTAAAATTGAAAGTTGTATCTTTGTTATATTATACATTTACTGTGAGCCATAGCTAGGGGTTGGCGAATAGGGTGTTCACCCTGGGCACTGGCTGAGCATAGGAATGCCAAAATTATGCCAGGAATGCAAAATATAAATAGTCGATTTTGCATACCTGGCATTTGCCATAGGCACCAGACGACCTCGCTACGGCCCTGCATACACTGGAACCCTAGTTCAACCAATATAAGGGCCCCTCAAAAATATGAATTTTACTATAAAATTATTTAGGAATAAATGCTGTGACTTTAACAGATATTTACAGATAAATGTTTATTTTGCAAATAATAACTGAACATTCATTACAGCTTTGTGAACACTGTGATATCTGTTTATCGAGGAAAATCTTCTATGGTAGAATATGTAGCAGCTGGAGCTGTCGCAGGTTCTCTTTATAAACTTAATCATGGACTTCGTGGTGTTATTGTTGGTGGAGGCTTAGGTAAGACTCATGAAATTTAAAAAAAGATACATAAAATCATTTATAAATAACCTTTCAAAAGATTTTGACGACAAAATTTTCAACAATGTAATAACCGAATGATTATTATGTATTGTTTAATAAAATAATATGTATTTTAAGAAAATTACATCACAACCGATACCTATTGGGCCAGATATTTTGAAATTTTGAACTTGAGAATGAAAAGATGTCGCAAAAATCTATTCTAAAGATCTCAAATGTTAAACTGAAAACAACTCAATTTTATATTGATCTTGCCAGGAATGCAAAACCATAATGTATAATAATATTCTCGAAAAATCGGCTCCTAAATATGATGCTGCATTTGAAACCTAAAGCAAAATATGATAGTTGAGAAATTATTTTGAAAACTATTGAAAATTACGTGTTTACCGGAAAATGTCAATGTCTATAATAACTCACCCAGATTTTAACTCAGTTGCTTAACCTCTATTTTTGAAAAAAGTAAGTATTTAAGGATAAGGGTAAGGCAGGGCTAATGGTTAGCTTTATTCATAGTCAATATTTAACATTTAATTTTTCATGTTTTTTCTCATTCTACAATGTCTAAGTGCGTCACAAGTGATTTCATCATGGTGAATGTTTTAGGTTTAATTTTGGGATGTATCGGTGGGGCAGCATCTCTAACTGTTTTGCAATTAACTGGCGCAAATATGGATGAAATCAGATATTGGCAAAATCAATGGAAAGAATCTAGGTTTGTGTGAAACGATTTTTTTCCTTACTAAACAGTTGTTCTGCAATATGCAAACAGACCTGATTGAAGTTGTGGCTATACAAAGGTCTTGATGGGGGCTGTTGACCCGGGCCAAAAAATATCAGGAGTCACTTTTTTGATTTCAATTGAAGTGGTTTGAAATTTAAAAAAAAATCGAGAGAATGTTGTTGCATCAAGCATTTTTATCTATTTTATTCTCAAAGAAGCTTGCAAATAGTTGAATTGGGAATGCTGAAGATAAATTACAGAAGAGCTGGTGAATTAGATTATTCTATAATTATGGATAAATTTGATAGTGCGTCAAATCCTTATGTAAAAAAACAATTGAATATATATCAATTTGTTGATAACTGATTTTATCAATCTGTTACAGACACAAGGGATTTGAAAAAGCCATTGAGATGGCTGCAACTGAAAAAAATAGTCCTCTTATCATAGCGCATGACATTAGAATGAAGGAAAATGAAGACGCACCACAACATCCTGGCTTGTCTCCTACAAAAGACATTTAAAATTTCTAACTGACTTATACTTCCATATTTATTATATAAATAAAATCTCGTTCCTAGTAAAAATGATATTATTCTTATTGAATAATCAATGTATACAGGTGTCCATTTAGCGGTAAGAACCTTTAACTGTGAACTGAAACATTACCACTCGACTATGGCATTCATTATTTTTTCAAATTTGTTTGGATTAAAGGTTTAAAGGTATGTGATTAACCTAGATTTCATTACATTCATCCATTCCTGTCAAGCTGGAGTGACAAGTATAAAAATATTGAATGTTTTAAATGATAATCAGTTTTAAATTATTGTCACTGAAGTAACGTTTTATTGTCTTAAAATCATACTCTCTTCATCGTAAAAAAGACTTAAACTTAAAGAAGTAAACAAAAAGGCTCTACAAATAAATTTACTACATATTTATTTCTTATTCATAATAAGGGTAGAAATAATACATAAAATTCATTTACAGTGGAACATAGAAATATCATTTTTTCAGTCACAATCCATTTACACATAAAATCTTCTTTTTCAGGGTTTCTCATACTTTTATCAATCAAAGCTACTGGAGTAAAAAATTACTGCACAATATATTGCTGCATTGAAAACTTTCAAGGCATTTGAGCAATTGTGCCTGTCAATAAGTCTCCTAGTGGCTTACTTTTTTTTAGAGATTTTCTTGAAATAGAACAAATTATTAGTAGCATTCTTTTAATTTTGGCTTATTTAAATACAAAAATAATATTATATAAATTTGTATGGAAAGTGTTAAATAGATAGCTGAAATAGCATTCTTTGAGGGATGGCTGAATAAGCTTACATTGAACAAATTTTTAAAAAGACAGCCTTTCCACTCTCAATATATAATATCTGTAACACGGTGAAAACATAGCAATGTTTTTTAGTTCTACAAAAATCTAATAAAATGCATTGGTATTTTTTCAGTGTTATAATGGAGTTCTACCAAGTAAATGTCAATGACAACAGTCACGTGAAACCAATTAATTGATATATTAAATTTTTTAATTTATTGTTCCAGTAATCCAGAATCCACTGTATCAGAAATTCAATATGGTAATATAATCAACTCAACATAGTAGAAATAAGCACACGTTTTAAGCCATGAGACAATAATTATATTATGTATTGTTTAATATAAAAAGACTAAATCTACATTATAATAGGAACAGTAGATAAAAAAGAAAATATATTTATGCCCACATTGGCGACGACTCATTATTTAAATTGTATAAGAATTGTTTACACTTCTTTTTTACACACATCAAAAAATCTATGACATACCGTGTGCTGAACGTTAAATTGGGCGGAATTTGAGCAATCATTCTTATGCCAATATGTGCCAACACATCTAGCCAGTCATCAATCCATAATAAAATATTAATTTTATAAAAAAAATTAACACATAATTCTCGAATAAATAATATTTAAATATGCGTAGTATAAAATATTATTATAGCTATAATTTAAATACGTAATTGATTTATTGCATACACTTTTTCCAGATAGTAAAATAAATTACTGTCTGTTGATATAAAAGGTGTAATGATATGATATTATTTCCATAAATGCAATTCAGAAAAATAATAATTTAATACTGAATCTAAAAAAGAACATTGATAATAAGTTTTATACTTGAAATATACTAAGTCGGTTGAGGTTTAGTAATACGTTTAGCGCCTCGGTTTGGTGGCCCTTTCGGTTTGGCAAATGCTGGCCTATGAAGATTTCTCTTTGGATGAATTTCTTCCTGCAAGAACTCTTCGGTAAGTTCACTCCCTTCGTCAATTTCCACCTGTCGAAAAATAAATGATAATGGTAACGGAAGAGTGAACTAAATCTAGTATTACAAAATATTCAATTGATATATGTAGTTAATCAACTTTTATTGTGTTTTGAACATAAATTTCTGAAGTATCTCAAATCCATCAAAATGAAGAGGCATAATATAGATATACACACCATTTCAAATAGTTTTATCATGCTATTGAGCTCATCTGTCAGGAGCAATCATGGCTAACAACACTTTCACTTGCATTGCAGATTAACGATGGTCAACTCTTATAATGAATCAAATTGTCTGCACAACTTTATGAATTGATTTAAATAAGTAATACGTATTTTTTGAATGAATCCCACATACTATATAAATATCACGTGAATTATTAACTGATCAAGATGAATGAAACTGATCTTCATAGATATAAAATATGTGTTTCGTTTATTTAAATATAATTCCATACCACCAATAATCAACAGTTAACACCTTAAAAGTGATTTATGATTAGAGGCATTTTCTTACTTTCAGTATTTTGAAGTTGGAATCAGGTAACATTTGTTTTATTGAATTTCAAGCCCCCCCTGTCACACTGAACCCTATGTCTCAAGTGGGTTTGCTATGAGATGTCTACATCACTGTTTCCAGGTTAAAACATTTTGACACCAATCTAGGCAAAGATAGACAAAATTGTAGAGAAAAAAAAATTACCAACCTTTTTCACCACATCTATGCCAGTTTGCTGAATACTTTCTAAAAATGGTCCTTTACAGCTTGAGTAAAGCATTCGTTCTTTTATTGAACAATTGTAACCCGGCATAGAGTAAATAAATACTGAAATTAAAAAATTTATCATTTAATTTTCCTGAATAAAGAATTAAAATTAATTTAACAAATACAGTGGAACATGAAATATTTTAACAGACACAATGTTATTAAAACGAGTCTATGAAATAATGTACATAGTAAAGGTACTGACAAGGGTCAGGGTCAGTGCCAGAATATTATTTTGAAAACGCACACTTTACATCAAACGGTGACTACTGTAATAAGAATAGCATTGATTTGAAATTGGTTGTCTTCGCAAAAATGTGAATTTACGTTTCAATAGCAACATATGAAATATATTATCTTACCAATAGTTTCCAAACTATCACCTTCATGGGTGTGTTTAAATAAAAACAAATGATAGCGAGCGGCGTCATTTGGGACTAGTTTAGGTAAATCAATAACTGAAATATTATCTGACTTTGAAAGATGTATTTTTTCTTCAGCAAGTTCTGAAATAAAGAAGTGTAAGGATTAAATTGAAACATTTGCATGACAGAAAAAAACATTTCGTGATTGATACATACCAATTCTAAACTGGAGATAATTATATGTTCCAATTGCCATATCTTCTAGAGCTTTTTTGGATGCCACTGTCATTGGGAATGACACACCACTCATGGTTTGCTGTCTGTAAAAATATAAGAGGGATTGATTCACATTGTCAAATAATTTCAGTATATATAAATAAAAAATTGTTTTTACACATTTCATAATATTAAAATATGAATATAATAATTTAAAATGAGATTGCAGTTTTCCTTATATTCTCTCATTTCAAACAAAAGCCAGTTATTAGTTTCAATGATATGAAAATGACTATATGAATATAAAAAAATGTACATCTATATTCCTCAACAAGACATATCTGCATTTATTTTATTTTGACAGTAAGTACTCATATACATAAAAATGTGCCTTTAAAATGCTTTCTCTAGCTATCAAATTTTTAAACAAATTTATATTGAAAAAAATAGATTTGTTTACTAATTAAGATGAATTAGACTAATAGAAGATGAATATTTGTAGACTAAATATAGACAATAAAAACCACTGTTTACACATAATACAAAACAAACGAAAAGAATACAGAGCAAAATAAATTTACTGTAAATTAGATATTTCGATTGATGGATAAAATATTCATGAAAAACAGAAGATTCCTTTACTATCAGTGCATACCTGGAATCTATACTAATGTCAGTGTGTGAGTCTTGAATACTGAGAGCAGATAGAGCCTCCTCTCTATCCGTGAGTGGTGCCGGAGCACTCACATCTTTCAGGTGACGTTGGAAGCCTGACAGTGTTGCCTCACCCTGTGTGAACATTTACACCTCCAAATAATAAAACTTGACAAGAACATATTAATTTACTGATCTAGTAAAAAAAGAGATAAACCATGCAATTGAGAGCAATGCTTCATTTTTAAGTAGAAATAGTTACTTATAGGTTTTTGAAATGTTTAATACAATTCCTTGTATTGGTTTTTCAATTTTTGTATGAAGTTGGATAGAAAGGTTTTGTAATTTGGATATTTAGAAGTTGTGATGTATCTACAATATACGCAACAGGCCATTGATCTTATGACACATTACATAAAAGAAATATTATTTTAGTTATTATTTTGAAAGATTTTCCAATTAATCAAAATTAAGGTATATATTTCGATAACATATTTTGTGAGAGAATTTATGGTATAAAAATTACATTATACATGACTGAAACTATAATTACTATGACACTGCAGAAGAAATCATCTTTTAAGTGTGCTGAGCCAAATTCTTGTTTCAGGGTAGCTTTTGTAGAGGCATACAGCATTTTTTGCCTAACTGCCGCAGTGTCAGGAGACCAGCTAATGAAAAGCCATTCATAGCCGAGAGCATTTTTGGTATCTAATCTGCAAATAAAAAAATTTAAGTTTATTGAAAACAAATAAAAAAATAAACTTTTAAAAAACAAACCATAAAATTTTAGTCACCTAAAAATTATGAAGCAGGGTTGATCTTCTTCAACCATAGAAGGAACAGTTTTATCGAAATCTTTATCCCACGTTGAGATACAATTGAGGTCTTGCTTAAGAGTAAGTTCCTCTGAAAAAGAAATATTTTAATCACAATGAGTTTATTTTACATTGAAATTGACAGACATAGTTTCCGAGCCCTTATTTATTCATTTTCTAAAACATGAGGCCAAAATCATATCACTTTAAGTGACAAAAAGAGAAACCAAACCAAAAATAAATTGATGATATGACCATGTAAGTGTCTACGATTCCCTGTAAATATGAATGATATTCATCAATAAAGGACACTTATTGTTATGAAAATGCATGCTGGCAATTGCAATCACATTTCTTCAAACTTTCACTTATATCAAACGGAGAGAAACGTGAGACTCCAAGTTGGGAGGAAATCTCAGAATCTCAGCGTGTAATGAAAAAGTAGTGTATGTGCTGTATACAGGGGCTTGGCAGTAAAAATCAGGTCATCAGGGATATTTTTGACAGGTGTGACACTTAAGTATCAATTGCACCAAATACAGATATAAATAGGCATACCATTTTCTATTACGATTTTCATTGCTCTGGTTTTCCCGCTGTGGCATTGGCCAAAGAATTTAGTGAGTCCATCATTTCCTGAAAAAAAAATATTCATAATATGGAATGTAGTTTAACAATACAATAGTTAACAATGCAGTTATGATATTACCTCGTATTCCCGTTTGGTGCGACATGGCTCAAAATACAAATAACTTAAAATAGGAAAGGAGTAGGAGTTCCAATTTATGACTTCACCACTTGACTATCGGACAGTTGGTTTTGACGTTTGATATATCATTCAATATCATTAGTCTATGGTTAGATATTACACATAGATTGAAGGAGCGGCTAAGGTTGCCATATCATAGACAAAAAAATAAGAATATGTACAAAATTAAGAATCCGTGATAACTCGGCACAAGTCAATCGGCATATGGCACGTCGACACATGACTGGTTGACACATAAACAATTCGGCACCTAGACATCTTGACAAAAAGAAAATTTCCTTTTTGTAATACAGTGAAAAAATGTATTTGAGCTCTACAAAAATAATACATTGTTGATGGCTATTTCATAATAATGCTTGAATTGTGACAAATGATATTATGTTTTTCTGGAAATGAAAGCAAATCTGGGGTTTTATTGAGTGGTAACATTAGTTTTACATCAAGATGTTTTAGTAAAATGGCATTGGCGATCTGTAATGATCTGAGTATTGATGTTGGATTAATGTTTGTTTTCTCATTAAAAATGTCATTGGATTGATGATGTTCTATTGCATTTATCTAAGGGCCAATTAGTTATAATCAATTAATCGTAGTTCTGTACTGGGAGCTAGATATTGCTATAGCTGGCTATGTTAAATTGTAATAAAGACATGATTTTTCATAATCAAGCATGCAAATTATACGTAATTATGTAGGCATTCACTTCCCCTAGTGTGCCAGAAGGTGTTATTTTCCATAAAACACAAATTGTTTAGGTGCTGATTTGTCTATGTGCCAACTTGTCATGTGCCGACTTTACATGTGTCGACGTGGCATGTGCCGACTTGACTTGTGCCGATTGGTCTGGTCACCAAAATGAAGCACGATAATATTGTTGATCCATTGGCTGAATAACACTATTTGACACAACCGTAAGAGCAGCATTTTTTAAATATGGATTAAAAATATTTTTCTTTCAAAGTTACTGCCGAATCCATCGAAAATAAAACAAAAAAAAGTGTTTCAATCGAAATAAAAAAAATGAAGCTGACACAAAATCACTTGTTAATTAAATACTAACCGAATCATACGAACACACACACGGTGACCAGACCGATCGGCACAAGTCAAGTCGGCACATGGCAAGTCGACACATGTCAAGTCGGCAAATGACGGGTTGACACATAGACAATTCGGGACCTAGACATCTTGACAAACCACTCCAATTTTTTTCGATCTCCGTCAAAATACTGCACGAAAGGGGTGTTTTATGAAAGAAAACACATTTTGGCACACTAGGGGACGTGAATGCCTACATAATTACTTAAAATTTGCATGCTAGATTATGAAAAATCATGTCGTTATTACAATCCCAGTATATAATTACGATTGTTAATTATATTAGTTTAGTTAAATTATATTAGTATATATAATTCAGCCTACGCCCTCGACAGAACTATGTTAAAACATACATTAAGTTAATTATATATACTGGTATAGAATAAGTCGATAATACATCTTTTTATCTATTCTAACATCCTAATTTTATATTGAAATAATATAGTATTAATGGTGGCATAGTATAATTAGAACAATTATAAATTAATAGATATCATCAATCCAATGACATTTTTAGTGAGCAAACAAACATTAATCCAACATCAATACTCAGATCATTACAGATCGCTAATGCCATTTTACTAATATCATCTTGATGTAAAACGAATGTACGTTCATTAATACTCAATAAAAATCCATTTTTGCTTTCATTTCCAGAAAAACATAATATCAATTTGTCACAATTCAAGCATTATTATGAAATAGCCATTAACAATATTTTATTTTTGTAGAGTTCAAATACATTTTGTCATTGTATTACAAAAAGGAAATATTCTTTTTGTCAAGATGTCTAGGTGTCGAATTGTCTATGTGTCAACCCGTCATTTGCCGACTTGACATGTGTCGACGTGCCATGTGCCGACTTGACTAGTGCCGACCTGTCACGGAACCCACACACACATAGCATAGATATTGTCTATGCTCAGCGCATCGCTGTTATAATATAATGTTTGTCTCTGATTTACAAACATAACCTATATGATATGTCAAATGTCAAATCGTCGAGTTAATAAATAACATTAAGGACGTATAGAGCTCTACGTTACACCACGTAATTTACACTTCATTGTATTAACCATGGTATGTATAATGCTCTATTAATTAGGTCATTTACTATGAGTTATGATTAAAATATATTACTTAAAACTGTTTTTTTTTCTAGGCGCGAAATGCTGAAAAGGCCATGTAAGTTGCACAAAAATTATCCTTTTTATTATTTATTTTCTATTCGTTCACGAGTCGAACTGGGATTTTCCACGATTAAAGTAGTTATGACAACTCATAATATGCAGCTATGCTAATATTTGATATAACTTGCAATGCGTTTTCTTAAAACTGAAATAATCATTGAGATGTGATAATCTAAGTCGCTGGGAAACAAAAATGTCTGTGTTTATTGTTTTTATCCACCCATGTGTACCCTACCCTAACTAATATTTCAATCCTTGCACTAGTATGATTCATTGCTTCAAATGTGAATTTGTTGGTAAACATAAATGAAATTCAATTGATCTTGCCTATCATTATTGTGGTTTTATTTTTTAGGACAACTCTGGCACGTTGGAGAGCTGCCCAAGTACAAGAAACAGGCGGCTCTGTCAAACAGCGGAGGCCTTTTTTAGCTTCTGAGTGCACTGAATTGCCACAAGCAGAAAAATGGCGACTACAGATTATAAGAGAGATTGCCAAAAAAGTGTCTCAAATTCAAAATGGTACCTGCACACATTATCTGTATATGTTCAAAAAATAATGTTATTTTGCTGCTATTCTTGCGTTGCTGACATTTAGTTATATGTTTTTGTAAATTTCATCTAAAAAATTGTCATTAAATATTATGTGGCTTTCATTTTATTTTCAATATTTTCTTCTTGATTATCTATTATATTTTATACACTCCCTTCGCTGCATGTAGTACCTCTTGTGTTTTTTCTTAAGAAAATGTTGATAAATTAAATGTTTCATAATGTTCCAGCTGGATTAGGCGAATTCCGGATACGAGATCTTAATGATGAAATCAATAAGTTATTACGAGAAAAGCGACATTGGGAAGAACAGATTGTGGAGCTCGGGGGGCCTGACTATGCTCGAGTTGGTCCGCGGATGCTGGATCACGAAGGCAGAGAAGTGCCAGGCAATCGAGGCTATCGATACTTTGGAGCTGCCAAAGATTTGCCAGGTAATAACTTCTGAATGTATAACATACAATTTTATGTATCACACCAAACCTGCACTATTTAAAATATATAAATATTTAAGTAACAATGTCATCAGAACCATGTTCTAAATTGCTGTTGTATTTGTATGGCACCAACTAGAGGAGCAAATATTTTTTTATTTAGACGCATACAAGTAATTCTCTGTATAATGCCAAAATTTTCTGAAAGTGAGCCAGCCATTTTGTATTGAAGTTGGTGTGGAATATTAAGTCATTGGTGATGGATTCTTGTAATACTTATAATCATATAATCAATGCATGTAAAAGTTACCTCGGCATTCACTATTACTGTAAGTGGCCATGCATTATAAAACTGTTTCATTTGTGAGATTCCTTAATAGTATCTATATATGGTAATTTTTTCAATATCTATTTCTAAAACATTGAATACCTTCTACCAACAGGTGTAAGAGAATTGTTTGATCAAGCTCCACCCCCTCCACCTAGAAAGACTCGGACAGAATTAATGAGGGATATTGATGCTGATTATTATGGATACCGCGATGATGACGACGGTCTACTATTACCACTTGAGAAAACAGCAGAAAAAGAAGGTCTTAATTTATAAAATATCTATAACAAATATACATGCTTATATATTTTCTTTCTTGAAGCTCTAAGATCATTTTTGATATTGAAGTATTTTTCTTTACTTTCGGGGAATGAGTTAAGAATCAATCAATTTACATTTTCCCAATTTGTAACTATGTGCAATTAACGAAAACCAAACATTTTTTATATGTCATGTTTTGTATACTATCAATATTAATTTGATGTTATAATAATACATATTATTATTTATTTACAGCTAGAGCTAAATGCATAGAACTTTGGAAAGAAAAAAAGGAGGCAGGATTAACAGAAGTTGAAACTGTACCTGCAACTGAACCAGAGGATATCTATGCTGATTCTCAGGTAAGTTCATGCACACTTCTGTACATTCAATAAGAAAACTGATTAACAAGCTACATATTTGTACATTTTAATATGTTTTTTTAAATGTGTAATTTTTACTTGTTTCAGGTTGAAGATCCAAGTAATGAAGAAACACCTGACGCTAATGACAATCAACAGTTAACTCAAACAGTCTATACTTCACATGTACCTGTACCTTCCCAGAAAGATATTGAAGAAGCGTTGTTGAAAAAGAAGAAACAGGAGCTATTTGAGAAATATGGATGCGAGGATGTTAAGATGGAGTTTTAAAATAGTAAAAATTGTCTATGAGACTGTTGTAAATCCAAAATAGGTTCACAATCATGTGCGAGGTCCAAATGATTGATATGCAAAAAAATGAATAAACATACCAGAATCTGCCCAAAGTTAAAAGACAGAAATTGACATGTTTTTCTAATTTATTTTTAGTCATCATTATCGGAGCTCTCCTTTTTAATAAAAAAACTCAATTTATGAAAAATGTTGTCTTATTGAATACTATACGTTGTTATAATTTTCGAAAATTTAAAGATGCTATACGTCTTTGAGAATGTGTTTGTTATTCCACGGTCATATATCATTATTCAACATGAATTGATTCCCCCAGACAAAACTTATCAACGGACCCATATGATCTATTCAAATTTTGAATTTTTTTTGTAACGAGCATTGAAATTGCGAAACTGTCGACACTATCAATATCCTTTATAGTAATAATTAGAAAAATTGAGACAGGTAAATTTTACATGGCCTTATTTTTTGGATGTCGACTTTCAACTTGTTGCCTGTTGAATTGTATGCACTGTATCCGGTCAAATATTATCAGAGTATTTTGGGTTCTACTACTTAAGTGTTCTGCTCCAGTTTTAAAAGATTTTCATAGTGGCATATCAAAGATTATGATGAACAGGAATGCTGCAAGAAGAATGCAACCTTGTCTGAATAATTTGGTCAGTGTTGCCTTTACTGACATTGCACTTGCTACCCTCACAGGTATTTGATCACAACAATCTTGGGTGGGGACCCATACACTGTTGGTGCCTTCAAAAATAAAATACAGTTTGAACTATCAAAGGTCTTCTTAAAACGAATGAAGCATGTCAATAGACTTTGTAGGTTGTACCTCTCTGAAGAAGAAGTAACTAACTGTTAATTTTATATGTAATTTAAGACTAGACTTTCTTTTATACTTGTACATGTAAGTGAAAATAAAAAATAGATATTAGAATTTCACAAAATTGTAACAAATGTCCACCCACCTGTCAGTGAGAAAGAGGTATTTATTTTCATTGCATATTGCTGTCTGTTTTTTTACTTGAAAAAGCCATACTATCAATAAATAAGAGTAATAATGCATAAAATTGTTGTTCTAACTTTATATTTTATTTCCTTCTATTCCACAAATATGATTAAAAAAAAACATAACTCCCATGATTTAATGCTGTACTATAAACTGTAAATAAATGACAGCAAATTAACCACTGAATAATAATTATTAATGTCTCATTCATTTTAGTGATGTTTTTTTCCATTACTATTTTGATCTTGAAAAGTAGTTTTACAAATATATTATGTAATAACAACCCAGCATGTGAAAAGAACCTTTTGTTGTATGTTTGTATGAGTAAAGGATTACTATTTATGTTTAATTAAGGAAGATTAATGTGTGAAGACCTGTTGATCCTTGGTAGTATACCATCATAAGACTTATAAAATGTGTAAAAAATCGATCACTGGTGTAATAAATTTAATCTACAAAATATACTATCAATATTTTTATAATTCAAACTGATTTTTTATTTAAAATACAGATAAGTTTTTTTAAGGAAATGACCTTAGATTGAATATTAACCACCTCTTTAGTATGCACCCAATTTTACTTATTAGTTTTACATGATGGTATGGATGCAGGATTAAATATTCAATACTTCATTGTGGTGAGTAGCGGCTTCACCATTTCAACTGATCATGGAAATAATTTTGGTCAAAATTTTTATGTGATTTTATTATTTGTAAAGTATGGGTGGTATTGCATAATTCATCTTTGGTTTCCACTTGTACTTGCGAGAAAATTTTCACCATTGCATTGTGCTTCCACTTCCCTACAATTATTCTGGTTGTAAACAAAAATTATGCACATAAAGATTAATTATATTTAGGATTTGTTCACACATGGAAAATTAGAAATCTGTGGATAAGTGCTATGTTAACAGTCTATTGCTGGATATTCACTAAGCCAATAAAAAGTTAGGAACCATATTTATGAATAAGCTTATTCAGAATTGGAATGTTGTAAGAGATTTCTAAAAATTCTGTCCCCACTGTTAGATATAGTATCACATTTAAATATTTCAATTAGAAATTAATGGGGGGAAAAAACCATTGAAATTAGTTGCGAGAAGTAGTTGAAAGTGAAATAAAACAAAGGTTGCAACATACAATATTTTATTTTTCCAATCATTATTGCCAGGCAATCATCGGTGGGCCTTCACAGATACAATAATTTGTTTGCAATAGCCATAAAATATCAATACCACTATGCAAATCATATATACATGTTCCACATATTACTCTAATGGAATGTGTAGGTAATTAGGTTGCATGCAATGCCTTCCAAAAATATAACTACAATTTTATTATTCATTTCATACATATTTTTGTTTATTTACATTACTTTTTTCATAAATTTCCAAGCTAATTTTTAAACTTTTTATTTCAATCTCTATGCAACTTGATAGAATATTTTTATATTAGGGGAAGGTATGCAAACACTTAATAGAACTATCTACGACTAATCTTTCATTTTACTGAATGCTCATCGTCATCATTTTCAAGATCAAAACTTTCCAATAGTATTAATAGAATTCAATTGGTATCTGATATAGTAAAATATTTTTTTGATAATTATTTGTTCTTCTCAATTGATAAAGGATTCACAGATCTTAACTGTGATCAGTGGAAGTTTTATATTTTCTCACTGAATCTTATAATAAATCAGCCGTTTTCTTTGAAATTAGTCAGCCATAATACTATCGTTTCATAACTTTTACAAATATTTAAATCATTAATATAATAAAATTACCTGTGAAATAAAACTTAAGCAGGAAACTTAATTGGGGTAAAAAATAGTATTTCCTATTTTATTGGAAATCAATGATTTTCTGACTGGATAGGAAGTGTAAACAGTATATTTTTTTTTCTAGAATCTTTCCTGCTGCTCTGAGTGTCACAGAATTCAATTCAAAGAAAATTGTGATATCTGACACTATCAATTTCAACAAAACCAGTTGATAAAAGATTTGTAAGCTGTGTATACAAAAAAAACATACTACATTGATTATCCAATGAGAGCTACCCCTGGAATCTATTCCGGGCTGATCCAATTTATTCAGGCTGCAAATCCAAAGCGCCTAAACGCATAAAGAAAATGTATAATATTACAACGTAAGGGGCTGATTCAATTTGAAAAGCGCAGTGTCCTTTGTAAGAAGTTTTATTAATATTGTCTTTTTTGCTGTTATTAGAAAGCAATTAATTATATACAAGAAATTAACACCGATCTTGTTTTGTTAATAGCTTATGACAGAAATTCCCTAAATTTTGAAATGTGTCTGTTCTTTACAAAATACGTATTCATAGCCATTAATATACATATCATTAAAATCAATTAATTTCAGATCAATATTATGTAAGCTTAATTTGATCATTTCATTGGTTTCACAAAATCTGGTTAATGTAAAAAGTATTAATAATTCTGTAAGGAGCATGACACATTCAGATATCCTAGGCATATTATGCCGAATAAAACAACTTTTGGGAAACTCTGCCCTTATGATATATTCAAAAAAGATTGAGATTCTTATATTTTATAAATAATCTCACTGAATCTAAATCTATTATAGCAGGTAATATCATGTTAATTGGATTTGTAATATTACAATACAGTAGGTATAGAATATAAACCTCTGAATAAATTCAACTTTCTCCACGTCAATTTAACAAGTTTACTATATATATATTATTAAAATCGAAGAAAAAATTGATATATCTTTTAATCTTAATAATTATATTTAATTTTTTAGTTGTTATTGCGTGATTTTCAGATGCATTTTTGCTCGTAATTTGGTGAAATAAATTTTTAAATATTTTTTTGTCAAATATGAAAGTGAAAGATTTCAAAATATTATAGGGATTAATTTAACTAAACTATGATAAGAGAAAATCGATGTTGTAAATAATATTAAAATTAAAACACTCTAAATACCAAATGATTGCTTCGCTTTGTACCACAAACAAGTGGTATTTATCGGTTATATTTCAAATAAATTGCCACAAAACCACTGCCAAATCAATGAAAAACTATTTATTTATTCTTGTGATATGATAAATAGCACTAGCATTTAAAAGAAAGACAGTTAGCACATTTATAAAAGATATATTGGTATAAAAACATCACAGTCTTAGCAAACAAATAAAATTCATCGAGCCGATGAGAAGTAAGGTATTGTATGCTTTAAAATAATACCGTTTAATCTTACAAATTAAATTATAATCATTAAATGCAGACCACTGTATCGTTGCTATATCGATATTATGAATAGTAAGAAAGTAAAGGTTAAATAAAAACAATCGGGTATCTTATATGTACAGGTGTTATAATTAAGTATGCATGATCTGTGAAGAAAATTTGTGTCACATGACTTAAACAGCTAATAGAGATCGGATGTAAATTTTTGGTTTGCATCACGCATGACAGTTGCATAAATTTTGTAGAATATACGTTTAATATTTTAAATAATCTATTTATTATATATTAAAAACATCGAGATAGCACTCATTAAGTATGTTTAAAACAAGCTTATTGACATACCGTCATCGACATGCATGATGGGTATTATTTAAATTTAAGGATTATTTTTCAGAAAAAAATGGAACTCATCTTAATTTATTATGCAATGAATCATAAATTTATCTAAATTGCGTCTGGTTTCATAATAATATGAATGGTAAAAAAAATAATATATATATGTTTTATATAAGATATAAAATAATACTACTTAGATATAATGCTTCCTAGAATATTACAATTAAAGGTTCAGTTCTATATTTGGAAAGAATATATGAATATAATACAATAGTAAGTTAATTGAATACATAGTTATAATAATAGAATTTATGACTGGAACAAGTTTTGTTGTTTTTCATCGCCTTCAAAATCACTCCATGCGTTATTTAATTCCATAAATATTAATTTTGCTATATTTTCATTTTCGGTGCCCATTTGCTATAAAAGAAACAAAAAAGTGTGAGATAAAGAAATGAGAATAATGAATAAAGAACAAAGCAACATTCAATTTTGGTGAACATGATGGATAAAAACATTTTTATAAACACAATGCTTTTGCTAATTGGTCATCAAATATGAAATAACAGGTTGTTTACAAAAGTAATTAAAAAGCCTGTAAACAAAGTGTTAATATTAACACATTTATTATGTATTGTAAGGGAATTTATACGAATTTTGTAGTCAGGTTGTTTTCATCCGGAAAAGTATTAACCCTTCCACTTCCATTTTTATTGAATTTGTACACACCGTTTGATGAAATGAGCTGCGTCTTTTTGTAAAAAAATCCATCAAATCTTAACACAGGTCCTTGCATACTAATTTTTTTTTAGAAATAATTAAATCAGAAAATGTTGGAACATGGAAACGTCTCAACATTGGAGTGGAAAGAGTTAATACCCATGCTAGGTTTTGTTTAGTATTTCAATTTAACTATGTATCATATTATTTAAGTTACTTCAGAAATAGTACTGTGTCAATTTTCACAGATTTAAACATAACATATGTGAGATGTTTCTTCAGGAAGAAAGAAAGTAAGTTGGACAATCACGCTTAAATATGATGATTTCAATTACCTTATCAGGATGAATTGCAAGGCAAGCACGGCGATATGCCTTACGAACATCACCCGGTCCAACTAGAGCACCCATATCACACCGTGTCCACCGGCAGTTTTCCCACGCAACAGTGTGAAGTGAGCAAAGGAGTGCTCTGATGTTAGATTTTTTCCCTTCAGTCTAGTCAATAAACAAAATGAAAATTAAGAATCACTCCAAGAAAACCACAATACCTAAAATTTGACTCGTCTTAAAGAATATGATTACTTTTAAGGTGTTCACTGTCAATACTTGGTGGAAAGGCTTTATAATAAAAATAATAATAAATTTTTAGTACTTTTCCCACATGAAATTTATTTGATCAGGACCGGTTTCGCTAATGGCGATCATTGTCAACTGATTTAGATTCAGATTCATTGTAAACCGTTCAGTTGACAATGCTCGCCATGAGCGAAACCGGTCCTGATCAAATAAATTTTATGTGGAAAAAGAATATAAAAGTGTATTATTATTTTTATTAAAGAATATGAAATGACATGTAAATCAATCAGTTTTATATACCAACTAGAGGTTACATGTATCAATATAACCAGTTTTAGGTCTTTTTGTTTTTTTAATAAATTTATTTGAGTCACACAAAAAAAGAATAAGAAGAAAAAAAAACCACGGCAAATCAGAGACAAATCCAACGATAGCCAATCAGAATAACACACATCAGTCATTATTTTATAAATAAGAAGGTACAAAGCAATGGGATATTGTCACATTGATAAAAAAAACATACTACAGTAAAAGTCCGTTAATTCGAAATTCAAGGGACCAGATTTCCCAAAAAAATTCGAATTACGAATTACGGGATTAGTATGAAAAATTAAATTTTCGCGGCAATTGTCGACGGCTTGGAACATCGCGGCCATATTTTGGATTTTTATGGACCAAATAAATTCAAATTACGCAATCACTAAAAAAAAGAATTTTTCGCGGGAATTGTCGACGGCTTTTAACATCGCGGCCATTTTTTCGATTTTTTTATGGATCAAAAAATCGAATTACGATTTACGCGATCACTAAAAAAATTAATTTTCGGGGCAATTGTAGAAAGCCTGGAACATCGCGGCAATTTTTCGATTTTTATAGACCAAAAAAATCGAGATACGAATTACGCGAACACTAAAAAAAATGAATTTTCGCGGCCATTTTTTCGATTTTTTATGGACAGGCATTTCATAAGAATAAAAAACAGATAACATATTTGATTTTTAGTCACTTATATTAAAGGTATTCGCGCGTAAAATAGAATGACGTTTAGGTAGGTATATACTTATAAAATGAACCATTGTAGTGAAGTTAGGTACATACTAATATTTGAAGTGTCACTTGCACCAATGTTATAAATGCTCGAATTCGATTTTGACATACGATACTTCACTTAATATAGATGTCTCACTTACACTTACACTGGTTTACATAAGCTTTACTCTTCAAAACAATGTGTTGACTAACTTTTAACCTAACAAACTCACGAAATTATCAAAATTTCGAAATTGTTGAACTGTCAAAATTTCGAATTACAAGAAATCGTATGTACATTTTGGCGAAAAACGTTACGAATTACGAATTAAGCGATATTTCGAATTAACGGTACATTTTACTATGAAAAGTCAATATTGGGACGAGCAAATTATGAAAATTTCGAATTACGAATTATCGTTGTTCGAATTAACGGACTTTTACTGTATTTACTTTTTTAATAGCTTTGCGTCGAAAATTTTAAATGATTCAAGTCTCCTTTATAGGCTTTTGTTGTGCAGTGATAATATTTGAACCGTTATGTTTAGTTAATTTAAAACTTCGATTCATTTGATTCAATATATATTTTGAGATTAAAAAAACAAGTTTGTGTATGATAAAAAAAGTGTTGCGTATAAATTTTTAAGATCTAAATAAAAACCACTGTTGAATATTGTGTGTGAAATTAGTTTATATCATTCTTACCCATTCTACTATTAACAACTTTTCGGGATCCATATCGCGGACGATTTCTTCCTTCCTCATTTGATTGATCGTGCGCGGCCCAAAATCTTTAAGGGCGAATTCGTATCCTTGGCTTCCCAACAGATCTCCGAAGACATCTCCAGGTTTTTTGATCTTCTCTCCAGGCGGCTTGGGAGGTTCAAAGTGTGCTCGACTGGAAAACAAATGATTTGTTAAAATTATAATAGATTATACAGCACATTGTGATTAAGACCAACACTGCTGTATTAATTTTTGAAATCTCGGGTGATGGAATATCCGTTATGTAGCTAAACAGAAAAGGGGATAATTAATTATTTATTATTATTTTATAAATTTTAAGTTTAATTATAAACTAGTCTTCTTAAATGTGTATTATTTGTTATTAGAAGGATCATTTCCCTAAAATCATTGACGGTATTCATACAAATGTCTTACTTATAGTCGGCCTGATGAGAGGGGCTGGGAGTGGCAGCTGCTCGGTGACTGGGGCTAGAAAGTCTAGAAGCAGATGCTGAGTTTTCACCGCTCTGCCAAGCGCTAGCTAACGGACTCTGTCCCCCTACTTGCCCTCCTGCTCCTGCACTGCCAAAGTTGCCAAAATCTGCGAAGGGATCTCGCTTCTTGTCAGCGGACGGATCCTGTTTGCCTGTAAAAAAAATATTTTGCTTTACAACAGAATACTAAGCCAAGATTAAAGATATTTCTCTTAATATTTTAAGACTTACTTGTTGGATCTCCAGATTCAGATCCATCTGAGAGGAAAGAAATAAGAAGATTATAATAATATAAAAATACAACTGTACCATAATTTTACATTCTTCAATCCCCCTCAAAATTTATATTTGAAAAAACTTGCACATTATTCAAGATGTAGTAATATAATTTAACTTTCAACGCACAACATTTTAAATGGCTCGGTATTTGTAATATGTATTAACCGCTTCCCCGGCGTTCACACGAATATGTGTAAAAAAAGTGTTCCAATTTCGGCACTCACGCAAATACGTGTGATACCCGAAGCGCCCCCAGAGCATTTTAAAATCGTCGTTTGATTTTCAGCGTTTACGCAAATACGTGTTTCATGTAATTTCACGATTTCTGACATTGTATGAGACTATTTCATGATATGGTATTATGTATATAATATGTACATATAATATTATAAGTTAAAAAAAAAAAAAAGATTTTTTTTAAAAAAAATAATATTTATATGCTTCAAATTAAAAGAAAATAAAAAAAGATTTCTTTGGAACATTTTTGCTAAAATAATTTGCCGGGGAAGTGGTTAATCGTATGAAAAAAGAATATTTAACATTGGTTGCATATGTATAAACACTGGTTGCATATACCCATTGTGTATATTCAACCAATGTTTCATGGTCAACCTTCACAACTCTATCGACAGAAAAGTCTACCCCTCTCATTGATGGCCCGAGCAGTGCTGCACTGGACTGATTTACAGCCATGCACTAGTGTGCTTAAAAAAAAAAAAACTGTGACTTGATCAGCCACTTTAATTAAGTTGATACTTAGTATCATGTGTATAATCCGTATACTGAGACCCCATGGAAGCCCTATCAGGCGTACCTACAAATATGATCCGGCCTTCAAACCAACTTGCCTATCGTGAAGAGTTTTGCATTTGAAAACGAATTACATACATCAGCCATTGTTTTATATATAAGATTATAAACCAGGCAAGCTCAGGAAGAGCTCGGCAGCGAAACCATCATGATCAGTTGTGAATTAGCGAGTGTGAAAATAGTTATAAAAAATGGATAACAATATAGTTACCGTTATTGCTGTTGGTATTTTTCCCGTTTCCAGCCATCACATTAGGAGTGAGCAGTGAGCCAGCGTCGTCGATTTTGGAAGTCGCAGCCAGCCCGAAAGGGTCGAAAGCAAAATCGGATTTGGAATTGGATGTTGCGCCTCCCCCTCCTAACAGATCACTGAAGCCGGGTAAGCCCTGCGTAATAAGATGACATGTTATAAGACACTTCTAATATAATCTAATATAAGACACATCTAATATAATTTTATTCATTTATTTTTTAATGAAATTATCATTTTCCCTTTCAGCCCCTGAGACCTGATCTATTAGCTCGTCTAAGCTGTGGTTAAAAGCTAGAGCTGCTCAAATAATGCAAACATTAATGAATCAATTGTAGTCTTGGCCGAATAGATGGATAAAAGGGTAAAAAAATAAGATATCAATGAAGCCATTGCATATCTAAGTAGAAAAATATTTGAAAAGTTATACGACTATCGTTTTAATTTATTTGATCAATCAAATTGGAGAATTATAGGTTTTAAAAAAAATTACTTGATATGTAAAGTTTTGTGTATTGAAATAGTGAATCTGTAGGGGGGTGATAAAAAGAAATAAAGTTACCTGAGTAGTCTCTCCTTCTCGGCTGACTCCACTAAGAAAGTCTCCAAAAGAGTCATCTTCAGGAAACAGTAAATTGCCATCGGACGGTTTATCAACGACCGTAGGAAGGGGTTGTGTAGGAAGAGGGGTGGTCTTACTAGGCGGTGGAGGAAAGTTAGCAAAGAGATCAAAAGTGTCAGATGAATCAGCGCTGACATCAACCGCTCCGTCTTCGCCGGGCGGGATGACAGGATCAGTCGTTGGCTTTCCTGCACTGTCTTCGTTTCCTTCTCCCGAATGAATGTGGGAGGTATCCAGTTGTTTGGCAAGTCGTTCGGGGGGGGGCGGCCGACGGGGCGGTTGCGGAGATGGGGGTGCTGGACGTGTGGGTCGAGGCCGGCTTCGCACCACTGACACTATATTACGAATAAATATTAAAACCTAATAAATCAATTTAAGGACAATTTTATAACCAACCAATGATAAGATAAAAAATATATCAATTTTAAATAAAATAATTAATAGCAACAAATCTTGTTCATCATCTTGGTCATTTCAAATTTGATGAATAGACAAATAATAGGCATCTTCATTATTGTCTCTGTTTCATTGATGTGTGCATATTTATGAACAATTATTTATTATTGATTGAGTAGGCATTTACTTGGTAGAACTCCATTATAATACGGAAAGAAAAATAACAATGTATTTTAATTCTACATAAATTATTTTTAAATATTTGTTGATAGCTATTTCGGCTTACGCCTTCGTCAGAACTATGTTTAAAACGTGTATTAGAGATAGCTTATATACCCTTTGCTAGACAGGGTGCCTCCTACATAATCTCTTTCTGTTGAAACCATACCGACGTCACATGAAAGAATTTAAATAAGTTTGATTTATTGGTCTAAAGCAATGGTGGGAAACAACAATTTAGGTATTTTGGGGGATCGTGTGAAAGCACTTAAAATCTGCAATTTCTAAGTGCATCTATTTTAAATTGTTTTAGGTTTATTGTTTGTTAATGGTTTTAACAGAGGTGAGCTATTAATCGTGATCTGATCGTTAAGAATTTCATTGGACTGATTATACCTATTAATTTCAAGTTGTTCCAATGCATTCAGTTTGAGGCCCTTATTGCAGGAATGTAAACGAATCGGGACCGAATTCGGATTATGTGCTAATTCTATAAGGTGATTTGCATATTGTGAATCAGTTTTTCCATTGTTAAAGGATCTAACATGTTCGTTTGTGCGAATTGAAATCTTTCTACCGGTCTGTCCGACATATACTAAATCACATGTACCGCAATTCATCTTATATATACCGCTTCTATCAAGTTTATTAATCCTGTCTTTACTATTTTTAAGATGTGTACCTAAGTTATTATTAACTTTAAATGCTACATTTACTGAATTTTTAATCTCGTGGTGAATTTTTTCACTAATACTCTCTAAGTAGTTAATTGATTTAAAGAAGCGGTTTTCTTGTATTAAGTTAGGGTAAATAAGTTTTCTAGCTAGTTTTAAACGTTTTTTATATAATAAGTTTGTTATCACCTTTTTCTCATAGCCATTATTACGCGCAATTTGTTCTATAGTATGTAATTCGTTATAATAATCTATCTGATTCATCGGTACAGCCAGTAATCTGTGTATCATTGCATTGTATGCAGATAGTTTAATTTGCCAAGGGTGAAGTGATTTGGAATGAATAGTAGTATCACAGAAGGTTGGTTTTCTAAAGATTTTAAATTTATGTTGATTTTCTGTTCTAGTGATGGTTAAATCTAGAAAGTTAATGCAGTGGTCTACCTCTATCTCTAGTGTAAATTTAATTTTTTTGTGTATCAAGTTAGCCTTGTTTAGAAATATATCTAACTGCCTATCCGTGCCTTGCCAACAAATTATAATATCATCTACATAGCGGTAGTAATACACGATATTTTTGTTATCTATTTCTAAAATTTTGTGTTCTAAATTATCCATAAAAATTTCAGCGAGCAATGGGCTTAGCGGCGATCCCATCGACGAAGGCGTAAGCCGAAATAGCTATCAACAAATATTTAAAAATAATTTATGTAGAATTAAAATACATTGTTATTTTTCTTTCCGTATTATAATTATTTATTAATTACTAGCACATTATTAAGCTATTAAAATCTTCATTCACATGTGTTTTTTATTGATGTTTGAATCATTGTTGATATTTGATATCACATTAATTGCTATCGAAATTATTATTATATTTTTGTTAATTAATTTACTTTTTAATACAAATTTTACTATTTAATATTGTATTAGTAATTATTAATTTTCAAGACATCCTTATCATCATTATAAACATGTGGATTTAGTACAAGAATGTGTGTTATTTTGAAAAATATAAGGCCTTTCTACTGAGACTCGACAATTAGCACATTAAAAGTGATATATCAATTCAAACACATTTTATTCTACAATAATTAATAATAATTTTGATAAATTTCTAATCACCAAAATTGTCGACGGTTTCATCTCTTTCGAGAGGCGTAGAAAATACGACTTGACTAGAACGCAATGCGAAGGTGTCATCCTGAGTCCAAGGCTCCGGGTCTAGTGGCGCTCGCCCTCCAGTTCCCGCTACAACAACTCCTACGCTGGCGCTAACACCGCTTGGAAAGTGATCATTTCCTTCACCAATATCATCCAGTTCCGATCTGTAATGAAAAATAAAAAATATTACTTGTATGGTATGTTGAGATTGTTTTGAGTGCATTTAAAACTATTTTTAGTGTTTTATTATATTATTTTGTTACAACATGATGCATGCTGTTTGTTCCAATTACCATTTTGTTAATATTTTTATTAGCTTGTGTTAAGTTGAAAAATAAAATGTTAAATTTGTTTTTGTTGCACATACTTGTTAAATCTCAAGACTAGCTGATCCTGCGGAGCGTATCCAGTGTGGAATTGAAGTTGTAATATCTTAATGCCGGTCGGTCGTCCGAGTTGATGCCTCGCGTGATAGACAGCCACGAGGACGTCTCCGGTTACCACCGTGTTCAACTGCAGCATGCACTGATAATAAAATCACTATGAATCATCATGCCAATAATGAAAATATGTATTGCGAAAATTACAGTCACTGTCTACCTTTCCTTCGGTCACGTTAAAAACATGCAGCCTTTCATAGTCTTGCATAGTTGAAAGAACACATCTGTCATTATTGTATACCTCTACGTATGGTCTGCATCCATCTCTGAAAAAGCATGAATTTTATAAGCTGATTAATTTTCATTTCTTTATGTTAGATTCAATTTGAATAGATGTGTCCTTATTCGTACCTGACTTTCGTAAATAAGGGTACCGGCTGTACCGTTATGGACATAATCGTCACAGGTTTGTAATGAGGCAATAGCGGCTCTGGACTGCGCATGGAAAAAAAGGAATAGATTAATTGACACGTCAAAGTAACTGTTCCATCATGTTTAAAAATGATATATTAAATTTCAGCCAGAACAAGAAAACTGAATGCAATGTTCACGTTATACAATCTACTTAGAGGAAAAGGGAATATGAAAGGGATTCATACATACATATTCACTGCAGGTGAAAGGGTATTTTTCTTAAAATAAGATACATTAATTTCAATAACCCATACTTGAGAAGAGAACTAAAAGTATTACCGAATAATATTGGTGAGGTAGTAGAGGTATCGCAACTGACTAGGTTGCATGTTGGGAGAACACCGCCGCACGGCGAACATTTGCAGAGCGTCTTCTGGAACAGTCACTAAGCGGCAATAAAGGAACACCGCACAAACGAGAATAGCTGATAATGATTTTCCATCCTGAAAAATAATTTAGCCATACTGAATTTTAAAACCCTAAAAGAATAGTCCAGCTCTTTCATAGACAAAACATTCTCTTTGCTGTGAATTCGGTATTCTTAATTGTGGTTGTGTAGCCGACCGAGTGATTAACACTCTTATCCTGACATGTTCGAATCCCAGTATGGACACTTCCATAAATTGATTTTTTTATGGATTTGTGTTTCAATGCATATAAATCTGCCCACCAATACAATACTAAAAACATGGTGTATAGAAGTGATTAGCTGATTACTAGTCTTGTCCTAGCCTCACCCTTCTAGCCCTACTCGAGATGTTGAGCATCTGATTTACAAGCATTTTTCTAATAACAACTTCTATTGAAATAAAATCTATTAGAAGCCTAAATGCATAGTCAGAAAAAAAATTCAATACAATAGAGAAATAAAAAAGAAGCCTCAGTTTGTAATCAAAAAAAAATATTTTACAAATTCCTCAAAACATTCATGAATTTATGAATCGCCTTATCTGAGCAGGAATCCGCTATACATAATATTTCTTTCCAATCCTTGTTATTTCCAATCGCTTGTTAACGTGTTCCTACATTGAGTTCATTTTGAGGACATCACTAGAAATTGAACAAAAGTTCTCTACCACTTTTGATAAGAAACATTTTAATTGCTCAAGTGTAATTTATTACTATTTTGATAAAAAAATCATTATGATAAAAGGGCTGCAATCAGTTATACAGCAATTCATGTGATTATTATATTTTTATCTGTGGTAACGCCCACTGACTTTTTATTTTACTCATGAAACTTCTCTTTCATTGAATACACTAATTTAAGTGGTGAGAAATGAATAATTTATTGATTTTCAAGTTCTAGACACGTGTCGCGCATCCATATTTAAACAAATAAAACACAATTCTTTTTTGTACTATGTAGTTCCATATATTTTACTAAGCATCAGCAGACATTTTCAGCTGATTCAGTTCTCTGATTCGTCTATAAATGGTCCTGATCTTTATTAAATTTACGGAATTGGTAGAAAGAATTGTGTTATATTTTTCAAAAATAAAATGCCATTTCACCAAGAATTGACTTGACTGAATTAGAACACTTCAACACAACACAAACTCATCATATATCACATTTTATGACTTAACCCATTGTTTCCGGTGTGCACAAATTTGTATCTAGTTACCATGGTAGTTAAAAAGAAACAAAGTGTTAACAGACATAAAATGAATAAATTAATTTATTGAAAAAGTAATAAAAATTAGATATAGAAATTAACTTTCTATTGAGAGCTTCATTCAACAGCAGGTCTAGTTATAAGCCAGATGCTTAGCTACTCCTTTTCAGATAAAATAATTATTTGAGATTAGAGGAAAACTGGTTGTGCTCATTACTTGTGTTAAAATTGCACAACCTCAGTCTAGAGAATTATCACCCGGCCTGTGTTCTGCAGTCCATATTAGGTGCAGATATAGTTGGTAAAAATTATTTCGAAATAGGATAAGCATACAAGCAATTACCTGGCAAGTGATGACGCAAACATTTTTTTCATCTCTCTCAAGATGTCTGTAAACATTTCTAAGCAGCGTGTACAACGGTCTGAGTGGCGGTGATCGGCAAGGTGAAGGAGCAAAAACATCCAGCGACCGAGCGGGCGGCGGAAACATTGAGCCGGCTTGTTTCCCAGAAGCGTTCAGTATCAAACATCTGCCTGAGGGGTGGCGGCTCTCTAGAAAAGCCTATCAACAACACGTTTAAGATATATCACCTGTTTTTTTCTTTCGCATTTATTTCATATGGAATCAAGTTTTTAGAGCATAGGTTCCCAGCCTTTTTCGGGTGGCGACTACTTTTTATAAAAGCCATTTGACCTGCGACCCCCAAGACAATTGAAAAAGGCATTTTTGATAAGGTATTAAAAAAACAGCGAAAATTCATTAAAGTGAATATATTTTTTAGTTGACTGTATAAGTTGGCGACCCCACAGAAAACCAGCCGCGACCCCTTCGGAGGTCGTGATCCATGGGTTGGGAAACCGTGTTTTAGAAGGTGCAAATAAAGAAACTTTTGACAGCGATTTTAGTAGAAACAACAAAAATGGCATTGACACATTCTATATGCATTTGGCTTCCAATAAAATCAGAAACAATTATTAGTAAGGAAGGAAAACATTGAACTGAGTATGCATTCAACCTGTATGATAAATTACAGCTCAGGTAGAGTTTATAAATACAATATTATTGGCATTTTGACCACTAGTTCTTCACACTATTGTATGAGTCCAACAAACAAATAATTATTATTAATGCTTCCCTCAAAAGTCCCAAAATCCTTGCCCTTGCATTAAAATAAATCGAATCAGAGATAGATAGTTTAAAAAGAACTGCTGGACTGTCCAGTACGGGCATATAAAAAAATAAAAACTTATTTTTTATTTTTATCTTGACAGATTTACACGAGTTTTGTGTTCATGCATAAAATCTAAGGAAAGAAAAATAAGTAACAGCGATTACTCACTCGAACATCATCAATATGATTTGTTTTGTATGCGCTCTCGATACCTTCCGAGGGAAAAGGCATCACTGCGATTCGGCTGGTAATATAACTAACATCTAAGTCATTACGAGCAATAGTCCTGAAATGTAAAAATGTTAATAAATCTAGTTAATCATTTCAAAAATTAATTTGAGATCAAAACATCAATGTAACCAACATAACGTCCCTACCAAGCCAAAAGGGCGTTAGAAACATTCTGGTGATTCTGAGTTAAATATGAGGTTAGGATCACAAAAAAAATATTTGTCGATTTGTCACTAACACCCTTTTTGGTTTGGAAGGAATGATATGTAAAATGAATTAACACTTTGATTCCAGGGCCTTTTAATTACTTTTAATTAATTAGCATGTTATTTCTTATTTGATGGCCAATTAGCAAACGTGCAAATTAGTGAACTCCATAAAAGTTGTGTTGATTGAATTAGGAGAAAACTAATAACATAACATGTATTGTAATTTTATAATCTAGTTTCCTCGAGGCACATCAATATTGTTAAATAAAGGTAATAATTGGGAAATGCTGCCATTTCTGTAATAGTCAAAACTCACTGCTGTACTGTTTGCATAACTTTGGAAGATGTGTCTTTCAGGTTCTTCAAGAAGGATCCAGCTCCTCCTTTCAGGGAAGAGAAGAGGCCTCCGGCAGGCTGATGAGCCGGTGGAGTAGGTTGAGGAGGAATTTCAGATGCAGACTTGTTGGCAGTCACTGTTGCTGATACCGCCGTCACCGCAGGAGGCCTCTGTGGCTCAGGAGGGCGACTGGGAGCTTTGGGTGGCACATTGGCCACGTTCCCTTTCACATTCTCTCGAACCGGATTACCTAGTCAAAATAAGCCAATGCGTTTTATGAACTGATTTCAAATTTAACTTAGAATTTGAAAGGTTACAATTGAATTGCAAAACATTGGATGTTATTATTAGTGACTGGGGTTATTTGATAGCTTCCGGGTAATCGATGTTTCGAGCGACAATGGCCTAAGCCGAAATAACTATATTTAAAAAAAAAATCTGTAAATCTAAAATACATTGTTATTTTTTTCAACGTGTTATAATGGAGTTCTACCAAGTAAATGTAAATTAAATCAATAGATTTTATTCCTTCTGGTATTTTTAAGAATATTTTTCATTTAGTCGCAGCTTTATGAGAACAGATTCAAAAATAATTTCAATTTATTCTGTCCTGATCTAATTAAACTACTTTGGCTTGTTTATGCATCGAAAAAATTATATTTAACCAAAGCCAACCAGGGACAAATCCGACGACAGCCAATCAGAAACGAATTACACGCATCGATCTTTGTTTTACAAATCAGATTCAAGAACTGTATCTAATAAGGTGATGTATTACTCAGCCTTGAAAATCATATATACAATCAACTGTAGAAAGCTGAAAATGGCAATACCCAGTTTTTCTAGAAGTGTTGTTTATGATACCACAGTGATACAACTTTATACACACCACTTCAAAAAGGTGGTAAGGTGTAAATGCTTAATTATTATTTATTATATTTATCAAAATTGGGCTTTCAGTTTTTTTGAAAATGTGAAATTTGCAATCAGGAAAAACGATTAGTATTTGATCAATAATATTATTTTTAACCCATTGTTTACGGTGTGCACAAATTTGTGCGTAATTAGTATGGTAATTGAAAAGGCCCGTAAACAAAGTGTTAATAATATATTTGCCTTTCTAAAGTTAATATCAAAATCTATTTTTATCTCTAAACCCATTGTTTACAGTGTGCAAAAATTTGTGCATAATTAACATAGTAATTAAAAAGGCCCATAAAAAAGTGTTAAATCCAATTGCAAACTGCTTTTCTGCAAGACTGAAAAAGATTTCATGCCTTGTTCATCAAATAAAATACAGATTTTCCTAACACTATTTTTGATATGAATTTGTTTTTTCTAAGCAATATTAGTTTGTGGTTGATGATAATTGGAAATCCCTGCCCACAATACGTGGCCTACATTATGAGTACTTAACAGTAACAGAGTTATCAATTAAGTGACACTTGTACATATTTATGTGTTCAAGAGTTGCAGATAACTAACTGTAGGTGTCTTTTCACAAATTCGCTTGTAACCTGACAAAATTGCAGTGAGCATTCTGTCAGTGTGCAACTAGCACTATGTAGTAAAAGATTACTTGTACAGGTGTATTTTACAAATATATCACTGATATATCTCCGTGTTAATATTGCACATTTATAACATTGGTGAAGGTGACAAAAAGTCAGGTAAAGGCTATAGAAACGATTCAGCAATCCAGGTAAATTTCATGCAATGATTAATAGGACGATAGGATAATGATTCAAATAGTTTGTGATTCATTTACAAGGCATTTGAGGTTCTATCATTTCAATATAAGGTTTGATAGATAGCTGGTTATTCTGTAATTTAAATCTTGAGGAAAGAAAAAAATCGTAATATTAATAAAATAAGAAAGTGCAGGAAATTTTCGTTGTGGTTTTTCTATACTGTCTATGGCAACCCACTTTTAAGTAATGTATTCAGACAAAAAATATGCATCATCAAGAACCATAAAAAAAATATTTGAACTCGGCACTGTGCAGTCATTAAATATTTTCGAAGCATATCCTGTTTTTATTTACACTTTCAGCCTCAGGGTGGCACACATAGACGATTCTGAAAAACCTCACAGAGGCAATTTACAGGCGCGGATTTTGGTGTAACATGTGAAAAATGATAATACAGGCCTTAGATGTTTGCTATATAATTGACTTTTATATGTGAAAATTTTTGCACCGATAGGTGGTTAAAAGGGCTAGGAAAGTAATCAGAATACCAAGGTTTAAAATTAGCAATGAAGTCTTAAGATTTTATATATTACTACTATTTTGATAGCAAGAATAATAACACTGGATACATCCATATTACTTCCCATTGTCAAGAACATCATGAAAAAGTCATGTCAAGAAGAAACAACAAACCAATGAATGAACAAAGGAACACATTCCATGACAAATAATATGCAAAATTTATATAATGCTCGCCGCTATATTAAATAAGATTCAACATTTGGCACAAACTAAGCTAAATTTAATGTTGAGGATTTTTAGTAGTCTATACCAATATATTTATGTCTCGACATGTTATTATTTATTTATTGCTTTGAGATCTGTTTTACAAATATATTTTTACAGAAACAGTGTTTGCTAATTTCTAAATGAGAGACACCTAATACGTCATCACATAACTAAGACCTAAAGCTGAGAAAAATTGCCAAGATTTGAGTAGAAAAAATTGCTGATGATTGTAATCAAACAGTATTTATTTTGATACATATTATGTACAATTCACAATGTATAATAGTATTTTACATATTTCAATAGTCACACTAAATATTGTCACCTTCTATTATCTTTGTATTTTATAAATATTGTTGGTATGTGTTATGACTTAAAAGTTAATGGAAATATTTATACCAATGCAAAAATAACAAAATATTTCAATAATTTAACCAATAATTATATTTAATCCTTTACAATATATTATATTAATTGAAGCAATACTTTCATTCGATAACTTCATTTACAGCCAACTTAAAAATATGAAATATTATACAAATATATAATCTATATTTATATACTTTGGGTAAATTCTGGTCCATTATGAAATAATTTATGTACTCTTAAATAGTTAATAAATTAGACAAGATACTATTACATGTAAGTAACACTGCTTTTTAATTAAAAATACTGATTGAAATTTATACTGTCTATACTTATTTCCAAAAAGATTAATAAGCAGAGATTAGATCTCAGAAGGGAATGTAAAAATTGAGAATGATTTATTGGAATGAAGAATTCAAACACACAGAGCTTTAGGTAAAAATTAGATTGCAGATATATCTTTTAACACAAGCCCGCAG
The DNA here is from genome assembly GCA_028554975.1 of Himalopsyche kuldschensis. NCBI lineage: Eukaryota > Metazoa > Arthropoda > Insecta > Trichoptera > Rhyacophilidae > Himalopsyche > Himalopsyche kuldschensis. The sequence goes on along the minus strand of JAHFWI010000003.1, from coordinate 6,415,488 downwards.
CAGATTTGATAATAATTTCATGGATATATTTGCGACTGAAGTTTAACAGTAGATTTGCAGCTATACAGGTGAATATATCGATATGCGAAAGACTAGCGAACTTATATTGCAGCACCTCGAATGCAGTTCACAGATTATAAATAAAAATATTTTCAACCTCGAAGATAAGTACACAGTATATCGCGGGCGATCTCCTTCAACCGAGCAGTTATGAAAAGAATACCGGACAACCGAAAAAGCTCATGAACCCACCTGTCAAATAATAACAACGAACCGGATGAGGATATGAAACATTCAGCTTAATTTTAAATAATACAATCGTGTGACAAATTAAATATTGTCCACTGTTCAGTCTCAAATCATCTCAATAGACTTTGGTTACATTGTTTTACTAGTACGGGAAAGCTATTTTTCTACGGGAAATGATTTTTTATGAAAGGAAATGAAATATTTTCAGTCAAATAAATATTATACTACCTCGAGGACACCATAATCAAAAATTATTTGAAATATGGACACTTATTTTTAACAATAGCCAAAAGAATTTTTCGTAAATCATTCACGGCAGCATATACAATTAACATGATTATAATAAATACAAAAAGAAAAACCAACAAAGGACAAAACAAAATTTGAGTGTAAAAAGTTCAAAAATACCTTGACCATGATAAGCTCGAATTTAAAGGCATGGAAAATATTAAAATAATTGAATATAAATAGTACTGATTTTTTTTTAAATGGCCGTCTGTAATCTCTTTCCAGATAATCTTCATTTTCTACACTTTTTGCTTTACGATATGGTAGTGTAATATTTACTTGACTTTTTAGTACCTGGGGAACTAGTGGCCACAGATTGTTCAACTTTTTTACGCTCAAATTTGAGGGGTTGCTTCAGGTTGACATTGGTCGATTCAGCTATTGCTGCCAGCCTTTCTAGGATTCCGTTCACCGTTAATCTATGCTCAGGATTCACCACCAGACAACCGCCTGAAAGAATTTTAAAGCATTGGTATATTTCATAAATATTTTCTTTCGGATGAGATAAAAAATAAGTAAATGTATGCTGTGATAACTTTCTGTGAACAGTAAAATCGAATCTGAGAAAATATATAATCATGTTTGATTAAGATTCACTTCAGAAACATAATATATCATAAGTTTATAAGGCCAGACTGAATCAGTAAGCATATTTTAACCAACAAATAAAAATGTCACGTCCATAAGAGAACACTTACGTATTATTTCATGGAAACATTTGAACTGTTGATCATTCTGATTGAGTGAGTAGTTCCCATTGAGTATAGCAAGTTTGGCTGAATCTTCAAATGGATGCTGCATGTAGCACAAAGTGTACAAAATACAACCCAATGCCCACACGTCTACAGATTGATCTATTTGATGATTATTCCAAGTGTCCAGCATTTCAGGCGCACGATACATTGGAGTTGTAAACATTGCCAGCTGAAATTATTAAATACATACATTCAAATAATTCAACTTATTGACAGTGGATGATGGTGAACAGACAAATGAAAGGTTTCTATAGTTAAATACACCCCTCTATGGATTAAGACACAAGACAATGAAAACAATATAATAGATGTGCCCACGTTTAGTTGACAAGGTTTATTTTTGTATATGATTATAAATGAATTTCAATTATACATACTATATTTTCTATACATAAGATTAATTTTAAATCATTATTTCTGTATTTTAGACATGATTTAAAAAATTAAAATGAATTTAAGAAAAGGTTGCCCTAGTTTAAAATTACAGCATGATCAACGAAACAATTTACTGTGCATAAGGATAAGGTTTATGTATAGTAAATTGATTTGTAATCTGTTTGAGTATAAAAACAAATTAAATGCCATATGACAAAATCACACAAGGTACATTAAAAAGAAATACAAAATAGTAATCATTACGTACATTTTCTTCAAGCATTGTCCGTTGATTAACATTCCACGATGTATCTGGAGAAAAAACTTCTGTAGTTGCCGACCCGAAATCACACAATTTTATCATGCCTGTAATGTAAAGGAAAAATGTCACTCACAACTTATATAAAATATATTTAATTAATTTTTTTGTATTTAGGATTTGAATAATTAGTGATTGAAGATTTACAGTTATCTTATCAATTGAAATATAACCTTCTACATCAATCTATCTGGCAATTTCTTTGATTATTTTTTTTAAATAAAGTGAGATGTATATTTACCATCATTTGTAATAAGAAAGTTTTCTAGCTTGAGATCCCTATGAGCAATCGGTGGAACTTGCGCATGCATGTGTTGAACACTCCGACAAGCCTGGTAGGATACTCTTAAAATTGTCGATACGGGAAAAGCGGCACCTCTATTCTGCAGAGCCTCCATCAGGGATCCTCCGCTGCATAAATCCGTCAATAGTAAATACTCAGCCATGCCGTGGGTCGTCTTAGTATTGTCAATAAATGATGCCGCCATATATTTGATAATGTTTGGATGACCGGACAATTTTTTTAGCAAACTTATCTCCTGAATGATATTTTTATTGGCCTCCTGGTCGGCAGCCATTAACCGCTTCAGAGCATACTCCGCTCCCGAAGATGTATCTTGTGCAACGAAAACGAATGCAAATCCACCTGTAGACATTCAATTCATCATGAGAAAAAGAATTTTAAATTACATCATCACTTTCATAAGGACAAAGTCAAAAGTTATGAATCTTCGACATTCAAAACATGGGACAGTAAGGTAGTTCCCTAAATAATTATATGCGACATCAACAGAAAATTATTATTTTCGTAAAAATACAATATTTGTCTAAATGAGAATACAGAGTATAGATATTTAACTGAATTTTCACACAAGTTTGGATTGAACGAGGTCATTTTAAAATAAGCGCTTCCTGACTTATTGAAACTCTATTCTTCTTTCAATCTGTTTGACGTCTTTCATGATTGCCCTACAAATATATTTAATATGATAAGTGCGTCAAATGGTGAAGAAACACATCATAAGATATCATTTGATTTGAAAAGGATGTGCATATTGTACAATTTGCGGCAATATTATTGCGGCTTTAGAGAAAACAGACGGCAATCTCAAAATTATTGCGACAAAGAACATTTTTTTTATAATGAGTATGACAGAAGAGGTAGGTACATACCTTCTGCAATAACTTTCTTTACTCTTAACTTAATATTGCCAATTTCCACTACTTGTCCGACAAAATCATTATCGGAGCTTCCATTTGTGCCTCCCGAACTGAAATAGCCCATGGCTGATTTAAAGACACTCATTTTCCCTAATTATAGTAAAACACAGCCGTTATGTCTATCACTCACGACCGCTGCCTTTTGCCATTTTATTTCTACACGTTTGAATGAAAGTTGCTAGTTTACTTATTATATATTTTTTCAATCGATAAAAAAATATATTTCCTTACATATATGTATTCCATTTTGAGTCTTTCATAAAATAATTCATTCATAATTTTATAAATTTACTTTCCTCACAAGAAAGTTATTATGTATTTATTTTAACAATTTTGCAATTCATACAAATTTAAAAGAGTGCTTTATTTTTTGTCAATAAAATTTATAATTATCCTTACAAACAAAAAAAACAATTTTCACCGATGATAAAAACTTTATAAAATATTCGTAAAATAACTTATAGATACTACATAAATAAATAAAACCTAATCTTTTGGTGCTACTTCCACATATAATATTTAAAGATTGGCACCGGTTTCACTCATTGCGAACATTTCAGGAACTTATAAAATGATTAGTTTCTTGCTTTTCCTATAATAATTGACGATTTATACCTTAAAAATGATAAAAAATTAAAAGCTGTCTTTCGAAATATAAAATCAAATGTTGACAAAATAGAAATAAATTATATTAGGTGCATCAAGGTGCAATGTAAAATACATAAATATTACTTGATTATATATTAACACCTCAATATAATTATCACAAATAAATTCGTCTTAATACTAACATCAAAACCCTAAACTTGATAGCAATGATATCAAATATGATTTTGGACATTCCTAATTATTGTGCTGTCTACATTTCGCTGACGGCCAAATGTCGAAATTTTGTCACGATAACAAGAATTGATAACATTTTTATTTTGAATGTCGCGCTAATTTAAATGTCAAAATTAAAAACGTCAAAATCGTTTCGAAAGGTCACCTTGACCAAACATAAACTTGAAACTACGCGCGCTATTGATACAAAAGTAAAACTGCATATAAACAGGTCAAGGTATATAGGGCATATCTCGCTAGATTGCAAATCGTAAGACTTTATTTAGTCGTTTTGTACGTATAACACATAAAACTGCATTGATAATGCTTATATTTTAAAATATTTTTATTTGATAGTAAGACGAGTCAGTTCTCCGCACCTTTACATAACCCGATATTGAATAAAATGTACGTAAAAACTTTTCTCAATTTTTATTTTTTGTAATTGAAAATATTTTCGCACGTTTATAATATTAAAACATCAAAATCTACTTGTTTTGGCCAAGTAAAACAGTTGACACATAAGAATGACACCGAATTTATTTTTAAAACTGACATATTTTGAGGTTATTGTTTCTATTATCTTATCTCTTCTCAAAGTATATAGGTAATATCAAATGCACCCTAATGTTCTCATTTGAGTTGATCGCTTATATTACTGGATCTCGCAGGACCAGGAACTTTATTTAGCATCCACAATCCAACGTTTATTAATTTATTCGGTAAAGAAGAATCAAAATATTATGGCTTAATATAAATTGTCAAAAATCAGTTAAACACTTTCAAAATGATATTAATAAAAAAAACAATTTAATTTAACTCAATCCTCTGTTTGTATCTTACAGTTTGAATTATGTTATTCCATTAAAAAAATAACTATATCTTTCGGTAAATATTATGCATCTTAATATAAAGTTAATATAATCTTTATATAAGTAACATAGATTATTTTTTTTATTTTATGAACTTCCAAAAAGTTACCGCCGAATCCATCGAATGTTCTGAGTAATTAAATAAACAGGGAATCAATAATTTTTGTAAACGTTTCATTTCAGTCCCATTGTTATTTATTTCATTAAAAAGGTTAAAAGTTATAATCAAACTAAACATTTAATAATCCAAACAGTTTTATTTTGTGTATTAGTGTTAAAAATTCATTTAGTTAAACATACGCTAACCCTAACTGTTCTTATCATTCTTCAAAATATCCACTTCTTGAGAATTTGCTTTGTAATGTATCAATATCATTTCACTATCAACCCATTTTCACCTCAAAATGAAAATAATGAACTTTTGTGATACTTTTTCACTCGCTTTATTTTGCAATCTTTACATAGCCATATCATCTTTCATCATTTATTTCACTGTACAAAAGCTATTCATTTAAACAGGTTTGTGTTTTTCACTTTTGCCAGAAGAAACATAATACTTGTATTGTTTCACGCTTTGTTGCTATACAATATTTCTCTATGATAGCTAGACTGTGTAGATTAATTATTTTAATTAAAAATAATCCTTTTTTTGAAATTGTTATTTAATTAATATTTTGCATACTTTTTTGTTACACGCTTCATGTAAAAAAACTACTGGAAGACAAGAAAAACTGCTCAATTGATATGGCCTTGGATTATATTGTTTAACATGTAAAATAGAAAAATATCTATAAAATTTTAAAGATTTGAAAAATTGAATCAATTTATATCTAGTTGCATACAATAAATCTAGCCTTTCATAGCTAAGCTTATTATTTCTGTAAAAAATACGAATTAAAAAAACAATTACACTTTACCTTTTTTATACTAGATACATAGCATTGACTTTTGTCTACTTCTTGGTAATTCTATCCGTCTACCTTGTTATGCTTCAGTAACTTTAATGTTGATATAAGGATGTGTTTCGTACACTGCTGTCTCTACTCTCAAAAGTATTTTATAGTCGGTGGTTTTCATTTAAGAGAGAATTAGATATTTTCAATTTTGGAAAAAAGTTCAAATGGTTTAAAAGCAGATTCGTGTGTTTAAACTGCTTTACACTCAAGAAATCAAAGATGAGATCGAATCTGTCATTTTCAAAAGTTTGTTGTACAATTATCTTCTCTGTGTGTATTGCTTACTGTCTTTTTTTCATGGAACATGCTCAAGTTGTAATATAGTCGATTATTTACTAAGAATAATATTTACATTAAATCTTAATCGTTTGAATTTTGTACTTTTCCATGAGTTTTGTTCCTAACGACCCGGGTTTCGCTTTTTGGTATCTTCAGGCATTTCAAGTGCACGGACTTACTTGAACTGGCGTGTAGTAATCAGTTTGTATGCAAAAATATGAATTACCGAAAATTTTATGTAAACGATTTATATTTATGCCGAAAAAATTTCTTTTTCAAAAAAAGGTCAAAATTTTACTTTAATAATATAGCAGTGAAGTCGGGTCGTTACCATAAAAAAACAATCAATAAATTACGAAAAATTACTTTTACTTATAGAAAATATTTGTCTTAATTTATTGAAATATATGTATGTATATCAAATTTATTATCATATTATATATTCTATACTATATATAGATTTTGTTTTTATATCATTGGCTGATGAACAATATGATAAATTTGAAAACAAATTAAAAATCATAAGTGTAGCAAAAGCCCTTCAGTGTTAAAATTAAAAAAATATCCCACTTGTAGTATTAAAACAAAACTCTTCTATGGCACTATAAATGGCAAATGATGAATTATTGGCACTGTCTAGCATTCTTTATTATTTACTATTTATGATACCACTCTAAAGTAGCGTGGGTTGTATTATCAAATAATAGAAAAACAACTGCTCTAATTGCTTAAATTTTGTGACCTAATACAATTGATTATTTGAAAATTGTTTTATTTCAGCTTCAAGGGGAGTTGAGCGAGTCCCGTGGACGGACAAGCCCCATTATGCTGGGAACGAAAATTCCTGGACCGCAGTCTTGCCCTGCTCTTCTAACTACCAAACAGCAAGGTTCGCAAATAAGAGTCCTCACTCTTAATCATGGTGAACATTTGGACTCTGCTTTGTTTAGGTATGAATTTTATTAATTACATATTTGAATTTCTGTATTACCTATCCGAAATGTTTGCTCTGAAGTAAAACCACTTTTGTATTAATTCAATCGTACTGTTTTGTCTATAAAATTTATGTGCACAAATTTTGATTGAAAGTTATGAAACTCATAGAGAATCTTCTTTAGTATAATTCATATATGAATTGACTTATTCTAATTTCAGGTTGGACAAGGGGACTGCTTTTCATCTATGTCCTGGGCCCAGCCTAATGGGTCATAAAGTATTTGTATACTGCAACTATGTGGATCAAAACAGTGGTAATAGACTCCACCATTTACATAACATATAAAATACATAGTTTCACATATTCTTTTATTAAGATTTATTGCAGTTTTACAATTAAAATAGATATCAAAGAATTGTTCTCATATTTTTTTTTCAATGAATATAATGCCTTTCCACCAAGAATTAACAGTTATATTATTGTGAATAAGAAATCATCAATCAGAATTGTAGATATCAATAGTTTCTGCTGATAATTTGCTAGCATTTGATATGGTTACTTAATTTTGTTAAGATTCTGATATTTTAGGGAGATTATTAATATTTTGGTGAATTTTTAGGTAGCGAACAGAATGAATTTATTCGCAATCAATACTATGCTTTGGAGTGGAACCGACCCAATGCTGATAATCCGTGGGCTCCTTCAACCAGTCTCGGGACAGGAATTTTGATTCAAGACACCGATATATTTTGTGAGCTTCTCGTAAACAAACCCGGAAGCTACCATTTTTATTTTGTGTATGAAAACAAGTAAGTAACATTTAATCCATTCCCATATTTTTCCATGAGAAATTTCTTGAAATATTTAATTTTGTGTATTCGAAATAATATTAATTAAAACTCCGTTTGTAGTGGGTCCACGGTAGGCCCCCAGGGCTCTGGATTTTTCCAAGTTCTCCCGACGCTTCGGTACGGGCGAAATAATCAAGAATGGCTACCGTTGGACTGCATACAATGTCAGACGGTTCTCTGCAAATCTCTAGGCCCGTTAAATACATGGGAAGGCAAGTTGAGAGTGGCCAAGGAATCTGGATATAACATGGTTCATTTTACACCCATCCAAGTGAGATCTTCTTTCTGATAATTTATGAAATTTGAATTCGAATGTTGTGTACTTACTGTATTGCTAAGGCAATAGTGAATCCCTAAATGAACAATGCACACTCTTTTTTAAATTCAAAATGTCCTTATTTTTACAGGAACTAGGTGGATCTAACTCAAGTTACAGTGTCGCAGATCAGTTGCGTTTGAATCCTTTGTTTAGCGCTGAAATTGGCAGAGAGGTCACGTTCAATGACGTTGAAAGCTTTGTGGCGAAAATGCGTAACGAGTGGAAAGTGAGTTTTGACTTGATTATATCCCAAAATTTTCCTGTGTCCAAATATTTCTTGCTTGATAAAGCTGTGTTTGTGTTTCTTGAATTGATTGGCTCTGTGCTACCAACTAAACATTGTAGACAAACAGCCAGGTGGATACAATATTTGTAGTACACCCTTATTCCACACAACATATTTTTAATTTTAAGATCCAAAAAAATAAAGCTGCCAGACATAGCAATCACAATCATGAAGGTTGACAATGAGAATTGCCATATTCATTAATTTTAATGATAGGCATAATAATCCACTCAATTTTTGACAACACCCAGGCAGCAATTAGATATGTGAATAAACTTAATTACGGTAATGTGATAATATTATTTTCGTTTTACAGGTGTTGTCCATATGCGATATTGTGCTGAACCACACAGCTAACGAGTCGCCGTGGCTACTCGAGCATCCGGAAGCAACGTATAATGTTTACAATTGTCCGCATCTTAGACCGGCCCTATTGTTGGATGCCATTTTGGCAAAACTCACTGATGATGTGGGGCGTGGAGATTATGAATCCTGGGGTGTACCCAGCCGTGTTACTCAACCGCAACAACTAGATGTGAGTTTTCCTTTTACTATTTAACAGACAAATCATGTTTTTGATATAATTTCTTTTAACGATTCTTCATGAAAAGTAAAAAGTATAATACTTGAGGTTTTCAATTGATGTGCTTGAATTTAATAATAAGATAAATGCTATAGACTCTTGTATCATTTTATAGGCCGTCACACAGGCGCTGTTATGGTATCCAATTGACATTTATAAATAAACATTTAACTGGATTATTATAAATTTAATAGCTTATTAATAACAATAATATTTTATTCATCTTATTATTTATTATATCTGTGAATAATTTATTTATAAAATATTGTTTATAAAAATTGTTGATCCATAATTATACCAGTTAATAATGGCTATTTTTAGAAAATATTATGTCAAGGTTTTTCATATTATTTGTGACAATTTATAGAACAGAAAATGGTTAATAGATGAAAAATATGTATTATATTTTCAGGCTCTTAAAAACTTACTTAACACCAAACTTCTACCTGAAGCCAAACTTCATGAGCTATATCTTTGCGATGTGAGTGAAATTGTTCAGGAATTCTACACTCTTGCCAGGAACAAGTATGTTTAACGACTACTTCAATACATACACATATATTATTTGCATATTGTCATTTGATTTTAAATTAAATGCATTCTGATTATTTCTAAACGTAACTCTATATTTGACTGAGATTGGTGTTATTTTCTGCTCAAAATGTATTCAGATACTTTTCTGTCGGTTGTCATTATAATAACTAAATTTTATCAGCATTTACAAAATGGATAGTTTTGATAGTAATTAAAATTTGCATTCAAAACAAATAATTTCCAAATCATTGATATCATTTTTAAAGGAATAATAAATAAATTACCATACAGTACCAAGATGGATGGCGAAACGAAAATTACATGGTAAGTTGATACCCAGAATGATCTAAACCAGCGGTCAACAACCGGTGGTTTATGGATCTCTGGTGGTCTGTCTCGAAATTTTGGTGGTGTTAAGAGTTGTAACAGAAACATCTTCGGAGCCAAGAATCCATTTGTTTATTGATAATTTCTCACTGTATTTTTATTCGGATTTCTGTTTCTTCAAGTCTACCTTGAGAATTTCAACCGTTTTTCTTACAGGGTGCCTCCTGTATCAGCTGCCGTTAAGGACGGCGAGGAATTGAAACTGGTCCAGGATCCTCAGTATAGGCGTTTGAAATCTATGGTGGATATGGAACTGGCGCTTCGCACATACAATATTTATAGGTAAAGAAACATATAACTTGTGCCTTTCGTTTTCACAGAGTATATTACAGTAGATATTCATTATTTTTTACCATCTTATAAATTGTAAAAAATCACAAAATTATTCATTTTAGAAACGATATTTTTGATGAAGACTCTCGGCTGAAGAAGTGTAGTGAAGAGTTGAAGACTCATTTGGAACTTCTCAATCATGATATGTATGAAGAAATACAAACACATTTGAATTATGCTGTAGACAACTGCATTGCTGGAATGAGGTGAGTGCTTTGCCCAAATCAATTATTCTTTTGGCCACAAATAATTATATGATTTGTAAAAAGTAAAAACAATTTTTGTATTTTTAAGGTACTTTCGTTGTCAATCAGATGGGCCTAAAATAGAAGAAGTAAATGTAAAAAATCCACTTGTTCCAAGGTAAGTCCATATTTGATATATCTATTTTGATTGCTTTTAAAACAATGTAGAAATTAATTGTAGTGGTTTATATTGCATAGTCACCCATCTGACAGGGCATGCAATAAGAAAGTTAAATGTAAATTTGGTCAGAATTTATATCTGATGCTAGCAGTGCCTATGTCACATTTTGACCATTTGGACTTCAGAAAACAGAAGAATCAGAAAATACTCTTTCTTTTTATGCAAGAAATCCCTACGTCATTTGATTTAAAATTAATGAAATATGAGGACAGCTCATTTGTCAAAATAATGTTACAACATACTTTGCACCAAGAAATGTCTATGTTCACATAGATAATCAGAAGTTGAGATTTATTAGTGTAAGAAGTCACCACTGCACTAGACTTCACATATACCTACCATAAATTTCTATAAACTTTCAGAAACACATTGTCAAAATATTTTTAATAACAACCAATTGCGTATAGTGAAAAATTGATATATTGATAAAGTCACTTCTAGACATATTGTCCTGCAACCGAAGTCCAAACAACATCAAAATAGAATCCACGCTCCACTCGTACACCCACAAAGATGTCGACACGTAATAGTCTGCAATAATATGTTCTTTTAGGTATTTCACATTTCATGGAGCGATTAATAATCTAGCAGAGATGGAGGAGAAGATGTATTCACTTGACGCTCGTTTCATGATGGCTCACAACGGTTGGGTTATGAATGCTGATCCTCTGAAAGACTTTGCCAATGTAAAAGATGGTACTGCCAACGTTTATCTACGGAGAGAATTGATTGCTTGGGGGGATAGCGTAAAATTGAGGTAAATCATTCACATTACATTTTTATAGTTACTGACCGGCGGTGTTGGGTTATTTACTTATCCATAATGTACTATGTTTTCCTGATTGTATATTTTGTATTTTACAGGTATGGAGATAAACCTGAAGATGTTCCTTTCTTGTGGAAACATATGAGAGAGTATGTGGAGATGATGGCTCGAATTTTTGATGGAGTGCGCCTTGACAACTGTCATTCGACACCGCTGCCAGTAAGAGAATAAAAAGTTTAATATTCCTGGGGATTCTAGATTTCTTTATGCAATATAATTGAGTTATCTTATATGTTCTTATAGGTTGCTGAATTCATGCTAGATTGCGCCCGTAAAGTGAAGCCAGATCTCTATGTGGCGGCAGAACTGTTTACAAATTCAGATCAGACTGATAATATTTTTGTAAACAGATTAGGTATCACTTCTCTGATAAGAGGTAATTCATAAAAAAAATTGCTTGTCCTTTATCAATTTAATGATCATATTATTTGTTTATTGCATTGGAACTATATTTTGATGCACTGTATCTTGAATCATATAATACCATTTTTATTTAATATTTTGTTTGACCCTTTTAATTACTCTGATAATTAAGATGTTATTTTGCATTTGATGACAAATTGGCAAAAGATAAAAATTGGTGGACTCCATAAGCATTGTGTTTCATATACAATTTAAGAAATTATATTTATTGTCCTCAACTAAGGTTTCATTGAATCACGGTGATTGACCTTCCAAATTTAAAAGTATAAAAAAATATTTGATTTCTCTTATCATTTATAAAAATCGAAATAATTATTTTATTGAAATTCATAGATTTCATAGATTTTAAATTAATTGACAAAAATATAAATTACACTTTTCCTTTATAGGAAAAGTGTAATTTATATTTTAATCAAAATCAAATCATACCATTAATGCGATTTGTTTATTTTATTTTCTAGAGGCTCTATCTGCTTGGGATAGTCATGAGTTAGGACGATTGGTTTATCGGTATGGAGGACGACCAGCTGGAGCGTTTCTACAACCTCCACATAGACCTATTTTACCATCCATCGCACATGCTCTTTTCCTTGATCTCACTCATGACAATCCAGCTCCTGTTGATAAAAGGTGCTATTTTTTTATTACTTAATAATAGCCCTATACTTGCTGTAGTCTTGTTACGCATATTTTGGGCGATCTTTTATTTTAAACATAATTAAAGCCTTTAACTGTCTTCACTTCAAATGCTAGTTTAGGACTGAATTGAAAGAATATTCTTTATTATTTTCTCATTTAACAACTTTACGGGAATATTGTGAAAAGTAGTAGACACTAATTTGGGTTTTATTAATTCTTTTAGGTCAGTTTTCGATCTTCTACCATCAGCGGCTTTGGTGTCCATGGCTTGCTGTGCATCCGGAAGTAACAGAGGATACGATGAGCTTGTGCCGCATCATGTAAGTAGGTTTTCTGAGACTGTGATGAATGAATGTATGTTGCTAACAACAAGCAACTTTCTCAGTCAAAGTGATGCTGACCATAAACTTTTTTAATGCAGATTCATGTTGTCGATGAGGTAAGACAGTATAGCGAATGGGCAGGAGACTACGGAATGTCCAGTTCCGTCGAACTACCTCAAGTTCAAGTGAATATTCAGTCAGGAATCATTGCTGCGAAAAAAGCTCTCAATCAGTTGCATTTTGAACTAGGCAACAACGGTTTTGATCAGGTAAATAAGACTGAATTATTTCATCTTTATACACTCATACTAATATACAAGTGAATTAGTATTTCCTGTCACGATTGAAATAATTATAGAACGCTTACTTCAATAGGTATATGTGGACCAAATGGACACAGACATTGTCGCTGTCACAAGGCATAACCCAATATCTCATCAGGTAAATTGAAAATTATTAATTAATTTATTTGTTTTTAGATTTATTTGCATACTTTACTATTTTACTTCAATAATCATTATTTCATTTTCAGAGCGTTATTCTTGTAGCCTTTACGGCTTTTTCACATCCAGATTTCAACTATAATGGTAGATCAATTAAGCCATTGCGCTTTGAAGGAAAACTCGATGAAATCATTTTTGAAGCTAGTATCAAACATATTGAATCAAGGTATGTTATTACAACCACAGAGAATGGTTCATTAAAAAGGTGAATTCTGTTGCAGTAAAAAATTTATTGTCTGTATTTATATTTACATTTCAGAACGGGTGGGTCTATCTATCAAGGAGTAAAAAACTACACTAAGCACCCCAAAGTTATCAATGGATTGACGGAGTTTGAAACCGAAATCAAGCAAAATATTCAACTGAACCAATCGTCCGCTCTTAGAGGATCGGAGAGACGTGAGGGGTCTTACACCGTTTTGGATTTTAAAGATTTCATTCCCGGGTCAGTTGTGGCAATCCGAGTGTCTCAACGGGACGAAATAAAAACCTCAATTCGCAAGCTTCAGCAAATTGCCGACACCTTCTTCACACAGCCTTATGAAGGTGCTATCGATCGATTGGGTCTCGCAGGAATTTTGCCACGTCTGACACTCACCGATCTAAATGTTTGCCTGTATCTCTGCGATCAGGAGGAAAAAGATAATGGAGGCTCCGGTGTGTATGACATTCCGGGATCAGGCTCGGTGTGTTATGCTGGACTGCAGGGTTTCATTTCCATTCTCAGTGAAATCTCTCCCAATAATGACCTCGGACACGCTTTATGCGATAATCTCCGTCAAGGTGATTGGATGATCGACTACATCTGGAAGAGGCTCGAGAGGTATCCAAGTCTATTGGAACTCTCGAGATGGTATCAATCAACGTTCCAGTCACTGAAGGAGATTCCGAGGTTTTTAATTCCCTGCTACTTCCAAATGATGATGACGGGATTGTATCGGTTGCTGCTGGACACGTGCTTTGCCCAGATGGGAGATTTCATTCGTCGCGGAACATCTTTCGAAAAGGCTCTGGCTTTGGGTAGTCTGCAGTGCGCTGGCGCAGTTAAATCTGTAACGATGCCTCCTATGTCGCCTAACTTGCCTACTCCTCGTATTGCACCGTCATCTGTCACTCTTTCGGCCGGTCTACCTCATTTCACAACAGGGTACATGCGTTGCTGGGGTCGTGACACATTTATCGCCCTCAGAGGGATGTTCTTACTGACTGGACGCTACCAAGATGCTCGCCATCATATCCTCGCTTTTGGAGCCTGTCTTCGGCACGGACTCATCCCCAATCTACTTGATGGTGGACGAAACTCCCGCTATAATTGCCGTGATGCTGTTTGGTGGTGGTTATACAGCGTACGCGACTATTGCAATGAGGCACCTCAGGGCTTGGCTATTTTGCAGGATCCAGTCTCCCGAATATTTCCCACCGACGATTCGCAGCCCTGCGGACCCGGCCAAGTGGAGCAGACCTTGCGAGATGTAATCCAAGAAGCGTTAGATGTCCACTTCCAAGGAATCATTTTCAGGGAGCGCAATGCCGGCAGGGCCATCGACGCTCATATGTCCGATAAAGGCTTCAACAATCAGGTTGGAGTACATCCCGAAACAGGATTCGTCTTCGGGGGCAACGAAGCCAACTGTGGAACATGGATGGACAAGATGGGTTCTTCTGATGCTGCTGGCAACCGTGGAAAGCCAGCCACTCCTAGAGACGGAAGCGCCATCGAACTGGTGGGTTTGTCTAAGGCAGTCGTCAGTTGGCTGGCTGGACTCCACGCTCAAGGAAAATATCCCTATTCTGGTGTACGTCGTGACCACCGCGATGGCTCTGTTACAACTTGGTCCTTTGTCCAGTGGGCGGATAAAATTCAACAAAATTTCGAGCGCTTCTTTTGGATAGACACCGCTCCTGCCGCAAACGATACGAGACCGGATCTCATCCATCGCCGGGGCATCTACAAAGACTCTTACGGCGCTACTCAAGCCTGGGCAGATCATCAGCTGAGGTGCAACTTCACTGTGGCTATGGCGGTGGCGCCTGAACTCTTCGATCCGCGACATGCATGGACGGCTCTAGAGAATGTGAAAACTTTGCTCCTGGGCCCACTCGGAATGAAGACTCTAGACCCCGAGGACTGGGCCTACTGCGGCGACTACGACAACTCTAATCAGAGTGGCGATTCCAAAGTGGCTCACGGTTTTAACTACCACCAAGGCCCCGAGTGGGTGTGGCCCGTGGGATTCTACCTGAGGGCTCGTTTGCACTTCTCCCAAGAGAACGGATGCCTGCGGAAAACGGTGGCCGAGACACAAGCCGTTTTGTCACGTCATCTAGCTGAATTGCAAAGCACCCATTGGCGTGGCCTACCTGAGCTCACGAACGCTGCAGGTGCCTACTGTTCGGATTCCTGTCGCACCCAAGCCTGGAGCATGGCCTGCGTGCTAGAAGTCCTGTACGAGATTCGCCAATGGGAGAGCAAGCGGCCGGTGGTGCTCACCGTAGATGATAACTGACGTAAAAATCGCATCGTAGTCCATATTGTGCCGTTCGCTCGCGATTTGGCACACAAAATTTACAGCAACAAACAAAAATGTTCCGATTGTAAGAAATATAATTCAAAGAGTTCAGTAGCAGACCTCACTTGTAATCGTAAAGATGACGTGGAACACTTGTATTCGGAGCCATTTTTTGTGTACGATGCTAAAAACAGGAAGAGTAGAAAACAAAAAAAGATTGTTGAAAAAGAAAATATCGAGTACGTCGGATTAAATGCTGACCATGGTAGGCAACCTATTGGTAAAAGGAAAAACCGAAAGCGCGGATTCAATTTTTTGCGTTTTCAACGAAAAAATAATTG
This sequence comes from Himalopsyche kuldschensis, assembly GCA_028554975.1. Taxonomy (NCBI): domain Eukaryota; kingdom Metazoa; phylum Arthropoda; class Insecta; order Trichoptera; family Rhyacophilidae; genus Himalopsyche; species Himalopsyche kuldschensis. Next base: position 6,399,131 of record JAHFWI010000003.1, on the reverse strand, counting down.
GAAAAACACCGATGGTCGATCATTGAATGCGTATTTAGATGCTCGCGACTGTAATAAGGGAAGCGATACAGATATGACATCTGTCTTGCAGAACTTGTGTCAGAAGCACTACAGGGCAGCCAAAGACGCGTCCAAAAATATCTACAACAAGTTGCTGCATCATTACGACTACACCTATAGCTTTGCCACTGTTGTGTACAGCGATCGATATTTCATGTACAATTTAACTTTAGAAACGAAAACCATGCCAATGAAATGTTTCATCGCCAACGATTTGGGTGGCCATGTTATTTACAAACGTTTCACTCGCACATGTAAAAACAATGAAAACGTTTTAAATTGGGAAAGCAATTGGTATAACATAAGCGACGCGTGCACCAAGCACTACATGCCTATATTTACCAATTGGGGAATTCAGCCATACTATCCGCACAGCAGTGTACTCTTTGAATTCGGCGATCGATATCTACTCTTCTACACTGATCGGCGACATTATTACTCTTCGTTTTTTGATGACATCCAGCAGTTTTACGATAATAATCGCTTTATATACTCCAACTATAGGCCCATATTTGATGTGTTTGCTTGCAGTAGGGAGTTGCTGGACTACGATGATTTTGTGTACTCTCATTTTAAGTTAGGAGAAATGAACCAAAAACAAATGCAGCCTCTGTTTTACTATGAAAATAGACAATATAATTACCGGCTTACTGACGAAGGCTGCAGACGCACCAAATACTTTTCAGATTACGAAATGAATAGTAAAAAAAAGGTATTTAAGAAAAATAACCCTCACGGCCAAAAGACTACCTATGGCTTCACACAGTTTACCTCAAAATTTCCTATTCCCGATTTTGCATTGACGGATGATGCTCATTCTGTCAGATGGAAAAATTACATCTATGAAAACAGTAAACTGTGCGATCCGAATAAAATTTATGAAAAATTCTATAAGCCCGGTCGCCACGTGTCTATTTCTAACATAGCTGTTGTCGAATCTGATTTAAAAGAAAAAAGAAACAACAAAACCATCTTGCTGGATAAGAAAAAATTAAACTTCGATCAGCTGCCGTCGAATTCCACAAACGAAATGTTAACTTTGGAACCGAGCAAAAATAATCTTATCCATACCGGCTACGTAGATTACAAGAATGAACTGAAATCTTCGAGCGTTGCCAGGATGACTGACATACTGTCGGTGACAAACAATGAGAGGGGCAACCTTCTTGTTATGGAGCCTCTCCTCATAATGCAGAACCTCAACGAGGAACGACTTAAAAACAAGATTCACGCAGCAAAAAAAGCACAAAGATTGATGGTTTATATTATTGTCGGCTACACAATATTTTTTATAATTTTCTCTCTTGTCGCTTTTTATATTATGTACTTCATGTGAAATTATCAACATGTTGCTTCTATTTTTAATATATACAATGTTTGTGCTTATAAATCATGCAGAGATGATATATTTTTATTGCTTTATTTTAAGTCACAAATGGAGTGAATACAATGTTTTCATCTCACTTTTACTGCCATATTAGGTATTTGTTAGCAAGTATGCCATTGAAGATGTGCCATATTTTTTTTTGTTATATCACGCACTATCTATTTTTGGAAATATATTAATGAAACATCTTTTTCTCAAATATTACCAATTTATTATAGCATACCTAGAACTGATGCATATTACATTCTTCGTCTAAATATGATGAATATATTTTGCTTTTTTGTTACAATTATATAATAACAGAATCTGATATTCACACTTTCAAATGCTTACATAAATCTTAGTTTGCTTAAAGCATATGTGATAGTTTGTTTATCAGAAAATATAGTTACTTTAAAAAAATATATATTTTTATATATTCATAAAAAAGTTTGATAAATGGGTGCATTTTGAAAACCTTGTCTTCTGGGGAATTACCCCAATGGGCTAAGATGAATGTCAACAATGTGCCTTAGTCATTCTACATGTTTGTCTTCCATGTTTTCAGATATCTATTACATTAAATAATAAATCTTTTCTTATGATAATGTTACAACGTCATGGTATGAGTAGGCTTACCATTCATATGTTATTTTCAATGCGGCGTCATTTTTTATTGTTGTCAGAAATACAATAAATAGTGCAAGCAGGGAAAGAAAATTGGAGCTAATTATTTTGATATAAGACTGAAAACATTCATATTATGTGACATTCTTAAAAAAAAATCTTGTTGTTTTCTATTTTCTTTATTCATATATTTTTAAGATCTGGGATTACACATTTAACTGGCCTTATAATTGTGAACCAGTAATCCCGGTCAATCCAAGAAGTCCCGTAAGCTTACATAATATTAGCGACATCTGTATTTTCTTTTGAGATGCACGCCTTTTTTGATTTACTGTGAGATTTTGTTAAGTTTTCAAATTCTGTCAAGCATTGAAAAATAAATTGACAATAAAAAAATTTTACTGTTTTATTTGAATTTCCTTCTATCTTCAGAGTGAGAAATGAGGACTGAATTACAGATAGCTGAAATAAATCAGTTCACAAACAAGTGGGCACAACTATTCTGACATGTTCTGATGGTTTTAGCATATAATGCTGTATGTACATGTACATTAGCTAAGTCAAAATTAAAAATTGTTTCAACTCAAAATGAATTCCACAAATAAACAATTTAATCCTCACAGGCAGTCTTGTAATCATTATCTTTGCAGAAGTATACAATGCATAGATAACATACAATACAAAGGTAATATAAGTATACTCTACGATTGACATGTCCAGCTTGATTTGCACGGTGGGCTATTTAATATTAGGTGTCGAGTGTTATTAAAAATAAAAAAAACATTTAGGGGATTTAGTTTTCGTGAAATAAATAAATGTTGCTTAGCCTTGAGAAACATCTGAAAACCTAGACATGCTAGAACAAACCTGGGTTGGAGTTCCTAGTCGGGACACAATATAATTTATTCAAACAGGGGTTCTAAGGTAGGAAGGAATAAGATTCAGACAATATTCATAGTTGAATTATTTTTTTATTATAAAAATGTTGTAATACAAAAATTAAGTTTAATCTATTTATGTTACTTAACATTAAAGCTCATTCTGTAGGGAGCTAAACTCACGGCACTGTCGACACGCTACGCTACTTTTGGTCAAACAAAATGTCAATTGGGAGAGCATGTTAAGAACTATGCGAACACATTGCTATATACTCAACCAAAGGTAGCGCTGTGTCGATAACACCACGATTTCAACTCTCTTGTAGAATGAACCTAAACTATTCTAATTCTTTCTACCACTTATAATACACTCAAATACTGGCAGTGGAAAATACGAAACTTAAAAGTACAGAAGAAAACTATTTTTCATCCTTCATTACCGCACATTTCTATCGAATAATATTCAAAATGTAATATTTGAATGCAAGTCTGTTAAACTGGACAACTTAAATGTAATAGGTAAAAAATTCGTCTGATTATCTGAGAAATGTGACAAACAACAAATTTGCACGAGACTTAATTAGGAAAGTAGTAAATTTTTGCCAAGACAACTGACGATTTTACTATTTCTAGTATATAAATGCATTTGCTGCTAACATTCTATCAATTATAAAAATACTATCACTCAGTAAGTGTTAAAACTATCAACATAAATACTTTTTAAAAAATTATATAAAACATGATATCATCATACGTGATTTTGTTCCCAAAGTTATTATTGCAGGGAAACAGATATGACAGAAAGATCATACCTGTTTTCCAGCAATACCGAAATCATTACTAAATAGCAAGAATATATCTGTACAACACTATCTCGAGTCCAATCAATGATTTTATAGTGCAAATAAGACATTGTTGGTTCTGAAATCCATCATTTTATTAAACTAAAATAATATCTAAAAATGGACTCGGAATTGGATGCAATTAATATAAAATGGACTATTTATGCAATTTAGCTGACATCTTTTTCTTAAGGAGTAATAATATATAGATTTTAAAAGGGTTTATGTTCTTTTACAATAAGTCGAGTTTAAAAAAAAATCCACAGCAGCAATTACAAATCACCACATGTTTTGTTTTTTGAATAAATAATAATACAAATTGACTAATAAATAATTTTATATTCACAATCTAGAAAACTTTCTTTTTAATGCCAATGAATTATTGTTATATATAGTTTAACAATTTTGAAAAAAAAAAAAAAATATCTCAAACAAACTGTAAAATTCACCAAATTGTTAAAATAAGTCATTATTTCATATGAATGGCGTGTATCGAATAAGAATAATTATTCTGCAAACTAACAATGATAAGATAAAATAAATTTATAACAAGACAAGCTGCGCTAAAATCATCGAATTTTTATTTCCTATTATGTATTGACATAGATTTGTACATTGAGATTTGATTTCCCATAGAAGAAAATCATTATCAGTAAAAAATTGTGTAAATATATAAAACCAAAAAAACACCAATGTGAATTCGAAAATGAGTGCTATGGGAATAACATTTAATTTCCAAGTTAGAAATGTTTCATTAAAATGGAAGTAATCATTGCGGCCAAGCCGTAAGAAGAAAAGTATTCATAAATATTACCATAATAATGCGTACAATATTTTTATTACCAACAATAAAAATGCAACTTTAATTATTGCATATATCTACAATTTTATTCATCGAGTACATTTATTCAATAGTACTTCTGTCATTGAACTGATGAGAAATTGTTAATCTAGGCCTCTTCGTAGACCAAATATTTCAGACATTCGTTAAAACTTCACCTAAATTATGTATTTACAAACTATAAAATATATCAAAATATGTTATAGAATTTGTCTAAGGTACTTTTCAATGTGTTATTCAAATAAAACATTATATAAAACCTATTCTACTGGGCAGTTTTTTTAATACTATATTTTTGAAGACCTTAATCGTGGTGATTATGAAATATTAAAGCAAATTCTGTCAAAATTTTACAATATATACATTGTTTTACGTTAATTGTGGGCAGCTATCCATCTCATACAACAACCGAACTTACAATAAATATGCATCATATTTTTTTGGTATGGGACTTGACAAAAGCAGGGCGGAGTAGGATTTCATGTCAATAATGTTATCATATTACAATATATCATCAAATAATGGAAACGGGTTGCAATGAAACAGTATGAAAATAACTGATATAGTAGGGATAAAATTGAATTCAGTACTCTTCCAGAGTACATTTTTTGGAATATGCAAAAAGGGGGATGGACATAATACTAAATAATTACTTGTCCAAAACCCAGTTCCTTGTCAGGACACTCGCTACATTTATTGTAATTGCACTCTGAGTTTGCAACTGTCATGATTTATATACTATGAATAAAAGCATCAACTAAAGTAAAAAAAAATAGTTTAAGATTGTATGTATGATGGCAATACAGTTTACACAGATAATTGGACAATTAACATATAAAAACAGTCGCAGTGAAATGAACAAAATATAAGATGGCTTATCCACAGATCTAGATCTGACGGCACAATGGTCCAGTACATACGACAATTCAATATTAAATGTCCAACATCGGATTGTTTTTCGTACATTTACTGTGACACAACCATTGAGAAAACTATCTTCAATCAATGGAATCTGAAATTGATTTATTTACTCTGTGACAAAAAATAAAAAAAAGCTCAGACACATTCAAATTGTTCATTACAAATTCACTAACACAAGGCTCAAGAGCTCCATATAAATTTGTAAAAATCAAAAGCGATATATTGAAATGAGCATTTTGACTTTTCAAATACACAGCCTAAAATTTGTATACTCAATTACATCACAGAGGATCCGTCGGATTTATATCAGAACTGACAATAGAAATAGTGCAGCCTGTTAAATATGCAATATTTCTGGAGCAGTTCTCCAGGAGAATGTATATTTTATTAACAAATTGACAACATCTTTCCATAGGATTTGAGGATAATTTAAAACTAACAACTAGGAGGTTTCACAATAACCTGATAAATTGTATTATTTAGAGAAATAACAAAGGTGTAAAAAGTAAACGTAACATTGCCAACAGTGAAAGACCAGTGCATTCGTAAAATGCGCTATATTCTTTGACTGGATTCAATATTATATAAAGTAATTCATTGTTGGCGACTTACATTTATTATGTCTTGAGGAAATAAAAGTAATTGTCAAATAACGAGTTCAATTTCTTATTTTGAAGCCAGTTTACAATGCACTCATAAATATAGCGGTTTAATACAATTCAATTAATGTCCGAATGAACTTGTTCGAAGCGTCTGCATATTTCATTTTATGATTTCATAAAATAATATATAGCTCTATAATAATGAAAATATGTAGTCCATTAATTCATAGTTGCCGAAATATTACATTAACAACTGCAGCGGAACCTTGATTTATAGTTCTCGAATTCATTGTTTTCCTGAATTTTTATTGTTGGTATGGACATTCCTCGCATTCATCATTTTTGCAAGAGGCGCCTATAAAAAGAATAAATCGGCATTCCACAGTATATCAAATTCTGATTGTCATTTCAGGTTGGCAAACATGATATAAACTTCATCACTTTAATTGCAAACAAATTGTATTAAACCGGTATTAATCGGATGCACATAACTTACACAGATATTTATAACTCATTGTTTAATTTGGAGATTGGATACTTACTATGAAGTATGTGAGAAAACCATATCTTTATGCAGTTTTGTTATCACAACTACAATATACATCACATCAACAGAACATTTATGGAAACTTAAAATATATTCGAATATGAATATTTACAATACAAATTTTTTAATCAAAAACTTGAATGTGGAGAACCTAAAAATTTGTTTTTTTTTGATTCAAGTAATAGTGAAAAAAAGACAATATCCTAATCACAGATCTAGTTTTAAAAAAATCAAAACAAATGAGATCACATGAATTAAAGGTAGTTTATGTCCATAGTTAACATAAATTTAAGACTGCCACGTAAAAAAAATATCTGTTTTAAATAACATACTAATTATTTTCTTATACAAACGTTTCATAAGTCGCTACTAACACTAGTAACTAAATGTAAGGTAGACATCGGTTTAGAAAATGCGGCTCAGAGATAAATAGATACCGAGCAGAGCCACACTGTACTGCACTGACTTTCTCAATTATATTTGACTCATTATTGACAATTATTTTATTATCTATCCAATATTTAATTAATCAAAAGTTTTACACTGTTAAGCATCCATCACTAGTGAAAATATTCTTTCGGTGAGATTCTGGATAGAAAAGAGCTCAGAAATCACATATGAATAGTAAGTCAGCGCAGCTGGTGCATGAAAATAATTTGCTTTTCCAATGTGCAGTTATGATTAATTATTCAATAAAACTACAACTGTCTCACAATACGCTTAATGTTTCTGCACGCATCATCATCGGTGGAAAGTATTTAAATTACATTAATAGAAAATCAATACTCAGTTGCAAAGTATCTGCATTTGTACAACACAATGGCAATCATATTTTGTATATCGATCAACAAAGAGCTCACTTTTTTTAAGTTTTGATCACTCAACTAGCCACACAGCACATCGTAATTTATTCTTAGGCTATCCTATTTATAAGAGGGGTTTTCCGCCGGTTTGCATGCGAAGGTGTAGTACTAATCGTTTGGTATATGTAATTGGTTTTGGGACGTTTCGCTGAACTCTCTGAAAGGAAAAAAATAAATCAATAAAAGAGCCAATGACAACCGTACGTGTAACCGGTGAAGTACTTCTTTCAAAATATTTTTTTAAAAACAATTATTTGAATAATAGAAGTGTACAAAGTTAAATTGGAAGTAAATATTACCTGTATGATGAAACTGGGACGCTAATGCAAACTCCAATTTGATAGGGTGACTTTCTTCAATATCAATTTCATCGTAAGCACCATCCATAACCTGTGGAACAATTTTTTGATTATTAATTAAATGCAGAAGGCTGACATGCTTTTAAATTACAATGAATAATGCATTGATAAGCATATAACAATATATGCGAGACTTACTTCAACATCGCTGTTTTCATCATCATAGTGATGTCTCATGAGGGGTGAAGGTGATCCAGTGGGAGAAGTAGCGAGGAGAAACGCTTCATCAACGTCCAACTCTTCTTCCTCTGAGCAGTCCTCTTCCAGTTGTTCGCTCACAACCCCTTCTCCGTCATTGTCGACATCGCCCTCTCCCTCCAGCTCTCCTTCACCGCAATACTTCATTTCTCCTCTCTCCAATGCTTCCAGACTGTCCGGTCTGACCATAGCTTTTCGGATGGCCTGTGGATCCTTTCGTGACCATTTTTGCACCTCTTCATCCATTTTTCCTACTTTGGACGGATTCATTGCCCAGAGACAACCTGAAAAATCCAAATGGAATTGTTAATGCGAAAGATGTATTTTGTGTTAAATCATAAAAATGTTGTGATAGTCAAGTCAATATAAGTAAGACTAATACACAAATTTTACCTTTTCTTTGCCCGCCATTTGTAGAAGGCTTTTCAATTTTCTCAAAACATTTATTTAGACTGAGATTGTGCCGCACTGAGTTTTTCCATCCATTCGGGGCAGTTTTGAAGTATGGAAAATGTTGGCTGGAAATTAAAAACATCATTTTGTTTCAATTGATTTTTTATACTTTTGGAAAATTACAAGAATAAATACATCCATAAAAGAGTCAAATCTATATTTCATTCATTTCTTTACAACCAACACCGCTTATGACCACACGCACTCGTGAGTACAATTATCAGCTGTATAAGTTTGATTGTTTTATCATTTACTTTTCTATCAATCAATGAGCAGTTGTCAATTGCTTCAGCTGCTTTACTATTAATTTTGTGTTTCAATTCTAAGGAAAAGAAGCATAGCAGTAAGTCAACAATAGTACAATCAAACATTTTCATGAGGAGAAAAAAAGAATAGTCTCATACATGAAATAGAAGAATGCTTTAACAAATTGGCTGCAGGTTAATCAAAACACAGAGAATAGAAGTGTATTCCGCATTCCCCGTAGCCTTAAAAAAACAGGATGTTTTCACTCTTAGCATATTCAGTGTGAAAAACACACCTGGTATTTTGGTGTCACATTAATCTACACCTAGATTATTCTGTCTTGATAGTTGTATTATTGTTTTCAAATATTTATCGTAAGGCAAGCCATTATTTAAATTGGAACCTGATGTTGATTGATCTTTTTTCCAAGAAGAGAATCCAATTGAAAGGGATCAATAATGATATTTTTTCCCCTTCTTTTGACAAGAATAATAAAAATAATGACTGCCAAAATTCAGACAGACATGTGTTATAGGCAGTAAATGTTATTCTGTGTCAAAAGTATTATTTACATGAAAATTATTTTTCAGAATATCAGAACAAAATTCATAATATTCTAGATGTCTTATGTTAATTTCATTTCGGCAAAGCGATCAGGTTATATTTATAAAGAGGCATTGAAACTGAAAAAGGATTGACTCACCACATGAAATTGTATATTTCTGATACTGGAAGACTGCCCGTTCGTGAATTCTTGAGTGCCATCGCTATGAGACAGGAATATGAGTAAGCAGGTTTAGGAAATTCTCCGCAATATGATATCTTATTTCCAGGGATAAACTTTGCACCGACACTATCACTGAACGCGTTTGCAGACATTGTCGTCTTAATGATTTGCCTATTATTGTTTAATGTCGCATTATCGATTAATATGGTAGCCGGACTTTTATTTGAATTAGTAAGAAGCGTTCTCGAGTGCTGGTGGCCTAATATATGGATATTACCAGATATTATGGTCTTTGTGCCGAGTGTTTGTGTTGTTACGTACTGTGTGCCGTTGACTCTCTGATTTGTGTTTAATATTGAACAACTTTTAGTGTTAAGCTTGAGTAATTCCGGCTGCGATGCCTTTATTCGTATTGTGGGCGGCGGCGGTCCACTGAGCTTTATAGGTTTATAGTCCAATTCATTCGTTAAGTCTTTTTTAATATTTTCTAGATTTTCACTTTTAATAAACACAAAGTTTGACGTTTCACGGATTGAATCGACATCTCCAAAGTTAACACTGTCATCTTCGGATTCCAAGGTTTCTTGTTTTATTTTAGGAAGATTGATGGTGTTGGGCGAAAATGTCAAATGACTCTTTCCTTCCGACGGGCTGGGCAAGGGCGACATATTCACTGAATCACTATTTACTGAATTTAACATAAGGTTTGAAGAATTTTGATTCACTATCGTCTTCACTGGCGATTCTGAAAACATTGACGGCATGACGGAGTTCGGATTGACCATCACTGCGTTAGCTTCAGATCCATACAAGTCCAGGTTGTGCACAAAATTCGAAGAATTATGTAAACTTGCATTGCTGCCTGCTATCCATGCTGTGGCGTTATCCATGTCTATGTCTAATAATGGAGGAAGGTCGGAAAAGCTGACTCCGAGGGCATCCTGAAAAATATTCACATTCATAGTAAAATACTGACGTTAACCGTGGTGTGAAACTAAAAGAGGATAACACTGGCCACACTTTTAGAATATATTGGAAAATAAATGTTAAAATCTTTTTATTTCAATTATATGAAATCAATTCACATCTTTTGATTTAACTTGATATTGAGTAATAGTAATAATTTATTGATTTAATATCATTTGTTGATGAATTTATGTAAATAGTTAATTATTATTAAAAAAAAAAACAATTTCTAATCTATTTGTTACACAATCAATAGGTGGAATAAACAAATTCATCAATTTGATTTTATATTGAATGTACTTCCACAAAGTTATCGCCGAATTCATTGAAAGAACTTCTTAAGAATTACAAAATAGTCCAATTTTGAACCATGGTTAACTTTCTGAACATTTATGATGTTTAGCAAGAAAAATAATATTTTGAAAAAAGAATTAAATAAGTGCACATGTATAAATAATAATCAATACTCAAACATGAAAATTTTATTTACCGAGAAATCAGTTGTACTCCCCAGATCGGTTGCCATTTCCGACTTGATGTCAATGTCCAGCATGTCTTGCAGCGAATCCGTAATATAGAAATCCATCGTGCCACTTACGAAGCGATCCTATAATCAAAAAAGATATCAAGTCAAAACAATAAATATTTGTAATTCATCTACTAGATTTCGCACAATAAACTTAAGTATGATCGAGATGATAATGCCACCTGCCTGCATTCGCTCAATGCATGTAAGAGTGATGAAGGGTTTGAAAACTTATACAATATCTTTTCTGATGGGAAGATGTAAAATTTTGGTTGCAAAATTATTTGACCAGTTTAGGCAAATTGAAAGTAGGATCTTTTCTGCTTAACTATACAAAAAAAATAATCATATATGCTTTCCTATCATATACACATAATATAATGTCATATTCTAATAATACCAGTCTTTTCCCAAAACCATTCTTGCTCAACTTGCTTACTATCAATCAGTTCTCGTAAAAACAAGTTTGGTTGGCATGATTGAATATTTACTATGTTTTTAATCCTTTCTAGCAAAATAATTATGGAATTTATAATAAAATCAGTATAATTTGGCAGATCATAAGAGTTAAATAAATAACCATAATCAGTCTGGAAAGATTTGAAGCTTTGATGCAGGTCACGCCGGGGCATATTTGAAACTATACGGCGGAGGAAACACGGGTGGAAAGAAGTGGGAAGGGGAGGAAAGGGCGGGGGAGTGCACAATGGAATACCTACACCGGAGAACCAGTTTTCGAGACGAGGCCGATAAAATAATAATGTGAAAGACCGTGAGTTTGCCGCGCGCTTTTCTCACCGCTCTCAAGACAAAGGGATTAATAAATAATACGTAAAGGTAATATAGAAGGGCGAGTGACGGGTTCACGGTATGGTTTCGCGCCGTTTTCAACTGTAGAAATATTCAAAACGGAGAAAAAATGTCACACAGGCGCAACTTTTAAAAAAAAACGAATTTGCGCAAGTCGAATAACACGTGCGAATCTAATACAAGAGATTTAGAGTTGTAAATGTGTGTGTGTACCTTCACGAATAATATACATTTTTATATCAGTTCTTCAGTAATACTAATTAGTTTACAAAGATTTAGCTGGGTTTACACTACTCTAAGTTTCACAAGAATGTTCAACAAAAGAGAGCGTTAAACGAAATTAGGTCGTAATATAATTTAAAAAAAATCTATATTTCGTATTTTTATCGCGAATTCTATTCAGCAAAAAAAAAATCGTTTACCGCGAGGTTCTTATAAAATTGTCCTAAATTGACATTCAAATAAAATTTCGTGTTTTGAAAATGAGTTGTAGATTTCATGAATGATTTTTTGGTCACAATTGTCATCTGTTAAAATTCTCGATAACACAATGAATATACCAAAAATAATAAGATAATATTTATGAAAAAATGAACAAGCGCATATTCAATGCAAAAATAATATGCGGTTTAGTTCAATTGGGTTGAAAGCTTGACCGGTGGTCGAGACTTATCGCGTTTACAATACCATTATAACATTTATTTAGTCTGGCTTTCCAAGAACACATTGCGTAATGAATGACATAAAAACGAATGCTCGTCTGGCATGAAGGCACGTAGAAGTTGAGCTGCCGTACCAATAAATAAAGATGACCGCCTCATAGGTAGGTAAGCATTACTAGTTATGCGCATGTGGTATACAACTTTCCCTTGCTGGAAACAGTGCAACCAACATTTTCCCGCCGTCGCACTATGGTTCCGCCCCACACAAATCAACCGCAGCTAATTGGGAAAACGGTCTAAAGAACATATAGTAATTATGTAGTCGATAATTCCAGCAATAAAAAAAGGCATGGCACTCGTTTGTCAAACAGTGTCAAATTCGCGCAGTCCAATTAACAGACATTTGATCCCGAATGGAATACACTTCATTAAATTTGTATTTAAGTCATGTACTGTATCCTCCTTGGTCGCGGTGTCCATGTTTTGAAGTCCCAGTACAAACCGAATAGCAACCAATTCTCATAAAAGTACTACTTTAGAGATACCTCAATAAGCAGTTCATATGCTGGAAGAGGACATGTTTGAAATGTATACTTTGACATATTTAACCAGTACTTTTAAAGTGTACATATTCGCAAATATCGCTAGTTATAATTTAGAATTTCTACTGAAGGTGCTTGATGGAATTTCAATATCAACTTTGAATCGTTTGAATTGTGTACTTTTCCATGACTTTTGTCGCCAACGACCCGGGTCTCGCCTTTCGGCATTATCGGGCGTTTCAAGTGCAAGAATGAACTTGAAGTGGCTCAGTTTTTTGATCGCGAGTTAAATTTGATATTTAGAAGTACGGTATATTTTATGCTGCCTACTAATTCTCAAACTAAGCTTCTGTAAGAGTCAACAGTTAGGGCAGATGGCATATTAAAACGATAATAACTTTGATTATTCTACGTATTGTATAACTATTCGTGACACTTGTTTCGCCAAAGGCATCTTCACCTTAAATTTTGTAATTCATCATATTAGAATCACTCATATTTTATTACTTAAGCAACCTTTGCTATAGTATGTCTGAAGATGCCTCTGAAAGAGGCGAAACAAGTGTCACGAATAGTTACACAATACGTGAAATAATCTAGGTTTATTTAATTTTTATATAAAAAAACAAAGTTAAAAGTAGTAAAAATAACCTCAACCTTCATATGTAATATATCCTTGGTCAGGAGATATGAGGGCATCAGTCATTACCGCCGCATATAAAATTACTTGGCATGTCTGGACCGTTTAGATTTACGTCATGTAAACCGAGACCATGGTTGTAAAGAGAGACGACAAAGTCATTGCATGTATAATTTCAGATCAAGTATATGTATCTACATACAGTAGAACCTCGATTATCCGGACTAATTGTGGATGAAGATAGTCCGGATAAGGACAAATCCGGATAATCGAAAAAATCATAATTGACAGGAAAAAACAAGTATATTCAGTATAAATAATGTTTTTTTCTTAATATTAATACATAGCTTTAATAATAAACTATTTTTTATTGAAAAAAACAATTATCTATTTCTGCTTAAAGCTAGCTTTTCTTTTCGATGCTGCCAAATCACGAATACTTTTGAGACACATAAGTTGTTTAGAATAGCACTCTTTTTTTCTCTCAAGACACTTCACGGCGACATCTAGACACTGAAAAGTTTCAGAATGTGTAGACCAATATCTCCCCCCTCACAAATCTTTTCTACGTCATCTTGATCTTATTCCTCTGAGGTTGATATTTCTTTAATTATTTCGTCATCATTCAAAATTTGGAATCCAGGATCGTTTGCATCGCAATTTAACCACTCGGTTATATCTTTTTCGTCGCATTCAACACATATTGAAGTTGTGTCATTGCTTCCGCAAAGTTTCCTCTATCATTTTCACAAATGCAACGATCAAAATATTAATACTGCATTTCATTACTTACGTTAACAGTGGACGCAATTTGCCACGTTTTTCACACCAGCAAATTTGTAATATTTTTGTTTATTTTGACCAATCCGGATAATCGAGGTTCTACTGTATGTATATGGGACCAGTAAGAATAAACGAACCTACCAAATAGATCGCCCAGAACCAAAAATATTTCATTACATTCTTGCCAAATATTTTTGTCTATGTAAAAAGTAGATGAGACGTAATTTAAAATAAAATATATTTTGTCGCAGCGCAATCTTCTGACACAAAATCGTCTTGAAGCTTATAGTAATAATTATATCGTATGATGTATATCTCTAAATCTAGTAGTAGTACGATTTTTCCAGAGAAGATTCCTCCGAAAAATGTTTATTTGTAGTGAATTCTCTGGAGCAAACGTAGAGAACGGATGTAAATGAAAATATTGTCGAAGGTCGGGAATGTTTGGGAGACTAGACTCGAGAAAATAAGGTCAATATCAACGCATCCACTTAGGTATGTTATTGAAAACATCTACAGAACTTAGTTTCTGAGCACATGTGGGGATTGTTTGAAAACAACAGTTTTTCAGTGCAAGGGACGTAATAATGATGTTGGCTGGCATGAACGAAATTTTAAAATGTTTTCCCCGCCGACTCGCATACGCCTTGGCAAAAAAAAACATTTCTGCACATGTCAGTTTGAGAGAATGTGTAAAGCCGTAACAATACTATAATTAGGTGTGTTAAAAAATAACATTATTTGGGTGTTTATACTATTTCAAATGCCCCATAACAAATTCATGGAGTATGGCTGTTTGCTAACATTGACAAGGAATTTCGGGATTGAACATTAAATGAGTCATATCTATATTTTACCAAGTATTTTTTGAATTAATATTAAAGACATTTATGATGTTAATTTTAGCTCACATCTATTTAGAAATGCGGTTCACCGCGCTCCATGAGCCCCCATAATTTTTAATCTTTCACGTGTACATATATCCAAATGAAATGGTAAGGCATTTAATTAATAAACCTTCAAAGATTACGATATCATTATATTCCAATTCGGGTGAGGATAAGCTAAAAGAAAAAAACTATTATAAGGTCCGTCTAAGCTTGCATAATTCAAACAATTGACGTTTTCCGTAAGCCAACTTACGCTGGCAGACCTACACCAGCATTAAAACCATGAAGTCTTCACTCTGCAATCGTATCGAAAGTGAAAATAAAACAAGATTTCAAGGAGTACGATGAGGAGTCAAGGTGGAACTGGAAGTTATATGTAAGATTAAAAAAAAAACTATTTACTGAATTACTATTTCAAGGAAATGCAAAATTGCTATGTGCATCGTGTAATTAATTCAGTCAATAAATATTTACAATCAATTTGATAACATGTTATCAAAATTGTAATAACCATGTATTATATAATAATACATGACTCTCGAAAATTCTAAATCGATTTGTTCATCTTAAGTTTGTCTTATTTAGACTTATATTTGCATAACCACCGAAACATACCTAATAATGACATATCAATGTGAAAGATTCATACGTGTTTGGTAAAATGTGGATTACGGAAATATATTTCATTTGGTTAGTCAGTTAGTGTTTCAGTTGCAGTTTAGTGCGCGGGCTTCGAAGCAGCTGCAATTGGTGTCCCTTCGCCTCTCGCACCACCGCCAGTACTCGAGCACAGCATTACCAACATAACATGAACATATTATGAACATCCAACACTCACGAGGATAATATATTCGCTAAAATTTCGGAGTGGAAGTATAAGTATACCTTCCTAATGAAAGAGTAAAAAAAACAGTACGCAAAGCTTTTAATCCGGTTTGCAATATTTGTGAACAATACATAGTCCTTAGTCAATCATCACAATTTTCTACGAGGAAGAATTAACGGACGCAATAGATAATTAAAACAATAAAATATTTGCTTCAATAAGCCAGGGATAATATTCTCAAAGTAACACACAGAATGCAATATGTCCTAAAAAATATGTATAATATGCATACTGTGTAAAATATATAATTAAAATTGTAGCGCCATATGTAGAGATACTCTTGAATTTGATAATATTTTTTTCGAATTGAAGTGTTGGGCCCATGGCCTATGTTAAGGGGTCGTGGCATTGCATCAAAAATGGTGGGGTTCGGCAGCTATGGCAGGGGCAGGTAGAAAGATAATAGCCGAGGGGAGTAGACAACCCTACGTTAACTCACACGTCAGGGTGGAATTCCCGGTGGCATTTAAAATGACGTTTAAACAAGAATAATAAGTATCATTATTCATGTGTAAATAGTTTCTCCAGTTTGAATACGATTTAAAGTTGTAAGATATTTCTTACGCTTCGTAGTATTATATTACTGTTTTATTATGTATGACATCAGCTCGTAACAGATTCGATCATTCCATCATGATACATTGAGAATACACGCATATTACGCAAAATTTATACGAAGAAAGTCTTGGTACGATAAACATTTGGAAAAATTATCTTGCTGTTACTGTTAGTGACAACGCAAAGAAATTTTAGATACAAAACTATCATATCGCACAAGTCTCGCGACCGGAGCAGGGGTTTCCAATTTACTGCCGCACATCGGTGGCATTATTTTAAATGCTGGAAATAACATTAAAACTCTTTGACTGCCCGGCATTTTTTCGATAAATTTATACGAAACTGATAAAATAAAGCATGTGGCAAACGCACATATGTTCGCCCATTCATCACCAGGTGTTCATTGTGCATTGCAATCAACGGCGCCAAGCGAAAAATGCAGCGTTACAAACAATTTATATCGACCACAAAAAAATTATCTCTATCTCGAAAATCCATAAATATCAGTTATACATATATGTATACAATTTATACCTATGTCTATAATAAATATATAACAATATTCAGTTAAAATATACTATTTTTGAATATATAAAAAAACTATTGTTCATGGAATAAACTGAACGATGGTGTCAAACACTGGCCTGGACAACCAAAAAATTGTGGACATACTGTCCTTTCTAGTATTTTTAGTCATTTAAAAAAATGTACACTTCCTCTTTTTGTTTTTAAATTTTCATTTGGACAAAGATCAGGCCAGTGCGTGGATAACATTTTGAGCTGGAAAAGTATGCTCCCAGTAAGCTCTGGATGGCATCAAGTCTATGTATTAATTTTTATACTTACGTAACACAATAGATTTCATTATATTTATCAGTGTGTAACTTATAATTTAATATTATTAACGGTTAAGACACTAGAAACATAAAAAGTATTTATATCGACAATAATCGAAGACGATTTATACAATCAATACATATATCGCATTTATTTTCGCTATACAATACATATAAGGTTTGTTGTATATTAGAAAATATTTATAATATAAGAAAATATAAGTCGATGAACGAAGATTGGCGATTTCTGTATTAGTATGTTATACAAGGCGATAAAACAAATGTTTATGATTGTTACGTCTATTGATGGCGTTTTAGAGAATGTTTAAACAAAGTGTCATTAATATAACTGTTAATGTCGCGTAGCGATAAGAAACCTCGTGTGTCATTTTGCCAACTGACGTAATAACAACTGAAAGAGAGAAAAAAGTGAAACGACTGAGACGAGTGAAATAGGTATGCCGCGCCACGCGCGTTGGGGCACGGAACGTGTTAACCGGTAGTGTTTTATTTATTTGAAATGGCTATTTCTTTTCAAAGCGCAAATTTTTATCACTAAACACTAGAGGTCTGCACGGGTCTGGGTATAGACAAATAAAAAAAAAAATACAAATACTCCGGATATATATGTCATTATCTTAAATCTAAATTCCATACATTTATAATGTGATTTATAAGTTTATACGAAATTATTTTAAATGTTAATTAATATTGTGAGGAAAATATTGTCGGGGTCGGGTAAGATGTTCGAGAATGGGCCTCGGACTCGAGTCGGAGATTTTCGGGCTCGGGCCGGGTAGAATTTTAAAATTTCGGGCCGTGCAGACCTCTACAACACACTCTTGAATGCTTAACAATTTGTTCTTGTAAGACGTATTCTATTGAAATGTCAAACACTGGGCATGTAACTGACATCTATTTGCAAACAATTATTTTGAATTTATTATTTATTTTTCAGTTGAAAATGTTCGCTAGCTTCGCGTTGAATAATAAATTGTGTAATATTGAAAGATATAGCTTAATAAAAGGCCGCCTCCTGCCGCTTCTCGGCCATCAGTTTAATTATTTAAAATGACTTTGGTTTCATATGCTAATCTAATAGTTATAGAAATTATTTCAAAATGGGCATGTCTCGTATACCTTCATTATATTACAGAATAGTATTAAGTGTGGTCTATTCATGACCGATTATAGCTTACAGCAACGGCGGGGGAAAAAGTATTTTTTGTCAAATTGAATGCAAATGAATGATTCTTGACGACGGTAAAAGTGCCAATCAGAAGCGTTGTCTAGGCGTAAGTGTGATGTGATCTTTTAAAAATATTATTTCCCTAGTGACACTGCTAATTGTGTTACAGTGTTTATCAGGGCTGTGGAGTCGATAAAAAAAGTTCGACTCCGACATTGACCAAAAACACAACTCCGACTCCAACTAAAAAAGTAGAATATCGTCACTTTTTTTTTGCTTAATTTTCCAATTGATGTGTATTGCAACCCAACCAATCCGGCCAAAAGCCAAATTTGACATATTATATGCAAAAATTAAAAATTTAAACTTTTCAAAATTTCCGGGCAAATCGCCGCGACGACTCCCGACTCCGGCCAAAAAGCCCCGACTCCACTACTCCACAGCCCTGGTGTTTATATCAATCGAAAAAAAAACGTTTAATCCAATTCAAAAATTACCCGTTCAATCGTCAAGTAAATTAAGGAGGGCCGGCAATAAAATACCTTGGCCTAACACTGTGCTAAGTTATGGTAGGGTAGGGAAGGTATCGATCTGGCGGCACGCGAGTATGAACTGCGGTATGAAGGGGCAAGGGGCGGTTTCCCTTCACCCCCCATCTCCTTCACCATGGCATTCAACATCGAGCGAACGAAGGAGATTCTGTGAGAAACAATTTTGGAAATGAAACTCTGACGCCAGCGCAGGCCGTTCGCTACCGAGCGCCATGCCTCGATGGAACGATAGGGCGACGTACCTACGTGAATGGGTTGTGAATTACTACAATAGTTTGTTGCAATCGAGAGTATTAGATCTAGATAGGTATGGCACAGGAAAAATATTGTTAAATAAAGATATAAAACTTCGCGTAGTAGATTACATTCCTTAAAATTGTATCCATCCACACTACAATGATTGACTGATACATAAATATTCGAATATGTATATCATCGCATCACATTTTGCTAGACAGTTCTGACGAGCCGGTACGGCGCCCTATCAAATAAAGATTGCGTGTCAGCCCTTTCCTAATTGTAATATTACTATACTACAAATGGCCTTGACACAGAATTGTGAATGCTTATCCATCAATTCCACCAAGAATATGAAACATATACATATTACAGGCGTCATAAATAATGATTAATATTTAAATATTGAATACATGACGGTGGTATTAAGCCAATATCACAATAGTAACCGGAATACACGATGTTATGCAATAAATAAGCCAATTACATCGATAGATAGTAAGAGTCGGTCAATCAACTTATCCCGGAAGAGGAAAGCAAACTGAACCAAACTCGAATGTGCTGTGTTTTTTGTTGTACAACAAGTTCATGAGAAAATATGCGCAACGTACATTCAATTTGAGCATACATATTATAATCAGGTGTGTTATTTCCATAAATCTATTCATGAAAATTATTCAGTAATATCTTTTCGACGAATATATGATGAGGAAGTGCACATGAGTTTTTTATCGTCATATTCGCTACGAATGTGAGGCACATGGGACACTACTATGAGAGGTATCTAAACATAAGTTATTACTCAAGGACACAAGATTTTAAAACCCTTCGCTAGTTGTCGAGGTCAGAAAAACCAAAAACATCCAACAGTTCAAAAGATGTGAACTCCGAAACAACAATGATTCGTGTATGTACTTAGTAACAATAATTGCTAATATATTCAGTATTTTTTCTTTTGATGCAACAAGTCGAAACATTCGCTATAAAATTATGAATAAATATGTTTGGTGGACACTGGACATGGTAAAGTTTAGTCAGTAATAGAGTTATAAATTCAAACGTCACGAAAAGAATGTCATAATCCATAGTGTGATGCAATGGTTTGCGCTGTAAAAAATTGAGATATCTAGCATGCATCTAATTTGGAAATATAATTATTATTCGTCAGAGTCCATAGTGGCATTGAACGAACCGTCAAACGCCGGCAAGTTCATGGGCCGGCTGGCCTCGCACAATGATTTTACAATACTAGAGATGCCAGTAGCGGAACATGAATGAATGCAGTAAAAACGTTTGGACCGAATGTTACTTTCAAAAAATCATGTTCAAAGTTACGCGTGATGTGACGCAGCGAATCTTCTAATTATGAAGTGAAATACGCGAGTAAACCTCTCGTTGCACGCTGGGCGATAGCTCTTTTCATAAACGCTGTATCAGTTGAATATGTTTGGTTTCGATGATTTAAGGTGTCATGTGTTCAGCTACATCAGATCCACACATTGTAAAACTTAATTTTAAATCCATTTACGTAAACTTCATTGACCTTATGTGTATAAATAGTCATTTATTTTTGTCAATAAACAAAGCGGACGCAGAAACCATCCTGTATTATAAAATGGTGAAACAATCCACGCAGGTAGTCGAGGTTTTACGGTATTTAAAAAATGAGGCATGGAAATTAAATTGTACACCCGGTAGCCTCAATTCAAAGTACATTTCTGTGTGTTTACGTGAATACTATTACATTTTTATTCAATTACCAAACTCGTACATATAGAATATCTTATTTATCGCAATTCTACGGCACTGGTTTTTACTCAAGTGTCAAGGTAGGTCTGTCTTTTAAAGTTACATAACACTTAATTTTTTTATTCTTTGGCATTTGAAGCAACTACGACAAATTAGATCAGGGATAGGGGAACCGGGATAAAAGGGGTGTAATGAAGGAAGAATATTACAGTACAAAACAAGAAACAAATGCTAGAACGTCGAAGCCGACATTTCTTTTAATTTTGATGTATCGAAGATTTAAACAAACGTGAAAATGATTTGTATGTATACAACTTATAAGTTACGTAATGAAATTGTTTATTCACTATGTGAAAAGCAATGATAATTATATAAAATTACTACTAGAATTCACATTACAAATTTAATTTCTCAACGAAGCCCATATTGCATGTACCTGATCCTGGCCTGTAACCTGATAAGGAGCTACTGCCTCCACAGTTATATATTGAATAAAAAAAACATGTTTAATACAAGATTATGGTATAATCTGGTTTGTGTACATTTTTTTAGAGCAAGAAACCCAATTTTATTCACAAAAGAAAACGTGTCGCCGTTTGTTGCGAGGTAACAAAAGAAGTCAAAAAGTTTCTATAAGTATGAGAAATTCCCACAGCTTTTGAATACTTTCAAGGGATACCCCACCTGTAAACCTGGGACGCAACTACCTGTAACCAACCTGCTAACATACGCCTCTATCACAATTTATTTACAACGAAATTAAATACCGTTTTTGGATACATTTTGAAAAATAAATAATTACTCAATTGATTTTTGACTGTGTTCTGGTCCAACCATAAATTACTTAGATGGCAGTTACACGGGGTTGTGAAGTCGTAAAAAACGTGACTTGGACGTTGGCCAACAATCTTACTACGACCCTGATTTATAAAATCTCAAATTGATTTTTATTTCTCAACATTTTCTGGTTTCAACATCCGGCGTGCCAATACAGTGGAAGCACGATCGATCGTTTTCACATGTTTCATTGTTTTTTTTATAGTCTGGGCCAAACACCATTCATCACAACACTAAACATGCCATCGTTTTCTCGCATTCGCCATTCTTATGAAAAAAAAACAACTTACCAAAGTTTTTTACACGCATATTGTGAGGAATTCCCTCAGATCTGGATATATACATACATTACTTTATTTATTGTAAGCAATTAGATTTAGCATAAAAATGTATTTTAAAATGTAGTAAATAGTAATCAGAATCACTGTATGGTACGACTCTGACTCCCCTGTTTATAGCCACTGCTCTAGACTGGTGGAACGAAAACAGAAAGATAAACTTTCTTTCTAAATGAAAATATGTTAATATCGATCATCGACATAAGTTTAGATTTTAGATCGAAAGCATAATGTAATGTCATAGAACAGTTGGCAGTTGTTTCGCAATTCATATTATGTATTTTGAAAGGCAAAATTAATTTTTCGCTGTCTAATGGCACTGGTGTTTACTCTGCGACAGGAAATCAGTGTTGGTAAATATGAAAATCGCTCGGTCGTAAAAGTCTGGCGATCGACATAAGTTATCCAGGCGGTCGATGATAAATAAGTAAGAGGCAAAGGCGGGTTGTACCAGAAAATAAATAAATTACTTTTAATGTGTTAACTGTCAATTATTGGTGGAAGGCATGATATTGAACAAAAAACACAGTTTTTTGTGCTAATTCTTAATCAACTGATAATGCTCGCGATGAACGAAACGGCCCTGATCTTAAGCATGTGGAATAAAAACAAAGACATTGGTTTTTATTTGATCGTCAATGGACGTAACTTTGCATATCCCGCCCCGTAATAATGTTGACACGATGACGAAAAATGCCTCCTGAAATCAAAAGTCTAAATGTTCAACATTATTCTTCCAATGAATTCTTGAAACACGAAACGGTATCAGTTATGCCATCCACATACATACTTACAATGCACGTAGTATCATTACGATCACCCATAATTCTGATTATAAAACGATATTCGATCTAATTCTGTTTACAAACGTTTGTAAACATAAACAAAAAAATGAGTATACATCCTGGTAGATAATAGTACTACTAAAGGCTATGTAAAACCACATCGATTCAATATAACCCAGACTGATTGTTTAATTAGTTTACTAAATTTTATTGGTAAATGTGAATAAGTTTAAAGTTGTAGAATAATAATTTATTTAAGACAAAGCCTAGTAGCTATTGGGAAGGGTGATTGATTTAACAAATTATCATGCCCATTTGAATCTAGTAAAGCAATCAAACTTATTGCCTATTTTCTCATATGTGAAAAAGTATTTAGAATAAGTAACACTGAATTGAGGATTCAAGTTTTGTCATTTTAATAAACAACAAAAAACTAATATAAATCAGTATAAAATGTGCGTATAAAAGTGACTTGACAAAAATATCATTCGCGTTGACTGGGTGGTAGAAAACATTTTTTATAATTTGATTTTTTGCTTCACTTCAATCTCTACTGGATGGAGTAACTATATAAGGATGGGTCCAGAGAGTACATGCAATAAACTGATCGCTTTAAGGATATGATAAGAATAGGTGGGAAGGAGTATAGTAAACTCTTAAGACTATTGAAATATCTACGTAGGGAGGGGTCCGAACGGAGTTTCGAACACGCCACCTCGCAGATGAATATGTTTAAGAAGATTGTAAAGTCGGTTTATGAATCGTGGCATAAAATTATCAAAGCAGATTGCAAGTTATTAAATTATTTTGCCTGAACGCCAGTTCTCTGCCACTGACGTAGACGATATTTACTGGCCAGACGAACAATAAATAAAAATGTCTCACGACCTTCAAGGGGGACATGTTACCCTTCAAAATATTTGGCCAGTGATTTCTCAAATAAAGCAAATAATATACTGCGATGAGACCGATGAGCGGAAAGACAATTTTACTTAGATATAGGTAGGTAGGTACCTATAAGTGCAATAAATAAATGAGCAAGGTATCGTTACTAATAATTCATTGTGTAAAATAGATCCGATGTGATATCAATGATAACCACTTCTTGGTGGAAAGGTATTATTTAAATAATTAAAACTCAATATATAGTTCTTTTAACACATATTATCAGAACCGGTTTCGTTCGTCGCGAGCATTGACAATCATTAGCTGACAAACCTAGCGATTAGCGAAACCGGCCCTGATCTTTATCAGAATATATGTGGAAATGTAATATGTAATGTGCTTTATTTACGCAAGTATTGAAATGAATAAGCATGGGTAATTAATGTAAATGATTTATTTATTTCGCATAAATAAATTATCGTTCATAAAAAACGAGGCTTGTAATATGAAACTTGAAGAAAATGACTTCAGTATCACTGGAGCGGTCAGTACCTTCACCAAAATTGGCTTTGTTCATAATTTGAGACAAAAGAATAATATCTAAATGAAATATATTTCGAATAAATTTACAAGATGCTAGCGATATTGGGCTAACTATTCTGTAAGTGGATTTTTTTGAATACGCGGAATTGCGAGCGTAGCTTCTCAGCGAAGACTTGAATATTTGGTAGACCATGAAGAGAACAATGGGCTGGACAAGAAGCCCACAGGTGCATCTTCAACAAGCTAGGGGAAGTTTAATGAGTTAAGAAAGTTTTACGTTTGTAAATCACAATTAGTAGGCTACAAAGATGTAAACAGAGCATGGAATATAAAGGAGCTAAAGTTGTGTTTTTCAAAACACACTTCAATTTGGGTGGAAGTAGACAACCTCTCTGTGTTTATTATAAATATTATAGCGATTTGTTTATATTCAAGAATTAATTAATAACAAGGATGGATTAAATTCAAATTTCGAACCACTGGTACAAATGTATTATGTATGTCACTTAATGGGTGTAGGAACATCGGGAGGTAGTCGATTGCAATCAATTACATATACCGTATATAGCACCTTATTTTACTTTATATCCATGCAATATTGAAAATATGTGAGTTGATAGGTATGACTAGTTTTTTTTTTAAATTCAATAAGCGACATAATCAATGTGATCATTTATTTTTGTCCTCAAAACGGGACATCTACCAATTTTTACGTAATAGTATGTATATTCAAGAAAACACGTATTTTTCATAGTTTTTTATGTACTAATAAAAAGAAAAGGAATGTTCATAAAGAAAATAACAAGAATAAATAATATAAATATGAAAAAAATTATGTTGATTTATATTTTTCTGATGTACAAATTTTCCTAAGTATAACTGGGTTTGCTTTTAAATAAAAATGGAAATCTCGGCAGGATTTTTTTAAAAATATTTTAACTAACAACATCGCTTTAAGTACTCCGACTTGTAAATGTGTTTTTTCTGTCGTCCACAACTTATTCATCTGTGAAAAGACTCTTTCTACGGGTGCATTTGTTCCGGGCAAGCATAAAATGTATTCAATGATTACTCTTAAGTTTTTATGGTTCAAATTATTTTTACGAAAGTCGATTTTTTGCACTTTTTTAAAAATTGTTACCGTGTGTTGCTCTCTTTTTGAAAACTGAACACTTCGACGCCCCCGAAGCTGTACTTGGGGACAACGGGACAGGCTACCTAAAAACGGAACGTATGGTCACTTTAGACATAATGAAAAGTGCTATAATTTAACGGTTTCACTCGAATCGCTTCACAAAAGTCACATTCCATTGAAAATTTAAAAAAATATATTTAATTGATAAATTCGTCAGAACAAATAACGACGGTATTTTTATAATTTAGGATTACAGAAATAATGTGGATGTTAGTTTAATATCGTAAATATTACATATAGGCAGGCACGTATACGATAGTTATTGAACATTTCAGGTATCAACATATTTTATGTGAATTTTATTGATGTTATAATCAACAGCAGTGATATTCAATCTTGGAGCGCTCCGAAAAAATAGATGTATTAAAACACTTCTTATTTTTCTTCATTGTATGAGTATTATTATTATCAGTATTATTACTTTATAGAAACGAAAAATAATTCTACTACGCGAATGTCGTGACAAAATATTATTAAATTTATTTTCATGATTCTAAAATATACATTATGTCGAGTCTTCGCTTATTTGTAGTAATATAAGTATATATCTACATACTTCTGTATGAAATAAATGTTTAATTGACAAAATATAATATTTGTTTTGCAGAGAAAATATGTTAACTTTTAGTATATAAATATCTGCGTCATCTAATCAATATGATTTGTGTTATATAGATTTTAAAATTTTGATTATCACTGAGCAATAAATTGGTGGGTATTTTTTTATAGATTTCTATTTCAGAAAAATCATAAATGTTGAATAAATATGAGAATAAGAAACGTATAACGAAATAGCATTTCATTAGTATGGTAATATCGGTAATCTTATGTTGATATCGTCTGATGTTATACATAAATATATTGATAAATCGGTCAACGTCGATAAACGTAGTATTGGTGCTCCACATAGTAAATTCAAATAGGGAGTGGCGCATCGGTTGATAGTATGAAACATGCCTCGATTATTCTGTTGATATTTAACAGTATGTAAATATGGCACACGCGAGACTTTAAATATTGGAGTTGAAGCAAGTATTTACCCTACAAATAGATAGGTTATGACATTATTTCCGCAATAGAATTCCAATCGACGGTTATATTTAGTATAATAATTAATTTCATTATGTCCAATCAATACTTGGTATGGTTCCCGCCTAAAATGAAAGGTATGCAGCAATCCTTTGTGAACCGGTCAGCTCAGCAAACAAGGGGGCAATTTTACAAACTTTTAGCGGAATAGTACAACCTTCATCATTAATATAGTAGCAACGAAATAGAGTTCATTGACGGCAATAATTTTTTCACGATTTGGCGCGATTTTGCCAAGTGCCGGGGAAATAAAAATACACCTCATAGTAAACTGTTGTCTTTTTCTTATATTAAACCAATACTCATTGAGTAAGATGAACGTACGTCTGATACGCTAACAGGGCAATCTTATAACCTTGAAGAGTAGAGTAGTATAAATTAAAGTATTCATTATTTTAAAATCTCAAATAAATATCCAGCAAAATTATATATTCACACAATTAATTTCATCGAAGAGAGTGGCGAGGAATTGATATGTATAATATATCCATACAATTAGAAAAAAATGCATAAAGTGATATCAATGACAAATACGACAGATCACACATTTAGGGTAATGTTTTCAATAACAATGAAGCCGGGTGGAAAATAAAAAATATTGCCTAAATGACCAAAATTTTATTTACCGACAATCAAAATAAAGGTATTTTCAGAAAAAAGCCGGCAAGTTTTTATTGTGACATGTAGGAAAAGTAAATGGCTACAAGTTAGTAATCATCGACGTACGGCACAAAAAGAGCGGGATATGTTGGGTCGGACCATTCCATTTTGTTATGTACTTCAACATGAACACATTTTCTTCATTTATTGACACAAATCAACAGTAATTATATAATAAAGGGTTCATAAATAGCTTACCGAATATTTATTGAAATAAATATCCTGGTGCCCTAGTGATAAATCTTCAATTTCACACATTTAAACGAATTTACTGTCATAAAACTGACAGATACACCACAGATACCACTCACTCCATACAAAACTACACTGTTTTCTGTGATGTTGGTTTTACAAACACAAAGGAACGCTCGAATTTCAAATCGCTTGTCTGTGATTGGTCACATTTGTGCACGTGACCTTCCCGCCATTTTACCATTGGTTGATCAATCAATGGAGGAAGATGACACCTACTTAGCTACTATGTACTTTTTTAAAAGTAAATAAATTTTAAACAAATACCAACTCGGTGCACTCTCTTTAAGAATAGATATATCAACAAAACTTAAAGGTATACCGAACACTAGTCGTTTATCGGGCACTATCCGTCAGTATTTTGATAGAGGCAGATAAGTTAGTATGGAGGGTCATTTAACTGAATTAAAATTGTCCATTTTTATCAAATTTTACGCAAGTCTATTAGGTTCTCGATCACTTAAGTTGTTTTCACAATATAGGTAATATTATAAAAACAATAGCGATATCATTCCTTGTTTCGACACCAATTGATAGTTCTTGTCACTAAGTATTTTGACGTAAAAAATACCGGGAAAAATGGCGGTTTGTTTACACCGGCAAAATCTCTGAATATGGATACAAAAAAACTTAATTTTTTAGAAACACGCTTTGATCGCTTAATAAATAATCGTTAAATTATTTCATTTATTAATCAGTATTGAATCTCCTAAATCCGATAATTTTCATGGATAACTCAGTAAATACAATGTATGTGGTACGGTGACGGACGATTCCACTATTTCATCGAGGGGTGTCTCATAATGGTACTTTACCTACATAATTTTATTATTATGGCACAGAACTAAGATATTAATGGTATAAACAGTAAGGCGCAAATCACATTTTTAGAATTTTATATCGATCAAATTTTGTAAAATTGGTATATTTACTGGGATTCTTTTATTTCACCGGGTCTTGCCAGATATGAATAATATTTATTTAATATCTATCTAGCATGGATTTCTTATTTTATTAGGTATATTCTTACTTTCACTTATGTTCTGGTCTCATCCCTCGAGCAATTATACCTCAAATTGAGCAATTTTTCAAAATATAAAAAACTGGTACATATGTAATGTATCCATGCTTTCAACCATGTATTAAAGTCTTTACCATGTCTATTCTGAAACAAATGATTTTATGTTGTCAGTGTAATTGTTCGTTTCTTTGCACTTCTCATATAATTTTTGATCATAAAGAAAAGAAGCCATAATATTTATAATTCAGTGTCTTTCGAATAGAAAAAATCTGTTAGTAAAAGCTCTATAAAGAGTCCATATTTCCATAAATTGTAATGTCTGAAGATGCCGAAAGGCGAAACCCGGATCGTTAGGGACAAAACTCATGGAAAAGTACAAAATTCAATCTTGATATTGAAATTCCATCAAGGACCTTCAGTTGAAATTCTTAATTAAAAAAAAAGAAATGTGGATTTGATCAAAAACATGGTATACACCTATTATATAATTCACCACCCCTTTCCCTTTTCTGTGAAATTGTAGACCACGTGAGAAGATTACAGGCATTTTCAATTTCTAGTTTTTTTGTTTAATACTTAATATATATTTGATATACAGTGAAACCCCGGTTCTAAGTTTTTAAAGGGACCGTAAAAAAACAAACGAATAATGCGTGAAAGTTTTAAATAAGAAACTAAAAAAATAAATATTTATTAGGATTTCTTATTTTACCTATAAAATTCATTTGTTTAAAAAGTCCTTAACACTACGTTGTAACTTTTCAGTTGGCACTTCAATTTAAACAAATGCCCCTCTAATTCTTATATTTTTTTTAACATATTCATCTTTATCCTTGAAGTAGAAATATATTTTTATTATTTCAAAGGCCAACAACGATGCAGTTAACACATTGGATGCTGAGAACACGCCTGGCGTGTCCATTTTCATACTAAAAAACAGGTTCAGCATTGAATGCGTTAATGTCATTCCATGGTTCATAATTGCGTTTTTCGTTATCTTCTTCTACAGAAGACATAGATGCTCAGTAATTACCGGAAACATTATGACAATGAATCGAAAACAAGTGCACATTTGCAGTCTCAGTTTTTTCTACGAGTCGATTGGAAGGGTTCGAATGTGCTTCTAAGAATTCTTCAACAAAAACGGTCAATCGGGATAATATTTGTGACGGGACCATAATTTTTAAATGTAAAATCGAGGAAATCGGGGAACAGTTAATGCGGGAATTTTTAACATCGTCCTTATGGGTGTTTCGCCGGGACTATAGAAAATAAACGGTCCATGCGGGAAAATGTATAATGCGAGAATGTAAGATCGGGGTTCCACTGTAGTTATTTTAATTCGGAAGAAAAATAAATTTACTATTGAAAATATTTTTTATTAGAAAAAGACAATATTTCTCAGAAGAAAAAATACAGATATTATTGAATAAATAAGAATAGTAATATTTAATGTAACATTAGGTATATTATGTTAACAATATAATAATAAAAAATAGTTGACATAAACTTAATAGACTAACACAAGTAATATAATAACAGCTCAAAGAAAAAGAATTTTTCAAAAACTAAACCATATTCATCAAATGGCTTTATGTAATTCTTAGAGACAAAAAAAATAATAATTAAGAATCCTTCTAACTTACAAAACATCAGAATCTTTCTTAACAATTTCTTTGCTACTACATATTAAGAAATCACAGCATTATTTCATGGTAATTAATTTAGTTGTTGTAATACAAAACAAAATTGTAGAAAAATACTATGCATTGGTTTCTTTCTAATATCATTGTAAGTCTGAAATTATTTGCATCCTTGGATTTTTATTCAACACGTAAATAGGACCTGCCATTTTATATTATAATACTACTTGTTTCAAACAATTTTCAACATGATTTAATGGCAGTTGTCAAATATTTTCGAGAGAAATATTTGTTGATAATGATTAAAATTAAGTTATTTCCTGTGATTTCAGTAAGTGTTTTCAAGGAATATTTTTTATGAATACAATCAAAACTCAAGATATTCAAGAGACAGAAATGGTACTTAATACAAATGTTAAGCCTACCTTCTTAAAATAAGATTATACCTATTGATTTTTAAAAACAATTTTGTGTAAGGCAGTTATAAAATAAACATTTTATTTTGCACCAAGATTTTGAAGTGCATTATGGAACATGGGAAAAAATATATGATTTTTTTCCTAACACATTATATAGAAGCTGTGATGTAAGGCCAAAAATAATATATTTGAGGATGATTCAGATCTAAGTGCTTTTACAAGTCAATTTTGTCACATGTATCCAGATATAACAACATATTCTAGAAGAATCCAAATAAAACCGATTAAAATAATTATATGTCTGATAGCAGATATCTATGCAATAAAAATTTTTAGATGAAATATTCCAGTTAACAAAACAATTATAATGTAAGACAGTAGTTATATGCAATTATTTCCCTGAACATATTGTATATTCTAATCTAAGTGGAGAGCAACCAAAATTGTCTCCCATTTTTTTCCTGACATAATAATTTTGTAATAGTCAACTTATAGTATTGGAATACACTTAAAACTAAGCCATTTCTGGCGGAAAGATTTTATCTGTTGGTTGGATGTGTTAATTTATATATGCAAATTATCAAAATAAATTAAATCAAAAGCACATCTTCGCAAAAGAAAGACACTGGTTTATACAGTATATATATGGAAGTGTTAGGTGTGAACTGACTGATTGTCAAGCTTTGGAATTCTATAAGAAAAAATGTTAATACATAAATTTTAAAGGGTATTATGATGGGATCAGTTTTATAATGTTGATCACCAGATCCTTGTGGCACTAAGCATTGAAAGATTAGTCAGCTAAGCTTAGTGCTACTTCAAAAATTGAATTCAAAATTTATGGGTTACTTATTTTTTACTACCGAGAAAAGAAATTTTCCTTTTTGGAAACCAACTTTTGCTGAATTTTGAAAAGTTTTGAGGACTGTTCCCGTTTGACCCTTTTGCCATATAACATTTCATCTTTGAAATTAGAAAATTTCGAATTCGAGTCATTATCCACTTTGAGAATTTGCTTGGGGTGTTTAGCTAAAGAGATCACACTAAATGACGTAGTACACCCAGAGTCAGAGGCTGAAATAGGGCGTGTTGGATAATGGTTTTTCATTTTTTTGACTACTGCAAATTCCCCAGCCGTATTAGACCATGTTGTTTGGAGTGTATCATCTCTGTCTTTACGTTTTCTCTTGTTGGTACCATTAGAAGATTCAACTTTAAAATCAGTGGTCGCAAGGGCGATGTGACCTTGATCCTTAGATGTGTTTTCAGATTCTGAGAAGAGTGTAAGGCTGGACTCTGGTAGAGATTTAAATAAACTAGCTAGGTTTGTTATTTCTGGAGTCGATTGAATCTGAAAATAAGATACACATGCTTATAATTAATATGCAGATGCATGTTAATCATTGGTAGTTTGATTAAAATTTGATTTCCTTCATTTAACCCTTTGACTACGATGATTGTTTTCAGAAATTTCTATGAAAAGTGTCAATAATCCATGAAAAAATATAGTATTAATTTTATATTTTTTAATGATAATTTATTTTTTTATACATTTATACACATCCATATCAGTTTTTAGATAATTTTTTTTTTCGTTACTATTGGATGAAAAAAATTAATTATATTTTTTAAAACTAATTTTTAATGAAAATTTATTTTTGATAATATCATATATAGTATCTGCAAAATGTCATTTTAGACATGCAATTTGACATAAAAATAGAAATGAAAAAAAAATCCTTTTATTTTGGTGAAAAATTGCTTTTTTATTCGACTTATAAAATTCTTGCAGAAATACATACAACAAATTATCGTAATTATAGCATGGTTTGATGAACCATGGATGGAAAGGCCATAAAAGCACTAAGAGCCTAGAGCAGCGGTCACCAAACTACGGCCCGCGGGCCGGATCCGGCCCCCTAACAATTATCCGGCCCCCCTAAAAATTTAGAATTTTTGTATAAATTATTTATATAGAAAATATTGATTTACAAAGAAATTTAAGATTTTATTGTGATTTTACAATACGACATGTGTTTCAATTTATCAATTAGGATAAGCATAATGATTATATAATCATATAAATTAATATTCTAACTGGATTCCAACACGAATTTATTTGTCGACCGGCCCGCCATGTTTTTAAAAATTTCAATCCGGCCCGTTTCTCAAAAAGTTTGGTGACCGCTGGCCTATAGCGAGAATAATAGAGACCGTTCTCTAAATTTAGGTAGCCCATCGTAAAGTTTTGCATCAAAACGCACTGTATGTACTGTATCCTTAGATGTAAAGCGTCATTGATTTTTACCGTTCAGAATTTGTGCTAAAATGTAGACTTGAAATAAACCATAAATAAACTGTTAAAATTTGTTTGAAAATAATTCTTTTGTTCAAAATATCCGGCCATAAAAGCACTTAGAGCCTAGAGCGAAAATAATCGAGACCCTTCTCTAAATTTAGGTAGCCTATCGTAAAGTTTTGCATCAAAACTGTGTCCCCGTCACGCCTCGGCAAAATACGTAAAAAAAATAGTAATGGCCAATAATTCCAAGTTCAAATGTATGGGTGGTAGAGACACGTGTTCCCTGCGTGATGTCGACTTAAAATCGTATCGGTATAGCGCACGAGCAGTTTTCTATGGCCCAGCCTATAAATCGTCATTTCGTAGTTGAGAGACATAAAGTGATATGACGATATATAGGCATCTCGTAGTTAAAGGGTTAATCTAATAATAATATAAAAAAAAAATATAAAACAATATAATTGTACTAAAAAATTAGCTCAAGGCATTTTGAATCATCACGTTGTAGGATGGGAGATAAGTATCATAACACTCTAAAAATGATGATTTCACACCATCATTTTTAATTCATTCAATAAAACAATGAGTGGTTCTACTTAAATTTGCCACAAATTTTTAATGGATTAATATTATACTAATAAATATTAAAAATTTGCAGTTCACAGTTACTTCTACAAAAACAAATTCAGAAATAAATATTGAATTCCAAAAAATTGTCATGATGTAATAATATGTAAAGTACGTTCCTTTGATTTTTTGAGTTCATTTGAATCATATGGAAAAAGAATATTCAACCACTACCAATCAGAGACGAATCCGACGCCACACATTACAATGCTGCTATTAATAAATAATATATCAGATAAAAAAAACATTAAATCAAAATACCTTTTTGTGAAGTAATAAGCTGTGATTTCTTGAAGCGCTTTCATTTGGTTTTGCCAAAAACTCAGTAGAAGTTCCTGAAATTTATTAAAGATGCAAAAATTGTACTATTTGTCATAAGTAATTTTTTTTTACTACTTAGTGAATAATTTAAGAATTGCCTACTAGGGCTCAATACAATCTATCAACCACATGATTGATGAGCTTGATCAATTTCAATATAGATCAAATAAAATACTCCCAATCTGCGTATATTCAGAATGTCAATTATTGTACCTATAATACTCGGATCATGAAAAAAAATGAATTTGTAATAATATATAAGACATATTAATGTAAGGAATATGTGTCAACAGTGTTCTATTGATGATACTTGTTAAAACATGTCCAGTTCCGGGGTGAGCTCCAGTCTTACCGCTGGATGTGGTAAATAACTTAATGTTTTAATTTTACCAAGATGAAATAAGGCTGCAAAAGCGGATTTGGCAAGTCATAGGGCTTAAAATATGTTGTTTATTTAATGGAAGCTTACCAATGACTGATGTTTCAGTAGGTTCAATAGCAGCTTCGTTACCGGTATTCACTTTGGAAGAATTGAAAGATTTTGAAATCCTTTTACTTTTATTACTATCTTGAGAAGATTTAAGGCTACAATTCATCTCACCATCAAATGTGGCATTGCCCAGACTATTTTTCAATTTTGGTGAATCATTTTTCATAGATTCGTCTCGTTTTACAGATTTATTCAATGATTTTCTCTTATCATTGTTTGGAGTATTTCTGCCTTTTATCGATTCACTATCTGACTTGATGATAGATAGATTATTCAAGCTCCTATTGCCAAGAGAGTTAAGAGATGTGTTGGATTTATTTTTTAGCACTTCTTCATCAACCATTTTAGAAACTGACAGAGATTTAATGCTAATAGTGGAATTTTTAAAACTATTACCAAGATTTGGTGATTTACTTGTACTCAAATAAAATTTTTGAGATATACGATTTGGTGATTTCACATCATCTACTTTTTCATCAATTTCATTATCTTCAGAAGAGGAATCATCATCTTCCTGTAGAGAGATAGACTTATTTTTTTTGACCTCTCCATCGATAACCCTTGAAACTGATGGAGATTTTACACTATTAAAAGTAGAATCTTTGAAACTACTTCCAAGTTTAGGAGACTTATTCTCGCTCAGATTTCCTATATTAGATTTACGGTTTGGTGATTTTGCATTACTGACATTTTTTTCAATTTTGGACTCCTCATTTTCATCAGATGAGGAATCATCATCTTTCTTTAGAGATAAAGACTTATTATTTTTCACCTTTTCATCGACAACCTTTGAAACTGACGGGGATTTTACACTATTAACAGTGGAATCTTTGAAACTGCTTCCAAGCTTAGGAGACTTCGAAGCAGTCAAATTTAATGTATTAGATTTATGAATCGGTGATTTCACATTATCAACTATTTGTTCAATTTCAGACTCTTCATCAGAAGAGGAATCATTGTCTTTCTTTTGAGAGGCATTAATTTCATGAAGCTCTTTTAGTTGTTTTTCATATATAGATGTAATATTTTTGATTTCCTCTCCTTCACTGAGAGATGATAAAGATTCACTATCATGCTCATTAGCAACCATCGAAATATTCTTGCTCTTATTTAAATGAGCCGATTTATTACCATCACCAGTGACGGTTGTCGAAAGAGGATCACGAGTTTCATTCTTTTGAGATTCATTCATTTTCCCAGTTTTTTTACTTGGAGACTTAGTAATACCTTCTGAATCATCCAAGTCGATAATTTTAATATTTGACTTAGAATGTGAATGGCTGTTCTCCATACAAACCGTCGCCGATAGTGGATCCGGTATCGAAGTATCCACATCCATATACTCAGTTTCTTCAGAATCACTGGACGGACTAGACACGTTCATAATTTTCTTGTACTTTTTGCTTGAGCTAGAGCTGCTGTTTACTTTTGGATTATTAGACATGGAATGTCTAGCTTCAAACATTTCCTTAGACGAATCTTTTTGTTTTTTCATTTGTTTGAGATTATATTTAATTTTCGACGCTTTTGATTGTGTTAGTTCGTCATCTCCCGAACTGAGGTCATCTCCTGTCCCGCTGAGCAAATTCTCCTCAGGTCCATCGGAGCATACAAATGAATCATTTGAACACGATTCACTCTCACTTTCGCTAGATTCGGTTCCTAGAGTTTCACCTTTCTCCACTATTTTGTTATCTTCGATCTCCTCTCTTTCAGATTCATTCATGCTATCGCCCGATTGGTAGTTTGATTCGGCTTCACTCGCAGAATCGAGGAAAGTGAGTTTGATACTTTCCTCATCTTCATCTGATTCTTCAGAAACCTCTTTATCAATTTTTGAAACACTTTTATCTTTGGAATTCTTTGCCGGTGAGGGCATATATTCAGTGACAGACATATGCAATTCTTCAGTTAATTTGCTATCATTTTTTTTAGTTTTGGATACATCGTTTACATTGTGACTGTTATTGAGACTCTCGTTTTTTTTAAATAGATTAATTGTGGTTGCCTTCATTAAATGGGCTTTCGAGACTACCTCTTTGCCAAAAATGTTTGGAGTACTCGTTGCAACATCGCTGATATTTTTCCCCCTATTTTTACTAGCATTCATAAATGATTTACTGTCGGGACTATTTTCATTCGGAGTATCTTGAGAAAAGAAGTCTTTGGCAGATTTTCTATTACGTTTAGATGAATTAGCCGGAGAAACTTCACCATCTGCAGGATGAGAAGTATTCAGAACACCCGATTTCCTGTTATTTTCAGGGGTCATGGGTTGTGAAGAAGATCTTCGCGAAGACCTTGTAGATATATTTACTACTGAGATATTTTTATCAGTCATGTGGGAATCATCAGAAATTTTGGATTTATCTTTGACATCTAGAGTGTCTTGAATATCATTTGCATTCGACTTTCTAGTACTTTTCCTTGATAAGTTTTTCAGCGAGCTATTACTGTCTGAAGGAGTAGATTTATTCATGACGCTAGCACTGTTATCGTTGTCACTGCATTTAGAATTATCAATCATTACAAAGCTAGAAGATTTCCGGTCTCTTTTCTTAGATTGGTTAGCCGACGAATTATTCATTAGTTTGAGAGATTTGTCTGAAGACTTTGAGCTGTTTAATTTTTCCATAGAGCAATCTTTATCAACATCTTTTTCAGCTTCAAAGAGAACAGTATTACTTGCATTGAAGTTTGCCGATTTATCACCATGCTTACGAAGAGAATATTCTTTCAATGATGTTGAACTCACATTTGAAGTGTCTCTGGATTTCTCAATTACTAGATCAGACATACTTTTATTGTGGCTTTTTGTATTATCCGATTCTGATATGTGACTGTAATTTAATTTCAAAGACTTATCCATATTTATAGACTTCTCAGTTTCCAGATGAATACTTTTATCGGCCATCTTTTTTGGGGACTTAGAACCTTCCTTAAATGACTTATTTACCTCTGCTTTCAGTTTTGATTCATTAAAACTGTTTTCTGAGCCACTCTTATTACTTTTATTATGGCTTTTTGTATTA
Source organism: Himalopsyche kuldschensis (assembly GCA_028554975.1). Classification (NCBI taxonomy): domain Eukaryota; kingdom Metazoa; phylum Arthropoda; class Insecta; order Trichoptera; family Rhyacophilidae; genus Himalopsyche; species Himalopsyche kuldschensis. The sequence continues at coordinate 6,361,337 of JAHFWI010000003.1, read as the reverse complement.
TCTGATTCTGATATGTGACTGTTATTTAATTTCAAAGACTTATCCATATTTATAGACTTCTCAGTTTCCAGATGAATACTTTTATCGGCCATCTTTTTGGGGGACTTGGAACCTTCCTTAAATGACTTATTTACCTCTGTTTTCAGTTTTGATTCATTAAAACTATTTTCTGATCCACTCTTATTACTTTTATTAGTGATTGATTTATCGTTGATGCTTTTATTTGGAGACATTATCTCAGTGACGTTAACAGAGCAATTTTTAGTTTTGAATGAAACGTCTTTTACTATAGAAGTGTTAGATTTGTTTCCAATGTTCAGAATTTCATGTTCTTCGATTTCTTCAGGCAGGGATGGTTGTAAAGGAGCAATGCTCAGGCGTTTACCTCTCCTAGGTTTTGCAACACTTTTAAGAGAATTTGCATCCACCTCTTCTTCCTCTGTAATAAAAAATAATTGTGTTTTAAAATTGACAAAACTAATTATAAAATCAATATAATGTAGAGTTATTTGAGAAGAAAATACAGTTATGTTGCTTTGAAATAATTCATTTGAAAAATCACTCACTTATTGGGTCTTCTTGGACAATATTCAACTCAGTACTAAGCCTCCGAGATCTTCTTGGGTTGGGAGTGACTGAAGGTTCATTTTTCCCTGTGATATGAAACAAGCATTTTTATAATTATGCAGTGTCTTATTGCAAAATATATGAGGATATTTATAAACTATTGCCACAAGGAAAAACCAGGCGACGATAAGAAAAATATTCCAAATTATCAGCCCAATTTTTGAATGAAGTAAATTTGCTACACCACTATCAATTTGGTTTATGATACTGTCACAAATCTAACAATTTCATAAAGATAAAATTATCTTGCTTGAAATTATGGTTTATGTTCTCAAGATTTTTTTCGGGAAAGAGCGGATTCGTTATATTGCAATCTTTTAATGAAAGCTTTTTTTCTCACAATGCTTTGACACATGGCAGGACCTAATAAACGTACATTATGATGATTAAGTGTAAGTTTAATCTTAGATGTGTTAAAAATTTTAGTTAATGTTGATTGATGTGAAAAATTGTTGAAGAAAATTCGCACTTTAGAAATATGACTGACAAAACTTATCATAACGATTGAAAACAGCCATAGTAAATCCGCAGTTTTAGTAAGGGGATTTCAAATTTCCTGAGTCAACAACCAAAAAGGATGGTGAAAATGTTACTCTAATTACAGCAACTAAAGTTTCACATCGAACAAAATGAACAATAATTTTGCTTAAGTCATATAACCTACGTTTGTGTGAAATGACATTTATTCTCGTATGAATTGATTTTGAAATTTCCATTATTGGGATGACTTCCAGAACGTATATCACTTATTTGTGTAACAAATCAGACGAGCCTATTTCAACCAAGATATAGTCAACATTCTACCAACTACATTAATATAAGTGTACAATCAATTAATAATTACTCATCTCACTAGATGTACCAATACTCACGACATTACAAATACACATTATCTAAGTGTTTCTACGATAATTGAATAGTGCTGCTATACCTTTCTGGTTTTTCTTTGGCTTGGGAGAGTCGAATGTGTTGTGAGCAGACAGGATGTCTTTCTTCAATAGCATATTTTTACCGGGAGAGGGAACTTTTTTTTCCAAGAGAGATTCAGTGTCGTCCTCTACGCCGGCAGAGACATTGACATTATCGGATGGAGACTTATCTGAGCCTACGGGCGAGTGGCGCTGTGACCGGCGTAGATTTGGAACTGGGCTTTTTGCAACATCCGGTTTTGGGCTTTCGACAACTGTGAGTGCAAGTGAGCGTCTTCCTCTTAAGGATTTGGCCGGAGTATTGGCCTCATTTTCAGTTTCGTTCGTCTTCGGAGGGCTGGAATTACCTGCATAATTGTCACTTTCAATGTTTATTTCATAGAGTGAAAATTAAGTTTTGTGATACTGATGCTTAAATTAGTACTACGTGTGCATCGTTCACTCCTCCATCAGATATTCTTCTGCCATTTTTTCCTTTTTCCAAATTGAGTGTACCCACTCTGAAGAGGTGTTGAGCGATTGTAATACAAGTTTTCATATAAACAATATCCGTTAAGATGTTGTATAAGGATTCCATATGCTTCACAATGGGAAGGGGGACATTATGATGAATTTCGTTCAAAAAATTATCAGCTTGTTTATATTGCAATGTTCACAACGTCTCAAACTACAGCATCAAAAGAATGCATAAAAAGTTACTTCATGATATTTAACAGCAAGATTTGAAAATTGCACAAAATTTTGTGTTCTATAATCAGGTGATGTTAGAATGACTCGGAATATTTTTTTTAAAATATTTGACCTTCATTACAAGTGTGCCTCAAACTGTCATATTAGTGAGTAAGATGGTAAGTTTTTTTTACTTAGGGTAAATGGAATTGCTTTGTGACATCATTTTGATTTACCATATTTTTCTGCCCTACTCTTTTATAGAAAAATAAGTGATAAACACAATGAACAAAATCATGGAAAAGACTGGATCAAATTGCACACAAATCAATGTAGGTATTTGAGGAAGATAAAATATTACATACAGATATTTTGCAAAGTGAAAATCGCATGAGAAGCTAAAGCAACATTTATGGATTTGTCCAACTCCGGTGAGTAAAATAAATATTTGATTATTTTGACAGGATGACAAAATGCCAAAGGTTTTTAAATTTGGAGTCAACTGGGAGTAGGAATATTGCCTTCTATTTTACCTTTCAGATAATTCAATTTCTTGTTTTGATAGATTATAATATTATAAGAGCTAAAGTTTAGAAGAAAAGCAGCCACTATTGGTTTTAATAAAATGCCAAAGGTGTTTAGCAGTGTAAGGACTCTAGTTTGGATTGATTAAAAGGCTGCTCACTTGGAGTTATTTAAATGGCTGTAAACTTGAAGTTATTTATAGAAAAATCTTGGTAAGCAATAAATAAGAAAAATAATATACCTTCTTGAACATCTTCCAATTTTGATAATCGTTTCACATTTCTAGGTTTCTTGGTGGGTGTTCCAACATTAGACAGATTATCATCATCTCTCATATCAGACGATTCCACAGATAGACGTCTTCGAGATCTGGTCACTATAGTAAAAATGGGGGAGAAAGTCAATTGCCATGTCATTTTAAAATGACAATATTAATGAAATATATTGTTCTACCATATGTAATTTGAGCAATAATCTTCAATTTGGGCTAATGTAGTCATAATCTTTATCTATATAAATATAAACCCTTTCCATTAAGTGCTCAATCAAGTAAAATTTCAAGATGTAATACCTATATTTAAAACATATACAGAGATAATTGTTTCATTCCAATTTTATAAAATTCCAGTTTCAACATGTACTGCATTAGGAATCTTCCCTAAGTGAAAATAACACCTTTTCAAGTAATACACATTGATCTTTGCCATAACATATTACAGGTATAATTAATCTTCTAATAAAGCCATCGTCATGCATCTCAACTGAAGAGAAGTAAACAGTTTTTATTTTATCCTGTTGGTTGCTAAAATATATGGTAATCTATGTAAAAATTATCCCATGAAATTAGGAAAATGTGTGAATAATTAGAAAACTTGCCCAATGAATTACTAAATAGCTGGTAATCGTGAAGAGTTTAATTGTAAACTACCACATTATATAAATCAACAGGCAAGGCTGAATTATTTTACCAGGCGCACATAATACCTATTTTATCTGCAACTTCAGTGTGTATATACATTTTTTTTGCTTGAAAGCCGAAGTGAATGCGTAAAGTTATCATCTTAAGCACCATATATATCAAAAGTATTCGTATAAATATAGATAAACGGGTATACAATATAATAGATATATACAAAATAGTCTTCAAATGTGCTGTTTTTAAGCAAACAATAAACAACGTGTCTATACTTAGACAATTTATATACCATACAAAGAAAAAATACTTACATATTCTATCAAAAGTATTATCCATTATGACTGTCAATCTAAATGCGTATTTATTAGAGAAATAGAGGACGGCGAACTTTTCGAAAAACCCACACGTGCTTACAAATTCAACTGACTTTTTTGAGAGAATTAGTGTTGCCAAGTATTATTCGAATGTGCCGGGTTTGCCTACAGTATTAAAAGTTGCACTAGCAAATTCAAGGCATAGACAATAACCGTTGGGTATTCAATGTAATAATTATCATAATCCATTTGGTAAGTTAATGTAAAAACAACGTTTTCAAAAAACTTTCCACACTTTCAATTACCATCGATGGTTAAAAAATGATTTTTCATGTGCCGCAAGAGAATTTTGTTTTTACTATTATTGTCGACACTGTTCACGATGGTAAAATAAGTGATACTTAACAAATGGTGTTCAAAATAACAGTATATCGGAATTTATAAATGTACTTATAACATTATAAAATAATAGAACGTGTCGTGGACACTGCTGGTATTATCACAAGCAAATTTTTGTCAGAAAGGTCAACATCAAGGTCATCAAGTGCGAATGCCGCAATAAAGTAAATTATTGTGAATTAAGAAGAATGACAATGGCTAAAAGAGTAAATTGTTAACTCTACTTTTGGCTGAAAATGACTTAACAATGTCATCTTGTTGTATTATACAATTTGCATGTTCCGTATTTTTTTATAACCAAAACTTATTTGAGTGCATCGTAAAAACGTTTTAGGAAAATTTGATAACTTCATTGTCGTTCTAAAACCTACTCTGCTAATTATCCAGCCCCACCATTTTCTATTGTTACCTGTCATTCATTCGTTATTTTTCAGCGGTGGTACAAAAAAATCGTATGAAATTCCTATTTGAAATTTTCCCGATCGGTTTGAAATTACCAAAATAATCAGTTTTTACCCTTTCCTGCACAACTGAAAAACACGGAGATAGCAAATTTACTCTTTAAGCTATCGATGTTTGGATAGTAATACATATGTATTCCATCAAGTCCCTCACACTGCATCAATAATTCGTTCGAGTCGGAGTATATTGTAGATAGAGGTCTGCACGGCCGAAATTTCAAAATTTCACCCGGCCCGAACCCGAAGATTTCTAACCCGGCCCAGCCCGGACCTGATGCCATTTCTAAAAATCTTACCCGAACCCGACTCGAGCCCGACATTTTGCAACCTTGCCCGAAAAAGATCCGATTTTTTTTTTCTAATAAAAATTGACTAATTAATCAATAATTATCGTGCAGTTGTGCGAAATACATTTCCGGGCCGGGTAAGGCCCACGGGCCAAACCCGAGCCCGTGCAGACCTCTAATTGTAGACTACAGACATTTTGTAAACATTTGTTACAAAAATTACATAATATTTTTTTTCTTATCTCACCCTTCGTATTTTTTAACATTTATAAGTTTTGGGTTATTGCTAGCGTATACTTACAGTATACTTTTATAAAAATTATAATTGATACCCTCACAGATAATTCTTAATATTCTACTAAAAATATCAACTTTTTAAATACGGCACCCCCTTTTTTGGTAATGGTTTTCTAAAATTTTACAGGTTGGAATACGAAAATGACAATATCATTTTTTTGTTCATAATATCATTTTTTTCCGCACGCATTCGAATTTAACATTGTTCTTATATATATAATGCCATGATCACAAAAACTTGACGGGTTGTCTAATAAATTTTAATAGCAGAATATCAAACAATTGATGTAGAATCGAGAAAAAGATTAACTTTCGATAAAAAAAATATTGGCATTAAGATATCGGTGATTTAAATAATTCCAAAAGAATTTTTTTCATGAATGTTAGCGGTATCTCTAAATTCATAATAAAGCTATCACAAATGAAAGATGTATATTTTACAATGCGAGAATCATATTATCATTATATTTGATAGCAAATAGATGGCAGTGTATAGACTATTTTCAGAAAAAAATTAATGATTGTTATTATTGCTGTAAAGTTTTTTAGTAATTATCCATATTTTAAACTTTTTCAGCGGATTATAACTCTTATTATATATATTTATATTAAATTGAAGTGAGATCTGCGTTATGAATGTAGTCAAATGAGTTATATACGACTAAATTCAATGTAGAAAGACCTCGCGTCATTACAATATAATTATATTAAGAATTTGATAATTAATGAGATTTAATTTGAACATCAGACATACGAGATGGTGTTCCCACACTAAGATTGGGGCCCTCTATGATTGATGGGAAAAAACGTTATCCACATTCTTATAGTGGTGGTAGAGGTCTGCACGGGTCGAAATTTTAAAAGTTTACTCGATTTAAAATCTCCGACCCGGCCCGAGTCCGAGGCTCATTCCCGAATACCATACTCGAACCCGACCCTAGACCGACAGTTTTTTCAACTTTTCAATAAAGTTTTAATTAACATAAAATATTTTTATCATGTATTAACTCATCAAATTATAATACTTATCACTTTTAAGGTGTTCACTGTCAATACTTGGTGGAAAGGCATTATAATAAAAATAATAATACATTTTTAGAACTTTTCCCACATAAAATTTATTTGATCAGGACCGGTTTCGCTCGTGGCAAGTATTGTCAACTGATAAGGAATACAATAAAACAGTGATATTTATACAAAAGTTAAGGATGAAAAACAAGGTATTGAGACGACCTGGATTCGGTTTCCCTCGTTAAATGAGAGGGAACCTCTGTCCGTCACTCTGGGGATAAGAGATGGAAAATAGGATGCTTTATTTAGAGGTATCTTACGCAGCCCGGGCGAAAGAGATAGAGCGATAGTTAGAGCGAGAACGCTGCTCCATACCTATCTCAGGTGTCGTTGCGCCTGGATGTTGCTTTTACAAAGATTAAGAGATTTTACCCTATATTGGATCGCTATAGATTTCAATATAGGGTATTTATTAGACTGAATTTAATTTCCTGATATCGATTTAACTCATAGACTGAGGTGACAAATAGACCGTTCGAGAGAGTTCCGATGACCTTACATATAGGGCGGTGTCAGTATGACAAACAATTGGTAAAACAACTAAGCAAATAAATTAAAGCAAATTACAAGAAAAATATACTATAAATAATAGACTATAAATAAAAAGTATAAAAGAAACCGGTCCTGATCAAATAAATCTTATGTGGAAAAAGTACTAAAAATGTTTTATTATTTGTATTATAATACTTATGTAATATACGATACGGGTGCATACATACGGAATATTCGGATTTATGTTTTTTTTTGTACTCAGGCCCGAGCCCAGCCTGGGCCCGGGCCTGAATCCAAACCTTTATTACCTGGCCCGAGCCGAGCCCGTGCAGACCTCTAAGTGGTGGTAAGAATTCAAATCAGGTTTTGAAAAATGCTCGTGGCGCGCCCATTCATTTCCAAATGTTACTCTAATACAAAAGTCATATGACAGAGCCTCGGTTTAATATTCACATATAGTAATAGGAGTGACAAATATTATATATAGTATTATCTCACAAACCTCCCAATAGAGCATGATTTTGGTTATAATTTTTTTGAGCCCCATTTCAATCATCTTTAGAAATTCAGCATCTTCAGAAATTTAGAAGAAGGGAAGAAATCGAATTGATTTAGTTAGTTAGCAACTACATTATCATATGATATTTATCATAACTACGACAATTTTTTTTATTTTAAATTACAATGTAATACACTACCAATATATTATGGTTTTTACTTGAAATTAGATTATTCATATAATAAACGAAAATTGTCTATTATAATCTAAATATTATTCACCGCTTTTTACGATCATTTCATTATGAGTGAAATGTGAAATATCTTAACGCGGTGGAACGGCGTTCTGGCACCTTTTTTCACAGATTTCAAAATCAATTAGACGAAATTTTACTTGATGATATTTGAATATAATTTTATTTATTAAAAATCTTGACATGAAGTGAGTTCCAGCACCTTTTTTTTTCAAAAAAAGCCCTGGAAATATCTATATAACTGGCAATTATTTATTAATTATGATGTTTTATTAACTCTCTGTTGCTTCCGTAATTTTTGGTATATCATCAGCATATGAATGATAAAATACAGAATACCGATTAAAGAAATACGTAGCAAAGCACCGGACCAAATATGTTGGTGAGACTGAGTATCTACTCCAGTGGCGATACTGTTTATGATGCTACTAATGAATATATTTTTATTACTAGATGGAATAATGACAAGCGCTAAAATAGTTTCATGCTGAAATGATTTTTATTCTTTTCAAAACACTTCCATGTTCTTGCTATTCTATGACTAAGTTCTCGAATACTGGGACGTAAAGGCAATAAAAATGCTTACACAAAAGAAGAAGATGTTCGCACACGCTAGAATGACTTTTCGAACACACATATATGCGAGAAATTTGAAAGTCCAATAGGTTATTCCGAATTCAAAACGGGCGAACACTCAAACATTATTGATTGCACAAAAGAAGCCAGCGAGCGTTGAGCGTATTTCAAATTTGAATTATGATTTTCCAAATTTTCTCTCGCTTCTAAGAAAAGAAAATATGTATGGAGCCTAGTCAATCGTCCTATTTTTATTCAAAGGAATATTTCTTTCTCAGTCTGCATCAATGTGTACGTTGTCTTGCTCTCCCTCTATTTTGAAAGTGGCGGGAAATTGAATACCAATAGCCCACAAATCGCCCTTCCGCTAGAGAACGATCAAAGTTACACTTGTTTTCTTTGGATGGCAAATGAAGCCAAAGCTACTGGTGATTGGAAGGGTGGCGTTATTCATGGTGGCATTTGGCATAACTTATTGATAAAGAATGGTAATCACATGTCATTACAATATCTGTAAATACTGATTTGCAGTACTAAATCTAGAAACCTACATACATACTTAATTGATATCATATATTTTACAATGAGCGAAACAAAAAACAGATATCATCAGAAATTATTCCAAGAACTAACATAGCCTAGATAAATTGGAAAATAATCATCATTCAATATAAGGCCCCCACTAGAGGAATATTAGAAACATTTTCGAAGTGAAAATGTATTTATTTATTTATGAATACGTTTAACAATTTATAGCTGGAGCACCGTATTTCACCAACTCTTAACAATTGTAGGGACAGATGAATAAAATAAAACATTTTGGGATATTTTTTAGACTTTTGTTCCTGTTTGACTGCAAAATATTGGTCAAATTAAATAAAAATTGTATTAAACTTAGGCTAAAATAGTTAAACACATTCACATACATATTTTCAAAATATCACTAGTTATTGTTGATAGTGACTTAAAAGAGATTAATTTGCATTTGATTGTCGCAAATTTCACACAGAAATTTTAGTAAAGTATTTGACTGTTGATTTAAATAAAAAATATTATTTTTTTACTGACCGCTTTTATAAACTATTACCGATCATTTCTTAGACTACTTACTGATCGCATACAATGATTTATGTTTTTATTTTATAAAGCAGTAACACATTTCACAACAGGTCAAGCAACTATTAACCTTAGTGAGAAACTCTTTTCATAGTATTAATAATTGAAATTTTCATGGAAACTCACAAATTTTATTTTTTTGGATTTCACAGTGTCCTACCGGTAATTACCTGATTGCCATTTTGAGTGGGCGAATCCTTTTGTATGCTGGCAACCCTAGGCGGAATTTACAGGAGCTTAGTTACTTTCGGGGTGACCAGAAAGCTTGAATCTCAATTCGTTTCGCTGAAAGTTGATAAGCATGTTAGGCGAAACCTGAATGCGACGGCTGCGACAAACGTCCACAGAATAACAATTAGTTCTCCGAATTCTCCAAGCTGCCAGAGTAATGGAATACCGAAGTTTTGTTTCTTCGGTGGATTCGTTTGATACCTATTTTATTGATACCTATTGAATTAGAATACAAATAACTATCAAAATAACACACATTTGATGTAAGTTTTACCGCGATTTTTGTTCAACTGATGAAACATAAAATAAAACAGAGCAATTCATATATTATTCATTGTATAATATTCGCTTTTAAAGAGTTTGTTGACATTTCAACTGCAGGCTATTTATTTCATCAATTTATGTTTTCTTTCTATTTATGTATATAATTCTTGTCAAAATTCTGTCTCTGTTGAGATTATCGTGTTGAGCGAAACCAGTCGCGACCATTACATAACAAATCTTTTTATTTCTTTGCATATAATGCATTTCTAACAATAGTTGACAGTTAACGTGTCATAAATGATTTATAAATTGATACTCATGTCAACTCGAAAGAAAGAACTAAAACTGGTTTTGCTTTATGGATTAGTGGGTAACCGCTTAAAGCTTCAGGTTCAAGGAATCTTATGTGTAGTTTTATGACTATAAGATATCTATTATAATTTTAAGTTAGATAATTAGAAATTTTATTGAAATTCAGCAAATGGTAACCATTAAGGTTTTAAACGATTGATTTAAATTTATACGGAATAGACAACTAACTATTTACGCCACTGTCGCATGGACCAAGTTTTTATTTGATGTAATTGACAAAGCTTTTAATATTTATTTCTTTGTAGTTTTAAAAATTAAAATATATTCGTATTTTTAATCTTTAATACGGGAAAAATAACAAAAACTAATTTTAAAAGTATTTTCAGGACAATAGTTCTCCTTTATCTCATAATAAATTCAGTCAGTCAAATAGTGTCTTCGAGTCACGATTTTCCCTAAAAAGGCAAAAAATATCGGCAAAATATAACCTCAGTTTGGTACACAGAAATTCCGTACATGAATACTATTAAAAAAAAAAAGTAAATACTATAAATATGTATGGAATGAAGACATGTTAACAATCCTTCTTTTAATATAAATAAGTATATATTTTTCGTTGCAGGTCGAATTGTTTTTTTTTCACAAAACGCACTGTCAGAAAACGGCTGCATCCAAAGTACTTAACTATCAGATTGATTTGCTCAAAAATGAATACTAATTGAATGATATTAAATGAAATTAATTAAATGATATTGATAATTATTTAGGGCGAGATACGACACTTAAAGGTATAAGGTTCTGACAAAACAGGTTAAACTGTACTTTGTACTCAAACCAGTACAGTATGCAATGGTTTTAAAATCAATAAAAATAAATCGATATTCAACAGATTGTACATAAATGCATGTATCCGCAAAATACGCCGTCGGCATAAGACGAATTTGGCAATTCCTTCACAATTTTAATTGAAATTTTAGCATGTTAAGTAGTTCAAATTACTTACAGATCTTTTTCACTGTGGAGCTTATTTTAGAATAAAGAGAATCTTTACGCTTGCGTAAAGATTAATACAAAAATAGTAACTAAGGCAGGGCTAGTAAAATTCTTTAATATGAAAGGGATGAAATATCGATACCGTCTGAGTGAAACTAGCAGTTTATTTTTATGGACTAGTTAACTCGACCAAGATCCACCCGCGTAACTATAAACAAGTGCTTACGATCCTGAAAATGCTTAGAGTGGCTAAAGACTTAAGTTGGGGCAGACAGGCTTTGGCAAACAGTTTTCTGATTACATCTGGAAACACCCTCACGTATTCACTTAACCACAGCTTAACGGCTGGACAAATCAACGCATACCACAGGGGTTGGTTTTCACTACTAACTGAGAAAGCCTACTGAAATTACAGTGATGTTCATGACAGTTTTTATTTACACGAGCTATACTTTAAATAGTAATTTATTGTTAAGACCAGAGCTTACGGTGCCACTGAATATATTTAATAATTATTAAATATAATATATGAAGCAGTCTCCACCTTCATAAAGACGAATACATCTACCGCATAGTAAAGACAAACATATTTTCAAAACAATTCGCTTACGTTGTTTAGTTTACCGAAATAAAACTGTTTCGTTGAACATGAGACAGCTACTAAATATCGGTTACCGAATTTTTAAATATTTAAAAATAGAAATGGAAATTGTTAGCGCTATGGTATAAAGAAACATTACTTAATTTGTAATTTTTTGTAATCATTGTCTTTTATCGGCAGTAGTTATTATATATGGAGGGAAAAAATGAAATAACTGATGATAAAAATTGCACAGAAAGAAATTATGTTCCCTGCTTAATTGAGTATAAAATCGTAGACCTAATTATAAAAAACAAGCCTAACAAACAAAAAAAAACATTATTACTCCAGCACATGTCACACTAAGCTACTTGCCTAGCTCTGAAAAGCGTTGAATCCTAGTTATCCAATCGAAAGACACTTAAAATAAACGATTTTTTGGAATATACGTCAAAAAACATTGTTTTTGAAGTAATGAGTGACAAATCACCAGAGTTGGTGGCAATACTGGCAATATTTCACATTTTTTTTAGTAAATCAACACCATCGTAAACTAAAATTTACTTTCTTTGTATCGGTTATTGATTCAAAGTAATATATTATTATGTTTCAGTTTGTCTGATTACTTGTGTTCGTTCATCGTTATACGCCACTGGAATAAAATATAAGGTTGTGCCAATTAAAGCTAGCCCATTTAAATACATGGACAAGTAGTGAAATCTGTACATAGGTCAAATAAACAGATAATTGTATGCAATTAACGACGACCTAAATATTACCTATCATAAGGTCCCATCTCGCACAAATATGTAACAGGCCACCCACACAAACATAATAATAGGGCTTAACCAATCTCTTATTTCAATCAGTTCCAGGTTATCGTTGAAGAATCTCCATACGGCTAAAGTAGAAAACTATTTTACCTTTTATACTATGTAAGTGAATACTGAATACATATTATATGACAACATAAAATAAAAATCAGCATATTGATTCAAAGAAATATTCAATATTTAAATACATAGTTCGTGTTCCAATTTAAACTACTCAATATTAAATTTTGATGAATTCGCTAGTTTAAAGATGCTATACAATGAAGAAGTGCATTGAATACGGTTACACAATTCTACTTCTATATTTAAATCTCTCATTACTTGATAATGCTCGCGATCCGGCTCTAGTATTTAATGAAAAGTATGTGGAATATTACTATATAATGTGTTTTATTTATTTAAATAACGCCTGCCCACCAAGAAGTCACAGTTAACACTTTAAAAGTGTTGACATGCTTATTCAAATATTTTTAAATCTCAGTAATACCACAGTAAAATAAAGATCTTTATTATTCATTGAAAAACTTAATATTCGGCATTATAGCCGACGCCAATGCGCCATGCATTTGACAACAATAATATAGAGAGAACACGAAACAAAGTTGAAATGAAATCACGATATTAACATTAATAAAATCAAACAAAAGAAAAAAAATCATTTATTGAAATATTTAAAAAGAGTATTTCAGCTCCCAAAACAATGCATTGATCAGCAGGACAAGCAACTGGCAACTCATATGACGGCCATGAAGACGAGCATCTTAGTCGAAGTCTTGGAAAATAATTGTAAACATATGTAGCGTCATAAAAGAACAGAAAAATCCTTTAATTGATATTGAAATCATGGAAGAATTTGTTTGGGTAGAATCTGTTTAATAAACTGTAATATAATGAGGTATACATAATAAATAAGAAGCTAATTTGAATGATACACAATTATTTTATATTTCAAAAAAGGTATTTTTTTATAGAATTTATGGAATATAAATAATATCATACTATGCCGTCGAGTGAATATTAATTTTATTCAAAATAAATAAATGGTAGTAAAAATTCTTTATTCTGAAACCTAATAATAAATAGATATGAAATAACGTCTGCCGCCACAGAAGCGATGTTTATGCTAATTCGCATTTACTTTGATACCGCGCTCAAACATTTCGAGAAAAACATCTTTCGATTATGCTTAGTCCATCAATTTTTATGCTAAGAACTAAAATGAAAAACGTACCGCACTCAAAACGAAACAAATCGTCCTTACAGAAATCCAGCATATGACGGGATCGTTCCTACCGCAACATCTATTTTGAATTTCGAATTCTATTTCTGGCTCTCTCACTTTTTGAATGTATCTCATGACAGGTGATTTGATTGAATGGCCCGTACAAAAAAAACATTAAATATTTGATATATTTTTGCTGTTATTATTTTCATTGCATATTTTGAGCGTATTGATTAATATATATATTATCACCACATACGTTGATCCGATAGCCGATTAGTCAACGGCGCTGCGGAAAGATCTATAATTTAATCTTCAATCGATATATGTATTTGGAAAATGTGAATAATTGTGGTTTGATTTCCTTCCACCCATACAATCTTAAAACAGTGCGTAGCGAGTGATTAGCTAACCTCTAGTTCTTTCTAAGTCTCATCCTACTATGTCTGATCTTCCGAAAAACAATAACACACAAGTATGCAAGCCACTAAGTAGCACAATGTTATGGTAGAACTATTTCTATTAAAAAATAGTGAAATATTTTTATAGTCACAGTAAATTCGACAGTAAATTTATTTACATCAGGACCTGTTTTATGCCACCATGACAATTTTTAATTAATAAGTATGTAGATAAATTTTCTTTTCAGTTAAAAATACCCACGTGTAATGCCCCTAATGAGCGAAACCAGTCCTGGTCTAAGTCAATTAACTGTGGAATAAGTACAAACAATGTTTTTTGATTTTATAATACAATACATTTCACTTTTAAGGTGTTCACTCTCAATTGTCAACTGATCAGTTGACAATGCTCGCCATGAGCGAAACCGTTTCTGATCAAATAAATTTTATGTGGAAAAAGTACTAAAAAATTAGTATTATTTTTATTACAATACATTTCCTTCAAGGATTGATAGACCTTAAATGTGAGAACTACTTCTGCCTATAGATTTAATTAGGGAACCATATTCTCTGGATTAAAGGTGGATATAGTTACACAAACCGACTTCAATAATAAGTAATGGAATAGAAAACAATACATTATATTTAGTGTTAAAGAGTATTTATTCATGAAATTTTTAAACATTTATCAGCTGATAGATACGGCGCCTCAAAGTCGTAGAAATAATAATATGAATAAAAAAAATTACCGTACCATAGTTAATATGTTTTGGCGTAGATGCTGTCACCGCAGAGATGACTATAATAAAATATGGTCGTCAAAAAAACGGAAGTTACAAACGCCTGTCGTAGACCATTGCGTAGAGATGAAGCAGAGGCGTCAGAGCGAGAGATGTACCCATGTTATATTTCGCTCTGCGGGCAAATCGGCTTTTTGTTATCTTTTCTTGCCATTCTGCTCGGAGTTCTCTCCCATAACATAATAACATTGGCCCGCAATAAAAAGACGGGGAAGAGGGATACTTCTAGCTCGTAGCTGCTGCCTGTCTATTCTAAGACACTGCGAAAAAGCTCGCGAGAGAAATATATCTCCTCTACGCTAAAGTAAATAATACTAAAGATGATTAAGCTTTCTGAGATGATAGAGCAACAATAATGCCATCGGATTAAAAGCGAATAGGTAACTTAGATAAATATTATTTGGATAAGAATAAATTCAGCTTTCATTGATTAAAATGAATAACTGAGAAATACGGTGAGAAAAATAACAATGTATTTTAATTCTACAGAAATTATTTAAAATATTTGTCGATATCAATTTCGGCTTACGCCCTCGTCAGAACTACAAATGTTTTAAACGTGCATTAAATCTTCTTCCCTTTTCCACCATCTAAGTTTTATATGGTAATAATAAGTTATTAAATGTGACAAATTGATTTGACTTAATGCACGTTTAAACATGAATTAATGCACGCTTAAAACATAGTTCTGACGAGGGCGTAAGCCGAAATAGCTATCAACAAATATATAAAATAATTTCTGTTGAATTAAAATGCATTGCTATTTTTCTCATCGTATTATAATGAAGTTATACCAAGTAAATGCCAACTCAATCAATTAACTAGTGATTATTGTAAGCTTTAATCTTCTAGAAAAAATGTGGTGAAGGAATGATCTTAGATTTTCTTTCTTCTCGGTCGCATTTTGCAAAGAAACCTTACATCGATTTTTAATAAAGTGACAAGTTTCTCCCCGAATGTATGGACATATTATTTGATGTCTATATCTTTTTCCTCTGTTTAGAAATTGCAAGATTCTGGTACTTTGGCTGTTTTTTAGGAATACTGAAGTATGAGTTATAAACATGCTGGTATTTAAATTATTCATCAGTGAACTCTCCAACTCCAACTCACCTTTCTACAAAGTGAGGAGTTGATGAACTGACACTAAGTTCTCTTCAGTCAGCATCTGTTAAAATATCTACATATCACACTTGGTAAAAAATATAGAAAAATAAGTTTCGTCCATATTTGAATTGCAATTGTGCATTGTTTCTATTAATCCCGAATAAAATAGTTAGTGAATGGATTCTAAATTTATAATTGAGTTTTGTCCCACGAATAAATGTAAAACGAAGTATTTTTTAAATATGTGGTACAAGTGTTCATTGCAAAACAATAGTTTCGAGTATTATACAAAACCGAACTCGAATCACCCCATTCATTTGAGTGTCGAAGAGCTAACTGTGCAGTTTTTCACTAATTCGATTGGAATTCAAGAGTTTTATGATCGATACTTGACTTTTTGTGGAAGTGCAGTTTGGCATAAGGGACATACTTGATAGAATAATGCGTGCAGCTTGAAATCTACACCAACAGTCATATTATAAACAATTAACCACTTCATCGTAGTGACTTCGTAGAGAAATCTTCAAAACTTTTAAGTTTCCCACAGAATTATTTTTTATTTGAACTTATGCCTCGATAAGATTTTGAGAAGCTATACAGCTTTATAAAGCTTTAAAAATAAATAATCCGAACTCTCTAACATTTTTATTCTCATAATTATCTTGAAATGTAATTTATAATTCAAAAATGTATTGAACTATTTAGGAACAATGATACAATATCGTAAAGCAATTACATTTCGATACTATCGATGGATTTCTTTGAGGAAGTTTATTTTAATCTGAAATTAAAAATGATTTTGATTATTACACGCATTGTGATACGATTCGTGTAATCATTATATTTCGGTTTATAATAGTACGTTTTGACATAGCAAATTGAATTGTCAATATTTTATACTTTTGTACAATTGATGAATACACATATAATTTGGTTTGTAATACCGTAATGCAATGGTGGGCAGGAGTTTAGATTTTTTTTCTCAAATATTATAACAGGACATTTTAATGTTTACTCACATTGTTTCAAATAATGGCAATATGATTTATCTCACAGAAAATCAGATTTATTCTGTGTATTTTTACACAGAATAAATCTAATTTCTACATTTCTAGTCATTGTTTCTGTTAAGAAAATTATTAAACGTGAGAGTTAAAGATGTACCATCTTCATTATAGTAGCATATTTTATTTACATAGGCAAGAAATACTTACGATGTATATTTTTCGATACAGAATAATCTGATATATTTGATTAGGTTGCATTTTTGCTTGAAAAAATCCAATCTCCGTTTTTATTCGATTAAATAATATGTACTTGTTAATATTGGTGAAGGCGACTGAGAACTGATACGATCTTAAATTGATACTTTTTTATATTGTGCACTATGAATCATAAAAAAGTTAGCCCAGATTATAACAGATACAGTGTGAGCGTGAAGTTATTTATTTCAACAAACCTTTCATAAACAATTCAAACTAATATTTATAATTTAATTATTTTAAAAACATTCGAACAAAAGAGAAATGACTGACACTACTTTTAGTGATAACAAAGTTGCTTAGTTGTTTTACCAATTGTTTGTCATACCTTGTTTTCTTACTTAACTTTTGCATAATTACCACTGTTTCATTGTATTCCTTATCAGTTGATAATGCTCGCCATGAGCGAAACCGGTCCTGATGAAATAAATCTCATGTGGAAAAAGTACTAAAAATGTGTGTTTATTTTTATTATTAGGTACTTGGGAGTACACATCACGGGAGATGGCAACCCGCGTAATGAGCTCGCGATCCGATTAGGGATAGGTGAAGCAACATTTAATTCAATGCGGAAAGTCTGGGACTCACGGCTGTACTCGGTCAGAACCAAGTGCCACTTATTCAACGCATGCATACTGACTGTGCTGCTTTACGGTTGCGAGTCATGGCACATAACAAAATCACAGGGTAACCGTATACTGTGCTTCGAAAACAGATGCCTGCGGCGAATACTAGGAGTACAGTGGTTTGACTTTGTCAGGAATACGGAGGTAAGAGAGCGGACAAACCAGCCCCTTATTACGTCTAAAATCAAAAGGCGACGATGGACCTGGCTTGGACATGTGCTGCGGATGCCCACGGGGAGAGCCTGAATCCTGCCTGCCTCTTCTATCAACCTGATGGATCCCGACGCCGCGGAAGGCCTCTGATGACCATCCATAGGATGTACTCAGGGGAGCTAAGGGACGCCGGGATGACCTGGGAAGATGCGAGGAGGTAGGCGGGAGACAGAGAATCTTGGAGGCACCGTGTGGCGGCCATATGCTCCGAATAGGGAGCGGATATGGAAAATAAATAAATATTATGATAACAAAGTGTTTCATTTATCTGTCTTTTTGCCAAACAATAACACATTTTTGTCATATTCGCATTCATTACTGGTTGCATGATTATTACCTAATTAACGGAATTAAATGTCAAATATATTCCTAATAATTTTTGAAAAGGCACATCTTCTTGTAGAGTTATGCATACAATTTCACCGCTGTCGTATCGACTACAACTATACACTTCAAATGTATGTATCGGTGAAATAGTTTAAGTGGCTTACTGAAATATGTTTTTTCAATCTTTCTCATAGCTAAAAAAATTAACCATAAAATCTTATGCCATAAAAATTATAATACATACTAAATGGAATAGACAACAAGATAAGCAGTGCGTCTTAAAAATGTTGCTGTTCATGGAAAATACCTTCCCTTATAAAGAAAGGAAGAGACTTGTTTAATTGCTAAAATTGCATTTAAATTTGTTCTTATAATTTTGAGTAAATACTCAATATGGATATATTACCAAAACAAACGTCCAGAAGTAATTGCACATTTTATTTCAAGAATAATTATTCAATAACACTGTCAATAAAATTCAGGTGATTGTACAAAAATATGCTTTGACCAAATGTAACTTGGTATGAGGGCTATTCAAAACACGCTGTGGCTGCAGTACTTGTGTCGCCTCGTTGTTTTAATGCCCCTGTCGAAACAAATGCTATCGTTCCCATGGTGACAATCTATTTTATTAATATTTTTTGGTGTAGCATTAAAACCTTTATCTGATTATTTTTTACGTCAGGGTGGAATTGGGAAACTTTTAAAAAACGTGATGTAATACTAAATTTACTTTCGATAGTCAAATTTTAATAATGTTTTTCAACGTGATCATCATTATGATATTTTGATATCATAACGTCGAACTATTTTTTTTAGTTAAAACATGAAAAATAAGCTCAAATACATAATGGTTTCTCACTATATTCTGATTTCTTCGCCCAAGCTCAGTATTGGAAAGTGCCATCCGCTAATAAAAGTAAGAAATTGTGGAGTAAATATTTAAAAGTGTACATTATTTTTCCAATTATAATATCTTTTGACTAAGAATTATTGTATTATTATAATTATTATATTGTATTATTATTTTTATGAATTTGGCATCGTTAATATTACTCCATTTAATGTCGAAATACTGTTATTCAGGTATAACTTTATGTAAAGTGCGATTCCCGGTACGAGCGGATTCAGTCGATAAATCTATTCAAAGGCATGGGTGTTTGTGTTATTGAAAAAATCCCTTCCCACCTTTCCGATCCCAAAGATCGACGCATAGTGACAGTGAGAGGTTGAGCAACTGAGTAACAAGCAGTTCTCGTAGAAAAACATATGTGGAGATAAACTCCGCGAGGAGTCCATATGCTCCGAGTTTACATGGTAAAAAAAAAGAAGATCATATTATTTTCGTTTACATGAAAATATAGCAAAATGATGTAATGGTTATCCGTGCAGCGATGTAAGTATTTTAAAATTTCAAAAAGACTATTTGTAATTACCAAACATTTTCCGTTGATTTAAAATGCTTCCATTTTGCCTCTATTCTGTGTTGTTTGAAAGAGATCCCTGCCAACATAACGGGACAAAAACAGTGGTTTTCCCGCCAAAGCAGTAAGTAACATAATCTCAACATAGCAGACCAAGAAGAAGCGCGATGTCCGTAAAACGGAAATCCTCTCCGCGAACACTTGCACTGATCTCCCGCCATCTCACTCTTTCAATAGCAGTTAAGTCGCGTTCCAGTGATTGCCGTCTCTCTTGCTCACGCCGTGTTGAATCGGCTCAGAGGGCAACATGGCGGAAAATTGTATTCGACGCCAATGAAAGCTTTTGAGCTGGATTACAATGTTATTGTGTTTTTTTAACACTTATTTCGAGCACAGTATTCAACAATACAAAGTATGGCAATATAAACTGTGTGGTCATCACATTGCATTTTTGCGGATTTAATTTAAGTATTTAAACAGAAATGAAATTTTCACGTTTTTATAATTGAATACTAAAGGATTTTGGTAAATGTATTTTACTTATACTGTACAGTGAAAGTTAAATTTTTATTGATACAGAAAATAAATTACTGCAAAATAAAATTATATTTTTAATTAATCTTTTATTTCTCAGAAACAAATTGAATAAGTCCTAGGTATCGATTGTAAAATGGATTATACAAATGATCTTACAGTACTAAATAATATCACATACCTAGTGAGAAAATAAGAGTTTTAATAAATCATAAGATCATAGTAGAGTGAAGTTCGAATTTTGTCTTTCATACTTGACTTCGAGTTAACCTAATATTGTTCCCCTTAACAAAATCATCTGTCCTTTCATATCACTTACAGCCTGAGAGGAAATAGGGCATTTTTTAACGTGCAATCGGGGCGCGTTTTTTAAGCGTATTTGAGGTATGATTAATATAATGGGGCTTTTTAGAAGATGTCATAACAATCCACAAACAGTGGATCAGTGGAAATCAATTCAAATTTTATTGCCTGTTTTTTATATACTTAAATTTGTGAAATCATTATTGTAAAAAGCCGTAAATTATTCCAAAGTTTATACTTTAAAAAAGACTGGACTGCTCTTCATCTCCCCGTGAGCCTTTATTAGTGATAAAAAAGTTATTTACTTAAAATTACCAACTCATAAAACATGGTACAAATACTAAAGTGTAGTTTAATTTCATGATTATTCCATAATATATTCTAATATAAATTGTTTTTTTTTATTTAATAGTTCATATCTCTAGATAAATATGTCTATGCTCATATTAAAATTAACTAAATAAAACAAACAGTTTGAAATGCGCTCAATGAGCGAAACGGTCCGATCTTAATAAATTAAATGTGAAATATGTAGAAAAAATGTTTTATTATTTTTTTAAATAATGCCTTTTCACCAATGATTGACATTGACACCTTAAAAGTTAATATACATTATATATATTATACACAGTTTTTTCTATCGTTATACTTTTTTAAAAGTTCGGTTACCTATTACATGTTGCAGAAGAAGTAGTTTTTTCTTATATTATTTAACTTGCATCATTCCGAATCTATATGTTGTATACTTACGCCATAAATATCTTTTATTTAAAATTTTTAGCCATGGATTAAAATAAAAAAGTGATTATGCCGAAGGCACCCAACATCAATATACTTAAATACTATTAATTTCATACCTTTAATTTAAGGCAGATAGATCGACCACTAAAATCACATAATGATTATTTACATTATAATAAAAAAAAATGTCCTTTTTAATCTAAAGTAAAATAATGCTTTCATGGCCACACTAAAAAAGGCTCACAACACATTTATCAAAAATATGATTGCAGTTTTTTAGATGTCTGGTTTTGCCACTATAGCAAAACGAGAAGGTTCTTTTGGCCGTAATCTCCCGAGGGTATTTCGTTCAATATATGACACTTTTAAATTCCATTACCGGACGAAGCAATATTATCTTTACGAGGTGGGGACAGATTTTTTTCTCTCTCTACGCAAGAAAATATTTTATACGTCATAAAATTGTCGAGGTGTTTATTATCTACATAAAATTTAATTCATGTAAATTTTGTAATAACGATTACGTTAATAGCCGAGGCATTATAATATGTTTCGATACATTTAGTAATATTGACGTACATTGGAAAATTAACATAATTAAATACGGAATTTGGATATTTTACGTGAGAACAAAAGTATGCTTTATTGTGATAACAAAAAAGATAAACAATCTAAGAAATAAAGAAAGTTCAATTCAAAAAATTGAATCGTTTTGAACTTTTCCATGAGTTTTGTCTCTAATGACCCGCGTTTCGTCTTTCAGTAACTTCAGGCATTTCACGTGCGCGAATGAACTTGATATTGAAATTCCATCAAGTATTTTCAGTCGAAATCCTAAATTACTAAAAATATAAAGCTCAATATTAAATTGAAAACCTTCAATTTAAATATTTTTTTTTGTGTAATAATAAGTAAAATAAAGCTTAGTTAGCTGTTTGAAAATTCAATTTGGTTGCAGGTGGGATGTATTTATTTAAATATAACCATATATTTATACAGTTATCATAAAAAATAGTATCGTTTGTCATGCTTTCTTTTTCTGAATAAAATGCTGCAAAATAATCAAAACATCTTCTTATATATAAAACCGAAACGGCGTATGTATGTATGTGGGTCTGTAATTTCCTTTTGCATTATTGTTGCAAGTTGCAATATAATAATGTTTATTATTTACGTGAAGGTATTATTTGACATTTCTTTGACAGCAAATTAGATTTGGACATTTTAATGGGCGAGAATGGGGCGTCATCAAATTAAATAAAGTTTGTGATTTTATTTTAACTCTATTTTGGATGTTAGATTTTGTGATATAATTATGTCGATTGATATATCATTAAATAATTATTGGTCGCTTAGTCCGAGCGACGCCGGGTAGCAATACTAGTAATTTTATAATTTCGAAAGTGTAGGATCACGATTAATGGCTACGATATTATTTAACTATTTTAAAATATTCATGATCTCACCATACACTAATAGGATAAATCTATCAGGAGAGCAAAGAATCATACGAGGGTAAAGTACCCTTGTCCTAGCAAATACGTTACTATGCGGTGACAATGGCCCCGGCAATTAATCACGGGCTTATCACTCGCTAAACCGGATTTAAATAGATAACTAGTTAAATTAATCCGATTTGGTGTCACTGTGTGCGGATAGGTGGCGTGTTTATACGGTGTGAATTGTGAATAATGGCGATGGGAGAGTAGTGGTGTCGACCGTACGGGCCGCAAGATAGCGCCATAAATGCACTCATATGTTGGACGAATATGGGCAAAGGAGAATACAGTCCTGTCAACAACAATGGAAGCAAAGATTTATCGATAAATTCAACTTTTAAATCTACTAAATAAATGAAAATATTGCATTAAAATATCATTTGTGATTATTAAACACATCGATAAAATCACATCGGAAAAGTCCAATTCACGCAACCGTACATAATACATATTTATACCACTTTTAAGGTGTTCACTGTCAATACTTGAATGGCTTTATAATGAAAATAATAAAACAATTTTAGTACTTATTCTACATAAATTTAATTGGACCAGGACCGGTTTCGCTCATGGCGAACATTGGCAACTGATAAGAAATACAAGGAAACAGTGATATTTATACAAAGGTTAAGTAAGAAGTCATGGCAAATAAATTGAAACAAAATATACTTTTATTAAAATGTTAAAAACCACTTAGCAATGCAAGCTATTACATCAAAAATCACAGCTTTATTAGAAACAGCTTTGTTGGAAAAAAATATCTTTATACAGTGGAAGCCCCGCCCCAATCACACTACTCCGAATAACGCGCTAGCTTGAAATATTCGCCGCAAATCCCCCAATTGAACGGTCGCATTTTCAAGGCAAATAGTAACTAAATATTTCGTCCATATTTTTTTTTGCTAAACTAAGGGATATCTTAGTTTTTCATTTTTTGCGGAAAATACAAAATCCTTAATTTTGTATGACATTCACTTCCCCAAATTACACGGTCACGAATTTAGTGTAAAAGGGGGTTTTACTGTTTTTGAGATATCGGAGAGAAAACATCACAGGCGTTGAAAAACAGAACAGTATTTTTTTAATGGTAATTTTATTCTATACTCTTCATATGATTTCATACAAACCAATGAATTGAAAGAAATTAAACAATGAACCGAAATCAGATTCAGGTAATGGCATAATTTTCTAGTAGTGAAAATTTTATTATATCTACTTTTTAAGTATGTGAATATACATATATACGATTTTCACTTAGTGTGTAATTTTTTTAAATGATTTCACTATTCCAGTTTGGATCGGTGTACGTTTTAATTTATATCAATCTCATCAATTCCTCCTGAAATCCATCAAACAGCTTCGTCTACCCGAAGCTCAAACTCAAGCCAATCGGCACCGTAAAATGGTTGCTATGTTCAGGGCTATAAGGTTTAAAGCTCAATACGTTGCCGTGTGTGACATGTGATAAATTTTATTTGTATGTCCGGTGTCTATGTTCTGAAATTGTCTTGTTTGCACGTGAGATGAAGTGTGATAATAGTTATAATTGCATGAATGTACCGATTACGTCATACTCGGTTAGCGTATAATGTACAAATCTATAATGCAAACGCTTACAATAGCTATATTTGTATATGCTAGTAGTACGAGAACTGCTTGTTACTCAGTTGCTCAACCTCTAGGACTAAGAAAGGACTAGTGGTTAGCTAATCGCTCTCGCTAAGTGCCTCGCATTTTTGTGATCGGAAAGTTGGGAATGGATTTTCAACAACTCATTGCCTTCGAACAGAATCGATCGATCGACTGAAAAGATCTGCTCGTACCGGGAATCGAACCCGGGTGGTCCGTCACGGAAACCAACGTCGTTGACTACTGAATCACGGACCGGGCACAATTAAAAAATTACTACATACAAAGGCTTTGCGTAAAATTTTAGAATTTGAACGATTTCAGTTATAATATATTTTTCAAATTGAATGTCGATGTAAAGTTTATATTAATACTAGTATTCGAACCCGGCTTCGCTCGGACCAGTTTGGGGTTATGTTCAGCTCGGCGCGTAAATTTAGACGGGCCAAGGTGAAACAACTTTTTTCAAAATTCAAAAGTCTAGGTCAATTAAAATGGAATTAAAATGAACATTTCAGACTGGCATTGACATTTCACAGCCCCTTTCATATATTGACAGCCCCATTCTCGCCCATTAAAATGTCCAAATTCAAAGAAAAAATCTAATTTGCTGTCAAAGAAATGTCAAATAATACCTTCACGTAAATAAAAACATTATTATATTAATAAAAGCCGGGAAAAGTTCAGTAGAAGAGTAATTTATTACATTTTGACTAAATGTCTTCGCCGATAAAAAAATCAAACATATTTTCTTTCATATTCGTTTTTATGGCAACTTAATGACCAACAATGCAAAAGGGAATTACAGACCCACAGACATATGTACATACGCCGTTTTGGTTTTATATATGTACTACTCGATAGTCGAGTAATTGGAGTCTCTACACACACATTGATAACGAAACAAATTTACCGTCGAAACTTTCGCGAGCGAAATCAATTCGTTTGTTTGAACTTGTAACAACAATGCAAAAGGGAATTACAGACATACATCCCCCGTTTCGGTTTTATATATTAGATAACATACATATTCCATAAAAAGCTGATAAGTTTTGAATATTAGTTTATATAGAATATTGTCTGTGTAGTACAACAATGATATAATTAATCAAATAATAAAACAAAAGGTTAGAATTCCTGTATACAAAAGAAAGAGATGTGACACAAAAAACCCTGTTGTGGAGCACATTAAAAACTGTAATGGAAAGCGTTATCTTAGAAAGCTATTATGCAAAACGCTTTTATCATTTTAATCATCGTTTTTACCCTTACTGAAAAATTGCAATATGTCGTTAAATTTTTTATGATTAATGAAGTGCCCAGTAACGTCTTCTTACAGTAACGGATTCCTGAAGGCTGTTCATTTTTAATATTATTGTTTTAATTGCTTTAAGAGAATTATCAAAACCGTTTATAAAAAAGAAATCAATGTTTTTACTAAGCTGTAAATATATTACAGATAGCAATAATAAGGCATGCATTTAATGGGTCAGTAACTAATTCAAGTTTTGATCAGTTAAATAAATAAATGTGCAGTTAAAAATCAAAATGGTCAGTTAATATAATAAACGGCCAGTTGTCATTGTATCAGTGTGAATGTGGTCAGTTATTAAATAAATCGGTCAGTATTTAATTTGAATAGTCAGTAATTTAAAAAAAAAAATGATAAGTTTTATTTTTAAACAGTTTTTTTGGCAAATTTATGACATCTGCTATGAAAAATAAGCGCATGAAATGAAATTATTTCTTAAGTTCAGGTATTTGAAAGCAGATATTGTTATTTTAATAAGTGTAAACTAAGACCATTTATTATTTTTAACTGACCGTTTTAAATATTTATTACTGACCATTTTAAGCATTTATAACTGACCATTTATCGAATTAGAAACTGACCAAATAATTAGTAGTCCAATAATAAAAACCCAGTTTAAAAATTTCTTAAAGTCAATATATTGTATTTCTTGCAATCTTTTAGGTTCGACTTTAATACGTATTTATACATTGTATTCTAAGTTTTTGAATTAAATAATGGACACGATCATTGGTAAAATATTCTATAAACACTTTAAAGGTGTTAATTGTCAATTATTGTTCGAAAGATACAATATGTTGAAGAAGTACAAACAAATGTGTGCTTTATTTTTTGTAATAATATTACACAGTAAAAATTTATTATTTTTTCGCAAAATATTGTTTCTCATGAATACTTTATTTTGAATGAAATTGATTCATGGTCATAAGTATATGACATTCACTAAATACTAAAAGATATTTTAAGCAGCTGAGTAAAATTTTTTCGTTCCGCCATTAGGTGGCATAAAATGGCACAAAGTATTCAATCATTACACAGAATATGGCAATAATTATTTGGCATTCTATTGGTTAGTGTGAATGGTAGAAAAATATAACAAATGAACCCCGGAAAGCGAGAGCCAAATAAATAAATATAGTATTTTTTTAATCGGGAACAACCCTCAAGAGGTTATTTTATATTAAAGGGGTAGGCGCAGCGTCTCTCGGCGCCTTGCGCAATGAGTGCCATTCAAAACAATATCACAATCTTGTTTCTGGCTCATTTACCTTAATTAGTTATACAACTTCCCTTGAAAGAGTTGAACGTCAACCAAAGCGAGCGACATGGAAATATTTATGTTTCCCCGCCCCCCTCTTGATCCTCACCGTTGCAGATAGATCTATCTAAAAAAAAATTGGCATCTTGTTTCCCTTTTGATGACATAAATTGAATTATTTATTGTTTAACTGAGTCACGCATATGAAAGAAATAATAAACCACAAATTTCAGCATAGTTATTGAATACGGTAGGAAAATAACAATGTATTTTAGTTCTACATAAATTATTTCATATATTTGTTGATAGCTATTTCGGCTTACGCCTTCGTCAGAACTATAGTTCTAATATATAAAATAATTTATGCAGAACTAAAATACATTGTTATTTTCCTACCGTATTATAATGGATTCTACCAAGTAAATGCCTACTCAATCAATAGTAATTGAAATTTTTGATTCAAGTACCATTTTAATTTGTAGATATTTTATTCAGTACGTTATTCATATAATTTCTTTTAACGAAAATTGATTTTGTGTTCTCTTCGTCCACTATCAATAAAAAGCATTTTTATAGAATTTGAATTGTTTGAATTTTTTACTTTTCCATGAGTATTGTCGCTAACGACCCGGGTTGCGCCTTTCGGCATCTTCAGGCATTCCAAGTGCACGGATGTACTTGAACTGACTTCAAAATTCAACAATTCTTGAAAATTCAAACAATTCAAATTTGATATTGAAATTCCATCAAGCACCCTCAGTCGAAATACTTAATTATATTTTTATAGAAGTTAAAAAAGATCTGATCATAGCCAAGTCGTTAAATATCTAATAAGGATAAAGAAAAAAGTGTGGAGTTAGGAAATGACTAAGAGTTAGATATATCCTCTCTGTTGGCATTGTTAACATGACCTGGAATAACGAGTATCAAAGACATTTATACGTTTTCATTAAAAAAAAGTCAAACTGCATTGACCAATATATCTAAGGTCGTTTAATTTTTAAAATGTTAGTGTGTGCTTTTTAACGATACCAACATATTTATCTTATCAATAAAATAACAAATATTATTTTATTTGTTACAGTATTGTAAATGATTTTAGATTAATCAAATAACATTAAATATACTGCGCCGCAAAAGGAAACTTGGGCGAAAGCATTTAAGCTCCAACAAGTATTAACATATCTGTCCGCTAAGTAGTGATGCACAGCGCCACGGTCGGGGGAGCGGAGAACTGTGAATGCTAAATGAAAATTTATGACGTTTAAGATTTGATTGTTCGCAGCATGAGAGACCGTGGGGCTTTTGTGAACGCTTGCTGGTGATTGTGATATCACATTAATACTTTAGAAATTATTTTAACACTGTTGCTGTTTTGCAATATGGTGATTACCAAAAGTTTTAATGTGGGTGTGTAGTTCGACAAATACTAAAAGAATAATATTGTTGAAGTCACTGAATTGGTGTGATTATTATTATCATATAAACTGTTTGATGTAACGCCTTACTATGACTTAATAATCAATAGTTTAAGTTAATTCAGTTCTCGTAAACTGAGAAATGAAAATATTAAAAATATTTTTCATACAAATAAGACACGCTTAGAAAACATTTATTTTACAATAAAACTACACAAGGGCTTCAATTTGCTTGATCGCTCCCCCAAGTATGCTTCTGCAAACCGTTCGTTGTAATTTATTTTTTTATTGTTATAAGTGATTTCTATCGATTTACTTTAAACTAAGGGGGTGAAAAATCCCATAATTATTAAATTACTCATTATTTTAGATGAAAGTTCGCTGTAGATTTTGTGGAAATTAATTTTCAATTCAAAATCAAAATTAGAAACCTTCATTGGTTTTTCCACACCTACAACGTAAAATAAAAAAAGCTTTCAATTATTATTTTTAGTTAGTATATTTACAATTTACAAGACATTTTCCTTATTCTTCTTGATATTAAGCTTAATTTATAGTAACTACACAAAATAATATTATATAAGGATACAAATAAATTAACATTATATATAATTTTAATCCGAATAAACTTCTTAAAGTCGTGGGAGACTCATCGTACTTTGCTTGTTAAAAGTGGAATAAAAATCGTTGAACATATATTGAGTATTAATTTTCACAAATAACCCATCGATTCCATTGCAAAGTCTCAACTAATACGATTAAGAATAAAACTTTATAATTTAATTTATTTTCAGATTAGTTTAAAAAACTGAACACAAACGGTATAGATTCGAAGATCTATATTTGTAATGCTGTTCATATACTAGATAAAATTTATTCATTTACATGTCAAACTTGTGACAATGAAAACATTCTTCTCTTTTGAAAAGAGTATCATAATTCTTCTCCCATTTTGAGTGTATGATAAAGGAACTGATGCGAACTCATGAGAGAATCTTGCAAAGAGAATGATTTACTCACTTCTCATTAAACTTGTTCTCGGCTAAATACTTAGTTTGCTCAATAGAACTTGAAATCTTGCCTTAAAACAATGAACACTACGCGTCTTCAGTAGACCTACTTAGTAATCGCGTTCGGGACCCACTAACTTTCTAAAGAAAATTTATATGAATGTAACTAGAAAGTAATGTGATAATTAAATGAATAAACAGTTATTTCTTAAAAATGTTTCTCTATTGTTCTATTTAAAATAATTAATTACTGCACACAAATCCATATGACATTTTAAAAATGTAAAAAACTAGTCACACAATTTTAAAGAATTTGCTTATCGACAAGTTAGTTCTGCGAGATGATGGCGCGATTGCGGATTATATTTTTACTTTATTCCTTTTTTATGGAACCTAATATTATAAATCTAATATTTTCTCCTTATTATTAGACAATATATATATTGCCAAGTAAATCAATAATTTATATCACTTGTCGTGTATGTTGTTTACTGTCACTTTTTGGAGGGAAGGCCATATTTTAATACAATAAAACGTGCTTAATTTATTTTAATACTCTTGGTGTTGAGATATGTATAGAAATAAATTTACCGATATTTGCCCCATTTTCAGAGAGCCCGAAATGTGAGATGAGCGTTTGTAAATCTACTAATGGTAACTATCTAGTATTCAAAAGTACTTCATATTTTCATTTATATTACATAAATATGATACCAATACATACTATAATACTTTTAATTACTTTTAATAAGGATAACATTAAGTAAAGCATCACTATTTCGAATATAACTCATGACAATAAATAATTTAAAAAAACATTTATGTTTGTATTAAATAATTAACCATGGATTGCATAATAATCATGGAAGACAAATTTTCCCTCCAAAAGCTGAAAGATTTTTTTTTGTCGCTGGAAGTTAAACAAAAAACTTGTAATTGATCCTTAGTACTTATTTCATTGTAAAATCTATTTTCGCGAGCCCTGCAGATATAAGCTGATTCTTATCTTTTGCCAGCGCGAAAAATTTATATGATTCTATATTCAATATGCTAATTCGGTTAGCCCGAAGGGGAGGGGGGGGAACCACCCGAGCCCTCGCAAGCCACCCTCCCCGTTCGCCATTCTCTAGCGCGGTGGAGATTCACTCATCTAGAACAATCACTGATAACAACTGCTGCTCTCTTCGAAGTTTGTCTTAACAGATATGCTCTAGTACTCAAATTCTTAAGTTTGAAGAAAATTTTGACAAGATTAGTTAATTACTTTTAGGACACGGTGTTGGCCGAAGTTTTATAATATGGTTAAGAATGGTTCAAAATATTGCGTTCACTGAATAAATTGTTATCACATACGATTTTGAATTATTGTTGTATATTTGCTCAAGGTTTTTGACAATAGGTATTTAAAGAAAATTCGTGTGATTTTCTAGACAAAACAATTTAAAATATAGCTTTTTGATATTGAGAAACCTAGAAAGCTTGAACTGACAGTCAGTTCAAGTACATCCGTGCACTTGAAATGCCTGAAGATGCCGAAAGGCGAAACCCGGGTCGTTAGCGACAAAACTCATGGAAAAGTAAAAAAATCAAACAATTCCAATGTGATATTGAAATTCTATTAATCACCCTCAGTCGAAATCATTAAGTGTTTTTTAAAGGGCTGCGGAGTCGGTGAGAAAAAGTCCGACTCCGACATTGACCAAAAACACGACTCCGACTCCGACTAAAAAAAGGTTAATATCGACACTTTTTTCCCCTGATTTTCCTATTTATGGGTATTCAATTAAATATCAACCCTATCAATGCGGCCAAAAGTCAAATTTGACATATTAAATTCAAAAATAAAATGTTCAAACTTTTCAAAATTTCCGATTCTAAGTACGACTCCGGCCAAACCACCGCGCCGACTCCGACTCCGGGAAAAAAGCTCCGACTCCACGACTCCGACTCCGACTCCATAGCCCTGGTTTTTTGAGTTGATTTTTATGCTGAAAAAAATGGTAGAATTTATTCAGTTTATCCGCGTAAGATTATTGTAATACGGTATAAGGTGTGCCGTGTATAATAATCATAAATTGTTGACGGCATTATCTTCAAACAAGCCTTGACTAAAGCCTCGAAATCAATGACCAGTTTTGCTATAGTATTTTGTACCTATCAACTATTTAATTTTTACGTTATGAAAAAAGTGTTTTCGAATTTACTCTAGTTAAAAATGAAGGAATGCATGGTCAATTTAAGGTAAACACAATTTTCATGCAAAAACTTTTTGACAGAAATTAGCAAGCTAATGATTTTTATACTATAATGTAAGCAAACCAAGGTGGACAAGCAAAGCATGACAAACATAGGTCTATAACAGTGGTTCTTATGTGCGGCCACAAACAGCTTCATGGAAAAGATTGATATAAAACAACATGGTTTTACGAGTTCATTTGTCAACAAAGACTCTAAAAATTAAATATTTTATATGCAACTAATACCAATAGTAAATTGAAAAACATGTTTAGGTCCATTTGACAAACCTCAAACACTCAAAACTCAAAACAAAAATTTGGTGCGGCACCAGACATTTCCATTTATGACCGCTTATATTAAAGATGCGGCCACAGTGCAATCTGCCGTGAGAATAACTAGCATATAAACTAATGGAATCATTGAAAAAACTGTTAGAGTATTGTGATAGATACCTATAGCATACATGTAAGAGAGTAAAATAATTTTCAAGGCAACCTTAAAGGAATCACGCTAACTATTTAAATCTGCTATGGAGGTTTAAAAGAACGAGCAATAAAATTATTCGGCGCTGTATGTTAATCTTCTTAAGAATTGTTCCGCGGGAGCAGCCGAGAGGAAATTCTCAGCTATAAATCTTTCCAAAAATATAGGTTGCTAAGGAAAACATACACTCAAACTTGCCCAACCGCGATACTTGGCTTCGTACCAATGCCGCATTCACAAATATGCTCACATTCCCGAGTTACAGTGCTATTGCCCGGTTTAAGGTCGCGCAGTCGAAGAGACTTAGTGCCATACCAAAGCCTCGGTCGCGGATGCAATATGTTCGTGAATAAAATTGAAGATATGCTTTGCATATGAAACTCATTACGGCCAAATGAGGGAAAGAAAAAGGACGGGAGATGCAAAATCGTGAAAAAATTAGGAATTATGGAAAATAAATTATTACTCAAACAGAGGCGGCACGTTAGGAAAATTTTAAACTATATTACTGTAATATGAGGTACTTTCATATAATATCATCACTCAAGTGGAACATAGGCTGAATCTAAGAAAACAATTGCACATACAATTTCAACTTTTAGAAAGAATAAACAAACCCAACATTACTTTGTTCAAGCTCTTTTTAGAAAACAGCGAGATAGATATACTTAATTATGAGTCCATATATTCGGTAAAAGTGTGGAAATAGTTCCGCCATTATAGTTTATGCTCAGTTTATGCATGTGCAAATAAAGAAGTCATATGAGTAATCGTAATCGAGGAAGGATGGTAAGACGATATGTGATGATTTCGTATATATTTTGGTGCTACGACAGCGGCCATTTTCGATTTCGATATTTAAAAGAAGTTATAAAATTTGAATTTGTCTTTTATTGTGGATGTCTCAGGAAAGTCTCACAGTGGTATGTCTCTTTTTGAAATAGATTCCAATAGCGAAAATAAAGACGAGTGACTGAGAAAAAGGAAGCATATTAATTGAATGGTTCTATTTTATGGTCTTTAATGTTGTATTAAGATTTAAGTATTTGTATAAAATGCAGTACAAAAACATATAAATACTTTTCTGTACTTTATTCAGATTGCACGATTTTGTCTTTAGTATTTAATTGTTTTTTAAAGCTAATCAAAGATGTCTTTGAAGATATATTTACCTTACTCTATGATTAATATACCCGAACTTGATTTGCATGATTTTATGAATAAAAAAGAAAATTATTTATTATACGGTAAGAAAAATAACAATGTATTTTAATTCTATGTATATAAATTATTTTATATATTTGTTGATAGCTATTTCGGCTTACGCCTTCGTCAGAACTTCGTCAGAATAGTTCTGACGAAAGCGTAAGCCGAAATAGCTATCAACAAATATATAGAATAATTTATGTAGAATAAAAATACATTGTTAATTTTCTTACCGTATAATAATGGAGTTCTACCAAGTAAATGCCTACTCAATCATTAAAATTATTTATATAATATTTATGTAACAGAGTTTCTTTTTCCACGCCACTCGCGACCGGAAATAAAAAAGAAATGTAGTAGGGGTGTAATTACTGCCACAAAAATAAATTAAAATGTAAAAAAATGTCTTTCTGCTACCGAAAGTTAACAGCTTCCTTTTGTACTTAAAATGCGAAGATTTTCTTTCATAACATAGTTTCCTACGAAAATAGGGTGGTCTGATTTTTGAATGTTTATTTATAAGCTACTTACCGTTTGCTAAAATTTCATTAAGACTCTCACGTAAATTATTGTTTATGGATTTACGTAAGCCATAAAATGTATCATTTTTATTATCTTTAATGGAATAATATTTAATTCACATTTGAAAAAAGAATGGAGATGCGATTGATTGCATATGAAAATATGACGATTTTAATATGTGAAGTACTAAATCAGATTATGTAATGGTTAGAGTTTATTCTTTATATTGATATTAAAATTATTTAGGTTTGAACGAATATAAAATTGAAAATTTTAATCACAGGTAAGGATACATACCCAAAGACAGTAGACAGAATCTCGTATGTCCTTTGTTTTAAAGTTTTTTCTCTGCGAGTACTAATTTCAAAAAAATCTAGATAAAAATACCGTATTCTTTTGTTTGGTAACTTTTTTGTAGAGTACATCCATTTCCTTTTTACCAAGTTGCCTTTTTTCCCATTAAAAACAGAAACACTGAAGTTTTATTTTTCACCTGAATGTATCAAAGCATTGTTTCGCAATATTTATATTTCATTTCCTGTAATATACGACCAAGTTTTTTATTGCGATTTCCTGGTGCACATTTTGCTTTGCTTCACTGAAAGTATATTTCTTTATGTAAGGAAAATTGAAAGCGATTATTGTTAATAATGTTTCTATTTTTTTTTCAAACGTATTATTTAATTCTTTGTATTTTGCATGATACATT
Organism: Himalopsyche kuldschensis; assembly: GCA_028554975.1. Lineage (NCBI taxonomy): Eukaryota > Metazoa > Arthropoda > Insecta > Trichoptera > Rhyacophilidae > Himalopsyche > Himalopsyche kuldschensis. The sequence goes on along the minus strand of JAHFWI010000003.1, from coordinate 6,326,449 downwards.
GTTTACACATAACAAAACACACATTATATGAGATCAAAAGATACTTCGGAGGGAAGGCTATGTTAAATAGCAATGTATTTCTTATGACTAGAGACTCCAATTACTCGACATCTCAACTACTCGAGTATCGAGTAGTAAAATTTCATAATACTCGAGTACTCGAGTATACTCGAGTAGTTTCAGATGTACCAATTTTTTATTATTAATTCAAATGTGTGTATTTAAATAATTTATAATAAATAAATAAGCGAATTATCAGATTATTTTTCAATATTTAATTTTGTCTCTTGTCATCATAATCGTTGAATAATCGAAGATAAGTCAGCAGGACCCAATGCAAAAGAAATTCTCGCACAGCACTGTCAACGGCAAAACCATTACAAATAAATATTACCTGACAGTAAAACCACGCGTAAGACTCAGTTAAACGCAACGGTTAAAAATAATATGTATATATGTACGTTTTAAAGAAGTAAATAAAATTTGGAAATATGTCTTCATTTATAAATTACGAGTATTATTCGAGTATTTTTAAAAATACTCGAGTATCGAGTACATGAAAAATGGACGAGTATACTCGAGTATCGATTACTCGATACTCGAATTGGAGTCTCTGCTTATGACTCATAGATTTTTCGTGATTAGCTTCCGAATTTTATTTAATCTTGGCTATATTAAAAGTTAATTTTGTTTACTGAAATTTAACGGGTAATTTTAATTGATCTTTTGGTAAAAAAATGTCGAAAATAAATCATCAAAGTTTGATAATTAATACTGAATATGTTTACTGGCTCAGAAACACATACGTTCCAAAGTTTAAATAATGGAAAATTGTGTATGTACAGTAATATTTTTTTCTTAATAAGAGAATAAGAATACATGTATGTGTTATTATCAAATTTGTTTGATGCCGAAAAAAATAAATATCTCATATACTGACATGAAAGATATACATATTGTGTGTATATATAATATTGCTTATAAGTACCTGTTATCCACCCAAAAACATACTGTCAATATCCACAATAAATCTTGCATGAATAAAACGAAATTTAATAATATACCCTATACAAGAGTAGTGAACGATCTGGTAATGTGACAGATGGTCAAAGTACCCACTTTGAAGCTTCCAACGTGGGGTTCAGCTCATCGACTAACTATGCTTTGGTTTGCGATTCACTTCATCTACTCGCTTAAATTTTATGTTTATCACTGAGGGAGAACTGGAGCTATTCGATATGAATACTATTTATAATAATTTAGGTCATATATTTATATACACCATTATTACCAATTTTTTAAAAACCTGGAAATACCTTACCATTCATCATATGTTGTGAGTATTTTTTAGAAGCTTTAAATTCATAATACAGAAATATTTTTTAATTTTTGTAAGAAAAATGACTAAGAGTATTTTTATTATAAATTTTAACCCTTTGCACTCCTTAATATATAAAAAAAAATCCTGCCAGCAACTACTCAATATATTTGAGAAATTGACTGAAATCACAGGGTTTACGTTTTTATTAGGATGGTAAAACTAACACCAAAAAATATACCACATTATGTCACTAACTTTAACTAAGGCACACAATCCAATATATACGGTTTTCAAATAAGGATAATTTTCCAACCAAGATGTACAATGTCGAGCAGGACTCGACATAGGAGTTAATGATTCAATGAGTTTAATATTTTGAGGATAGTTGTTAAAAAGTCACTCAAGGTCAACTCGGCTACAAATAAAATATAAGTAAAATCCATGTTCAAAATTTCACACCTATTAAAATTATTTTTATAGTTTCCACAACAGTTGAATTTTTTTATAAGGCCAATTTAAAGATACATTATTGAAACTGCAAATAGTTTATTTTTCAATATTAGGGTCACTGCTTCTAAAGGGTCACTTTACTAGTCCAGCAATACGAATCTTATTTTGGATTGATTAAAACTCTATGGAAGAGACCATATGGGACGATGAATTTGCGAGTGCATTCAGAACCTGCTCACAAGGGTGGGTCGTGGAGAATTATTTGATAAATAATAAAAAATAAATATCATGAAAAAAGCATTGCATAGAGATTTCAATTCATTTGTACGTTTTAAAAGTTTGGTGGCAAGCTTACAAGCATTATTAACCATAATAATGATAACGAGTGCGACGTCGCTCTTGATAATTCCCTAAATTTGCGTTTATTTGCTTTTATTTTTTTAGTTGGTATTTTTGCATAAAAGTTATTGATTTACTCAATAGATTTTGACAGTGTTACTGATTCCAGTGAAATTTTCATTTACCATAATTGACCTTGACTTATGCGACACCATATATCACATATTTATATGCTTGAGATAAAACGTTGAAATTTTTTTTATACGGAAAATACAACGCCACCTTTTGTATAAAAAAATGTTTTAAAACGAATAAATATTAAAAATAACTTTTGTAATTCACGGTAATAATGGATATTTTATAAGCATTTGAAGCCCCCTTCCCTGTACACAGGTCTCCCTTAGCACTCACCTCCCCTTTATTTTATTTAGCAAGCCCCTATAAAAATTCTATTCTCTCATTCGCAAACTTTAATAGTACGAAACCTCAACGTATAGTTGCGCGTGATTATTATTTATAAATGTATGTCGAGAACAAGGTTAAACTTATACATACCAACTTGCATTAATGCTATACACTGAAGAACACAAATTCAATTTTTATACACGTCTTAAAAACCACAAGAGTAAATCAACAATTTTTGATCAAATGTAATCATTCTACTTATTTTTTTAAATTTTCAACGAAAAATGATACAATAAATAAAAAGCATTTTCTTTACACTAAAGAATAAATGAAAAAAATGTTTTTTTTTCAAAATAAAATATGAAACAAGCTGCTTATTCATGTTAAAAAACGGCACAGCAGTTTTTTTTCTAATTAGATATAGGTCTTTTTGAAAATAAGGTTTCTAAAAGCGAAGAATGTTTTTTTTTATTTTACTCGTTACACATGAAATAAACATACAAGTCACATTTTTACTCTCTGTAATGCAAGCAGTAAGTGAATAATTTGGAATCTCACCGAACCCCAAATAAATTTTAGCAGTGTATGGATCGGGCTTCTAGTGAGGGTTTTTATTAAATTTAGTGTCCTGGTAAGTTAAGTATCTGCGTGCCTAAAAGAGGACCAAATCCACTCATGACGCTTTGCATTCATTTAATGTACACCACGGCACAAGAATGTTGCTTATAAATTTTGTATGCTTAGTTTGGATACTTTACCGTGAAAATTATTGATATAGATTTTTCATTTCCAATGACATGATATTTAAGATCAATAAATATTTTTTGTTTTTTTTTTAACGTATAAATTTATTAAGATCTGTACTGGTTTCGCTAACTGCGAGCATTTTCGACTGGTGGTCAGTGATGAGGGATGAGCGAAGCCGGTCCTAATATTTACAAAATATTATCTGAAAGTGCTACAAAATATTGTGCTTTATTTATTTAAGAAAATGCCTTTCCACCAAGAAGTGACAATAAACATTTTAAAAGTGATATATATAAAAAAGTTCTCCCCTAAGATATCAATAAATATCTATTAGACTGTCAATTACTTCATCTTGGGCTTTTCCTATTTTCAAAATGACGCCAATGCATAATAATTATTCAGATAAATTAGCATAATCGGTAAACTTTGTTATTTTATGTTGATGTTATGGTTAGAAGGATATGAATAAGAAAGGACTAGTACCTTATCGCCCACACAAGAGGTAAGAAAAGAGGAGTGTAGGTTTGAGTTTTTTTAAACATTAAATACATCCGTGCCTGCGATCAGAAATCAATGAATCGATTGAATAATGGTCTTTACTGAGATTCGAGCTCTTGAGCTGCGAAACTTAAGCAAACGACGTTGAAACTCAACCACGGACCAGGAAATATGTACATATTATGAAACTAAAACGTAGTAAAAGTGTAGTAGTTCTAAAGACAGATATTTATATGAAATTAAAAAAAAGAAAATCAGAACAGTGTCTACGTTTTTGGGCCAACCTCAATTATTAGCTTTCGGCGCAAATTTATTTCCCCTACTTCTTTTGGGACTGAAGGTGCATATGGCGAGTAAATGACTATTGTATACGTCCCAGCGGGATGCGCGAAATTGCATACGTGGCTAATATGTCATGTGCCCCGAGAACATGAGGCCTTTAATATCATACTAACGTCAAAATCTGTCCAGCCAATTCATAAACAGCTTTGCTGACTGTACAGTGTTCTGCATCGTGTATGGTGTCTTTAAATTTTAGTTAACTGTACATACATACATTGATCTGTAAAAAATAGTCAAAATATGCATCGTTCTACAAGGCATATCAGATTGAGAATACCTACTTTTTCTGGTATACGAAGATTAAAAGCAAGAGTATAATATTTATTCTCAGGAAAATCGGAATTGTATCGGTAGAGCTCCTTCAGAATGTCTAAAATCGTAATTTGTCATATTTCGTAAGAATACCCGATGGAAAAATATCATATTATTCTGGTGTAACTAAATAAATTGCTTTTTTTAAACCGTGAGCAACTGATTTGTGATTCCAACCATTAAAGCATCCAATATAGCATATCTTTTTTTTCAGTCCATGTCTCACTCCAATTGTAAAGTATATGGCCTTCTAATGCAGGTTACTCAATCATTCAACCTTTCATTAGTTTGGTGAGAATAGGGATAGAAAAAATAAAGCTAGGACAGGCTTAGCTAGTCGCTCTCGCTTATTTGATTGATTCGGTGGGAAAAATTTCAAGGAATTTCATGAAGTCAACGATGTTGACCATTGCACCATGGACTCGTCAAGGAATACCTGTAAAGACAAACAACGACGAAGTGGATAAGCTATATTTGCAAGCTGGTTATAATTTTGTCACTGGAGTAATCGAAATGGATACCAATTCTGATCATTCCTTACCCATATCGAACACTTCAGCAATCAGAATTCTTGTAATTCAAAGATCATAGAGTTCAAATTGTTCCAATATCAAACATTCTTTAATATTTTTATTTAGATAAGATATATTATATAATACATACAATTATCTTATGCGTTTTTGGGTTTAATCGTGAAGACTTTTCACAACATAAATGTTCTTTTTTATTTGACTACTGTATCACACATCCATAAGTTAAGCATAAAGGACCTGTACAATGAACGAATTTTACGTCAGTGCTATATGCACACACATATATGAAATTAAGCTCTTTGTGCATTACAATACCACTTGTGCATATGTTGCTTTATGGTGGATCAGTTCAAATAATATATATTTTCAAACGTAGGTTCGTTTCTACTTTCAACCCTCCTGGTTCAGGGATGAATAGTTTTTATAATAAACATATATACTGTTAACAACTAGAAACTTATCTTGTATCTGTTTAATAAATACAAGTGCCAATTAAGATAACGAAAAGTGTATTGTAGTATTAATTAATCTTTGGGTAAAGATACATTTGTTTACTTACGGATTTCTTTGAGGTAGTTTTATATTATAAAATATTAACTTAAACTGAGTCCTTCTAAATTAACCTGCACTTTATTTTTTAAAAGCTCACTGTCAATACTAGAAAGGTGAAAAGACATTTTATCATAAAAATAATAACACATATTTAGTACTTATTTCAAATAAAATTTATTGTATCAGGACCGATTTTATTCATGGCGAGCATGAGTTGATATCAGTGACTATTAGTTGACAATGTTCGCCATGAGCGAAACGGGTCCTGATCCAATAAAATTTATGTGAAATAAAAATGTGTTATTATTTTTATTATAATACCATTCCACCAAGTATTGACAGTGAACACCTTAAAAGTGAGCATTATACTATAAAAAAATGTACTAATTCCACAGTCAATTTATTTAGATCAAGACCGGCTTCTCTCATATCGAGCATTTTATACTGTACCTGTACTTGCTTAATTCTTTTTAGTAATGAATTTTAAAATAAAGCATAAAATACTTAACAAATTCTCCAATAAAGAAATTGTCACATTAGTAATCTAACTGTGTTTATAAAATATACGGATATAAAAAATGCTTTTAAATAATTACAAAAAAAATAATTTCACTTAAAAATCAGTCAGCACTTTGACTAGATATTTTGAATTTCTATACCATGTAAAAGACAAACCACATAGCGAAAGAAATCTGACATATGTGGCACACTTTGTTCAAGCATTCTCCCCCTTCGAAATTTGGTCACTGAAAAGTTTTTGGATAAAAAGTCTATCACATCGTTAATACAAAATGTGTTCGGTAGTTTTTTTTAAAGAAAAAACTTGATTTATTAAAAGCAAGTGAAAATAAGTTTATGAACATAATGGTATGCGACATATTTGTTGTCAGTGGGATAGCTAGAAAATCTTTCGAAATAATGACAGAAAGTATGCTTTTATAAATTCACGACACACAGAACTGTTATATTTATTTCTGGTTTTTATTCTCATATATAGTCTACGCTTAGCTAAGACAAGGTACAATATTGTTTTATTTAAATTAAAGACTAAAAAAGTGAGCAATACACAAAGAGCTTTATCTCAATGTTGCATTAATGGCATGATAATATTGATGTCCATGAAAAGTCATGAGGACATAAGTCGAATTTTGATGTTACAGAATACAATATCGAAGCATAAGATTTGTCAGTATATTTAACCAAAAATAGTATTCATAGTTAGGAACATTTGTTTTGTCGATTCTCATAAAGTTCCATTAATTCAGTGATATGAAATCAAAATTATTTGTCGCACGTTCTTTATTTAAAAATAAACAGATGAGAGTCATTTAAACATATACCGCGGACAAGGAACGTAAGGACTCTTGTTTGTACTTGCAGCATATAATTTTTCATACCATATGGTAGCAAAAGCCCTTTGGGTATTATTATATAATGGCGAAATCTAGAAATGGTTTGAAGCATGCTGCGAGTACAATACTGCCGATCGAAATCCTCCATATGTGATGTGTTAAATACATTTTCATGAACATGGCCGTTCAATTAAAAGGGATTTGTTCGGGATGGGGGTGTTTAGTGTTCCTCATTTGAGTATTAGTTTTGTATTGGCTAAAACGTTTAACGACTGGTTATTGCCACTGAATAAAATTACGCATAAAACATTTTATACCCACAGCAGTAAAAGTTGGAACAGCGGCATATTAATAAGACACATTAGAATCAAATGACAATATCCCATACTTACATATATCCCACAAGTTTTAAAAGCCTATTTATTTTTGTTCAGCTTATTCTTTTAAAAAAGATCATATTGTACGATTTATTTTTTACCTTTCACGGCTGATATCTTCTTTTTGAATAGTGCTGACTTTTCTTATAGCGCAGTCAAATCCATTATTTAATTCGATTTCTTTCGTGAAAATTATTCTATGTGAGGTATATAAAATTCCACTAACATGTTGACTGAATCGAAAGTATTCTAGAAATCTGACTGTAAAATTTATTCAACCTGATGGATTCTGCAATACTAAATCACCGCTGATGCCCATTAATTTATTGGATGGACTCAAAAGCGGGACTTCTGAAGGAACAAAACAATAGCACATTCGGTCTTTTAAAACAATACTATGAATATTTTCAGTGATTTCCTTGGATTACGATTAATCTTCAGACATCACATTTAATCTAATTCATCGAACGTCATCTTTTAGAAATTTTTGAATGTCCAAAGCATTGTGGGTATTTCTCTATTTATATTTATAATACCGAGTGATATTGTAGTTCGGAATTAGAGCGTAATAAAAAAAAACTTTGAATAATTGAGGTAACTGTGTTTAGGATAAATTAATAGGGGCGATATATGACACTTAGCACAAAACATTCCATTAAATAGTCAATAGATACTGTCGCTTCAAATTATTTTTAAACGATCTCGAAGAAGACAATAGAATCTCAGCAGTATCTGGATACAACGGTAAGAAAAATAACAATGTATTTAAGTTCTGCATAAATTATTTCATATATTTGTTGATAGCTATTTCGGCTTACGCCTTCGTCTGACGAAGTCCTAGTTCTGACGAAGGCGTAAGCCGAAATAACTATCAACAAATATATAAAATAATTTATGTAGTACTAAATTACATTGTTATTTTTCTTACCGTATTATAATGAAGTTCTACAAAGTAAATGCCTACTCAATCAATAAATAGTATCTGGATATGTTTTCGTAAATCTATAGTTTTCCAAGTGAGAAAAACACAAATCAAGTACAAATGTAAAGGTTCTACGGAGTAACTTAATGCTGCCGGACACAATGAATGATCATGCCTTGAGTTGATCTTCGGCCACATCTGTAAACTTTGATTGGAAAAGTCCCGCGGGAATGTCAGCCAATGACGAACGAGGGCGCGAAGCTTCCATATACAATTTCGAGATTGAATTCTTAAGTTAGCAGTGCTCGCGGTGTGGTTAATGCAAGGCGGTGTTCCATTGCGATATTCAAAAGAAGAATTGAAAGATTTTTTATTAAAAAATCATGCATGGAAAACTTCCAAACTACTTGATAGATAATTGTGATATTGTAATTATTTATTAATGGAATACACTGATACTAGATTTTTTGAAAGATTGAAGAGTTTATTAAGTTTATGGAGCTAACTTTTTTTTATTCTGCCACAATCGAAAGATGATGAAAGTTATTGCACATACTTCGTTAGGTCTCAAAGTTTCCGGTTCAAATACGTGGGAACAAATCAGTTTTATTTATAAAAATTTACATTATTTTGAATGAAAATTACAATCCATTTTTTATTCTTGTGCCTCTTTCATGTTCTTAGGTTGACTTAAGACTCAAGAGTCTTAAGACCTTTCTGGTATGTATCTATAAGACGTCATACAACGTCACCAAGCATTGAAATGCAAGAGTTTTGGATTTGAGCTCTACAGTCTTCATTTGTTTTATCATATTATCCTATAATGTCTTTCACGAAGTGTCAATCGTAAAAAGGTATCACTATTACATTATTTTATTCGATTTAATATCATAATTTAATCGTTACGTTTTAATAATCGTAAAAAAGTCTCTAAAATATAAGTTCAAGGTCTTCAATTGTTTTGACTCTATTTTTATCTTAACATATAAAGCCAACGGTGCTTTTGATGTGTTTAAATATCGAATTGTCTTTTAATTTTTATTATTTTGTCGGAAATAAATAAAATAGGGCTTTATTTTTTACTTTAGCATGACTGCGAGGCGCACTAGTACTTGGGAAAAATTCACGTGTCCATGTGATACATTATTATGTTTGTTTTCTAAGAAAAGATCGGTTCGTAATTACATCGTCAAGTGTCACTATTCGATTAACCTTATTTTCTTCCATTGTTCTGTTTTTTCCAGATTACAAACAAATAACTGAGTTTATGTATAAATAACGAATCGACTTAGATTGGTAGTAATTTTGTATATCAATAATTATTTATGAATTGATATATTTGCGAATAGCCCGTGCGGCTGATTGGTAACGATGATATTGTGAACAAAATCCTCATCAGTGACTCCTAATGATATAATTATAGTGTTCACCAATTCACAAAAACGGAACTGAAACAAATGGTTTATAACTATGATGTTTGATGGTTAAATGAAGAAAAAGTAGAATCTATAGATTGACGTTCGAAGTGTTTGACGTTCATCACGTAAGTTATTTTTAAACACAATTATTTTGAGTACCGTAAAACGGGATGAATAGAAACAAAAACAAGGATTGAACTTTAGCAGAACTTTACTCCAATGTATCCAATAAGGTATCCAATGTATTTTTGAATATAAATATATAATGTTCTTTACAATGACTATAACACTATCTCTCGAATGACAAAAAAAAAACAACTTAGTGACAGGCCAAAATTAAAACAAATGGTATATGTTCGATGCCTGTGCATTGTACTTTTGGCCCCTTATAAACCTCTCTTTTATTGCACGAAAATTAAACTAAACCAGTTTTTTTAGTTAATAAAAACCGTAAAACGGGGTGAATAGAGACTCATATATGTATATAGAATAGAGGTTCATATATTCAAATCATTACAATCTATTGTTTTGTCTCTATTCACCAGCCAAGTCTTTATATACCCTCTCTTGTCTCTATTCACCCCGTTTCAATGTGAATAGAGACATTGAACAAAATTTACCGTGTCTTAATAACGATAGTGAATATTTGAAAAATATTATCATGGTTGTGTAGTAGGACTATAGAAACACGTTTCAAGCTATTCTTTTTTGAATTATGTGGCGCAGGTATGAAGATACATAGTCGTGAAGGGTAAAAAGTGTCTCTGTTCACCCCGTTTTACGGTACCTATTTGATCAATATGTTCAATAATTTAATATTTTTTTTTCCATGTCAGTTATCTCAAGATACTTTTTCTACAATATTATTATCATTATAAGCTCTACCTGTTCGTTGAAAATCATACTAAGACATATAAGAATGCTTCGTTATAGAAACGTTTACACTATTTTTATTTTTTTCAAAAAATAAAGATAATTTTTTGAATAATTTTTACAGAAAAATAAAATTTGGCATTACAGCTTACGCCAATGCGCCAAATATTCTTAATTGTGAAATTCATACGAGATTAACTAGATGATAAGCAATGAATCGGTTGTGCACAAAATCAATGATAAATAACATAACACCCAGCCCAAGATCTCTTTTTTTCAATTGAAAAAATCTGACCTTGCCGGGAATTGAATCCGGGTCTCCAGATCGCTAGGACAAAGCTCTTGCCACTAGACCATAGGGACCGACTATGTACCTATTGATAAAAATATTACGTGTAAATTGCACTTATTACAGTATTTAAGTTTTAAAAGAATTCGTTGCTTTTGCCTACAAATTATTTTTACCACAAGTTTGCTAAAAACGCTGCATCATTATTTTTAAAATCTGTTTTATAAAATTCTCATTGCTCCCTGACTAAAAATATTTCACTCGGAATTATGAATTACATTAGTTATGTCTGAAACCAAAAATAAAAATATTAAAGTAAGCTTGTGAATATAATTAAATAAATTTATAGAAAACAATATATGCCAAACGGAATTGGAATTGTGTCGCAAATTGACGTAATAAAGCGAAAATCATTTATTTTAAAAATATTCGAAGATATTTTGCGTCTGAACGATTGAATCAACCATCAATGTAAGTGTCCCATCAATTCATATTCCTTACTTCTTTTACCTTACATATAGTAAAACTATGCAAACTTTTGTTTGACAGCCATTGAACGACTTATCAGTCTGATTCTTCTATCACTGCTGTTTTCCATCCAGTTGAGTTGCTCCATAAGCAGTCCATATGAATTAAATCATGAGCGGACATGTTTGATTTTTTAAATTTATCAACTGTGTACGGTAGCCAGCTGACTTATATTTTTATCTTACCAACTTAAAATAGCTTAAATTGATTAAGTTCAAGAAGTAATTTTGGTTCTTTATTACTTTTATTCCAGTTCATCTCTTTGTATCTTCTACTTTTCCGGTTTTCTTGTGCTCTCATGATCTTATACTGCTTGCGGTCGTTCACCCATTTTGTTGCTGAGTGCTTTATTGGGACACTTTTACTGTTTTTTTCTCTTCATTTAAATGCGACCTAATTTTACTTTTGATTTAATGAGATTCGTGGACATGGTTAGATACGATAAGGTATTAATATTGGTATTTTAGGTAATCTTAAAGTATCGTTAGCTAACAGGGCTGTACAATCGTTAAAATAAAGCAGTATTCGCTTTGACCAAACACATGATTCCGACTCTGACATTGACCAAAACACGACTCCTAAATTCCTCACGTTTTTCTCTACTTTTCCTATGTATGTTTATTCAATTAAATATCAACCAACCAATACGGCTAAAAGCAAAATTTTACATATTATTTACATAAAAAAAAAGTTCAAAGTTCAAAATTTTGACTCCAAGTACGACTCCTGCCAAAATGCCACAACGACTCCGACTCCGACTCTGGCCAAAAAGCTGCGACTTCACGACTCCAACTCCACAGCCCTTGTTAATAAATAACGAATTAAGAATCACTTTTAGAAATTTGAATTGTTTGAATTTTGTACTTAACCGGGAGTTTTGTCGATAACAACCCGGGTTTCGCCTTACGGCATTTTCAGGCATTTCAAGTGCAAGGATGTACTTGAACTGACAAGTGTCAAATTTGACATTGAAATTCCATCAAGCACCCTCAGTCGAAATCCTCACTTTTAGAAGTTTATATAATAATTGATTTAAAGTGAGTAATTTTAAATAGATTTTAAAATTTATAAATACGCAATCTTTCACTTGCAGTATTATGAAGGATTTTTAAAAGGGCTCAGGACCGCCGACGGCACGCGTCTCCCATTAGGCGCCGTAAATAATTGCGCATTCACCGCAGACGCTCGCTATTGTTATCGCATTACCGCTACACGCTACCCTGCAACACCCAAAGCCACCCCGATTTGGCCTAAGTCACCCCCGATCGCCCAACGTTCTATGAAACTGTAACGAAATCTATCGTGAGTTGAAAAAAACGTACATCAATGATGTAGCTAAATGATTACGAATTTAATTTGAATTGTTTGAATTTTGTACTTTCTCATGAGTTTCGTCGCTAACAACCCGGGTTTCGCCTTTCGGTATCTTCAGGCATTTCAAGTGCACTTATGTACTTGAACTGACGCTCAGTAAACAGTTTGTATCGTTTACATAAAAAAAATCGAATAAAAGTAGATCACTAAGTTTAATTGCTATTAAAATGTAAATTAACGAAAATTTGATGTAAACGAGTTTCAATGAATTAAGTGGATTTGTTATAATAATCGGTATTTTTGAATATAGTATCGCAAATACTAATGACCTGTTTTAATCATTTAATGGAGCACATTTTCGTATTAATTTTTTATACATTAACCTTTTTCACTCCTCAATAAATATTTTTTTTCCTTTCAGCAACTCGTCAATAGATTTGAGAAATGGATTAATAACACAGGGTTTGCGTTTTTATAAGCATGGTAAAAACAATATAAGACATTATGACATGTTACAAGCATTAACTAATGCACACAATTCAATTAATACGGCTTTTGAAATAAAGATAGTCAACAATGAATAAACATTATTTTCCAACCAAGTTTTACAATGTCGCCTAAGACTTGGACATAGGAGTGGTTGGAGTAAGAATTGGTTTCACAAAAACATTACATGTCAAAAAGTTTCAGTACAAAAAAGAATTTTAAGTTAACACTTTAAAGCAGGCATGGGCAACCTTTTCTAGGCCTGGGGCCAAATTATCATTCTGTCTCCGAGTCAAGGGCCGGACCAAATTGTTTATAGCTATCAACACATATATAAAATTTATGTAGAACTAAAATACATTGTTATTTTTCTTACCGTATTATAATGGAGTTCTACCAAGTAAATGCCTACTCAATCAATAATATTTAAGTCAATAAAACTCGTTGCTACTTCTTATATATTTTTTAATTTATATAATGAACGATATAATATTAATATTATATACTGCTGATTACTAAATTTAGTATGAAGATTGGCCTTAAACTTGAAGTACGAGGCTATCAATATTGGCGTTGGTATTGCTTAGGGATAATCGCATATAAATTTCGAGATTTTCATCTGTTATCCTCGTTTGAATTTTTGATTTAGTGTGTTTCATCCTCGTAAAAAACTGTTCACACGTATATGTACTGCCAAAAAGATAAAGGATTTTTCTTGCAAATGCGCGTAAATTTGTATACTCTTAAGCCAAATATAATTTATAAAAATCCGTCAAACCAATATTGTTAAATTGTGATCTTGTGAATCAGGGCCGGACAAAATAGCTCGGCGGGCCGGTGGTTGCCCATGTATGCTTTAAAGAATGAAATGGTTTTGTTTCAAAATTTACCAAAAAACCAGTATGCTATCATGATAAGATCCAATGATTTTGAGTTATTTTCATTACTGTTTTTTATTTAAATTGATCAATCTTATAAAATAAAAAAAACGTAATTAAATTAGAAACGACAACATAAAAGTGAGGTAAATTAGATAAATTGAAATTGCTTGGTGATAAATATTAGCATTGTGTTAAAAACGATTAGGATAAAGAATGGGTCAACAATGAGTGAAAAATGTGACAGTTAATATATTTAATAATGTAATTAAAACTATTATAAATGCTAGACTGTGAATATTTCTGAATGAATATGACTATCTTTAGAGTTAAAAGGTTGTGATTATTTATTTTGAAGGTTAAATGAATCAAAAAGACCTGTGTCGTATCATAAAGCATGGTGGATGTTTGTTTTTATATTTGATGGATTTCCGTCAATTCTATAAAATGTTCAAAGTGTATTTTCAGTGAATTCGTTAACACCTGGAAGTATTTTTATTAAATCTTAATTCCAATGTCACCGAAACAATATTATAAAAAGCATAAGACATACAAATTTTGCTGATGTAAGCCAAATATTATGATGGTAGAATAATGCGTAAAACTCCAATATACGTGATTGACAAATACTAAAAAATATAATCGAAATTTGCTCGTTGCTTCAATTATGTTTTTACTTCATAAAAAAAATTCGTATTAAATAAAATTACAGTTATGTATGGTTATTCATTTGCAGCGATGGAAATAAATAATTAGTGGAAGAAATGGGCAAAGAATCACCCATACACACAAACGTATTCCAATTTATGCGCGTGTGTAAGCGCGAGTGCGAGCGTACTCTTGCAGGTGTTCAGCTCCGGCGCGAAAGCGCATGCGTAGAAGTGATCGACTTCGAACTAGCCATTCATTTCGTCATTACGAATTCGACTGCCGACGGGTGAAGACGTCGGAACGGCAGCTAATTGCGATGTTTTTTTCTTCTTTTCAGACACTTAGATTACAAAAATTGTTATATTTCAACTTCAACCATAGTCAATCAAAGCAATGTCTAGAAATATTCACATTTTTCCGGTTTTTAAATAACTTTTTCATATGGTGTAGTAAATACATATCACCGGAGCTCGCGGAAGTTTTTAGCACAGTATGGGGAGGGTTAAAGTGGCAGTAAAAACACTGTCGGAATAGTTTTCAAGACAAAAATGGAAAAAAACTCTTGATAAAACTAATCTAATCGAAATCCATATTTCATCTACCCTTCATCTTTTTTGAGTGAGATATTAAAAATATTACTATATGTAAAATATTTATTCTCATCTCTATAGTTATTCCTAGTTTAACTTTATATCAATATTTCATAAAATACGAACAGCTTAAAAAAAAATTTGGTGTACAAATAAACGATAACATTAATATTCTACTGGTAGTGTAACTAGATGCGGAATGACGATGAAAGTTTTTCAACAATCATAATTTTTGTTCAATTTATTTTAAATTTCACTATGGAAAAACATTCAATTGAGTTAGTCTGACGCTTTTATGATGAAAGATGCGAAATATCACTAGTTACAAAACCATTAGAATAACAATGATAAGAATAATAAAACATTTTAGGTACTTTTTCCACAAAAAAAAAATATTGGATCCGGATCGTTTTCGCTCATGGCGAGCATTGTCAACTGATAATATTTATACAAATTTGTATAAATATCACTGTTTCACTGCTCGGTATGAGCGAAACCGGTCCTTATCCAATTAATTTTATGTGGGAAAAGTTCTAAAAATGTTTTATTATAAAGCCATTCCACCAAGTATTGACAGTGAACCCCTTAAAAGAATAACTATGTTTTAAAAAATATATTTAAATGAATTTTATCAAAGTTTCTGCGGATCCATTGGAAATATTGAAATGATCATTTTAGAATTATAGCTCTGACTTACTTTGCAACATAATTAATACACATACTAGTGTGTATTAATTTTGTATCTTATAAAGTTTGGCTGAATCAACTTCACCCCTATTTAGTGTATGGCTGTGAACCTGCAGCCTCCCCGACACGCGCCACAGCTGTAACTAATACGCTAAATTGTTTCAGATATCTTTGTTTAGTTTAAACTTATCCAGTTATTCGAAATGGGGAAAACAAGTTATGTGAGTGGAACAGATAGGAATGTTTTCGGAGATTGTGCGTTATCCGGTAGTAACGTTTTAATAACTTTGGCTTATCTTACTACAGTAGTGATTCATTCGATCATTTGATTTTATAGTTTTTGCGAAAATAGATTTTAATATTTTAAATTGCACGAACGTATTATTGAATTAACTTTTATTCATTAAACACCACATACATATATTATAAACATGGAGAAATACAAGCAAAGCTTCTTTTGTAGCGAATACAGGAATAGGTTGTTTCAGTACACAACGATTAAAAAATGTGTCTAGTTTATTTTAACAGTTCAGTTATATAATATAATTTATTTTTTATTTTTAATCAATCGCAGCACCCCCAGATATCTTATCCAAAAAATCATCTTGGCCAAAACGCCGCGACGACTCCGACTCCGACTCCACAGCCCTGATAATAACTCTTCCCCAGCCGTGTGTTTTTTCACTCTGTCTATATAAAGCAATGCTGAAGACTGACAACAAATAACTTGATGTTAAATAATAAATAGTTTCTCCATGATTCATTTGTCTTCTCACTCTGACTGCTTATGGCAAAGCAGTGTAAGAGTAGGAAAAAAGTGATTTGCGATTATATTAATATATCCATCAGGGTGAACGACGAACTCCCCTTCACTTATAAAATATTTATATAAAGTTTCACAGCGAAGAATGCTGGCTATTTTGGATTAATAAGAATACATATTCGAATAATGATTCAAATCTTTATATTCAGATAAAAGAATTGTAAAGCAAAATGATTATCGGCCAATTTATTATTTTATCAACAAAAATAAAATTAAAACAATAAATCAATACACGTTTAAATGCAGAATATATATAAAATACGTTTTGTAGTTACATTGTCATTTCATTAATTTGCAAAATAAAGTGATTCTATAAATAATTTAATTAAGCTCCTTTATTAAGCTCATATTATCGTCTTTACTAAATTTGTGTCAATTATTTGGTAAAGGACTAAAGCTCTACTAATAAAAATATTCGCCAATAAATCATCGTTCCTACATCGCAATCTATTAGAAGGGATGAAGCTTTGGGTGAAAGAGTATCATAATCTCTCTCACTCCGTTTTCACTCTGAAGTAATTTCCAATATAAATCAATTCAACCCCCACATTATTATAACGAGAGAAGAAATCTGTAGTTAAAGAATTTTGTATAGAGAGCCTAATTGAAAGTGAAAAAAATGTATGATGTTGTAGTTTTTAAAACCCAAAATTGTACACACTCTTTTTTCTTTTACAAAATTGAAAGGCGTTAGTTTAGTATAAATATATATATATATATATATATGAATAAAATGTCCGTCAATAAATCTATATATTTACATATATATAAAAATCTTGTTGTCAAGAGGAGGGTCGTGAAATCAAACCCTGAAAGCAGACCTTCGTAGATTTACTTTTCTAATTTAAATCATAGAAGACGTCGTTTAATCATGTTAGATTTTACTCTTTTTCACCTTAAAACGAATTACAAATGAATCATTCATTACTACAGTGAGTAGTCCATT
Source organism: Himalopsyche kuldschensis (assembly GCA_028554975.1). Taxonomy (NCBI): domain Eukaryota; kingdom Metazoa; phylum Arthropoda; class Insecta; order Trichoptera; family Rhyacophilidae; genus Himalopsyche; species Himalopsyche kuldschensis. Next base: position 6,308,816 of record JAHFWI010000003.1, on the reverse strand, counting down.
CTTAAAGCATACAATTGCTTAGTTTTTCTCTTTCAAAATAGAGTTAGCATACCAACGTACTATCAGCTCTAGTTAAACAATTTACATTACAATAATATTTTGCGATTCCATATGTATTCTGCTTGCAGTATTTTTGTAATGTATTTTTACCTTTTTGATAAACTAACATATATTTTTTTTGTTCCTATTTCACAAGCAATTTATTAAGGATAAGTACTGGTCTCGCTCATCGCGAACATTTTCACTGTTTGATCAATGAAAATTCTCGTGATGAGCGAGACCGGTCCTGATCTTAATAAATTATTTGTGGAATAATTACAAAAATATTTCATTATAATGCATTTAAAACCAAGTATTGACCAAATTGGATCCATCATTTCAATGGTCCTTACAAATAGTAGTATGTATTTATATGTAAAGTTTCCATATTTTTTTGTAAAAATACAAACTTTGTGTTACATAACGAAAAGAAAATATATTTCGGCAGCATTATTTTTGGTTGAAACCTAAAGGACGATCGAATAAATTTTCAACCGAAAATAACCGTTCGAGGAAATATCATCGCCACAAGATTTTCAATATTCCGCCGCTTTCGTTTAGTGCGAGTCTACATTCGAAGCTAATAAGTACAAGGCGTCCAATCTTTTAGATTTTCGTTACTCGGGTGGCGAAAAAAGTTATCGCCGTAAGACGGCTGGATCCGCTCCCTTATGCTCGCCATTTAAAAACGTATCGAGATGATAATGGCAGCTTACTTATATTATATTACTCTACTTAGCTGCCTAACGCGTTGCGAGTAAGTTGGCAAAGAAAAATAACTTGGAGGTTAAAATATCAGATTAACCTAACTGTAACTAGTGGAGGCCAATATTATTTTCATAAGATCGAAAAGAAACGTTGCATAGATTAACACAAGGACGTTATCAAAATAATTACAATAATATTATCAATTAATTATCAAAAAAATGGACTCGCATACATAATTGGTGCGCAAATTTTGTATGCCACGGATTCATGAGAAAAGTCATCCAGATTCCAGTAGTTGGTGTTAACTTCCAATAAATCAATTCCAGCTTAACAATTTATTATAATTCTTCAAAAATTATACAACATAAATATTGTTGATATCTACTTCGGCTTACGCTCTCGTTAGAACTATCCATAACCCTGAATAGTCTTCATTTTATTTCCACCGAGTTGTAATGTAGTTCTACAAAGTCAACGCTAATTAAATCCAACAAATCTTTAAAGATTCAATAAGTGTAAATATGAACAACTGAAGCTATATATGTATATATAATCTTTTTAGTATGGATATCATACTGCGGTGAAAAGTAATTGAATATAAAAGTTTTATATAAATATTCTTTTTGAAATGCAAGTCAACTACAAGTTAGTGTTAAAACGCAACAATTTCCATGCAAATCCATTAGTATAGAAGATTAACAAACATACATCAAACATAATGTAAAAATAATTATTGCAAGAATAAACACATACACATTATTGGAAAAAGACGTTTAAGTATTTGTCTAACCATGGAATGCCCTGTAACCTATAAATTGCCCTGTAACCATTATATGTATATACTTTTATTATATCTTTTATTTAAATGACCACCCAGTTGATTTCATTTTTTTATATTAAATATAATGAATAAGTAAATTGATAACCATATTGACTTAAATAAAAGCGACGGTTGAAAATATCTGATTTAATAAAAACATATTTAAAAATAGATATCACTAGGGAACAATTCAATCGTGTGTAGCTAAGTTGAAGCTAAATATCTTAGTTTCTTATAAAAAAATATCTTAGTCGACTACTTAACGTCCTAGCGAGTATTCTTCACATCTTTTCAGAACAGATTCATAGTCATTTATCATACGAAATCGCCACCAGCTTGGGGGCCTTTTTTAATCGGGAAACCGAAATAATTTTTCAAAGTGCTTTCGAAGATACTTACCAAAGCTGTATTCAAATATTATTTAAATGATACAGTGTCATATATTTGATGTGATAATGTCAATAAAGTTTTGACACTATATATTTATTTATTATTAAAAATGATTTCGTTTTACTCATTTATTAGCATATGTTTAAATACACAAGCTATTTTGTATCGTTGAATTTGTAAAAATATGTATTATCTAACTATTCGACCGAATGATATTTATATATTCATGATTTCACACCGTTAAGTTTATTTATTAAGAATATTTGAATTTGACTTTGTTTATTGTTGTTACAAAAACAATAACTGATTGAAATATTATCATTAAGGCAGAAAATTTGAAAAGAAAAAACAATGATTGAAATCAATCATTTCGTTTGCTTATATCTGTAGATGAGCATCCCTTCACGCACTCATCTTAATTGAATCTGCAAAAGTTACTTCAGAAAGAACATTTTGAAAGTTTTGAACCGATATTAATAAAGCCAGCGCAGAACTCGGCGGGTATTATCACTGCTATATCATTATTTTTATTATAAAGGTCTCGTTCAACCCCCAACCCTACAATGATAAGGATACCATTAAATCTGTTATTGGCTCCAATAGACGAGAGCACTCCACCCCTCGGTTTTCATTCGCCCGTAATAGAAGACCCCGCCTACCTCGAGGATTTTCTCGATGGAAGGGGTTGGAGTACTTCGGAAAATGTGGATTTTATATAAGGGTAAACACCCTCATGCTTGTGACATTTGTCAGTAGGTCTCCGAGTAGAGCGCATGTCTGATAAAGTAATGTGTTTCCGCGTAAATATCGAAAACTCTTGTGTCAAAATAAGCTACAGTTAAATATGACTATCTGATCATTTAGATATTGTGTCAGTTATAAAAATTGATGGAATGTTACGTGAATTTTAAAAATGACTATGGATATTCAAAAAATAGGGCGCAGTGAACAATCGACACCTGATTTGAAGATGCCGCTTCCCAATTTGATGGAAGAACCGAAATCCCTTGAAGAATATCAATCGAAAACCGATCTTCAATATACCGGCTGCAATCCAAGTCGAAATATTAAACGTTCGTTTGATGTTGCTTTTCTGATGATGCCCGATGACAAAATGAAGCAGAAACAAGTTGAAAAACAATTAAGAGTGTCGAAGCAACTTTTTACTGAAAATCACTACGCGTCAGTAAGAAGCGAAGCTGATAATTTTAGAAAGAATCACGAATATTTGAATAAATCGTATGTGTTTTTACATAGAGATTTAGATGAATCGAAAGGTACGGATTTATCGACTTCGTCTTGTTACAGTGATAAATATCGTCATAACAATAATGTGTCGCCTCATTCGAGTCAAGATTTGAACATTGACGTCGGAATTGATGAATTCGCAACGAAAAGTGTATTGAGTGATTCAGACGTGTCCGATATGTCCCGGAGCAGACCGAATTCGACGGAGAGCTTCACCCGTCCCGTGCGAGTCATCCACGAGTCTCCGTATAGAAACAAAGTGTTCGACGATCCCTCTTCGTCCATCCCTCACGCCCGGCCCAGCTATGACCAACATGACAAATACATGGCCGCCAGGCTGTCCGAATTAGCGCCCAGAAGCGCGTTCACTAAAGTTTCAAACGGCTTTCCGTCGAATTCCACGATTCAGTCCACCGCGTCACCAGGCCATTCGGAAAGCCCCGACAATCTGAGCTATCAGAATTCGATGAGCCCGCCTCTGACCACTTCAAGTCCACCCATGATGAACAACGTCTTCAATAAAAATTCACATTTTAAATCGTTAATTCCGGCGAATCATCCGCTACTTTCATCGGCGCATCCGTTTTTTAAGGCACAAGGGCTACAAAACTACCCTCATCATTTTTCAGACCATCATCACGGAAACACGACAAGTATACAAGATCACTCTCATTTTTCAAAATCGTCTGCGTACGGATCGTCAGAAAAAACAAACGAAGCCGAAAAACAAATGCATTTTCAGCACGCGCACAAATTTGGGCATCTATTACCGTTCAGACCAGATTTCCCGCAGTATCTTCAGTCGAATTCATCATATCCCTTTCCCATACAAAATTTTCATCACCCTGGCGAGTTCTTGAAATTTCCCCAACAGGGAGACGGGATGAATCCCCTGATACGAAATCCTGCCGCAGCAATTCTCAGTACCCTATTACCACCTACTTTAGCCACATTGTCTCTCCCTGCTCAAAACGTATGTGCTAAGTGTAATATAAGCTTTCGAATGACATCTGATTTGGTTTATCACATGAGGTCTCACCATAAAAGTGAAGTTAATTATGACGCTACTCGCAGGAAACGCGAAGATAAATTGAAATGTCCAGTTTGTGCTGAGAGTTTCAGAGAGCGCCATCATCTCACCAGGCATATGACGGCGCACCAAGATAAGGAGGGAGACCTTCTTGATCACCAGATAGACGCATCTTCAACTGAAGCGTCAGGGTCTTCATATTGCAAGACTAAAAATAGAGCGTTTTATGGACATTCAAATGGAATGCACCAAAAATAATTTTAAACGCTTTCATTGTCACTAATTTTATATTTTGTTTTAAACTATACATAATCATTCGTCAATATTGAGTGTATAAATTATTTACACACTTTGAACAAAAAGTAATTTTGTTATTTTACTGTAAATACCTAGTGTGACTAAATGTTGATTTTGTTGATATTTATGTAAATTAATAAAAAAACTATATACCGGATAAACAGTGAAATGTAATTTATTAAATTATTTGTAAATAACTGTATCATATTCTACAATATCCGATTTAATTGTCCAGATAAAATTCTAACATTCACTGTTATTAATGTTTGAATTGCTAACAAAACGGATCTTGGAATATTTTATTGTTAGTACAGCTAAAATCTAGTATTAAGTATCAAATTATTTAAAATATAATTATAAATGCGTGCAATATTAGTTGTTTAGTACACATTATTTGAGTTTAAAAAAATGTTTTGTAAATATTGTAAAAAATATGTTAAAGGGATGTTGTAACTATTAAAAATCATTACTTATTAAAAATAGTCAAAATTATAACAATGTTTTGTGACGATCAATGTCAATAAAATATATCAAATCGAATTTGTTGTTTCTTTCCACTGTTTATAATTGTCCTCTTATGTATTTTTCAGAAAGCTGCATTATACTCACTACCCAGCCATTAATATAATTCAATAGGTAAACTTTTTATTGAAAGGTTAGTTGAAACACTACCAGATAAAAAAAAATACTAAACAATTTATAAAAATCATTACTTTTTACATTAAGGGAAAAAAATAATTATTAATATCATTTATTATTAAAATATTGATAAATTTCTGTTCGAAATTCTAATAATTAGAAGTAAATCAATGTTGAATAAGTATTTTTTTCATTGGTTCAATGAAACAGAAGTCTAGAAACGTAATAAAAGAGTAAGTGTAATTTAAAATGTTTTAACTGACATATTTGATATTTAAAAATATCTATATGTTTGAAATTGATATCAATTTTTAATAATTTAAAAATGAAAATATTTTCGTATGAGTCTGATTGCATAAAAGGGCGATCTAAATGATAAGTGGACAAAAAACTTGTGATGTTTCGCTACACAAATGATAATCGATCGATTCTGAATAATCCATTTTTTCTTCTGACGCTTTCTATACAAATATCTTCCGAAAGCGAACCGATTTGCTACGCGAATCCAAGAGGGCGAGAGAGTAGCAAGGGGTGCAAAGTGTGACCCATACATTAACCGCGCACAACATCGGATTTCATATTTCCTTGCCATAAAGAATACTTTATGAGTTCGCATAGCTACAGCATGAACTCGGGGAAGAATCGCAATATTTTTCAGATACAGTATTTTTGTTTAATCTTGTGTTTGTACATTTTTTAAGAACGATTTCCCAATTATTTAAAAGCAGCAATAATGTCACCAATTATCAAAACAAAAAAGTATTACCTATTTAAAAAAATGCACAAAAGAATAATAAGACTATTTATTTAAATCCATAATTAAGGTCAGTTCAGATCAGCTGATATGATGTTTATTTTTTTACATTTAAGCCACGAACTACGTTTTAGACTATTTCATTGAACATATTGCGAAAAATAATCAAATACGGGTTGATGCGACAATAGTAAATAGTCCTAAAAAGCTTGAGCAATTGTCAAACAAATAGTTACCGTTTTAAAACACACGTTGATACTCCTTCTATATTAAGTGCTGCAAACGACATGCGGACATTTTATTGATGATATGTTGTAGAATACAACTCATTATTTTATGTTACCTAAAAGATAGTAAGATTCATCAAAATTAATAGAAATTGGTCTATCGAAGGCGCCAAAGCTCATATTTACAAAGAAAATGTAATAATATATTATTATTTATGAATATACCGAAAACAAAATATGTGTTACACATCTAAAAATCTTCATAAACTTAATTGCAGAAGATATATTTTTATAATGATTGTATTGGCAGTTATTTGCTTCAACTATAAGAAGATAATAATAATAAAAAAAACTATACAGAAATAAAGAAAAAATATCATATTGTATGCCTCTACAAATGTTTAGGAATTCGTTGATGGATATTTCAACTTCATACCATCGTCAGAGGTTTGTTTAAGCTGTGAAAAGATGGACGCTATTTATTATAACATATATATTTTATTTGAAAGTAAATAACTTAAAACAATCATTTTCGTTTGTGTTGTTGTAAGAAAAATAGCCATACACGGTTTAACAGATTGATTGTAAAATAAAAACATTTACAATGTTTTGAATATGGAGTCAGTACGTAAGCTTCTTATAATGATTGAATATTTATTTGTAAATTTTCGCTTTATAGTATAAAATAAAAATACTACTTGAAAATATCGATTTGTTGAAAACGGTTATTTGAGTAATCAGAGTAGTGTTGTATAAGACTCTACATTGAGTTTATAGTTTTGCCTTGTTATCATTTTATTTCTGTGTGTGTAAAATGGGGCCGTGTCCGGATCTGTTGTAGCCTAAATAGATATGTCAAAAGCTTGACTCGTACGGATTCAGTATTGTTTAGCGTGTGTTCAATATTAAAGCATGCGACAAGAAACGATGGCGATAAAGGCTGCGTTATAAATTCAATACAATAAAACAGACGCAGCGGAGGGACGGGATTGTTATTTTTGCTCTTGTTTCCCATGTAATCCGGTTATTTATGGTGATTTGACATTCGTACGTGGCGAATGGAAATTATGCCCCATTATTGTATGCGACATCAATGTTTTATGATAGCACTGTTTTTTTGTTTCGATTATGTTATCATTTTGTCGAAGCATTTTTTTTTGTCACAGAGCGAATCTGTGTGTGAAACAAAAACATGCATTACTAAACCTTTATTATAATTAGGTAAAAAATATAAGTTATTTTATAAAAAAAATCTTTATTACTTATTGATGATTTTCCTTTCTGTACTTCGGAGGTAAACTACACTATGTATGTCGTTATGGCAAAATTGAGATATGGACAAAGTGTTCTACACCTCCAGACTAGAGACTCCAATTCGATTATCGAATACTCGATACTCGAGTAATTTGAAAAATACTCGAGTAATACTCGTTAATTATAAATGAAGATTTATTTCCACATTTTTTTTAACAGCGGACAAAAAAACTAGATAGCACTATAAATAGTAGGACTAGAGTCCATCGTTAAATTTTAAGCCGACGTCCACAGCAACAGAGAGAGTTTTTTCTACTGCGGGAATAAAAAAATAAAACTTCGATCCAAATTTAAATTTGAAACGTTTAGTTCTCTATTATTTTGAAATATATGTTTCATTTTATATGTGTATATATTTTGGTATATCTGAAATTTCTCGAGTATTTTAAAATTTAACTACTCGATACTCGAGTTGATGAGATGTCGAGTAATTTGAGTCTCTACTACGGATGCTCTGTCATGTGGTATACTCAACCATGTCGTAATCGTATTATCTTCAATCACACTATAAAAAATAGTAAAAGAAAACCACTTGTATTTTTAAATACACTTCATAAAAGGACTTTAAATAGCCGTGGCGAAATCGATGCAATTTTGACATACATAGAGTAGTTTACCTCGCAGGTACAGTTTTGTTTAATATTACATCACTTTTCTGACAATAATTATTGGTTAAAATGGAATGTATTGATATGGTGATTAGAATACCGAGATTTTCAAGAGCTTTCAAGAAAAATGAAATAATATGTTCGATACTACGTGCTAGAATCTTTAATCTGATCGTATACAAGCTGATAGGAAATATTTTCCCAAGTATGTAATTACTTACAATGCCTTTTTTGTATGTTTATTAAAAAAAAATACGTAGTCCGTTTTCCAATTGTTGCAATGCCAACTATATTTTAAATCACACAAACCGCAAGTGGAATATTTCTTGGGAAATATATTTTTTGAATTAACCATTTTATCAATAAAGTATGAAATATTTTAGTAGAAAAATTCGTTACGTGCCACTGTAAAGCCAAGTTCTATAAAATGGTTATGGAAATTATTATTGGATGTATAACTAATACTTGTGTGAGAAGAGCGCATGCTCCCTTTGATTTGATTGGTCATGCCACGGCACGTGACCCGGAAACGATTAGTATCGCACTCTTTGAGGGGGTTCCCAGAATCATATTTTTATATTTAGAACACACTCACTCAATTAAGTTTGACAAATGACATTATTGATTCGCTTACTTGAATGAGAAAAAAATATTGTTTTGCGAAATTTATCACAAAAACAAGTTCAGACCTTAATAGTTTTTTTAAAACTAAGAATATTTCTTTCAAAATTCATAATAATGGGTTTATACCAGGTAAGCTCTCACCAAAAACAATTATGAGTTGTGTATTTTGTTTTTTACTGATTTTATAAACTGAAGGCTAAACTGTTTCTATCAATATATTAATTTTTTAAACAAGCCAAACAAAAATAACTTAATAAGACAGGATTAGGTTAGAAAATGTGATGTAAAGCCACCGCGATTTTTAGTTCTTTGTTCGTTTACCTACAACTAACATTGAATGAATGGTTACAATGTTAAAAGAATACAATTTTTGTAAAATTCAATTTGAAATTTTAGCCTGAATAAATCAGATTATTGATAACGTATTAGTTTTACCAAAGATGTTCTCAGTAAAGAACAAATACTGAGAACTTAAAAGTAGTATGATGTTATCCACTCGAAAGTATTTTTTTACGGAGAAAATTTTGACAGGGAAACAATTATCGATATTAACGAGGCATTGTGTTCAAACGCAATTATGGTAATGGCAAAACCGCAATATAAATTATATAACAAGGCGCCGAGTTATAGAAATTCACCCTATCACCTACTCTACATATCATTTGCAAATGAGAATGGCTCTACGACCGGACTCGTTTCATTTCCCGCCAGTTCTACGTATAGCTATCGTAGAGTCTATTGTAGAGGAATCTCCTCCTCTCCCTAGTATAGGCGCTGCCCGTTATGCCGTAGCAACAAACTGACAAAAACCGGAAGGTGGAGACCGCCATTGTCGTTTCCATACATGTGCCCCCGTGTACGCAAACAAACAAACACTTACACCAAAACCCGCTCTCACTAGTAATTTATTATAAACTATATTCACCGAACAATGTCTGCATACTTAACACTATTGTCCCGTTGTATTAATCCCGTACAGTTTTCCGTATGCAAACATTTTCACAAAGATTGAAGTTTATTTTCTGCTTTCCCGATTATTTTTTTTATATTTTTTTACTCTACGTATATGGTTGACAAAGTGCACTGCTTTAGACGAGTTTTTAAACACTGATAGAAAGCGAGTTAATGGTAAAATTACATCCATTTTCAATTTCATTAAAACAAAATAAAAATTGCTTGATATCAAGTGATCAAACTAAACAGGACAACATATAACAGTGGTTGATAATACAAATTTAATTTTCAAAGAGTCAATCTTTACTGTATAGATATGAACTTTTAAATTATAACAACAATCCTGACGATTAATATGAGGGCTAACGAATGACAAGGGTTATAATCATACTCAAAACCACTAAAAAGAGCTTTCATATTATTTGTCAATATTTCTTTAAGAGTGAATATATAATATTTTACGTGCATTTTAATGGAACGAAATCAAGAGAGTTCCATGAAATTTTAATAGCTATTAGCCATATAAGCCGTAATGAGTTATTTGCATTTAGAAAATGTATTTTCGCGAATTTTTTAAAACTTCAATTTGAGTTGTCACCTAGTCATTGTTTATATCCTGATTTTGTATTGTTGTAGACTTGACATAGGCTTGTAGGCAAATAACGAATAGAATTCTTATACTTACAACAACCTATAGAAACAACTTATAGAATTCTTAATTTTCAATAATATTTATTATTTTGAATATTTTTTAATAGTATTAATCATATGACAATGCAAAACGATTATTTGAACGTTCATTTAAATAGATTCATACAAATTTCAGGCTAAAACAAAAAAGCGGTTCATGAAAACATGAAAAAAAAGTTCTCTAAAATCTTGTGGAACGGTAAAAGTCTAAAAATCTCCGCTCGTAAGTGCCCCTGAATACCCGGCAGGACACATTACGAAGGCTCTACGCGGCAAGCAATAATTATTAAACTAAATGTAACATGTGTTTTCCGGGCTGCATTGTTACGGTGCTGTGACCGCGCTTTATGTGATATCCACTACGGCGCTACGCCACACAGCGACGACAGTGCTACGCCCGCACAGCACCCGCCGGAGTATGTTAAGTGCTACTTTTTAATTTATTATGATTACGGGACCGTTGCTAATTACAGTGAATTCTTTTTCTGGAAAAATCTTGAGAGATATTTTCAGAATTTTCAGCCGACATTAAAATTATAGTGATGTGAAATATTTCGATAAACATTTCACAAGCCGCAGACACTGTTACGAATTCACATATAAGAACACTTTATTTATATACCTATGTTCCCCGTGCACATTCAAGAATATCTTAAATTTTCTTAAACTTTACCCCACCATTACTTTATGGCATTTGCCTACTTAAATATATTTATTCAGCTTATGTAGCAAATACTCAAATTCTTTTTTTTCAAAAATTTTGTAAATAAATAAGGCATTGTTAGCTATCGTGAGCAAGTTGGCTTTCAAAGATCATCGTCACATCACCGCTTTACTACCAACTGTTGAAATATATGAACATGAATGCATTCCTGTGATGAACTTATCCATATTTTAAATGGAATAATAAGCAATTAGCTACATTAATCTTATCTAATAGTTTCAGAATTGACTGGATATTCCAATTAAAACAAAAATTTTCTCGTCGAGTCTAAAGATTTTGAATAAGGCATTATCAATTTTATACATCTTTGCGATTAAAATTGGCCGTATAAAAATAATGAGAGGAATAAAAAAATACTATTAAAATGTTTTTGTTCTTTAAATATAGCTTATTGAAAGTTTTTCACGTATTGAAATTAAAAGCTCTTCTAATCAAACGCCGGGAAGGACATGTTATTTGAACGTGCCATAACCCGTTACATGAGTTATACATTTGTCATTTTAAACAAAATAAACCATCATGAAAACTCTTTTATAGTTAACCTGTAATGGGCAGTGGTAATAAATCGTAGGAACGCTGATAGCAGGAAACAATAAAAATCTATTGAATTTAGAGCCATAACGGGCACTATTTGAGGTAAGCAAAGGACGATACGAAAATCAAAGAGAAAAGCAAAAATTTTGTTGATAATTTTAAATGTCAGTAGGTACGATGTAAATTTGAATTTATAAAAGTTTTCTTAAATTCGATAGGAGAATGCAAAAAATGGATATATGCACACTTCCTCAACTATTTTATACAGAAATTGTTGCAGCGTTGATTCTTGATTAATTTTAGTTCTTTTTATAATTATAATAAAGAATGAATAAATCAGTATTACTGTTTTTTTAACTTTTGACCGACTAAGAAACTGTTTTCTACAGAGAGATGTTTGCTTTGATAGAAAATTTGTTTAAGTTATATCCGCTGACAATGTTAAGTACATCGATTCGTTATGAAGCATCTTGATATAACTAATTTATCAAAGACAAGTTATGTCAGTTCTTTTAACTCATTTTATGAACATTGATGTAGGATGGTAATAAAAAAGACCAGTCTTATTTATCTCTAGTTGGACTGTGGGCTGTCATTGTCAGGGAGTAAGGGATAAACAAATGAAAAAGACTTTGTGCTGCTCCGTAATGGACCAAGTAAGTTAGGAGTGAATTGGTTTCTTTTCTTGACCGTATATAATTGGAGGTTTCTGCGAAAAGCGGCTGCATATACATAACGGAAGTACATATATGTATATTAAATTAATATTGGCATATTATACTGATAAAGATATATTTGATCTGTTTACAATAATATGAAATGATACATAACAAAATTAAAAAAAACGAATATCAGTTAATCAATTTAAAACTTCTTATTTTACTATTAAGTTGTTTCAGATAACGTCATTTGTGAAGATAGGTCGTTGTGAAATTCAATTAATGAAAAAATGGTTGTCTGTAAAGTTGGTTTACGGACGATAGTTTAACGTGACAACGTCATAAGAAAACATTGATGAAATGATTGCATACTTTTATAAACAGTTGTAAACAGATCACGTGTAGGTACTGTAGGTGTATAAGTTGTGTGCTGCCGCTGGCTCTTTTCTACTCAGACGCATCGACCAATCGAGTGGAAGAGAGATAGATGCGGCACAATCCGAACGGTAGGCCGATCGTGCCTCTCTATCGCTTATCCGCGCTCTCGCTCGCACGCTTGCCTTCGGCGTAACGCGACAAACGGGACAATGAGTCATGTTTTTTCGTGCGTGCAGCGGGCGTTCATCGATTTATAAGACGTTGTCACGTCAAAAATGGTGGCGGAAACTTAAAAAAAGTAAAGCAAAGTGAACGCAGATATTAAGTTCATACAGAGATGATAATACATATATGTATAACATATTCTAAATAATTCTATTTTACGAAGTTTATGGTGCAACCCACCTGAAACAAAACATTAATGACATAGAATCCTAGAGGTCTTATGAAAGGAAAACCATAAATTCAAAGGTATAATCGGTCGTACCACCACAACGGGACAGGTACGACCCATAAGCGAACGAGCTCAATAAATAAACGGAGTCTCTTTTATAAAAAGGTTTCGCCCGGCGAGCGGAATGGAAGTATCTACTCTTAAACAATAACTGTTTGGTGCTTTGTCACAATGAATTGTTACGCTAAAACAATATTTCAATTAGGGATAATAGAAGAGGAAATTTACAAATGCGAGGGCAATTGTTACCTGCGTTGGCCCAAATACGATCGCCCGTCCTGGCCCACCGTGGCCACCCATACACCACTCGCGGCCGCGGTAATAGATCTCCAAAATATAACCTTTGTTTCAAGCGGAAAGCTGGTGATTTTATTATGTTATGCCACAAATAATAATTCATCCCATGTAACTTACATATGTACTTTCATGCAATTCATAGTAGCTACGTTTGTATTCGAATCAAACGCTTATTTGAAAAAAACGAGTGTATGAAAAAATATACGAATTAATGCTGAAAACACATGCGAGATCTTTTTCATAAATTTTATTTAGTGAATATTCGGCTAAAAACAATAGAATTTACTGAAGAATAAGAAATAAGTTCACAGAATAATTAGCTGAGAGTAACGATAACAGCAACAAATATGGTTTCTTTTATGTTTTATTTACCTTTTATGTTAGTTAGTTAAATGAATGTATTGGATAAAGCTTTTGTTGCCTTCATTTTATAATAACATAACATTTGATTGATAATCATGAAATACCCGTTTAATTTTAAATAAGAAGATAAATTCTTCTCGTTAATAGTGTAAATAATGATTTTTTTTTTGTAATACAAAAGTATATTTGCTACGTACATTTTAAAGCTTATTGATGAAATTAAGAGGAAAGTTTTCCGCAATATATGATATAGAAAAGCAACATGCCGGAAGAAGTAACTTATTTAGTAATAAATTAATATTCCAATAAAGTATAAGTCCGTGTGTTTCAAAGATATTTAATTCGGGTCTTGGTCGCATGGTTAATGTCGTTGATTTTGATTGCGATGCTCACGAGCTTGTGTCCCAATACAGAAAAATAAATAATTTGATATTTAATTCGATTCAAGAATTTTTGTTCGAATGTATGGCTGTCCATGAAGTTTAAAAATCCTTTCCAACTTCTCGTTACGTAAAACGAGGCATAGCGAGAGCGATACGTTGGTGACTAGTCCTGGCCTAGCCCTATGATTCAATCCCTACTCACTTCGTAAAAGACAGGTCAATCAACTGAGTAAGAAGCAGAATATTCTGTTAAGTATCCTATAGAAGTCTACGTGTCCCACATTAGAAACGGACTATAGATTATAAAAAAACACATTTTTAGTAACACACAATCGTATAGTAATCATATTTGGTACAGATTGTATTATAGATTTCAATTTAATTTATAATAGTTTGACTCATGAATTTTTTACACTTTTACACTGCAGTAAAACCAAAAATTGTAACACTTTTTGGCAACGAATGTTTTTTATTGATAATCTACTTAAGAGAAATTGTATCGAAAAATTAGTCTTATTTATGTATGAAAAAGTATATGCATAATTTAACTGAATTGATTTTAAATAATTTACCATTATAGCTTGTAGGAAGTATCCCTCGATGTAAATATTCCATGAATAACGCAGCTATGTGCTTTTTGACAAATCGCATTGTCCCTATTTAGCATATGAATTAAATTTTGTGAAATATGGTGTACATTAATATGGATATATGCCGAGTTCTTACTCCGTATTAACGTGAAAATAATAACACTACCCTTCTCACTCTCTCCACTACCGTTCACGACTGTTTTAAGTCGTCCTCTTGTTCTCATCTTGAATTTGCTTAAGTTTTGTATTTATAACCGTACCTTCTGCTGTGAGGAAAATTAAATGAAAAGTAAAAATCATAAATACATCAGCCTTAGAATAGCAAAAAGTCTCTGAATAAATTCAATTTTAAGATACACAAACATTACGGCTGAATTTAATTTTAAATATTGTCAATTTAACTGAACTAATTAATTATTGTTAGATATTTTCAAAATATTCCTAATATACGTTGAATGATATGTGAAAGATCCACAGAAAGAATTCTGATACAATAATGATGAACAGATTTCATTGGATAATATGAGACGGCTATTGCTTTAATATTTATGAAAGCTGAAGCTCCAGATTGACTATAATTTATTCAATAAAATATTAACATCACTAAAGTAGTAAAAATAAGTAATTCAAAGAAACAATAATAGTGATATCAACTTATGTTGAAACATTCGCCTTATACGCATGTCTGAAATGACTGGCCTTTTTGAAATTACGTTACATGCAAAGATTACGACAAAGTAATCACTGAGACCTGAATGCCAGCATTTAAGCTGTTTTTTTCAATACTTAAAAACCAGTCTTTAAAAGAAAAATACCGACTTTAACTATATATTACCATAAATTTATTTTATGAATGTTCATCCAATAAGCGCTACAAATAAGGACCATATTTTAATTGAAAGAAACAATACATTTTAATAATTATATGTAAATTTATATCGCTATTTAGTCAAATATAAAGTACTGAAATAACGTTATTGCGATCGGTTTTGCTGAATTTTAACTATTTTTGTAATTATTGTATCGATTTTTTGCAAATCCTGTAATAAATATGCAACATCCTAATGTATGAATATTTCTTCAATAAAGCTAGACTTACATAGTTGCACGCAAGGAATAAGGTAAATGGAATAAGTGTTCATAATTCACAAAATTTGAATTTAAGTAAGCAAGTCTGTTAGATTTTTTGTTTATAATAATAATACTATCAATAAACAGTGCATACTATTTTAGTTTTAAAGGGTTTTTTATAATATTTTGTCGCGGAAGAAAGTAAAATATTAAATGGTATTCAATTGTTCTTTTTCTAGTGAAACCCAAGATTGTTTCCGACACCATATTATTCTCAGGTTATTTCCAAGACGTTTCTTGCTCAGGCCATTTCGTATCCCGGCCTGCAATCCGGAAAGACCTATCGCGATAATATGTATGAGGTTTAGGCGGGAAAATTAACATAAAATGTGTCCCGCGTGCCTTGAACAGTTTGTCATTTTCGCCGAATTATAATCGTATTTGTGATTCAAAATTATTTTACAAAGCATCGCCATCTTGGAATATGATAGTAGTATCGTAACAATTCATACACGGAGATGACTATCATAAATTGTAGCACATATTGTAGATTGATTTATTGTAACATTTTAAATTTATATAGTAATGAAATACACGGAGAATCAACATAAAAAAAAGAATGTTAGCTATCTCTTAAACGAGAGTGCTGGCAATTTTGTCTTATTTAAAATTGCACTTATAATATTAATCGGCTGAAGCATAATTATTTCAAAAAATTCATCGATTAATAAAATCCCAGATTTCGTCGAGTATCGTTCAATATCTACATTTATATTCATTTTCAAATCATTGTTTTATTACCCGAGTTCCATTTTCAAACCTGATTTGAAATATCTAAGTGTAAGTGCTAGTGTTTTTGCGTTTCGGAAGAGAATGGCATTTATTTAAATATTTATTTTATAAGTCAAAATTGGAATAATTACTTAATAATTGAATATTGTATTTTAAAAAACTGCTCATAAAAAAATATAAAATGATATTGAAATTTAGCTGTCTATATATGTTTCGATTTAAGACTTATCCTCACGGATATACATATATTATATAAATATATGTTTGTAGTGCGGGTGTTCAGTTAAAAATACCCAGTCAAAAATGTTGTATTGAAATATTGTTAATTTTGTCAGGAAGATAACTTACATATGTGAACTTTCCTCTGTCCGTGTTAGTTGATTGGTGTTCATGTTCCATACTTCTTCAATATTGCTAAAACCGTTTAATCGAAGTCATAATTGTTTTCCTAGGCGTTATTTGTAAGATTTGAAATATATATACATAGATATTAAACATTTAAACTATATCACAATAACATCTCCAATGAAAGACATACAAAAAATAATTGGTTTTAAATTTAGACATAAAATTTTAAAATGTTTAGTAATTTCTGCGTTGAACTAATTACTCAACACGTTGTTCTGCGTTATTTAAACTTAAAATAAGCTCACATATTGGTGTGTTATTTAAATCTTTAAATCGTTAAAAAAATCATTTCAGGGGAAAAGATATTGCTTTGTTATTGAAGAATATATTTCTCTAAATACGGCAATAATAACTGTGTTATTTTCCTCAGTTGTTGCTAATATCAGTCTACATATTTTTATAGCGTCATAAATCCTTATTTGGCTATTGTAAATCACGCAAATAGAAAATGTGACGATAATTTTATCGCCGTGTCAAACGGAAATACGTCACTCAGTCTACATTTATCCAGGCTAACTTCCTGTGTGGACAGTTAACTACCTACCAATAAACGAGACAGTTTACAGTAGAAAATCGTTGTACCTTGTATAAAGGTTTTATAATTTATATATGTTATATTTAGTATTTTTTAGAGATAGCAACGTAAAGTTCAATTGAGCTA
Organism: Himalopsyche kuldschensis; assembly: GCA_028554975.1. Taxonomy (NCBI): domain Eukaryota; kingdom Metazoa; phylum Arthropoda; class Insecta; order Trichoptera; family Rhyacophilidae; genus Himalopsyche; species Himalopsyche kuldschensis. The sequence continues at coordinate 6,291,160 of JAHFWI010000003.1, read as the reverse complement.
TGTAAACTTACTTACATATTTTCAATGTAAAGGAATGAATCACTAAGTCGACAATTTATTCCAAGCGCATGGTGTATTGCTAAGAAGAATGTTATAAACAAAACAAAAAACGATTAGTTTCGATTGACCTGAGCGATGTCAAAAAATCCAGATCCATCAAATCCAACAAAAAAGTAATTATTAGTTAAATTTGAATCGTGATAATTTTATATATTGTTTTAGCCAATGAATATTTAAATTTACATTATTATGATAAGTTGAAAAAAAACTAAGATTGATGGAATGACACATAAAAAAACACTATTCGATTTATACTAAAAAGCTGTGGTGAAATAAATTAGCGCTTATGCAGCACTCAATTTGTAAAATTTTTCATGTACGGAAAACATTCGAAATTTGATTTGATTTAGCGATGTTTACTGGATTGCATTTGTCGGGAAAAGGCCGTGGATATATTTTAACTCTGGCAATATACAGAAATATATGTGACAATTTAAAACGAACAGTTTGATTTTGAATTTTGACATATTTTTACTCAGGCCCCGATCATGGCTTGTGATGCTCCATACATTTGATTAAATGTATGTTTACTGATTGAATTCTATAGTTGTCAAAAAAACAATAAAATAATATGGTTCGATACTCATAGATAATGTTAAAATATATGTTATAATTGGCTTTCTACCTCAGATTCTAAAAAAAACAATATTTAGAAAACATTGATAATTTTTAGAATAGTTATATGTATCTATTAAAAGTCAAAAAAATTGATATCAGAATAAATTTGGGTAGGTAAATGTAAAGAAACACCTTCTTTATTACGGTCCGGGTACACAATCACTAAAAAGATTTTTTTCTTCAATAATTTGGAGCTTATATCTATATATGGTATTGTATTTGTAAGAATTTCCTCTGAAAGGTTTGAAAGTGATCAATAAGTCTTTGAAGGTAAAACAATAAAGTTTCAGCCTCGGATAAAATCTTGTTAAAATACGTAATATGCAGTTCAATCACAATAAATCGAAGAAAATTGGCATTACTTCATACGAAAAGGTTGGATTGTTGACTTTACCGTTTATTTATTGCCCACTTTGCCAAATCATGTCTATGGAAGTATAAGATTAAGAATTGTAACGATCGTTTTGTCTTTTGACACTTGGGATATCTTTCTTCCACTTAATACGGGTAGAACTTCTACCAGAGCAATTTAGGCAATGGGTGAAATAGGTTCAATATACAATGATCGGTGATTGGTAAATTTAAATACATATTTAATATCACAATGTGCAGTGATGGAGTAATGTGCACTCTTTATGCAGATATGCACACCTTCGAGTTATATGTACCAGCTTTTAATGACGTATTTTTTTACAAAAAGTAAGCAACACAAAATAAACAAAAACACGATGATATTACACTCAAAAAATGTTTTGAAAATATGTACTGCAAAATAATCGGCTTTTCAATACTAATATAAAAAGACCTTTATAAATAAAATAAGAAACAATAATTTAGCATTACAGAGCAATTATATGAATATATAACATGTAATTGATATCAAAAACCTCTTTCGTGAACAAGCACACTCATACAGTTTTCATTTCTATAATTGCAGAACAGTGAAAAAGTTTCACTCTCGAAATGATGAAAAAAACCAACAGTCTAATTATACCAATTAATAATTAACAGATAATGAATATAATTTGATAGACTTGCGGTCATGGCGGTTGCATTCAAGTTGTTATAAAAAAATACAGGCGGTAATTTAGTACTATTGTATTAGTCTTATAATAAAAAATTAATGACCTAGGATAATATGACTTTCTATACATACTTTTCTCATAACATTCGACTGGAATTACCTCATTGTAAATCATTGCTTCAACGAAGCAGTGTTTGTTTCTATATTCTGCGAGACAAGTACAACCATCGTTTTCATATGAGTGATAATCTGTTTTCAGCATTCGCAAAAAACAGTCCATTGATTCTTCAGTACTCGTAAATAATGGCGATAGTTCGCTTGACTTTAATATGAAAAGCGCTTAAGATAAGGGAATTGCTACAAACTGCCATTGGCGAAAACCCAAAACGATTCGGAAATCATGCATTTCAATACTAGATGTAGCAATATTCATCGAAGCCAGGTAGAGTTATACGATTGGTTTTCCTCTTTCGACTTTTAGCTACCAGGACATAATAATTCGTAAAAGCGTGTGCACTGATTCGTTATAGAAGAGATAAGATAACACCAGCCACAGCGCTTTCGACAAAATAATGCACAGACATGCCTATGTTTCCCTCTATGCGCCGAAAGGAAAACATTCAATTCGTAACGATCATCTCTTTTTGTGTAACCCTTTTAGAGTGGTGTTAGATTCATTTGGGTCCCCGATTTTAATGCACCATTAAAACAATCATTTTTCCATTATAATGAACAATAATTTCCCTTCAACTTTGCACCGAAATACAGTGTCTTTCAAAAGGAAAATAACAGTTTGTACACAGCAAAACTATTGTCTAGCAAAATAAAGTAAGGTAAATAAATGTTCTTTGCTATTTTAATGGAAAAAATATAAATTTACTAAACTTTATTTATGTAATAGGTTAGAAAGCTATTGAAAACATTTTTTTTTATAAATTTAAATTATACTATCACGATTTTTTTCGACCGAGAGCCTTTTTGCTCAACTGGCGATAGTGAACATTCAATAACTTTTAAAATCTAAAGGGAAGTGTGGAACGGCATTATATATTATTTTTGAACTTATTCTAAATACTTTATAATGATCAGGAATCATTTTTCTCATAGCAAAGGATAATGCTAAGATGATGAAATAAGAAAATAACAGAGCTATTTATGTAATAAAGAGTCTGATGACAAGGTTCGAAATAAAACAATTCAAACAAGATATTTGAGTAGAATTTAATGGCAATAATACAAATTACATATAAATGAAATCAAATTACTTATGATTAGTGTCCATATATTATGAAAAAACCGTGATTATTTTAAATATTAGGTTAATTTTATTTTAATTTACCAATCTTGTCAGACCAATCAATAATATGTTTCCTCGCAGAAGAACAAACTTTAAATAATGGTGAATTATGAAATTATGCTTATGCTCGATTCAGAGTTATTTCAAATACTGTTTGATTTTTACTAAAAAAAGATGTATTTAGTGTGAATTAAAATATTTTTGAATGTATATACCCAGATAAAAGTATATTTTTAATCTGATTTATTAAAATAGTGAAGCTATTCCCACGCTGTAGTTTTGAATTCATTTTTTTTATAATTTACCAGAGTTAAATGAACTCGAAATATTTCTGAGCTATGGATTGTTGATTGGTCTATGGCCTGGTCTCATTAGCCCGCTAAAATTCTACGGACGTCGTTATCGTTTTATAAGTTATTGCATTTATTACTTGCTATTTTCGAACTTATCTGCTAATGCAAGGTGCGCCCAACGAACCAGAAAAAATTAAGTCAGGATTTGTAAATTTTCACGATAATTATTAAATAACAATAAAACAAAAATTGTCAAGATGTAGTACAAAAATATACCCATTTAAATACTTTTGAGACTGGTACATAGTTGATTTAATATCAGTTATGTTTTCAAGTTCATTGCTCAATTAAAATAAATAAATATTGTCAGAAGAAAGTAGATCATTAGCGTTCTTATTTATTGTTTCATAGTCGAACGGTTTTTTGTCTTAGATTTGGCTATAAAATGTGAATAAATTCGTAAATTACTACATATTTATTGAATGTAAAGGCAGATAGCACCTTTATAAGACTAAAGGGAGGGTACGTGTCAAAACACACGAAGCTTACACAGTTTAAACTATTTAAATACAAAGTAAATATAATAATTTAAATCTAGCAAAACTCTTCAGATGTTAAATTTCGTTATACTTGTTTTATTCATGGTTTTTTAAAGTAAAGGATCGATAAATGATAAAAGCGGGTGCATTTATAAACTTTTATTATTATCATTGTTAAATAATACTTAAAATATTCACTAAGAATATCCTGTAATAATTTCATTGATATGTAAGTCAAATATTAATAAGGATTATATACTAATGCAGTTCAATAAAGTGGGCATATATACGACACTGATATACTTACAATTCATAAACTGATCGAGAAATTAGATTTTCATATCGTTAGTTGGAGCACCTAGAGACAATTTTATAGCTGTGCGGGGAAAATTTTATGCTGACGAAATAATTTCCAAATAAGTGAGACATAAAGTGATAATTTTCTTTGGGGATGAAACTTTTGTTTTGATTGTTTATTAAAAATAATTGAAAACAAAAGTTTCTAACACAACTATTGTAATTAAATACTTAAAGATTCAATCTTTACCAAGTAACGTATTCCAATAGAAACATTAAATAACTAATATGAATGAAATTGTTCTTAAAAGTTGATATAATTGTAGGGATGTTTATTCATTCAATCTCGATAAAGCGTTCAGAACAAATAGCAGTGTTTTTTTGCTTAGAATGAATGATTTATAGACTTAAGCCATACTTAAGTATTGCAATCACAATTTTTACATGTTATCTCTTAATTGTTTTCATTTTGATTTAATCTGTTTTTCGTAAGGTAATGTATTGTTTTATTGGTAGCTAGAAAAAGCAAACGGTATACCATATTATATCTTTATTTTTATATAGGATCCGGAAATAGGAAATCTCTAAATATTTGATTCCATAAGCTTTATTTTGAATCTCGGAAACCGTGATCAGAAAAAAGCATGGAATTGCCGGGAAATATTTCTGGAGTTGTATCGACACAGAATTATAATATTTTTTTTGTGTACATTTCATATGAATTAATTTTACAAAAGTTTGAAAAAAACACACTACACTACGTATAACGTTAAAAGCAGATTTTTAAAGTTTGAGATATTTTTAATGTAACAATTGTTTTGTTTGTTTATCTTGTCAAAAATAAATCAATATAATTTGTTGTTATGTATTTATAGCAGTATAATATTTTTTATAATGAAAGTATTGAAAATCATTTTATGTTTGTGGTATTATAATAATTTATAATTTACACCCCCAAGATAAATTGAATAATCAAAATATGATCAACGTATTGAGACAATTTTTCTGGAAAATCTTTTTATTTAGATCAATACGGTTTTTGTAAATTTATAAGGAATTAAAACTCTTCTAATATTATGTAACATGTGTTTGTTTATCTTTAGAATGAATTGGTCGTAAAATATATTTGCTATTAATCAATGTAAGTTTACGGAAGGCTTAAAGTTTTCATCTGATTCTAATAATTTAACCTCAAGAAGAAAAATTCAAAGCATATTAGTCTTTAAAACATAAAGGATGGGGGAAAATATGTGATACATAAAAGAATTAAATTCTTCCGATCATATTTCTTTAACCCCTGGTAAAATCAAGTACAAAAGAAAAAAATATCAATACCACTTGGTATATTAATAATGAAACTACAGTAAGGCTCAAAAAGCACTTGGCCAAAAAGCTTTGTTTTTGTCCGGCGTCGCACGGAAGGGCCACATTCAGGAGACAATGCACGCACACTTCAAAATATGACGACAAAATATTATTTCCTAATCGCGTCATTTCCACAAGAGCGATTCCTGTATTGAATTATACGGGGTGCTGTGTCAAGAGGGGTCTAACAGATTCGTTGCGTTCCTGATTCTGATACAGGGGGAAGCTATTTTGATTCGGATGTAGATACTGCGAGGATTTTTGCAACGGCAACCCTTTTGTTCACACTGAACTCATTCTAATTATAAAGGAATGATAGTCAAAATATTTAAAATTAACCCCATTTTTTCCATCCATATCCACCAGCAATATGGAAAATAAAGGAGCATTTTATTGTGTGATGTTTTGCGAGAACTGGTTGCAATATTTATATTCAGTCACATTTTTTCTGGGTTGATATAACGATGGACTATTAATTTGTTAGTCAATCAAACATTATAAATCGTCAATGTATGAACAATAAAAAATATTAATGTTTGAGAAAGTCCATACGGATATTAAATCTGCAGTCATCTAAGCCGAATAGGATAAACAAGTGTTGAGTATTGACCACTCAGCTACAAAACCATAAATAAAATGACCATTTATTAACAATTATTTGATTTCAAATTTATTGCACATATAAGAGTTTTGTTTTCTTTCTAATTTATGTTTTTCTGCATGTACAAATGTGCAATAAATCACCATAGAAACAACTTCTATGCAAGATTTATTTAATAGAATATAAAGAGATTTTCACATTTAAACCATGTCCGATCCCAATGTGGAGCACATTGGACTACTAATGGAGCGTATCTCAACAGTAACTTTTTTCTAAAAGGATAACTTACTCCAAATGAAGTTGGGCGACTGCTCAATCTCTTATTTTTAGAAAAGAATAGGGACAGATGTATAGTAACATTTATAGTAAGGTAAGTTTGGGAGAAATCATACAAACATAATTAATAGTGACGTCACGTGGAATTTAACTCATTCGTTCCTGAGAAATTCATTAAATTTTTGAGACGACGTGAGTGGGTTTTAAATTTGGGTTTAAAGATACGTGTTTGTAGGGATTGAGTTAAAATGTCAATCAATATGCAACAAGTGTGGACGTCTTTTGAAATTGCCGATTATTAGCTTTCTATAATATAGAACGAAACGATTTACCCACAATAATTCATTATTATCAATGGCATAAAGTTGTATTTGTGTTATTTTTATATGGCAAACATAATAACGTAAGTGCCGGTTATTGTTGAGCTCATAATCGGATTACTTCTCTACAGCTTTTCATTGGAATCTTATACGAGTAGACATATTAAACATAGCAAAAACTTGGCACTCACAATCTACGCATAGTCGTACATTTTAGCTGGACAAGAATATTGCCAAAAATATTTCAGTAACCTAGAAATAAACGAACAATAAAATAGTTTTTTGGGATGATACTGTACTATGATTAGCGTTAATACAAGTAATCATCTGACATTTCGAAACCGTTACACGTTTTCGATCTGATTTTTATAAAACAAAATCCACCGCTGTGTTCCTTATTTAAAATCAGAAGCAGTATTTGTTTCAATCGAAATATAACTGACCTATCGGTTTCAACACTGAGAGAAGACCGAGCCACTATTTGGTGTAAGTAATATACATATTTTTTTACTTAATTTTAAGGTCGAAAGATTAGTCACTCATTTGATAATCTCAAATATATCACCTTAATTAAATTGAATTGAAATTAAGTAAAGACAAACAATTGAATTATAAATGTATTTAACATAATTTATTGCCGGGATGAGTATTTTCACTATTTTATTTGTTGGTTTGAGTCGTTTGTAAGAGTTCATCTTTTTCCCGCCGCTACAAATCTCAATATCGAATGCAATTATGTTCATAGTTTATACTTTCAATAAGGGATGAAAATAGTTTTATTAGGTGCTTAAACGGAATTGTGCTTATTATGTGACTAATTCGCTTAGCAGCTGTCATATACTATGCAAATATTATCTTTTAACTAACCACTTTAGTACCGTAAGGCTACTGGTGGCCACCGCGTATGTTCTTCGCGAATATTGCAAAATATGTTTAGAAAATTCTGTAAGAATTCTTATGATATATTTCTTTCCTTAGCTAGTGACATCTATACACTGTCTCAGGAAAAAAATGGTTGTTTTGTCATTAGGCAATCTTACTGTACTGAATCGGCTAAAAAAGTAAAAATGACATTTTACTAGCGTTTTCTCACCAAAAATTTATGTATCAAGCATTCGCGTATTTTTAAAGTCATTATCTTTGAGAAAACTTAAAAAAAAGATTGGGAATAAAATTGTGTGCATTAAATATAAACCAACACGTCACAGACTTCGATAATATATTTTTTTAAAAGCATTAAATAGAAAGTATTCGAATAGGTATTTTTCACCTTATCCAGAACTCTGGCCTCAATTTGGTACAAACACAAGTTAAGCTTGCAAAGTCTTGGTAACTTAATTTTGCAGTTGCGGTGTTGTAGGAGTATTTCGGTGGTCGGACAAACAGTTTAGCGTTACTTGCTAACAGCCCGCGGGCGCCGTATCAACTTTGCTCCTCTTGAATGCGATACAGTGCTCCACTCATAAGGTCTCGGCATAGAGCAACTATGAAATTGAATGTGAAAACGGTATAAAAAAATACATTAAAATAATCGATACTGTCAACGGCTCATAAATAAATATTGAAAGCACAACACTAATTTTACAAAATAGTTACATTTAAATTGATTTCTTTTTATTTTATGTCATCTAATTTTCCTGAAAAATGAGTAACGTGTAGCTTATAAGACCATATTATATTTAAGGTAATTTAAATTTGTGAAGTTAATTTGTATCAAAAATATGATGTGATGTTTTATAAAGTCTTTCGATCAAGAATTCATAGTTTACGCATCTAAAGTGATATAAACTTAGATGGTTCTTCCATCCATAGTCTATGGGGCGTAAATAATTGATCGATTATTGACAAATACCACGTAATGCCAAAATCACTTTTACGGTGTTCACTGTCAATAATAATGTCCTCAGTTGAAATTGCTAGCGATCGATCTTGATTGTAATGAACTAATTGTGAAAAAGTACGAAAAATGTTTTATTATTTTTAATATCGTGTTAAAATAGTGACAGCATAAAACATTATAAATATTTCGCATACATTTTTTTAGAACGTCTCATTGGCATGTTGTACATTTGAGCAGAAGAGACCCGAAGTATGGCTGTTACACCTCTAAACAAATTGTTAAAGTTAAACGAGCCGAGCGCATTTGCATATTCCAATTTGTTGTTTGACACGGAAGGGGAGAAAGCGCCCCCATCGTCCCGGTCCTCCTCCCTCCGCCGACCACTTCATTACTCCGTCGACGCACAACCCTTAACCGCACTTCCAAAATCTTTCAATGTTTTAAACAACAGCCGAGAGTTTAACTTATCGTATTTGCGTTACCTGCTCGAAGTTGTTTTCTTCCTGTCTTCAAATATTCCACAATGATGATTTGAACGTAGTCAGCTGTACTAAACCTAGCCGATCCGTACAGATTTAAACGTGGATTCATTCAAAAGTAATAAAATTACTTACATGAATCTGTTATTTACGGCATTTAAAGAAAACGTACTTACCGCCGTGAATAATAAAGATAAAAGTCAATTTATAACAATCGTAAATACATTTATTCAAAAATCATCAAAGAGAAAAGTATTCTTTGATTGTTGGTTATTGTATAAAACTTCAAAGAAAAAGACAGCCATTTAAAAATACATATTCTAAGAAAATTTGAGGCAAACGCGACCTGTTTAAGCAATACAGGAATCATCAAATATTTTTGATACGTATTTGAGAATTCATCTGGACTATTTTTATGATTATATTTGGAGTTCTACAAAGCAAACATCAATTAACAATTACAGCATTAAGCAATGTAATTGAAAAAATAATTTTGCCTCGATTCCTGAAAATATAATTAAATCGAAGGCATTGACATCGATTACGTATCACTTTTTAAAGGTAAGCAAATGAGTCAAGCTATTTACATATATAAGTTGTACTTTTCTTACGAAAACAGTAACGGTGAATCAGGTTAAATATGTATTCAGGTATAAGACTTGAATATAATTTGAAATAAAACATTAATTAAATTACGCAAGTAACCTTATTTTAAATCAAAGTGTAAAGACATCTTGCATGTATATCAGTATTTTTGTACCGTATGACGTGTCGATTTCAGTTCTAGAACGGATATAAATAAGGTATTGTCTGCTGGGTGCGCTAGTAGCAGTCGGAAAAGTGAATTCGGTGTCGGAATGTTGTTAAAATCCAATGATAGCTGAGCAGTGTAGGTGGCACGGCGGTGGCGCGCAATTACTTGCTAAACACATTGGTTGGCCCGGGGCGCGGAAAACCCGCAAAGGTTGGCGGAAAAGCAATGATGGCAGGGGGAGTCACAATTACCCCGTAAAAGCATGTTGTAAAAAATAGATGTCGAACGGTGTTGCCGTATTTTTTATGACATGCCGCCTGCAGGTGTAAATAAACGTTCCGCGGATAATTTGAATACTGCAATGATGTGAGGATAGTGTTTCATCGAACGCAAAAACGAACACGGAAATAATTGACGCTTTTTGCAAATAACAATGTTGCTGATATGAAAATATTTGAATCATTAAACTTCCATTTTTTTTTTATTGAAATCTCAATATTATTTTGCGTGGCATATTTATTGTTGGCGACAAACTAGTATACTTTGAGTAAAGACAGAAAAAAATATTTTCAAACATGTGACCTTTGATTTTTAATAGGGTAATTAATTTAAACTATTTTCACTTTCACTAAGCTAAAAATCACAAAGCATACGAAACGCCCAATCTGATAAAGTTAAAAAGCTATAAAAATAGCATGCTTTGTATAAATCATATAACCTGCCGTCGTATATACATAAATACATATTTATTTATGTAATTAGTAATAAGGCATGTATTTAATGGGTCAGTAACTAATTCAAGTTTTGGTCAGTTAAAAATCAAAATGGTCAGTTAATATTTTAAACGGTCAGTTGTCATTGTGAATGTGGTCAGTTATTAAATAAAACGCTAATTAAGATATTTTAATGATTAGTTATTTATTTTTATTAAGTTTTATTTTGACAGCTTGTGAATTTTATCAAATATGGTCGTAAGAGGCAATTTTATGACATGAAAAATAAGTGCATTAACTGACCATTTATTATTTTAACTGACCATTTATTATTTTTAACTGACCATATTAAGTATTTATTACTGACCGTTTTAAGTATTTATAACTGACCATTTATCGAATTAGAAACTGACCAAATAATTAGTAGTCTAGAAATAATAATATACGTTTAGCATTACTCGGTTGAGGGTAATCATCAAAAAAGTTTTATCAAATATTTGATCATCAAATGAGTGTAAGTATTAAATTTAGTATCGCAAAAAAAATATACAAATTATGAAATGAACTGATCGATATCATTGATTGTATTTTTTTCTCAAAATATTTATTCGAATAAATCGACGTCTGCTCTTCATATATAAAAACATGCTGTTATAATATAACAATTTAAATTTCGAACATTTAGTCTCCCTCGATTGTTTTCCCGTAGGTATTCAAATTAAACTTTCATAGTCGGCATAATTCACAAGCAGGCGAGCCGATGAAAATAAAATTTCAACGCGGCGCTGCATCGCATATTTTTTGTTTATATGAAATCGCGCAGAACTTTTTGCTTGCCTTTTATCGAATAAGTATTTAAATTCGATAAGACTGGCAGCATTCGTTCGAATCTGAATTTATTAGTGCGAGTACAGGCGGGGTATGACTACACTGCCGAAATATATTCTGCGTATTCAATCGAATGTGAATACTCGGTCGTTGGCTCGCCATGATATGCCATATTTACGCCTACTTATGCTAAAAAATATCAAAAAACGCTTTGATTATTCCACATATTGTGTTAATAACTGTGATACGTGTTTCTCTTCTTCCAGGGGAATTTTCGGACTGACTATCGGAAAGTTTGCTTAAGTAACAAAGCAAGATTGATTCTAATATTTAAAATGATAAATTACAAAATAGAGTTTGGGATTTTTCCTTTTTACGGGAAGCGAGGAGGGGGTTATAGAAACAAAGCAAACAAATAATTATACTATCTGAAAGAAGCGAAATATGTACGTGTCACAATTAGTAATACAATACGTGGAATAATCAAAAGCGTTTTGATTTTTATGTTAAAAACAACATCCCCAAAAATACCACCGAATACATCGAAAGTATAAAACATATTTATCTTATTTCAAAAAACTTCCACACGTTTTTTCACTTACGATTGGAGAAATGCTTTTAAAAATCATCATGTATTCAAGATTAGAATCCGTGTAGCATACGGATAGAATCTCAGTCCGGGCAGTTTCATTTTTCAATCGAATTATTGAATTTTGTTCGGAGACATGGTGTATGTGTTGTATTAAAGTCCTTATCACACCCATTTGATTCAAAAACGAGATTTAGCGAGGGCGATAAACTTACCGCTAATCCTGTCCTAGACCTATACTATCCATTAATACCCTATTATTGATTGGAACTATTTGAATCATTTTATTTTTGTACTTTACCTTGAGATGTGTTGCTAAAAACCCATGTTTCGCCTTTCGGCGTGTTCAAGTGTTCGAATGAACTTGCAAAGTACAAAATTCAAATTGATATTGAATTCCATCAACCAAAAAGAGAACGACATAGACATAATATGATGTCATATAATTATATGTATTGTTTGCAAAAAACAATAAATAAGTACATTTAATAAAAATCCTTTGTATATTTATTTATTATCAATAGTTTGAAAAAAGTTAGTCCAAAAAAAACATTTAATTTCACTTTCAGTGTTTTGGAAGTGACTATATATTATTTATACTTCTGGTTAGTGACTTATTAAATTGCAACTTCTTTGAATCACCTTTTCATTTTTTATTTCTGTTGTCCCTGTAACAATACCTCGGGTTCCAGAGACATAGAATTGGCATGATAAATCAGTGGGTAAATGATGCATACACAATTTTAACTCTACCGTGTACAGATAGATATGTGTGCCTGCCTGAGTTTGGCTGTATGTTTAATGTGGAGATTTGAAACAGAAGAATGAAATCCCGAGTGTTATGAAACTTGACAAAGTACCATTATGGAAGATCTACCTTGTCGTTCTACCGTTCGCAAAAATGCGCCATTGGAATCTTTCGAGAAATTTCTCTAATTAAAATCAATATTGCAGTGAATATGTTCACAAAGTTGTAAGATTTTATTAGTGAATACGGGTGATATGGAAATGAGAATAAACTTTGAACTTATTTAATATCATGATCATTAACAATAATAAAACTTTGAAATATTTTAAAATTTAAAAGATTAAGAAGCGAACAATATTTTGTGGACCAAAATTGTAGCTTCAGCAATTTTTGAATCAAAGAAAATTCAAAATAAACAAATATTATTTTACTTTAGGTAAAGAAAGGAAAGTATATATCGTTAAAGCTGACGACAATGCGCCATGTATCCGAAGAAAATAGTGCTGTTTTTTATAGAAAAAAGAATATTTAAAAAAAAAATGTCCGCCTCTCTAGGGAATGCATTGATTAGACAACCAGGCTTTATAGCTGGTGTCTTATAAAGCCGATTTAAAGATCAAATTGAAAATATTATTATGGTCGTTGTAGAATTATAAGGTGAATATATATAGAATTATATCACATTAAACTTTTAGAAATCTCGTTTTTGTAAATAAGTTTCAGTGACTATAAGGTATCGCTCACTTTTGTAATTAACCATTTTTTTAAGATGCCTTTTACCCATAAAACTTGCTTGCTATTGCAAGGTGGACAAATGCTCAGGTTAAACCACTGATTATCTGTTTTGATTTCAATAAGAATAATTATACTGCACTTATGTAGACTAAAAATATTGTTAGTTTGTAATTATTATTTGCGGACATTTCAATCAGAATAAATATCAGCAAATTTTTTTTTAAAGTCGTCCTCGAAAGAAATAGATTGCATGGAATGTATTTCTGTTATACCGAGAGCATACACATTGTGTCGGTAATTTTACGAAATTTATTTGCGATATGTATACCTATTCATTTTTATTTCTGTCAAATCAGATTGTAGACGGAATACATTTCATAAATTCGAATATTGAATGTAGCTGCTATCGGTCCGTAAGTACTTTTTTGTTCCACGGAATATGGAAAATAAACATCAATAACACCCTTCTATATATTTGCAAGGAACGAAAATATTTTTCGTCGAATTTCTCAAACATTTGCATAAAATTTTCAATAAAAAACCACCCCATAACGGCCATAAAATATAACACATTGGGAAAATAGCCATTTTGAGCAATATTACTTGGTCAACAGATATAAAAAAAATCCATTTTTTCCCTTTTATTAATACCTTGTTTTTATTCAGAGGCAATAAAATATCCATTATTTACCAGAACAAAAAATACTAGGTTAGACTAATCCTTTTAAAAACATAATAAATAAAAGCTGCAAATAAGATACTACAAATTGAAAAAAAATATTAGAATTATTTGACCACTATCGATAAAAAGATACTATTAATTATTTTGTAATATTAAAAAAAATAATGAAAAACAGATTTTTTATGAACCAAAAAGTAGTCTGTAACATGAAGAAGCAATCGTACTTTTTTTTTCAATATATTGAAATACGAAAAGAATATCAAACAAGAGTAATACTTGAAATAATCAAGATCAATGAAAAAGTTTAGCAAAACTGATGTAAATATTCACAGAAATGATTGTATCCTTTTACTCGAACGTTACATTATGTTTGTTGCGTAGATTTGAAGTCACGAAAAGATAATTCTCAAATTTAGGAAATTCCTATTGCAACTTTAAACTTAGTATACACTATACAATATAGAGAATTCTGCGCTTACAAATCTGTCGACTCGAGTTGCTTATTTTATTTGTGAGTCAAAGATGGCACTATCACTCATGGCTTTGCATCTAATCGTACTGTACTACATACAATTAATGCATTTTATAGATGTGTACCATAAATTCATTTCTGTAAAAAGAGAGTATATTGATATAAAATTTAAAATAACTTTGATTATTCCACGTATTGTGCTATTAACTGTGATACATGTTTCGACTCTTTCAGAGGCATCTTTAGACTTCCTATCGCAAAGTTTGATTGATTCTTACATTTTAAATTATGAAATTACAAAATTTCTAAAGGAAACAAGGAAGGGGTGACAGAATCGAAACAATGCTATCGGATAATGATACTAATGAGCTGCAATCAATCCGATTGGGATTTTTTCCTTATAAGGGAAGCAAGAGAGGGGGTTATAGAATCAAAACAAAGCAAACAAATAAACATATGTCTAATGATGTTAAACATTACAAACTAATAAACTAATTACTCTATTAATTAGTAACACAACACGTGGAATAATCAAAGTTATTTTAAATTTTATATTAAACTGAACTTCCACAAATTTACCACCGAAGCCATCGAAATAGAGTATATTGGCTGGTTTTGGAGTATTTTTAACTGAGAAATCAATTGTTTGAAATTAATATTTTTAGTACTAAGAATGTGCATTGAAAATGAATTTGATAGCTGATTACATTTGATAGAATAAGTTAGTATTAACTTTGAAATTTATATGTCGGATATAAAAAGCTGATACTGCGCATTATTTCACATCAAATTGGTAATAAAAAAGAAAAGAACATATAACTTGTACCAAAAGTTTCAGAGTTGTTTTAAGGTGGCGGTTATATTAGTCGCTGCATTATAAGTGTACCTGTCTGTAAGCTGCCATTTTTTTTAAAGCGAGTAGTGATATACGGAATGGGCTAATGATTGGACATTTGATCTCGATTACGCCTCTTTTAAGGATCACACGAGTAAGAGAAAATATAGTAATCACATATATCCATGCCATCCAACAAAAATACATAAACCAAACCCATAAACACCACTGCTGACCAATCGACTACAATCCCAGAAAAAATATGTTTTGTTGAGATGAGCAATTATGAAGCCGATTGATCCGCACTGGGAGGAGACATCGTTGCAGATTTTTTTTTATTTAAAATCCATGACTGCTCCAAATATGGAGCAATCGGTCTCCTTATTATCGAGTGATATTTTTTCTACTTAAACTGCTTGTTACTCATTTGCCGAATCCCTCTTTAGTTCGATGAGAGTAGGGAAAGAAAGGATAATGCTTGGACGGGACTAGTGTTTAGCTAGTTGCTATGCTCCCCGCTTTAGGAGCAGATTTTTTAAGCAAAACAAACACCCATGCCATAGAATCAATAAATCGAGTGAAAAAATGCTACTTGTACTGGGACTCGAACCCGTGAAGTCCGTCAATGAAGATGATGACGATGACCGCTGCACCACGGAGCCGACAAATATAATACCATTATGTATTGATCGCTTACATATTTATGATTTGGATATTGTTTGTGCAGAGTAGTATCTGGGGTACAGACGGCCACCGAATCGGCCATATGTGACAGCTCATTTTAGCGCGACAATGCATCACAAATTTAATCTCACAAATGGAGTCATCTTTCATCGTTGAATTCCTAACCGCTGTCCAGAGGTATGGCACCAACTACCTACCGATGCGAAAACACCGAACCACTTTATATTATTTATTTTATTAAATTCGAAATGAAAGTATCGTAATCGACGGATTTAATCAAAGCACTCGACGAGCTTTTAGCATTACCAGTGCTGTGATGCGCTTAACGCTACACTTAATTTCGAAATTGTATTAACTAATTAAATCACATTTCCAGAGCTGAAAAATATAAATTGATTTAAAAAAAGTGTGTTAAGTTAAAAAAAAACGACAAAATAATGAAAAAAATGGCTTGGTAATTACCAAAAAATACTGATTTCGTTGCACATCGATTTTCTATTATGTAACTTGATCAATACGGTAGAAATATAACTATTTTTTCCTTCTTTGATAGAATAAACTACTTCATTACAAACGAAAATGCTATATTCTAAATTTAAATGCTTTGAATTGTGTAGGATTCTACGTCGTAAGGATTTTTAAATGGAATCGTAACGATGTCTAAGAATTAGATTACATAAGCCGAACATGATTGAGTGCAGAAGTTATTAATGCTAATCTGTAATAAATAAACAATTTTTTCATTCATTTTATAATAAACACTCATACGAACTCATGCTATCCGTGATAATAAATGTATATTATTCGCATACATGACTTTAATTCTGAAGACAATTCTGTTATATGTAATATTAAAATTAAATTATTTAAGAAGTTGTATGATTATTCGTGCTGATTTATTCAGATATGATAAAGAGGTTTTATCAAGTACTTTCACTCGATAGTTAATATATTTCCTGAAAATTGAATTAGTTAGTATAAAAAATAAGAAAAAAGTAAACAAGTCACAATGAAAAAACCATACCCTAAATTATGGCAACGCAACAAACGTAATTAATCTATATTCGAATATTATAAAACACAAATATGAAACATCGTTGGCATCGGGCTGGTTTTTCATGTTTTTTTAATTAAACAAACGTGTTTTTACCGATGATATCAATTGGAAATACGATCTTACCTACTATATGTAAACATATCGTTCTGAAATATCTAGCTATAAAATTAATACGTAAAGTGCTGACTGTAACGGCCAATATTTTAGTTCGATGCATCCATCTCAGACGTACATATTTTTGTAGAGACGATACGAACAAGTTTTTCCTTTTAGACAGATTATGACACTCAGTAAATATAGAGGATCGATACAAAGTGTATTCGTCGACAATATGCCAATACCGAATACAGTTTATATGCCAAAATGTGTTTTTCGCGTGACGTTTAATGACATATGGGATTAATCAACCAGTCGGCAAAGAAATCTTCATTTAGGATTCAATACAATTTGAATTTTATCATATATGTCAGTGATGCACAACCTGCGGCCCTCAATAACATTTCATGCGGCCCGCAATGATAAATATTAATTATCTTTTTCCTTCAGATTTTTTACGGCCGATGGACGAGCGATGTAAATTTTAAATTTTATATACACTAAAAATATCGATAATGCAATCAGTTTTACCCATTCGGCCCTCGAACTATCTGAGAATTGATTATCTGGCCCTTCACCCAAAAAGGTTCTGTATCTCAGCTATTAGTAGAAATGGTTAACTACAATATATCTATATTATTTGTAAAAAAATAATAATGATAGGCGTTTTTTATTAAGCCTTTAATTTATAAGAAGAATCTTCATTCAAAGTACTATTAATTTGTCCTGAAATAAATAAAGATGTGATAGTTAATGAATAATTATGATTTTGTACAAAAAAGATTTTAAAAAAGATAATATTTTTCTGCTTTTATATAATTTCATAAAGCAACAGTTTTATTTAAAAAAACCCTCGCTTGAAATTTTTCCATTTTGTTTGTCCACAAAACAAAATATCATTTGCATATGTTACTTTTCATAAAAGGATTTAAAATTAAAATTTGAATTCTTGGTGTAATCATGACTTCCTCAAAATGCCCTCATTACTTTTCATGAAAATTCCCCCAATATGTGCGCATTCAGAACCATAATTATGCTTGGCTTCTTATGCTGTTTAATTGTATATTTATTTAGTTTAAATCATAATTTTGAAATTCTATTTGAGAGCGATTTAAGCATTCAAAAATATTATAAAATAGAATTATTGTAAAGAAAATTTGATACATTTTGATGGATATCTTTCTTTTAAAGTAGGTATACAAATATTCAAATGATAAAATAGTCATAAAAATACACAATTTAATGTTCTTAAATAGCAGGAAACGAAGAAAAAAAACATAAAAAGATCATAACAGATATTGAAAAAGCAAATCAGAAGTTTCCTTACTTGTCTTTTATTTAAGTCATTTTGAATGATTATTTTTTCTTCGAATTCGAATAAACGTCAAGTTATTAACCCCTAAAACAAAAATGACTTCATTTTCATTGAAACAATTGGAAGGAAATTTTTGTTCAGTTACTTGTGTAGTGTAGATTTCGGTTTTTTTATGTTGTATTATAAAAGGTATTTTTGCGATCTTTTTTCCTTATGCGAAAACATAAAAGCGAGAAACCTTGTGGGCGGGATGCTCAATTTTTCATTTTCTGACCGACCGCCGTTTGATAAGAAGCAATATGGAATAACCAACACCGCCGTACGCTCCATACATATTTTTTCCAGCAAAAAACCAACTTTTCATAAACATTAGCTGTATCTATTCCAGTCGGCCGCAGCAAGATTTCTGAATCCGTGATATATTGCGGACATTAGGGGTCACTTCGCTTCAAAATGTATATGAACGACCACCCTTATGGTAGTGGAGAGGCCTTCCCTGCGAATACATATTATTTTGTAAACCTATAAATCATATTTTATGTACACAACCGTGACACAGAAATGCTTGTATTTTATGATATTTTTCGGATAAATAAAGCCGAAAATTCTGAATATATTGCCAATACCATCATTATTTTTGACAGCATAATACACAAATGATAAAAAATTATAATATGTACAAATTTAAGTACACTCATTTCTGTGATTCATTTGTTTTAATTATATTTATAAAAATGACTATACATGCCAAAAACTTACATCGCAATGATAGCAATGTTTTAACTAAAACAAAAAAAAACAAATAAACTTTGTTTTGAAAATAATTGTTTTTTTTAATTTCGCATACAAAAATAAGTAAAGGCAATCGTTTAAACTTTAAACATCAGTTATATAGTAAAAAGTATTAAACTTACACGTACTAAACGTATGAAGAACGTAAATGTTGATTAAATGAATAAACTTTATGAAATGTATTAAAAAACTACGTTATGGTTGTTATACGTTAAGTTTTAAATTTCCATGTTTGTCAAATAGATATACTACATTTATTGACCTTATAATTTTATATTTGAAATCAAAATTGGCTTCTCTTTTTTTGTGGAACAATTTTTGAATATAACTACTACTAATATCTATCAAAGTAAAACTTAGTCGTTTTGAATAATGTTTACTTTTAAGCCATTTATAAATTTTGTCTGTTGATCGATTCTGAGCATACTGTTACGAACGATTTCATAAAATGTTGAAGTGAAGCATTATTGTTAGACAATTTTACTAGACAGCGGGTATAAAGTAGTCTCGCATAAGTTTATTTCATGTAAATATGTGTGGCCGGCCAGAGGTTGAAATATGGTCCGCTCTCGAGGTGTGCTCGTTCAAACTTTCGGCCAAACTAAATGTTACCATGTGCACCGTTGAACAATTACTTATCAACTGAATTATGTTTGTTGTCTATGGCAGAAAATAAATAAGCGCTAATTTATAGCGAGTTTTCAAACATTTCGAATAGAACAAAATTTTCTGTGAAAAGAAGCGCTATTGGAATATGAATAAGTTTGACCAAAAAATCACCCCTCTACTTTTTTTTTTAAATTTATAATTGAATCAATTTTTTGTCATTATTATCCACAATGATCAAAATGAATCCACTATTTCAGAGAATTTTATATTAGACTAATATTACAATATTATTATATATTATTTATTTAATATGAACGGTAAATATTCAAAAATAGATCGCAATATAATGTTAGAAATAATTATTCTTAATTGATTAAATCGACCCTTACTTACATAGTAAATAAAAAGGTAAAAATATTTTGTACATTTTTCTGTGTTCGATGTGTCCAAAGTGTAAGCAAATACTTTATTTACAGAGCTATTTTTTCGGTTTCGTGTTTAGACATCTTCAGGCATTTTAAGTGCATGAATGAACTTGACTTTTTTGAACCAGATATTTTTATTTTTAAAAAGGACAATTTTTTCTATATTAAAACTTCCATAATACGAATGATTTCATTCAAATTGATCAACTACGTCTTAATTATTTTACGAAAATTCAAAAGAATTTCAAAGTTATACATATTTTACTGCCACAATGAAGAGTTTTGTTACATTAGTGATAAAACTACTAAACTAGAATATATTGATATAGTACAAAATATTCAATTCCTAGGCTCCAGAGCATATTTTCAGTTTAATAATTTTGTATGAGTAAAATCTGGAGATATCGTTATTTAAAAAAGAAAAATATGAAGAGTATTTTTATGGTTAGAACTTTAGTATATCGTATGTACAACCCCTATTTTAGTTCCCGCCATCAAGAAGTGATTTCAGAAAAATGTACCCCTGGGGATTGGAAAGCTTCTCCTCTTGTATATTATTTTACATATTGGTCTGCAAAGGCCAGCCACTGAATGCCCGGAGCAAATAGGACGATTGCCAAGTATAACAACGAAATCATATTGGAAAACCAGTAGGGAGCATTTACATACACGAAGACTATTCAGGTGTTGGTTCACTTTGTAACAGATTTTTCAAACTAAATATCTAAACTATTTTTGTTGGATAATACACAAGCAATGAACTTGCAATTTATTTTGCGCTTAAATATTATTTGAATATATATTTAAAAGTATCTTCGATTGTATATTCGATAGCATCTTCGATAGTATCTTCGATAGTATCTTCGATAGTATCTTCCATAGTATCTTCGATAGTATCTTCGATAGTATTTTCGATAGTTTAATAATTTTTCATTGAGTAAAATCAAAACCAAAATAGTTACTATCTACTGAGAAATATGGGTGCGGCTTATTAAATTTTCAGTTTATAAATTAAATAAAAATAATTATTATACTGAAAAAAAATTTGCAAATATTCGTCTACTTAAAAAAATAATTGAAATAGAATAGAAGGGACATTAAATTACAATTGCTGGCAGTGGTTGCATCTTCTCTACTTGAGCTGTGATCTCTTCCAGGCACCTTCACCATGCCATCGATTAATTTCAGCTTGTTTCCAGCCATTATCTTTAACTACGCTATCTTATTTTATAATTGCGTTATGTTTTGTATTAGATTTGCGAGTACCCAGCATGCCATGCAATGCCACTCAAAGAAAGAAATTGTTTGTGTTTTAATTCTATTCATTGAAGTACTTTTGTATCCACAATATTTTTTGTTTTTCTGTCTGGTGCGTACACGAATAAATCAGAAGGTTTTCCAATGCTTGAGCTGGCCACATAAAGCTGTGCATTTGAAAAGCATGGATTTTCAAAAACTTGTAGCAATTGTTCCTGTATTTTTTTATGGTCATTGCGAATGCAAGTCACACTGGAAACTGCAAACGTTTAAATTCCAATCTCTTATCCGTTGGTATCATTGGGATGCGTGGTAACAGTACATCTTCTCCTTGATATATCATTCATTATCTTTTCCAATGAAAGCCTGGTACCGTTGTAAAGTCGTGATGGATTTATATTTCGGAGAAGAGCCAATTTTCATTGTGAAAACGCGCGGTGTCATGACTGGAAAATCAAATAAATTTGCGATTTGCTTAATTTTTTAGCCTTCACGGTCGTCTGCACAACAACTAACTAAAGTTTTATCGCAATTGGATAACTGGTATAGGACCTAAAGACTCCAATTCAAGTATCGAGTACTCGATACTCGATTATTTTTTAAAATACTCGAGTATACTCGTTTTAGTAATAAGCGGCGAGAATTTTTTCTACTGCGGGAATTATAAAAACAAAACTTCGAACCAATTTAAATTTTGTGACGTTTATTCTCTATTATTGTTCAAATATGTGTTGAATAAATTTAAGTAAATGTATCAATCCAATTGAATATGCTTCTTTATTGATTTAACATCTATTAATATATACAAATTCGAATTGATAATGCATATGTTGGTACATCTGAAACTACTCGAGTATACTCGAGTATTTTTACATTTTACTACTCGATACTCGAGTAGTTGAGGTGTCGAGTAATTGGAGTCTCTAATAGGAACGCATACGGGATAGACGAACAATCATTCATTTTTTACAAATGTAGATAGTCCAGAGTCGCTTAAAGTATTTTCACACGAAGATAGGAACCTTAAAAACCAAGATTTCGTAACGTAATAACCTAAATATTATGGAACTCAAAATTTGTTCCCTGATATACATTTATTGAATGCTAGCTTAGAATAGCAATCCATTTGGATTGTATTACATGGTTACTACAACTTCATATATGAAAAACTCTCCAGCCGATCTTCGTTATTTCGTATTTGGCAAATTCACTTTGTTCAGTCTTTATTTTAAACAATTAAATACCTTCGAATTGACATATTCTAAGTATGTAGTTAAAGGGTACAACAATGGTGAGCTCGGTAGCTGAAGTTGCTCATTCAAAATTGGCAAAATGTTAAGCTGAGCTCGATTAATTTCCAAGATTTCTTTGGTAAAAAAATTTAAATTCACCCCTGTTAGTATGTAAAAAATCAATACCTGAGTCAAAAATTCAATTTTCGCTAATTTACATTTTAATAGCCATTTAACTTAGTGATCTACTTATATTTTTGTATATAAACGATACAAACAGTTTACTACGCGCAGTTCAAATACATCCGTGCACTTGAAATGCCTGACGATGCCGAAAAGCGAAACCCGGGTCGTTAGCGACAAAACTCATGGAAAAGTACAAAATTCAAACAATATAAATTTGATATTGAAATTCCATCAAGCACATTCAGTCGAAATATCACGTATATTACTAAAGTCGAAACAAAATTTCCAACATTGTAATGTATCACTTTTATCCATCAAATTTAATTTGAGTTGTGCCCCTCTCTTCCTATTCCTCAATTCTCCTGCTCGCCGGTTAAGAGATTACTACGCCAAATTAAGCGGAGCGATTTGCCCTACCCTCGTATTATTCCACGAGGTGGCAAGGAAAAAGCAACCCTATTTTAAATATTCTTTAAGGGCTTGTTTGCCAAGACGTGAAGTGTATCAAGGTGTTGCTTAATATTTCAAGTGCTTATGTGCCTTCTTGCGTAGTTACCTTTAACTGTCGCTTATGTACTATCGCGTATCTTCTTGCTACGGTGGGAAATTTTGCGCGCCTAGCGAGAGATTTGAAAACGAAAAGGTTCTTCGGAATTTTTCGGTATAAGATTGTTTGAAATTTTATTTGAGTTAAAAAAAACAAAAAAAATAAACACTAGGAATGAGTAAGTCTGTATACACAGTTTAATGGCGTACATATTCTTAAAAAAATACTGTTCACGCATTACACGTATTTTAGCTCACGTCATTGATTTTTATTTTTACATAGATTATCTATATTAGATATAGATTATAGATATCTAGAATCTAAAAACTATGAGATTTTATTTTAATTCTCCAGTGGAACTATTTATTGTATTAATTTTCGTGTAATGTTCTTATGAAGATGTTGAAAAGACTTTTATAAATATAAATCTTGAATAAAATAAGCAACTCTTTGTCAATTGTCCGTAAAGTTTCTTACTTACAGTAAGAAAGTATTGAGAATAATTTTTATAGAAAATATACTCGGTTAAGAAAATAAGTATAAAAAAATTGTGAATTCCTTTGTTCATAATAGTCTTAAGACGAATGAAATAACGTGAGACTTATTATGTTATAACTAACCAAAATATTTTTGCTTGAGTTTTGAATAAAATATTATATATGTAGCTAGATTTATTCGTTTTTAATACATATTTTCGTAAAAAAGCGACTCTGAATTTAAAAAAAGTCAAATTGATTTTTTCTCCAAATTGTTCTACAAACCCTAGCTTTAAGATGCATTGTCTACATACACACATATATATATTGACAGATCAGAAAGTTGGTACATATAGTAAGACATACATTAAAACGAAAGCAAGTTAGATTTTTCATGTAACACTCGAAGAGATAGTAAAACAAATATGAAACCATTAATTCGTATAGACAACACAGGAGCAATTTACAGTCATTGTTCAAATACATACAAAACATTTCAATTTTTTTTAAATTGGTTCTGTGTGATATAAAAAAGGAGATGTAGGGTTTTTTGTGTCTCCAAAACACCATGATGACTGGACTCTGACTTGGAATCCGAGACCCTGTTTTTTACTTAAAATTTATATTTGAATGCACACATGACATAGTGCGATAGGATACTTCGCTTTGTAGACACGGTGGAGCACTTTGTATAAAGGACAAGGAGAGAATATTTAAGCAGTCTTGAAACAGATGACAGTCACGTTCGCACTTTAAGGAAAAGACACCGCCGCAAGATAAGAAAAGAACACCCTGCCTGCCTGCGGTTCTTGCGGCACTTCTTTGCTACGAAGCCACAAATAAATTATTACAAAATTGCAAATGTTTCACGAATCTTGACATTCAGCGTACAGTTCCACCAACTGAAAATGTATTTTCGAAGCGAATAATAAATCACAAAATGAAACTTAAAAAGCAAATGCTTATTTTTTTGACAATCGCTAAATCTTAAAAATAAATAAAACATTCTTGGTACTTATTCCCCAATTAATTTATTAAGATCAGAATATTGGTTTCGCTCAGCGCAAGAATTTTCAGTTGGACGGTGAACATGTTCAAAGTAATCTCTACATCATAAAATTTTCTGTTCAATAATTATAATTGTTAATAATTTTCAGTAACGAAATTTTATGATCGCCAAATCTTCTCGACATGTTCTCTGATTTAGGCATTCCTGATGTTTGTATTTATTTTTTACGGTGTCTAAACTTAGCTTGCAATCAAATTAATAATGCTGGATTATAAGGCAAGGCACGAAGTGTCCAAGCCCTTAGATCTTTTAAAAGGATTCACTAAAAGATGATCATAGTCGAAATTTTGAATCAGAAGACAGCTACCTACTATGAAAAAATCAGCGCTGATATTTTAAATGAATATATTAGGTCGACTCAAGGTTGTAAAGTTGTATTTTATAAAACGAAAAAGGATTTCTTTTCATCATTTATTTTATACATATGTATATTGCCTCACCTTGGACAATTGTAATCAAATATTTACATAGTATACTACAATAATGATATCTAATATGGCAATATCGGCAATTACAATATTTTTAATAAACTATAGTTCTATCAATAAATATCTAGTACATATTCAATATTACTAATGATTAAAAATCAGATATCGTCAAGGTTCTTTGTTGAAATGCTTCATCAGGATTCTATAGGGTTCTGATTGAGAGCGAACATATGTTTTAAAAGAATATATTTGAAGAGTTTATTTTATTATTATATAAATATCTAGCTTAATATTATTATGGCGTATTCTGAGACTAAATTAAATTGTAAATTAAGGAAACTGTATCATTGTATTCTACATCGCAGAAGTAGAAATGTCATTCATTTAACGTTACGTTTTAACGGTGTAACGTGATGGAGATAATGGATATTACTTCGGTACGTGATTCAAATAATTCTTGAAATTCATCTTAAAAGGGGTAGTTTTTACATTTTTTTTGTTGTAATTAAGTTTCTTACGTAAACGTTGTTTGATATACGAATAACTTCTATTGCAATGTTTACATTTTCGTCTTATTACAATAAACTACCATGCTCACTATCTTGGAAATAGATAGTTCGTTTCAATCTAGAAACCATTTTTGGATAGTATTAAATGTATCCTTACTTGATCAGGTAATTTTCATATGAGAAGAAGCACATGCCAATATTTTCATATTGTCAAAGTAATGTCGTTGTATGGCAATCGTCAAAACCATATACATAACTCAAAACGGTTTGCACTGGAAGACTTACATTTTTGAAGGCGGCGAAATAAATGTTTATTTTACTAAAAATTAACACATTAAAAATGATTTTTTATTTTGCGCAGGCCGGTTAAATTTTTGGCGCATAATATGATCTAAATACCTAGATCACGTTTGAATTCAATTGAATCATAAGAAAAACCAAACCCAACCGCTAAAATTAATTATTATTATAAATTTTAAATATTCCTATAATATTTTAGTTGGCAGCACCAGGGTACCATCATGGTATTAATATGTAAGATGAAAAACGAAATTACTCATAGAAGCAGGAACAATTAACTGTGTTTATTTGTTACATTCAGTTGATGTAAACTCCACTTTTAAGTAAAATTTTTGTCCGTTTCAATTTGGAGGATATTGACTTCCAATGTAGTATTAAATGAGAACTGCTTGTTACTCAGACTAAGATTTAAGATTATCCCTATGGATAGGAAAGAACTAGCAGTTAGCTAATCGATCTCACTGCATCTCGTTTTCAGAATCTTATGGGTGTGCGAAAGAAATTTTAGACATCCATGTCTTCGAAAAATGAAACTGCTCGGGCTGGGAGTCCGTGAGATCCAAAACCAAAACCATAAACTGGTATTAACGAATCATTTTAAAATCTAATAACGTAAAGGTCGAATAATTGAATTTGTTTCTACTACCGTAAGTTAATTTATTTAAATAATAAAATAATTGCATTTGCACAGTGGAATACCAGGGTATTTGAGTGGGTATTACTATTAATATAGAAACACAACACACGGCAAGGCATATAAGCCTGGCATCTGAATAATCTAAGGTCTAAGTAGACAATATTATAGTTACAACTGCTGTTGTGAATTTAAAGCAGTTCATTGTAAATGCACAAATTCGGTAACTACAGATAACAAATAAGCACGTTATATGTGTTTTGAATAATAATCTCATACCGTATTAGTTAACAGCATCAGAATGTAACGATATTCATTATTTAATAGGAAACATTAAATTGATTAGATAGATCTTTCACAAAGATTTTTAGAAACCTATCACTAAATAACATATTACAATTGTTGCTTTGTTGCTTAGCCATGTAATAACCATAGTAAGTTAAGTCGTTTTAATAAATTGAATTAAAGTGAAAGTTTTTTCACAATAACCATGAATATGTTTTCAAGCATACTGAAATTATCTACTATTCTTTTTTCATCTGTAAATGACGATTAAATAGTGACAATTTAAAGTGGTTAACTGCGGCTACTCCAAGGTTTGGCACGATATTTTGTATGGCAGTGTTTTACAATAACATTGGCAGTGTGTTGATAACAATATTTATTTGCATATAAAAATTGATGTGCTATATTGATATCCAGTTATGTTGGACTTAAGGGATTGTATGAATAAAAAAATATCAAATTAGTTTTTGATAGAATAAACATTTAATTATAATAAAATTTGCTTTATTTATTTTCTAAATATTTCGATAGCCATGTTATCTTTTAATAGAAACTGATTGTATTTCAAAATATAAGTCTTATTTTAAACAAATAATCAATTTAGTCACAGCTTTATGCTATCGTAAATGTACCAAACTAGAGGTTGAAAGAAAAATAATACATCTTAATCTAGAAATGATTCATATTTAAATAAAAAAATCGTTCATAACGATAAATTCACAATGTTTTAACATACAAATAGAAAATCGTCGATCCGTAGACCAAACCAGAGTCTGTTCTCAGGAAAACATTGCGGTCTCCCACGAGTTTAGTGCCCACTTACTTTTCTATTTTCTTCGAGTGAGAGAGGAAAAGCCGCCTGGATAGGTAGCAACATTACGTTTTATGGCACCTTATTTTCTACAGGAAACGGAAGTTTGGTAAGTGTGATCGGATTCAAGATCGCAGTTTTCGTATCAGATTCGTTGCGTCATCCCGTCAGATAAAGTTCATCCATAAATAATGTTCGTTATATTTGCATAATATCATTTCTCCTTGTTGTATTATCTATAATGCCGTTCGCTTGTTCGAGTAGGAAGATCGGCGGACAAGTTCGAGGGTGATATCACAGAAGAATTTGATTGGAATAGTTGCGTAGTTGATTATTAATTATTAATAAAAAATTCAAGCTTAAACTAATACATTTGGTTGAGTTTTTTTTGCGTTATGATACGTGATATATGTGTTACACCAAACCGACCAAATTTCATGTAACAAGAGCAAATACCTTTATTTATAATGTTGATTTGATTATGTATTTAAGTTGGATTGGTAATTTTTTAGTTGTTGATTAAAATATGTATGTATTAATAACTAAAGATTTTAAGCACTTAATACATTGGGTTGAACATTATTGTAACCTAATTATAATTATATAGCTATAAAATAACAAAGAAACTGGATCGCTCAAAAATATATGAAAATCAACGACAATCTTTACTTTTAAGGTGTTCACTGTCAATACTTGGTGGAAAGGCATTATAATAAAAATAATAATACATTTTTAGTACTTTTTCCACATAAAATTTATTATGTGGAAAAATTTAATTTTAACTGATCACATCAGTTGACAATGCTCGCCATGAGCGAAACAGGTCCTGATCAAATAAATTTTATGTGGAAAAAGTACTAAAAATGTATTATTATTTTTATTTTTATGACAATCTATTATTCTATCAACAGTTTCATAAAAATCGATTGTTAAGTATGTTTTTTTTACAAGCTTCTCTATATATTACAATAGCAGTAAATATGACATCAAAATGAAAACCAAACAAATAATCTCGACATTCGAGACTATTGCATTGCGGTCCAGTGTTACCACTGCAATAGTAAGGATCACACATCGACACAGACGAGAAGGATGTAAGGCACCAGCATCTTATCCTCGCCAGCAATGAAGGCTCCGTGGAGTGGTTTGTATTGGCTTTTTAAATCATGCCATCTAACACTACTAAGAACAATACTCATCTCCAAATCAACTGTACAAATGCTACTAAAGGCGAAAGATAAATTCGCATTAACGAAATGTAATATGATAATTAAAATTCACATTGATTACAGAACGACGCAGTCTTCTTTCAACTGCAATTTTGATTGGCATAAAGTAGATATAAAATGTTAAAAAAATATTCTAGTGTAAAAAAACCAAAACCAAAGTGACGAGACCTTTGAGAAATATTTGCGGAATAATGTATGCAAGTTTCCTCCTGCTTTTCATTGGCGAGCATACTTCATTGCTCTTATTTCTTTGGATACGATTATGCTGGGTACATTTGCAGTGACAGCGCAAAATAACCTCCGCAATAATTAATATTAATAAATAAATAACATCTAACCCCATAAAAAATGTATTATTAAAGTGGAATTATCAAAGTATTTATTTCTAATAAAAATATAATTATTTGGTGCTAGGTCTTTCGTTGTTGTATTTAGTTACATATATTTTGTTATTTACCCATATAATGAATAGAGTTTAATCCAATTAAATCATTGGCGATATTTTATTTCGATTATTTTGTCGCCATAATATGAGAAGATAAAAATAGTGACAACTAACTGAGTTGTAATACTTATTCATTGAATATTTATAGGCATTCATCTGTCCATTTGTAAATTTATTTATATAAGGATAACACGGCATGAAATGCAACTATAATGATTAATCACGAAATGTTTTGTATTGTTTATTGGACAACATAGAATACATGGCATTACAGCTAAAGCCAATTTGACAGATATATAACACAACATTAAAGAAATATGACTCAGTGAATTGCATAAAAAATATTTATTAATTACTTTTAGGGTGTTCACTGTCAATACTTGGTGGAATGGCAGTATAATAAAAATAATAAAACATTTTTCGTACTTATTCCACAAACAAATTATTGGATCAGGTCCGGTTTCGCAGATTGCGAGAATTGTCAACTGATCATTAGATTCATATGTGGAATAAGTACTAAAAATGTTTTTTTATTTTTATCATATTAATTACATAAAAAATCTAAAGAGTAAACAGAAATTTCAAAATAAAGCACAAATCTTACTGCTGAAAATGTCCGTCTAAATAGGCATTGATCAGCCTAACAGCCCTTGCGACTGGCGCACAAATGACCTCCGCGACAAACAAATTCTGATTAAAATGGCTTTGGTTACGACCACGTAGGTAAAAACTGGGAGCGTGCAAGTTTATAGGATGTATGTCAGGAAGTTGAATAGAATAGGAATAGAATATGTAGGAAGGATGTCAAGGTTATTAACTCGGTCTCGACGAAGAAGAGAAAAATGTTTATATGTTGAAATTGATCTTCGAGCTTCAGGACAGTGAAACGAAAGCAATCATAAAAGAAACTTGATTGGATAATTTCATAATTATTCATTCTGGGTTTATTTGGACTGATCATTTAAGCAACATTGTTATATTACGGAATGAAACCATATTAACAAAGTAGGGTGGGCAATTGGAAAGCATCGACATTTGATATCTTGAAGATAAACATTTTAAAAAACTGAATTGATCTAATAATAATCAAATATATGTATGCTTCCTCGTTAGCAAATACTTCTACCGATAACAATACAACTGATTGATAAGAAAATGTAGAAAGATTTTCCGCGGCGATAGCAGGTTGCAATTAATTATTATATAAAAATATTTAATATCACAATTTATTTTTGATATTTTGATTTACAGAAGTTATAATGATTATGTATTCGTAATACGTATTTGTTTTACTTTTCATCGCAGTATGGTTTTCAGAATAATTTTTATATTTATACCGAGTTCACTTTCATACATGCTGTACTGATTCTCCATTATTACAGAGTGAAAAAATAGCAAAGTAATTAATTGTCTGTTTCTGACGAAGGCGTCAACCAAAATAGCTCCCAACTATATATTATACTAGTATTGCTACCCGGCAACGCTCGGACTAAGCGACCAATAATTATTTAATGTTATATCATTCGACATAATTATATCACAAAATCTAACATCCAAAATAGAGTTAAAATAAAATCACAAACTTTATTTAATTTGATGACAGCGCCCCATTCTCGCCCATTAAAATGTCCAAATTCAAGGAAGAAATCTAATTTTCTGTCAAAGAAATGTCAAATAATACCTTCACGTAAATAATAAACATTATTATTAATAATAAAAGCCGGGAAAAGTTCAATAGAAGACTAATTTATTACATTTTGACTAAATGTCTTCGCCGATAAGAATTCAAACATATTTTCTTTCATATTCGTTTTTATGGCAACTTAATGACCAACAGTGCAAAAGGGAATTACAGACCCACAGACATACATACGCCGATAATATTTGTAGAAACTAAAATACTTAATTATAATTCAGAACTTAATATGATATCAAGTAAAATTGACAAATCAATTAAATTTCATCTTTTGGCATTTCACATAATTTAATCATTCGTTTCTTTGGTAAACTGTGAAATTAAGGCAGTCACAATATTCACATGATGTCAGTATGAAATAGTATCGATATAGGCATTGTCCTTGTTGTAATTAATAAACCTTTTTATATAATGGTTTATATTTTTATAATCTAACTTTAAGTTCCAGAGAAGTGGATGATATTATTTTTGATATGAAAAATACAATCAAAACATCAATATGGTATATAATACGATCATATTATTTTTAGATTTGATCTTAAAATAACATGAAATTATTTTTCCCAATATTCATCCCAATTTGATTCTCCGTCTTTTAACAAAAACCCCATTCGAAACGCACAACTCTTAGAAGTCATAAACATGTTTTTAAGCAATAAAAAGTGAATGATATATTATTTTTTATTTGTCCAATCAAAAAATATTATTTTCCCCTAAATCGCTCTTCGCAGCAAAAGTTTGATTTATCTAATAACGAATGATGTTTTCTAGATAGTTACTATTTATTGCACTGATTTGATTTGTTTGATTTATAAAATAAATATTAAAGGCTGTCTTAAACTTTTCTCATGAAGCTCTTAGAAAACAAACACTTCAGTTACAAAAATCTCTTATTTGTCTATCAATAAAAAACTTTCTTGTTTATCTGTCTTTAAAATATTTAAAATTACTTTAACGTGTTATATATGAGGAGCTAATTTTCAAAAGTGGACAAATCCATTTGTTGAAAAACTGAAAATGTGATATATTTTATTACTTTTTCCTCATAAATTTGTGTTTACTATCAATATTTTTAGCATATGTTTTATATTAAGGAATACGGATAATGTGTAACAATTCAAACTTTTCCATGTGAATAAAAAAGGCCCAAAAAGTTTAATCTAAAACTGGCAGTTGAAAAAAAGTATTTTGGAATTGTCTACTTTTGCAAATTAGCTCCTCATATATGTATTACTAAGACTTATTTGTGTGACGTCAAATAATGCATATTAGAAAATTGTTCCCCTAAAGCCTTTAACAAATGTTACATTTCATACAGTTATTATCGTAAGTAGAGATACATATTTTTTTAATGCTTATGCCGCTAAAAAACTGCCAAGCCGTGTAGTAACATTAGTCGACCGCCTAAAATGTTATTATTACAAACATATACATACATACTTACATGGTGATAATGCCAAATTTTCACTTCTTTTTAATTAATTGCATTGACTACGCTAACTATAATATACCGAGATACTACATGGCACGTAATTGTTAAATATATTATCCAAAATACATATTGTTATATAACTGCCTTTCCGTATAATAATTGTTAATCAATAAAAATTAGTAAGATTTTTAGTACTAGTTCAATATTTTATTGAATAATTTAGACTACTTACGTTGAATGTGAGTATTAGAAAGTAAAATACAAATATTGCAATAATAAAGATCTTATTTCCATTCGATGAGAATTGATCAACTTTTATATTAAACTAGTATTGCTACCCGGCGCCGCTCGGACTAAGCGACCAATAATTATTTAATGTTATATCATTCGACATAATTATATCACAAAATCTAACATCCAAAATAGAGTTAAAATAAAATCACAAACTTTATTTAATTTGATGAGAGCCCCGCCCCATTCTCGCCCATTAAAATGTCCAAATTCAAGGAAAAAATCTAATTCGCTGTCAAAGAAATGTGAAATAATACCTTCACGTAGATAATAAACATTATTATTAATAATAAAAGCCGGGAAAAGTTCAGTAGAAGACTAATTTATTACAATTTGACTAAATGTCTTCGCCGATAAAAATTCAAACATATTTTCTTTTATATTCGTTTTTATGGCAACTTGCAACAATAATGCAAAAGGGAATTACAGACCCACAGACATACATACGCCGTTTCGGTTTTATATATAAGATTATGAAATATATTCATTTTCCTGAAAACATTTATTAGGTAAAGATAAGTACATTTTTGTTTATAAATTGTTCCATGGCGACACAGAAAACGAATAGAAATTATAGCAAAAGTTTTTATTAAGAAAGGAATCATGCTAATAAAGAGTTTGTTTATATTTTGCAACCCCATATTTCATTATTTACTACTCCATATTCAGAGCAAGTCTCGAGACAATAATGTAATTTTCCTCGACAATGTTGTTTATTTGAGGAGTATTTTTCCAATGAAAACTTCGAGAATCAGTTTCCGCGCCAGCGTTTATTGCCAGTTATGATTATTACTTTATTAACCAATATTGCCGCTAGAAACAGTTTAAATTTATGTTCTTTTCTCTCATTGGACGCCTGGGATTTGAATTTCGAACAATATCGTGCGGTGGCCTGTCATAAAGCTATTCAGATAGATAGAAAGCTTGGCATGAAACTTTTTACAGCCTCCGACTTGATAACAACAACACTTTATACAGCGGGTAGCTTTAATGCTGGGGAGTAAAGCGCTTGTATCTATTTTTCAAACTTTTTTAAATGGCAAGATTTTACGAAATGATTTTTCAAAAAAAAATCTTAGTACCCCTATTCCTGACATCTACAAACATGTTCTGCAAATGTGCATGAAAAGAATACACAGACTAGTATCGAACAGAGACATCTAGCGCAACCTTGTTTAGTTCAAGTTCTTAATATTTTTAAGGGTAGTTATCAAAGTCCTGAACCTAAAATCTCTGTTCAAGACTGCTAGAATATTGTGATATTGTGTAGTTTCATCAGTTATATTTAGCTTTGTTCAAATGACGGTAGATGAAACGTTTCGTATCTTTCGTATTACATATAATTCGATTACTAATTATGACAAATAATTACTATTGTTTAAGATTAGGTATTCCATTTTTGAAATTTGATTTCAATTAACAGCAGCTTAATAGGTATTATAATATATTCCATTAAAATCCACGATCCAGTCTGCAATAATTTTATACAGTTTTGTTTTTGTAGGACATATGGAACAAAAAAAAACTTTTCTGGAAAAAATCTCTTATTACAATTTTTACGGTTAGAATGTGTGTCTTTGTATGTCGGTACTTTGTGCCAGTGCACGAATATAGAGCTGGCCGATCCAAATCCGACGGTCGAGAAAGCCGGATCAACCTCGAGACCGCGGGACAGTAGCGGCGCAACCTCGAGTCGTCTATAATAAGACATCTGCGCCCTCGGATGTTGCGATGCCGATCCCTGGTCTGCAGCGAGGCAAGCTTTTTGAAAAAAAATCGTTTTAGTTTCGATTAAGTGCTGCAAATAATCATTACTACGAGACGAGGTTTTGTTCGTTATATTCTCAAGAAAGTCGTAAAGTAAACATAGTAATCGAAGACGGCGTTAGTATATCCGTTGTATATCTTATGAATGGAGATTAGCGTGGATAATTGAAGACTGATTCTTCTTTATCTAGACAAATTGTGAATTCTAGTTGTTTTCTTGATATTTATTTTAACTGTTTCCTTCGCTTATCAATGCAAATCATATGCCTATTTTAACTGACTCATTCTCCAAAACTATTCGCCTTTCGATACTTTATGCTCCACATCAAAACACGTATTTTTTCATATTTTTTATGTATTAATAAAAAGAAAAGGAATGTTGATAAAGAAAATAACAGGAATAAATAGTATAAATATGAACAAAAATTATGTTGTTTTATATTTTTCTGATGAACAAATTTTCTTAAGTATAACTGGGTTTGCTTTTAAATAAAAATGGAATTCTTGGCAGGATTTTTTAAAAATTATTTTAACTTATAACATCGCTTTAAGTACTCCGACTTGTAATTGTGTTTTTTCTGTCGTCCACAACTTATTTACTGTGAAAAGATTCTACGGGTGCATTTGTTCCGGGCAAGCATAAAATGTATTCAATGATTACCTACTCTAAAGTTTTTATGGTTGAAATTATTATTACTAATGTCGATTTTTTGCACTTTTATTTTTAAATTGTTACCGTGTGTTGCCCTCTTTTTGAAAACGGGACATTTCGACGTCCCGAAGCTGTACTTGGAGACAACGGGACAGGCTACCAAAAACGGGACGTATGGTCACTTTAGATATGCACTATATGCTCTGCACTGCAGGTTCAAAATTTAATAATGTATTTTTTGTTTCTGAACTACAAATGTAGAATAAATATTTTTGTATTCGATGACCGACAGTGAAAATCGTGCGAAAAAAAATGCTGTTTATTATTCTAAAAATGGACAACGTTTATTTGATATTTTAAGACATTTCGTTTTAAAATACGTCATTCAAAATCAGGATTCTCTTTTTTGAGATTTAATGGTTTTGATATTTCAATTGCCCAGCCATTAACATATAATTACTTTATCATGGCTGACGGTTGCCAATCATTGTGAGTTCTAATAAAAGATATTTTATGATTATAGGCAGTCGTAGTCATAATAATAATAATGTTAAACTACATTTATAATTTTGCCCTCATAAACCAATTTCGATTTAACTGCCATCTGCTTGTCGATGTCAGTGGTGCGGAAAGAATATACTTAGACATTGATTTAACAGATGCCGTTATATCTCATTGCATTTTCCAACTGTGTGGCTAAATGCGCCAATCAAATTTATTATTTAATAATAATAATTCTTAAAGATATTTTCTTGTGTTTTGTCAACATTTATTTATATTGATTAAATCGTTTGATATTCTCAATCTCTAAAAAATATCAACAAAAGAATATGATTATTAAATATACAATTCACTTAAAAAATTTCAGATTTATATAACAGTTAGGTTAGGTTAGGTTGGGTCGTACAACACGATATTATCCTTTGCGTTTTTAAGGTTTTTTTCTTAAGCCCTTAAGGGTTTTTTTTTATCGTTTTTTGGCGAACATTAATAACGTAGAAGTTTGAAATTTTTACTGTTTGTTTATTGACATTTTAACAGTAAGTCAACATATTTTCAGATTAAAATCTTCATCACGATGTGTGGTGCACCACTCCAAATGCACCTATGTCGAAAAAAGGTGGTAAACGGACTCCACCCTTCAAATTTCATGATTTTTTTCGACTATTTTGTTACTTAAAAAAAAAACGTCTAAGAATTTTTTCATAATTCTAGTTCAAACGATGACATGTTTTTAATCTACCATTAAAATTTCAAAGCAATCGGCCAACCCGATATCGATACCGATATCGTGGAGACCAGTTTTGAGAAAAACGCGTTTGAAAGTTCAAATACGATTAAAGCTATGAAATCTTTACTCCCCATTAATCTGCTATGCCTCGTCCATAGATAATTATTTCTTCTTCCTGTTTTAAGTCTTTTGAAGCTGCTTGCTTCGTTCTTGCTTAAATTTTGGTTTGTTTCATGAATTGAAATTACATGTGTATTGAAAGTACGTCTAACTGCAGTAAATTTCCAACGGCTTCAAATATTGAAAAATCACTTAACACGTGATTAAAAATCTTTAATGCAAAAAAAAAGAAAAGATTGTTTCAAAATATCACATGGGGGAACCCCCTTAATTAATTTTAAATAACAATGCGGTGTTTTTCTTTTCTAACTAGCCAAAAAGGCGCATGGTATTTTATAGCGGATATTTGCTATTTAGTTTATAATATTCACTATAAATGTATCATCATTACTTGACCGCCGCTGAATCGTGGAACTAAAATTGTTCCTATTTAGTAGATAACTTCAAAAGCCATTTAAGTTGAATTATTTTGCTGACAATATGTACAGAAAGATTCTTTTTCATTTATATCCTGCATATAAAA
Source organism: Himalopsyche kuldschensis (assembly GCA_028554975.1). Classification (NCBI taxonomy): domain Eukaryota; kingdom Metazoa; phylum Arthropoda; class Insecta; order Trichoptera; family Rhyacophilidae; genus Himalopsyche; species Himalopsyche kuldschensis. The sequence continues at coordinate 6,253,697 of JAHFWI010000003.1, read as the reverse complement.
ATGTATAAGTAGATAAAAAAAACTTTGCTTGAGTATGGCACATCACTCACGCGATGGTGACGCCCTCGCTGACAGTCAAGTTATAATGGTACATTTATAGAATGTTCTCTTCTAATCGTTTTCATCGTAATCAAACGTGGCATTATATGAATTATTATAAAAATATGAATATCAAATCCTGAATCATATCCGTATATTAAAGTAAGTTGTTAAATCTTTAGTCATGTAGTACTAACTACCTTGCTCCACCTCTGTAAAATAAAGCTTGCGCTTATTATACGATGGACATCTAAGGGAGCCATCTCAACATATTTTTGAGAAATGGTTGTTATTCAGCAACTCAAAATGATCAACTAAGAAAAAATTAGTATTTAGCTAATCAGTCTTTTTTTTACTTTTTTCTTCTTTACTTTTAATTTTATGGTAACGGACAGGTGTGAGGCAATATGGATATAGTAATTCACAAAAAAAAAATCGAAAAAGAGTCGAAGGTGATTGATGAAATTTCAATACCAAATTTGAATCGTTTGAATGTTGTACTTTCCATTAGTCAGTTCAAGTACATACGTGAACTTGAAATGCCTGACAATGCCGAAAGGCGCAACCCGGGTTTTAACAAAACTCATGGAAACGTACAAAATAAAATCGATTCAAATTTAAGAAAATGGATGTTTCAACATAGTTTCGACGAGGGTGTGAGTCGAAATAGGTATCATCTATATGTTATATGAAAAGATCAATGTTTGTTTGTTTGTTCGTATTTTATGCACTGCAAAACCGTTCATCCAATTGTGATGAAACATTGGTGATTTGTTGTGTGGACTCCCAGAAAGTGAACTGCGGTCCCAAACCGTTCATCTGATTGCGATAAAGCTTTGGTTATTTGTTGTGTGAACGCGAACAAAAGTTTTTTATTACCTTTACATATGAAAATGAATGTTTTTTTGTCCCGTATGCGATCCTATACCGTTCATCCAATTGCGATAAAAAGGTTTTTTAATTATCTCAATAAAATATTTTGCATCCAAAAGGACTTCAATAAACAGCATTAAAACAAACACATTACCTTTTTTGAAATACATTGCAACGTATGCCGGGGTACTATAAAATTTTGTAGTGGTAAAATACATTTTTATATAAAATTTTATATTAAAACGAACTTTCAAAAAGTTACCGCCGAATCCATCGAAAGTACTAAAATTCATTGCTATTTTTTCACCGTGTCAATCAGTTTTCACCCGGCCGGGTCATAGGTTTACCTGCCCATCCGCAAACACTTGAAGTAATGTTGTTCGATGTTATTTGGTACCTCAATTAAATCGCACCGGCCTTCGAGTGAGGCAGATGCAGTCCCCCCGGTCTCGTGCCGACTGCCGGCATTCGGCAAGCCAACACACCGACTTGGTTTACCTCCTTTACTTTTAACTCGAACCACCATTGGTCTTTTTTTCATTATTTTATTCTTCCGTTTTGCGGCCACAAATTACGAGAAAGATCCGCGGTGGGATTGTGGCTACCAAATCCATTCGGTAAAACCAGTGGCGTAGTCACGGTTCGTTTGCGGCGTACAAAAGGGGGAAAATAATAAATCGTCATTCTAGAATGCAAAAATAAGTTTTCTAAACTTTTTCTTCGGAACACTTTAATAGAACACTTGGAAGCTAATTTTTGTGTTGGGTAATTGCTATATATTTTCAAGAATATTTTTATCAGATTTATTAACATTATTTATTTTCTGTCATTGAAAGACTTTTCAGCCAATCAGGTGCAAACCTAAACCTGTACCTATTTACTTGGTGTTATAATCATTAGTGAAGATTGATCATCATTCGCATTTTCGTTTAAAGTAGAAGATATTTCAATGTGTTGTACAGCTTAAGTGTATTTGGAATAATGCTGAAAATGTTTTAGGCTTTGCGGCACCAAATTTCTGACCCCAAAATAGAAGTGAAGTAATTCGGAAGAGCTTTATTCCTATTCTTAAATGTCGTAGAAAAAAATTGAAGTCACATTTTTTATTAAAAAATAATAAGAAATTGTATGTATTTATTCCACATTAGATGTATCACATCAGGTCCTGTTTCGCTCATCACGAGCATTATCATCTGAGTACACTTTAGTACATAATAAATATCTCACTATTTTTTACTGTTTTTCCACCAAGTATTGGCAGAAAAAACCATAAATATCTTTTGCGATAATGCAAGAATATATCAGTCAAATCCATTTACTGAAAAACTGAGAATGAGAAATATTGTCATTAATTTTTCCTCATGAGTTTGTCTTTACTAGCAATATTTTTAAAATATGTTATAAATTAAAGAATTACAGGTACTGTGTAACAATGCAAACTTTTTCATGGGAACAAAAAGATTAATCTAAAATTGGCAGTTAAATAAAATATTTTGGAATTGACCGCTTTTGAAAATTACCTCCTGATATATGTATAAAACTATCGGTTAACCGAAAGTTGTTTATTTTGAATGTAAATATTATTTATTAAAAATAAAACTTTAATGACATGATATTGAAAAGTACGCCACTGCGTTTCGCGGAAGCCTTTGAGGGTTGTTTGGGGTTCGGCGGTCGTGTCTGCAAGGTATTGTTGTACTGCAGACACCGTGCTTTTACTTCTATGAACCGGAACTGGCTATTCAAGCGAGCGACAGATGTGGAAGAAGAATAATTATTAAGAAATAATACTTCTCAATCCGATTCTGCGGAGGCGAGAGGCGACTTAACACCGATTGCCGGATTACTGTCACGTTCACTGAGCAAGCGCATTTCAAATTATATCCCATTAGTTTTATTTTATTTGCTTAAATTATCCATCGGCAAGCTAAGCTATTTGTTTTATTTTAATGGCGCCATTATAAAAAAGTAAGCGAACTGTGCATTTCTAAATTATAGCATCGAATTTAAAATTGGAATTGTACTCTTGTTGTGTCAAAGTACATGGCTTAATTTTGCGCTAAAAAAATTCAAATGATAAAATGTAGCAGTGTTTAGTTTCATGGAAACTGTGTTTTATAGTCGATGCTAAAATGGCTTTCAAGTATACAATGGAATTATTATAGAACTTTACACATTTTATTATTTGAATTGGCATTTACTTGATAGAATTTCATTAAAACACGATAAAAAAAATAACAATACTACATTTTTTATAGGACGATTAACATGAGTAAGTCAATAATAAAATCATTTCTAAATATTAATAATGATGTAAATAATTTATTAAGCCATATTCAATATGTCATAAAAACAGCAGCTTGATATACTCGGTCACAAATTTTATCTATTGATTTTACATATTATATATTAACGGTTTGATTCAGAATGAAGCATTTGGGGTGGAAGATTTAATTATCATCCCATTCGATTGTAGCTGATATACTATTTTATTTACATTTTTTTAATTTATGAAAACTCTTTAAAAGTATTTTTTTTTATTGATTTGCCACTTACTTCGTAGAACTCTGATATGTTAAAGAAAAAAATAAAAATGCATAGACACAGAAAAAATAAAATGAAAAAATACTATCTCCACATATTTTAATTTTTTAGCTTATTACAATGGGGTTTTACGAAATAATAGGAAAATAGAATTAATAAATTTATATTGTAACGTTTCGATGGATTCAGTCAAGAAAATTATATCCTACGGAGACCAGCTGAAAATATTAAAAAAATGACC